>CM061139.1:2368867-2968867 GCA_030789695.1 Scilla litardierei
GGGAACAAGTCGGGGAGACTTGGGTGGATCCGAACCCGTTATATCACTTTGTTTGCATTGTTTAGTTCTTGTTGTTTGTAGTTTTTCCGCATTGTTGTTTGTGTTTGCACAATAATTAGGAATAATACTCTTGATTATTTTAAAATACTATTCACCCCCCTCTAGTACTTGTGCAGTAGCTATCAGGGCATTACAGCCCCTTGCCTTATGGTACACCGTTGGGTTGGCCTACTGGGGGAGTGGCCTCCAGCCTTACGACCGATCTTATATTGGTTGGCCTGTTGGGGGAGTGGCCCACAGCCTTATGACTAATTCGGCTCCAGCTCTGGCTCCTGATCTAGCTCCCACTTTTATTTGGATCTTGGCTCCAACTCCAGCTTCACTTTTCATCCGGTCGACAGCCCCTGCCTGATCCAGATCCTGTGTCAGGGAGGTATATGATCATCCCCGAATTTAACTCCGGAATTTACGTCCCATAGGTCTTGACCCTCCAAGTAGATCAGCATCTTGATCTTCCAACTTGGGTAGTTTGTTCCATTGAAGAACGAGGGCCGAACTGTTGATAGACCTTCTTCATGAGACAATTATGAAGCGATGAATGCCATAGTTGTTAGAATGCTTCAATCTCGCTCTGATACCAATTGTAAGGACCGTCGACCTTGCAATTCTAAACACCATACACTAGAGGGGGGCGAATAGTGTAATGGTAATAATTTTGCAATTAAAAATTAAACTTGCAAATGAGGAATTATAAGTGCAAGAGGATATTAATCAACACAATTAAGCAAACACAAACACATAAGGTTTTACCCTGGTTCCCCAAATTTGGGTACATCCAGCCACACCAATATCCACTATAATCCTAATCAAGGTAGTGAATACAACTCCCTACATAAGGGACACCCTACACAAGGGATTTGTCTTACACAAGGACTCACCAAACCCTACACAAGGGTTAGTCCTACACAAGGACTCAAACTCCCACAAAGGGAGAAGCTAACTCTCACAAAGAGAGTTAGGGTTTCAATCAAAAGATGAAATAAAAGGATCTTACATTGCCTTGATGAGATGAACTTACTCAAATATGAATGCAATGCATGGAAGAGGATCTCCAAGTTTTGAGATGAACTTTGATTGCACTTGGAGTATTTTCCTAGAGCTAGACTTCAATGCATGAAAAGAAATGAGCTCAAAAGAGGGAAATGAGAGAAATAGGAGTGGCTCGAATGGTACGATCCCTCCGTCACCCCAGAATGGAAGGGGTGATCTCGTAGTTCTTGGTCTGTGAAGATGCATTGTTAGGTGCTCCATTTTTGCCATTGAGGCCGAACCTAAACCTCTGCTCGAGAGATAGCTGTCCATACACTGATAATGGATGTATGGATTCTCAAGAAGAGAGGAGCCGCGGTGGTCTCCCCTGGACCGCCCGGATCCACGAGTGAATAGAAATTTAGATCTACATTGGATCTCACCTGAATCGCCCCATCGATCCTCCTGAGGAGAAGTTTGGTTTCAAACTCCGATTTGAACAGGAGGAGTATGCCATGTTAATGTGCCTTGGATGATCCACATCTCCGGGTCAGGCGCTGATGAGCACATTGAACTATCCGTGTGGCTGAGAGCCCTCACAGCCCAGGCACAACGACGCAATTATCAGGGGTGCGCTCTACCATTGAGCTAATAGGCCTTCGTGGATAACGATCAGAGTACAAACTCCCATGCTAGTAATAATAATACTAGTAATACTAGTACTAATGAAGAAGAAGAGGAAGTGGCTTTGATACATTATTCACAACAATCAGATTTTCGCCGGGGTATAATCAAAGGACCCATGTTTGCTTAAAGACGTAAAACAGTTATTTGGAAAATGTTTCATTGATGTTTCTCAAAGATAATTAATAATGATCAAGAGTTCTAGCTGAACTAAGCCAGCCCCTATTTATAGAAAGCCAAAATAACCTATTAAACCCAAGCAAAAAGCCCAAAACCCATAATAAGCAACATCTAGTTTTTTGGCTGAAACGACTTGAACAGGCGCCTGTAGGCAAAGAGTTGGGCGCATGATGTAACGGCCGTATTTATTCCAATAGTTATATTCTGAGCCAGTACAGACGTCTGTAAAAGACTACACAGGCGATTGTATCACTGTAGAGGCATCGGTAATGGCTTCAGTAGGCAACTGCAAAAAAGGAGGATTGGAGCCGAAAATGACAACGTAAGCACTTCTGTGAACCAGGCGATTGTAGAACAAAGTTCAGGCGCTTGTTTCTTGCGCTTGTTAATTGTACTTCAGTCACCTGTACTAAATGCTCAAATATGGAGTCATGAAAATTGACTTGAGCTAGTTCATAACAGCCGTCTGTAGAAGGATGGACATGCGCCTGGTGAACCACCAGTTGCCTGTCATGCCTTTAATAGGCGCCTGTTGAAAGTCCAAAAAACTCCAATTGATTTTTTGGCATGGAAAACATATTGGATTGGCTTCTATACTGATCCTAAGGTTCACAAAGATGTTTTATGCATATGCATAAATGAGTATGACCATCTAATCAATGCAACCTAACTTACACAAAGAAGTAAATACATAAATGTAAATATTATATGGATTACATTCATCACTTCTAAGTGCACTACTCTTCAAGCTTGAGTAGCATTGATTCTCCCCATCATTTTCCAATCTTTGGCACCTCTTGATGAGCTTCCTTTCATCAAACTCCAAGCTATTGTAATTCTCCTCTTGATGTCCATCCTTTCACCAAGCTTTTAGTCTCCTAAATGCTATTCTTCAATTGTTAAACACGAGACTAAAACATTGAGAGTCATTAGCAACAACATAAAGTTATGATCATCATCAAAACTATATTAGTCTAAAAAGACAATACCTAATATTCTTTACCACACAACTTCAAGCGTGATGTGATGCTAAACATAGCTAAGTTGTACTCATCTATGAACTTAAAGTCCTGAAGTCTCAGGTTCTCCTACTCACAACGGGTCCTTGGAAGTATAACATCTTTCTGATGTTTATACATGTCCTCAAAAGACAGTACACAGCTTTAGTAGATCTTCGACCGTAAGGTATTCAGCCTTTAGGGTCGTATTCACTGGCGACAAATGTATATAGTGGATTTTGCTTTTTCAATATCAGTCGCAGAGCCATCTTTTGTAATTGTGGCCATAAAGGATTAAGATTGCAGGTGAAATTTGACATCCAGTTGCCAGCTTATATAATTCTTCCCTGATTATGCAGTATTTCGAAATCGACGCTTGCGGTTTTTGCCATTTATCTAGAGAAGCACAAATTTTTACATGATAATACTGAAAATATTGTCATGCAAATGCAGTTTTTAAATGAATAAGCTAATTGCAACGATCAGCAAGTCACCACATTAAAAATAATGTCCCAAAGTCCATATATACAGTCCATTTTACATAAATGAAAGAGAAAATTACAACTTTGGAAACCGCATGGGTCCCATGAAAATCTTCATCTTCATGAGTGGTCTCCGCCTCTATAGAAATGGTCATTGGTCTTGGGCACTATATATTTTTTTCATTACAATTTCTCTCAAAAGAAAAAGAAAAGTGCTGGAAAAGTAAAATGGTGGGACTAAACAGCTGATCCCAAACCACAATTAGCCATTCGTGCAAAATTTATGCTTAGAAAACATGTTTATAACGCATCACAGGCATCACAGAGTCAAACAAGATAAATACATCATATTTAATGCTTAATAATTAATTGGACCACGTGGCGATGTCATACACCGTTAGGTTAGGTAACTAACGGCAGAGCGGTCGCATGATCTTCATAATTATTAAGCTAATGCTTACACAACTAAGCATAAATTTTATCTTAGAATATGTGGCAGATGTATGTGACGCAAGGCATATAAATATGATTTTAAATGTAGACATCATTTATGATAATATGCTAGAAATAAGTTGTGCGTATATGGATCAATTTAAATAAAATTGAATAATGTTCTCATGTAATTTGTTTGAAAGAAAAATAAAATTTTCTTTTGTATCTCTTTTTATTCACTAAATATTCTCATTTGTCCCATTGTTTTCCCCATAATTATCCATATTCCCCCATTTTATTTTTATTTTAGGCCCATAATCCCCCCTATTTTCATTTTCTTTTCTTCTACTTTTTTTCTGTTGGGTCTACAACATGGCTGCAGGCTTCAGCCCAATTTCTTCGCCCCCTTTCTGTTCTATTGTTTGTGGGCCGAAGCCTGAGGACTACTGCGGCCTTCGGCTCACATCAATTCTATTTTTTTCTTTTCTGACTGCGGGCCAAAGCCCGCAGACCTCTGCGGGCTATGGCACACAACATCTTTTTTTGTTTGTCTGCAGGCATCGTTGGGGGCTTCGGCTTCTTTTTTTGTTTGTCTGCAGGCGTCGATGCGGGTTTCGGCCTACAGCCTATATATATACACACACATATATATATGTATATGTATGTATATATATGTATGTATTCTTTTTTTTTATTATTGGGCATGCGGGCCGAAGCCCGCAGCCTGAATACTATTTTTTTCGTTTTTCCGTTTTTTTTCTTTTGGGCCGTTTGGCCCAATGATACGGGGGAGCGGCGGGGTTAGCAGTCGCCACTCCCCCCACCCTCGGCGGTCTACCGCTGAGCTGAGAGGGTTGGTGGGGGGCCCAAGCCACTACGTAAGGCGGCGGCGCATCGTTGTACGGCGGTGGAGGGGCCGCCAACAGCGATGTGCCGACGGCGTTAGGGTTAGGGTTTAAAAAATTTGTGTGAAAACCCTGGGTTAGGTTTTTTTCGCCGCTCCCCCAAAGATCGGCAGCAAGGAAGCTTCTGTCTTTTATCTTTTTTAAAAAAATCTATTTTTGTAGTTCGATCTTGGGAGATCTAAATCATAGACATCATGGTCATGATAAAAATAAATTTCATCGTTTTCGATATACCCCAAAGATCGAGGAAACAAGCGCATGGAGGTGGATGAAGTCTGCACGCAATGGATCAAACTTCTCCTTCCTAGCTTATGCAACGAACAGAGCCTTCAATCTCAGGGAGAACGTGCTGAAAACGTGTTTTAAATGTATATCGATCCTAGGGTAGACCACATGCATTTATTTATAGGTGACGTGAGAGCTCATACATGAATATGATATAATCTATTTGAATAGATTACAATCTTATCCTCTCACTAGGTAATCTATTTACAACAAAACCTTGAGTGGCGTGCACGTATACTCACACATACTCTTGGCCGAACCCAACGAGCTCGTAACGCGACCCAGGAAAACAGCCAGCGTGGGAGGCAGGCCCAGAGTATTCTTACTTGGCCCAATAAAATGACTTGGGCTCGGTAAACAGCATGGCTGCTAGCTAGGCCCAATATTTTGAACTTTGAGGCGCGATCAACCAGACCCAGTGGAATATAGTGAACCAACGCGTGGGCCGATACTAGCCCAGCTTTCTAGTATCCCTATCACATGTATCACATGTTTGTTGACATGCCTCCAAGGGAACTTATTTCCCATTTAATTTTTAAAAATCTCTACAAGTTTACTCTTCAAACATGCACACGCCTTTGAATCTTTCAACCCCTGTTCCAATATTCTTTTCGGTTGTGTTTACGGTTTTCTTACTGTTGACATTTACAGAAATATTAATACTAGAACTAACCCCGTGCACATAATGCACCTTGACATGTACTCAAACAGTAAGCTTAGCAAAAAGCCAAATCAATATGACAGAAACGATGGTATGTATGCTCAAAAGGTTTCGTGAATTCAACGAGCTCAGGCATGAATATAATGAATACTGATACAAGGGAATGAGAAAGAGAAGTTGCATGTTACGCTATGATATATAAGCCGAAAACATAACACGGCCAGGTGAATTATAAGAGCAGCATCGGTCGTCCTCTTGGGAGTCCCCATCACCTGGCAGGCATCTTGATCCAGCCATTGGCAAAGGCGATGGCGAGGATGACAAAGGGGGTTGACATGCCGAAGATTATAATGTAGGGCAACGGAGTCTTCATAGGGTTCTCCCCCTCTCTTTCTCCTGCCGTCTGCCAATACCTGTAATTGCAAGAGGAGTTGGTCTTGAATGGGCAGAATTAATGCAAGCAGGCACATCTAAAGCATGTTAAACTCACTGCTCGGGTTCTTGTTCTCTGGTAATGAATTTCTTATCGGCACGCTTTGCCTCTCCGTCTCCTCCACCTATATCGCAAGTAAATATATCGTCATAATCAGCTATTTAATTTCCTATTTGAATATAGAGAAATTAATTAAGACAGGATCGATGTTACCTAGCTTTGCGTGGAGTTGGGTGGGTCTTGTGTTCCTCGCGACGGCGGATGAGGGGGGGAGAAGGGAGGGCCGAGATGGGATGGAATGAAAAGCTGCACCAAAATTTGTGGTGGGGATGGAGGAGAGGATTGCCTTGCTCATTTGGCCGGCCTCGTCTGGTCTTGAAATCAGGAGAGGAGAAGAGAAGAGAGAGGCAGTGTGTTGAGCATCACACCACACGTATCTCATCTCTTGTAGCTGGGGATATGTATGGATGAGGTTGCCTCTGGACCAAACCAACCAGTTTTGGATGCATGCTTTGCTCGTGAGATAATCAGGGTGTGTAAGTACTGTAATATTGGTGGACGATTTGAACGATTTGAGGTCGCGATAGATCACGGGCGGACTGGCCGCGCCCCGATGGCAATCTTCATCCTGACGGGCCAACTCAGCGGTGTTTGATCGCTTGGGATGTCTGCAGGGGCAAGAATAGCAAGGCAATAGCGAATGAGATCGGGTGTTTAGCTAGAGTTGACATTACCTTGTGCATCGCATCTGCATACGCGTGTGAGTTATACGTCAATGGATGGGCTTTTGGACGATCATGGAGGAAATGTAGGAAATATACCGGACCTTGCGTTCGAGAGTCGGTGCTCCGGTTGGATGCGGCTAGAGGCAACGGGGCGTGTGCCGGCGCACCCTCGTACTTCCTCCTCGAACCAACCCTCTTGGACGGCCTCCTATTGTTGATGGAAAAATCCACCGAACATTAAATTTGTAGTATTGGAAACCAAGATTACAATGGTCGACTGATGATGTTGATGAGGAATGGATAGTTCGTAGATTGGGAAGATCCACGAACTGCCAAAGTATCAGCGAGGCGAGAAACCTGTCAAAAGTGAGTCGGGCTTGGTTTCGACCTAAAACACCTCCGACGTTCAAGTTAGTATTGATGTCGAAGAAAGTTCAGATAGTTATGAATGGACTTTACGAATCCGATCTATCTATGCCGAACTGTAATTTTTACTGGAGATAATTCAAGTATGTATAATGATACCTGGCCTCTTTTCGTGGAATTATTTTCGAACCTCTCTTCTGGGGGAGAACCCTTCCTTTTATAGGAGTTGAGCGATTGATGACGACTCTTTGTCTTTTGAACTGTCGTCATAATGTAGAATACCAAGAGATTGCACGTAGCAATCATTAACGGCAGGGATCATTAATGGACACCATTAAATGCTGTCTTTAAATGTTTCATTTGCTCGGCATCTAGAGAGTCGCAAATTCCAAGGTCATAACGGTTTTGTCATTGATTACTTAAGAGTCCCAAGAGTCACGCTCATTAAATGAGGTAACGGCAGCTTTCATAACTTGTCGAAGTATAGGCTTTGTGTTTAGCGTTGCCAATCTAGTGAATATCCGGTCTGATGAATTTCTGGTCTGATGAAGGTCCGATCTTGCGTAGTTTTGGTGCCTAAAAACTTGAATGTTAATTCCTCGACCATCGTGCCCCATTAATGCGATGTAACGTCGCTTGACCCCAACAGGCAAACTCTCTGAGGTCGTGCGACGGGGGCCATTGTTGAGTCATCGGGCCGGCACTCGAGATGACTCGTCCGACGAGTGACTTGGGCCCACAGAGCCCACGAAGGAAGCTTCATACTGACTCAGTTAAGGCCCAACTACCAGTCGCCCATTGCACTTCCACCAATTGAATGTGGGATTGAAGGCGGGCTTATAAATAGTGGGAACAAGGGCTATGATTACCCCTATTAAGGGGGGAGATTATGGCACCATAATTGATGACCGTTATCCCCACAACGTCACTGAAAAGACCCAGGAGGTCTATAAATACAGGAGGTTCCAACTCCCAAGGTACTAGATCTAAGACTCGGAATTTACATACTCCAACTTTTATTTTTTTCACACAAGAGCTTGTGACATCAGATCTGAGACGAGCCTCCGTGGGTCGATATCAGCTGCTCGAAGACTGTCTCCCTCTCTTAAGTTCCATTCTAACTTAAGTATCGGAGGGTATTTGGGTCGGGACCCAGATCCGACCCCCCTGATGCTTCCTTGTGGTGCAGATCATCGAGTCTTGATCCTACGTGAGGGTCGCTCCTTAGCTTCTCTACCTCGACCGACCGACACACGATCCGTTCGAGGGTTAATCGAGCACCGTAGATCAACTAACATCCACCAACGACCATGGTTCTTTCAACCAAGGGTCCCACTCAACTGGCTGACGAGGCTCCGACTCAGCAGAAAAGGGTCCACGTCAGCATCTCAATTGTTTTGGTCATTTTTGGTCGTAACAATTTGCCATCGTCGGTGGGAAACTCCATCAGCTCGACATCCCAAAGCAATCAATAAGCTTTGTCGGCTGGACCCAGCAACATCGGACCGAACCCAGGTCCTAGCTAGAAACAAAAAGGGAACATCGTCCAGGTGGAGGATGCCTCCGATTCTACATCGTCATCAAAATGATCAAGGAGGGACACCAAAGGACAGAAGGTGTCTCCGGAGCAATTCGACTAATTTGCAGAGCAGGTTGACAAGAGTCTCAGCGTATTGGCGACTCTGGTGCGTCAACGTATGGGAGATCCACCACTCACAAATCAGCAACTACCGCCTCCAAATCCAACTCTGACACCGCTAAGAGGTGCGGCCATGCTAAGGGATCCAAGAGATCCGAGAATGGATCGACAAGAAAGCGCCCCACACAATACAACCCCCACATCTCACCAATATGGCGAAGGGGGAATGATAATCGTACCTTCGGTTTTTAGGGAGGACCCAGTCCCTCCAACTATAAGGAAGCGACGCGTAACATCCTGGATCATGTAATACATGGGGTCTCCCCAGGTTACAACCCTCTCAATTTTGCAGGTGGATAAGGGAGGAGAAAGGAAATCCCAAACCGATCCTTATGATCTACATACGTGCAAGGCGGGGATGGACGATATCCATTCTGCACTTTGGCAGACCCCATTCCAGGAGAACATCTCATCTGCTCCTTTTCTTCCGAAGTTCAAACTCCCCGCCTTGCCGACAACTGATGGCAAAGGCGACCCATGGTCACACATCCACAAGTAAAAACGCGATGCTGCTTCATGGGGCTGATGAGCCATGTCTCTACCGAGATTTCCACACTACCGTAGGCAGATGGCGGAGGGCTGGTACGACGGATTAACCGACGTCTGTATCGGGTCATTCGACGAATTGGCCGACCTTTTCTGTAGGCTATTTGTCGTGGGTCGTCGTCCCAAGAGAAAGTCCTCCCACCTCTTTACATTCAAACAGAAGGACAAGGAGCCAATCCGAGCCTTCGTCCAGTGATTGAACGACGAAAGGCTCGAAGTAGAGGGCACACTGGATGTGACTGTCATCGCAGCTTTAACTCAAGCAGTGCAGGACAAACACTTGTGGAGGGCCCTCCACCAGTTCCCACCAAGCAGCCTCGTGGAGATGTTCAATATAACAGGTCGGTTCACCATCTCTGAAGAAGTGGAGGAACCAATTGAAGCTACTGGGAAAGGCACCACCACCTGTCGTGGAGACACCAGGCATGAAAAGCCAACACAGGAAACCCCTCGTCAGGAATCTCGGGACAAGAGACCGAGAGAGAGGAGCCTTCGGAGCAAGGAGCGCCAACTTATGCAAGACCAAACGTGCCCAAGACGGAGGTCCTAGCCTATGCCCAATGAGAAGAATTGGTCTAGGAATCTGCCAAGAAAGGCAAATATGAGAAAAGGGATGACCTCAAGTTCTGCAAATACCACAATGACTATGGGCATGATGTTGGATCTGGATCGTAGCCTAGAGGGGGGGTGAATAGGCTAATAAAAATATTCGTGCAACCCACGAACAATCCCACTCAGTTATAGGCACAGACAGGGCAATAAAAAGCAATCACAGAATACGCACAGATATACCCTGGTTCGGTCGTCCCCACGACCTACTCCAGCCCCCGAAAGCAACTACTAGATAGATATGCAATCAAGTATAGCTACAATGAGTCAAGATCCCAAATCTACTCTCACCTAGCTCGTACGCACACCACATGCTCTACACTATCAATCTAGTCAGATGCTCTCCCTCCGTGACGACTCCCAAGTCGTGAGGTCCCCTAAAATAACACAAAAGGTAAAGTTTCCCCTACGAGGATCTACCACAACAACTACACAAAATAATGATAAATAGAGTTTAGGAATCTCATTTTGTGTAGCGGCGATGTCCTCGTCAATCAGCACGGGTCAGATCTCGTCTGACGTAGATGTTGTCTCTGATGTCCCCTCAATAGTTCGGCTCCCCTCTCGATGAAAACTTGTGCCCTCCACCAAAGGTTGAAACTTATGGCTCTTGGGATCTGTTGGGAGGAGTTCGGCCAATGGAATAATCCGACCTTGAGATCCTCTGGTCTGTACTTCGAGATTTTGCAATGAGGTGAACCAAAAACAATTAAGCCATTTCACTTTCTTTGATTGTCCTTCTTTGTTTCGGCTGTGAGTCTTTGTGATAAGGAGAGGAAAAATTCTGCCAATGTTTGGCCTGTGCTCTCAAAAGAATGGAATACTGTCGGCCCTGTAATCAAACACCAAGGAAAAAATGTGACAGAGGAACCCCAAAACAAAAAAATCGGCAGGCAAAGGAAAACAAAAGGCAGACACACAAAAATTGTTTTGAACCAAACAAAAGGAATCTCTGGCCAATTTTTTGTGTTGCTCTTCAATTCTCATGGAGTTTTCAAAATCACATTAGCCTCAAAAAATGAATGCGACTGTGTTTTCAGAAATTGAAGAGGCGCCTCCTTCGATATTTGTGTGGCTGCCTAACACCCAAAAAATTTCGGCCTTCTCTCCTGAAAAGAAATCGGCTAATAGAGAATTAAAGGAGCTAGGGTTTTTGATACAACACCCTTTGGAGAATTTGCAATAAAAAACTCCTCTATATGTTTCGGCTGCTACACAATGATTTCCAAGGGAAAAACAAATTGGCCTTAAGGATTTTTTATGAAAAAAAAAGCACAGATCTCCACTTGGAACCTAAGAGTGCAGCATGGTTGATTTCGTTGGAAAAAAAACAAAGGCTGGCTTAGGATATTATTCAATGAATTGTGTATGGCTGCTTGGAGATTCTCAGAGGGGATTTTATTTGAACGTGCGGCCTCTTGGAAGTTTCAGTGCTAAGGAAAAAAAAACTTTGTGATTTTTTGATGAAAAGGCAAACGAAGTGCAGCTTTTTAAAGATTTCGGCCAGCTTCAATTTTTAAGGGGTGCGGCTGCTCTCTCCCTGTTCTTGTTTCCGCGCGCCTCTAGGGTTGCTTTGATGAGGGTTTATATAGGAGGATGATTGCAATGGATGTGGGATTTGAATTGGGAATAGATAGGAGCAAAAGATCTTTAATTGATTTGATCAAATCCCACTTTGATTATACTTGTCTTCATCTCTCCCAATATTGACCAAGTCCAAATAACTTTGTGCACACCACCTCTTCTCCATGCAACTTGCTATATGATTAGCAATTATTCCAACTACTGAGAAGATTATCGTTTCGCCTTTCCTGAAACACACTTAGCGCACACGTTACATATAACACAACGTTTGTCATCATCAAACTAGAGATCCTCGATCGTCGCTTCCAACAATCTCCCCCTTTTTATGATGGCAAAACCATAAAAGATTTATACAAATAAATATGCGTGTGTGAAGTGTGATGAAGGGTGTAATGCAATATGATATATTCACTGAGATGAGATTAAGCATTACTAGTTACTAGCATGCACACTATAACAATAAAATTAGCATGCTCCCCCTTTTTCCAAGCTCCCCATTCTAATGTATTTTCATTGGTCCCCCTTCAATCAATAACACGTATTTTGAACCAACATTGATACCACAAAACTTTCAACACTTTTCTCCCCCTTTGTCATCATCAAAAGTGTATACTTGAAGATTAAAACATACCACATGCAAAAAGAGAGCTTTATTAACTATAACTAGCATTTACATGTCGGCATTCTATAAGTAGCACTGCAAATCCAACGACAATAATAATTAGAATTCAACACCATCGTGTAAGTGCAATTATTAAACATAGAAGTACAAAGGGAGATAACTTTTATAAATCCAACCAAAACCAATCCATCATTTTCCAAATTGCTTCATATCACCTAGGATTGATTTTCCCCACCTCATTAAAAATGAGTTCAAGGTATCACACCCCAAAGCATAGCCTAAAAGGACTCTTAGATGTGGGGGCGACATTGCTTGACGAGTAAAAACACCAACGCTAAAGTTTACCCATAAAGCTTATGTTGGATACTCGTGGGTAGTGTATTTGCCATGAATTGTATCCGTTTTTCATACGGAGCAATTTTCATGTGTTTTTTTTTCATATTCATTTCCTTTGTTTTGTGCTCAATTTTTATTCATGGCAAATCACATCATATCCCTTAGATTTTTCAGTTAATAATCATCATACATTCACATTCCAATATTCATAAATAGTATCTCCAAAAGTACGACATAGTCTAATATTCGTGGAAGTGAAAGTAGGTGTAGAAATCATATTATTAATTCATCGAACTTGGCATGGCTATTAAGAAATAAAACATACGCATGTAGCCATGATAATAATACTACAATTTCTACAAGGATATGATCATCATTCATTTATATCACTAAAACGATGCAAAGAGAAAGATATGCATTAAGCTCCAATTTTGTTTTTTTAGATGCATGAAGTACTAAAGCAAACATGAGATGCAATCACACAAACAAAAAAGATCATGCACACATAGCAATGCAACTACTAACACACAAACAAAGAAAAGTCACGCACACAAAAAGCTATGAAGGTATGCAATAAGTTCAAAGAGAAAGATATACCTTCGCGTCGTCGTTTGACTAAGGAGCCCAAAAAATGAGACATTCAATTTATCGCTCCTCGTCAAATTTCCATCCACCTACAAAAGGGGTGTCGTGTGTGACCTTGGAATCCAACAAGGTCCACTCACGTTAGTCATCAAAGATTTAGGAACCCATATTTGTTTGAACTTAATATTTTTGTTCCTATATTTGCAATGATATGAAGTATGACCAACGTATCCACATGTAAAGCACTTAGCATGAAAATTTCCAACCTTAGTTGATTCAATGTGAACTTTTCTATATTTTGATTTTTCAACATTTTTAAGACCATATTCTAGTCCTCGCCTATTATTGCCATAAAGTTGATTTCCAAGAATAATGTCCAAATTTTGTTTTCCAATGGAAAATCTCTTTAATGACAATTCTAGGGTGTTGACTTTAGATTTCAAGATATCGTTTTCATCCACAAGCAAAGTGCATTTACTAATGAAAGCTCGCTTGTTTTCCTCTTCTTTCTTTTCAAAATCCCTCACTTTTTCTTTAAGTTCAAGATTTAGCATGTAAATCTTTTCAGAGAGCAATTCATTTTCAACTTCAAGCTTTGTCTTATCTAGCTTAAACATGCTAATATCCTTTAATAAAGAGGGACATGAAAGACAATCAATTTTTTCAGGCAAGCTAGCTTTCTCCTTATTTAACATGTCAATTGTAGCGTTACATGCAACAATTTCAGTTATCAGTTTTTCAATTTCCTTAGTCATGTCATACTTGTTGGAAACAACATCCTAACCTATGTTTGATGATAACAAACCCTACTGAACTGTTCTAATATGTTTGTTGAGTGTGTCACAGGTCCCTATAGTCATGATTGCTCAGGTTACACATGTACGTACTCAAGTACGTAGAGATACAAGGCTGAAACTACATTTGGAATTATGCAAGCAGCTCAAACAAGAGAGTATAGCTATGAAACTCTACCCTAGAGTTAAACATAGGCTATAAACATCATGGAAATTTTCTCAGGATTTATGGAGATTGTTTGAAGTCCAAATACGGGGAAATACGAGAAAATACTGAGAATACAAAGAAGAAACTTTTTCTACAAGAGGTGAAATGAGGTGAAAAAATTCTCACATGTCAATATGAAGCTATGGGATTTTTGAGAATTATTTCAGATTTTTTGGGATTTATTTGATGCCCAAATACGCAAGAATACAGTGAAAATACTCAGCAAATACGGCATACGGTACTGTGCATATATACGCTTCATCGCTGAATTAAATCCAAGTCGACGTGGCATCATCTGTGCCGTTCGTTCCACATCCAACGGCCGCTCGAAGCAGGCGACGTGGCTTCTTCAGCGCCGCTCGATCAGCATCGAACGGTCACCAACCATCGGACCCAGTCGCAAATGGCGGGCGCAGCTGTCGACATCCGCGAGCGACGTGGCTGCATCTCCGCTGTCCACGCGAAGATCGGACGGCTACCGACAGTGCGGGTCCGGGTCAGCGGAGGCGGGCGACGACGCGCGAATTTTGACCGCCACGTGGCGGCTCCTCAGCGAATCCCGCTCGATCCAACGGCTGAGATCGCTGCCGACAGCGGATTTTAAACCCGACCCGTTAAGCCTATTTTAAACGTGATTTTCGTGGGTGCGGATCCCTTGGAACAGTGACGTAAAGCCGTTAACTCAATTCTATAAATACCAATGTACATCTCTTCACATTTTCATCAATAAGTGGAGTTCTAGAGATCCAAATTGAGTTCTGTAAGAAGCGTTGCGACCGTGACTTCATCCCCGACGCAGTGACAACAAGTTGAGCAGCTAGTTCCTCCTGTGCAGCAAATGAGATCACTTTGAGTGAGGAACTTCTACCGACTACTTCCACGGGGACAGCGACTACTTCTTCTACAGACATCCGATCATCATTCCGTAAGAAGCGTTGCGAAGCTACTGATGTGTTGAAAGACGACAACCAGAGAGATCTTCACAAATGAGCTTTCTAAACTCTTGATCTTTGTTATTTGTGAAGTTATTAATGTTTTGATCAGCATTTTTGTAATATAATTTCTTCCGTTATTTGGGACTCTGGGAACCAAACTTGTTGGGGCAAGTTGGGTTGGGGAGTGATACTTGTATGTTTCTTTTTGGCTTTGGTGAGCTTGAGTTGGTCTGACAGGTTGGTGTTGGGGCACCAATCTAAGGGAGATTGTAACTTCTTAAAGAAACAGTATAAGTGATTGCTCATTGGGGTGGACGTAGGTCATGGGGACCGAACCACGTTAAATTCTGTGTCTTCTGTGAATGCTTTGATTGTCCGATTCCTAAATTGCATGCTGTAAACTAGGCTTAATTTTTATCTTGCGATAATTTGGTCAAAGGCCTATTCACCCCCCCTCTAGGCCTTATTTAGATCCAACAAGTGGTATCAGAGCACCAGAGCTGGCCATTTGAGTCTAGTTCATAATGAATACATATGATTCAGCATTTGCTGAAGTACAGTCTACAGTTAGACCACCCAAATTTAATGGGACTGATTTTGCTTACTGGAAAGCTAGGATGAAAATTTTCCTAGTCTCTTCAGATCTTGAAATTTGGAAAATTGTTGCTAAAGGCTATCACCCACCTACAATCAAAATTGAAGATATTGATGTACCAAAACCAGAAGATAAATGGGATGATAACGATAACAAACTTTATGCCCTGAATGGTAAAGCCATGAATGCAATTATCTGTGCACTTGACAGAACTGAGTTTAACCGTATATCTCATTGTCTTACTGCGCAGGAAATCTGGAACACTCTCGAAGTCACTCACGAAGGAACCTCTCAGGTGAAGGAGTCCAGATTAGCGCTGCTGAGCTCAGAGTACGATGGTTTCCACATGCTACCAGGAGAATCCATCAAGGACATGTACACTCGCTTCACCGACATCATATACAACTCAAAAGCCTTGGTAAAGTCTTACGATAGCATCGACCTCATTCGAAAAATCCTAAGAGCTCTTCCTAGTTCCTTCCGACCTAAAGTGACGGCCATCCAAGAAGCGAGAGATCTCACTAAGCTGAAGCTGGATGATCTGATTGGGAATCTGTTATCCCATGAGCTGGAACTCAAAACCGTCGAGACAAGAGAGAAAGGTGAGGCTAAACCTTTAAAGACCATCGCCCTCAAAGCCGAAGAAAGTGACAAAGAAGATCTCGACGAGGAACATGCACTGATGGTCAGAGGATTCCGACGCTTCATCAGAACTCCTGCTGGAAAATCTGAAATGGCAAAAAGGTTCAATCGTTTTAATAATTTTAATCCTTTGAATTCCTCGTCTGAACAGAATACTACTAAAAGTGTTCAATGTTTCAACTGTAAGAAATTTGGACATTTCATGAAAAACTGTCCAACAAAGAACGCGTCATCCGAAGCCAAAGGGAAATCATTTGCGGTAACATGGGACGAAGACGACGAAGACGAACCACAAGACAAGGTAGCGCAATCATCACTTTGCCTAATAGGTGAAAGCGACACGAACAAGGGACTCAGCGTGGCTAAGGAACAACTGTGTGAGTGGTATTTGGATTCAGGCTGCTCAAGACACATGACAGGGAACATCGACAAGTTCCTTAGCCTCGTGAAGCAAGAAGGAGGAAGTGTTACATTAGGGGACAACGGCAAGTGCAAGGTAATGGGTAAAGGTATTGTTGGCAACAATACTTTTAAAATTTCTGACGTCCTCTGGGTTGAAAATCTCAAACACAACCTCATCTCCATAAGCCAACTCTGTGACAAAGGTATGAAAGTACTTTTTGATGAGAAAATTTGTAAAATTTATGACCCGGTCACAGGTAATACTCTCTTCATAGCCAATAGGAAAAATAACGTTTATACAATAATAATTGAAGAAATGACAATTGCTAAATGTTTGATTGGCAGGGAGGAGGAGGCTATACTATGGCACCGGAGACTATCACATGCCAGCATGAAGTTGCTACATAAGCTGGAGAATAAAAACCTGGTCCGAGGCTTGCCACATCAACAGTACGAGAATGGTAAGTTGTGTGTTGCATGCACAAAAGGTAAGCAAACTAGATCCACTTTTACGGGAATTCGGGAAGTTACCACTTCACGAGTCCTAGAATTGATTCATATGGATTTGTTTGGGCCTACCGATGTTGCTAGCATCAATGGGAAGAGATTTTGTTTTGTTTTGATCGATGATTTTTCTAGATATACATGGGTTTACTTCTTAGCCAAGAAATCGGATTCCTTTGAAAATTTCCAAAATTTTTGTAATCAAGTTTCAAATGAGAAAAATCTTTCAATTATGAAAATTAGAAGTGATCACGGTGGTGAATTTGAAAACTCTGTTTTTGAAAACTTCTGTTTGGAAAAAGGGATCTTACATGAATTTTCTTCTCCTAGAACACCTCAACAAAACGGGGTGGTCGAAAGAAAGAATCGAACTTTAAAAGAGATGGCAAGAAGCATGCTTAATGACTATTCTCTTCCTATGTATTTTTGGGCCGAAGCAGTGAATACAGCCTGCTATGTCTGCAACAGGGTTATGCTTAGACCTTTAATGAACAAAACATCCTATGAACTGTGTCATGGCAAGAATCCTAACATTTCATATTTCAGAGTATTTGGATGCAGGTGTTTCATTTTAAACACAGGAGATCAGCTGGGAACATTTGAATCCAAATCAGACGAAGGAGTGTTCGTAGGATATTCATCAAGGAGCAAAGCATACAGGATCTACAATAAACGAACCTTAACTGTTGTTGAGTCAATTATTGTGAAATTTGATGAAGCTGAAATAGATCCTTTAAATTGCAGGGAAACTGAAGCTGGAGATGCAGACAGGGAAACTACAGAGCCTGAAAACATAGCTGAACCATCTGAAGGTCAAAAGGAAGCTGAACCAGAAGTACCACAAGGAAATAGACTGGAAAGAGGAGAGCTCAGGTTCAATCCACATCATCCACCTGAGCTGATCATGGGGACTCCTACGGAAGGTATACGCACTCGATCCACTTTCAATAACTTGTGTGCCTTATGCATTCATGGTGACCTCATTTCTGAAATTGAACCTAAGAACGTTGAAATCGCTTTAACTGATGAAAGTTGGGTTATGGCCATGCATGATGAGATTAATCAGTTTGATAGAAATAATGTTTGGACATTAGTGCCCCGACCTGATAATTACCCAATTGTTGGCACTAAATGGATTTTCAAAAACAAACTTGATGAATCTGGAAATGTAATCAGAAATAAGGCAAGATTAGTGGCCAAAGGATATAACCAGATTGAGGGAATTGATTGTGATGAAACTTTTGCACCCGTTGCTAGATTAGAAGCCATTAGAATATTGCTGGCTTTTGCAAGTTTCAAAGGTTTTAAATTGAAGCAAATGGATGTGAAAAGTGCATTTTTAAATGGTTATTTGAAAGAAGATGGTTTTGTTGAACAACCCCCTGGTTTTGAAAGTCATAGTTTTCCAAATCACATTTACAAGTTGTAAAAGGCTTTGTATAGTCTGAAGCAAGCTCCCAGAGCTTGGTATGACCGTCTCAGTTCATATCTTTTGGAAAATAACTTTAAAAAGGGTAGTGCAGACAACACTTTGTTTATCTTGCATGAACATGATCATTTTATTATTGTTCAGATTTATGTGGACGATATTATTTACGGTGCTACTAATGATCTTTTATGCCAAAAGTTTGAAAAGGTTATGCAGGATCAATTTGAGATGAGTCTGGTCGGAGAGTTGAAATACTTTTTGGGCTTTCAAGTAAGACAAACTGGAGATGGCATATATGTTTCACAAACCAAGTACATAAAAGAACTGTTGAAGAAATTTGGGATGGAAAATGCAAAGCCAATGCGAACTCCAATGAGTCCGACGACGAAGCTTGAAAAGGATGACAAAAGTATAAATGTGGACCAAAAGCTTTATCGAGGTATGATTGGGTCCTTACTCTATTTAACTGCATCTAGACCAGACATCATGTTTTCTGTCTGTTTGTGTGCATGATTTCAAGCCTGTCCAAAAGAATCACATTTGATAGCCATTAAGAGGATTTTTCGATATCTTATTCACACTCCTACACTTGGACTATGGTATCCCTCTTGTGGTAATCTTAATTTGGTTGGCTATGCTGATGCTGATTATGCTGGTAGTATGATTGATAGAAAGAGCACTAGTGGAACATGTTTTATGCTAGGACATTCATTGGTTTCTTGGTCTAGTCGTAAGCAGAACAGTGTTGCTTTGTCCACTACTGAAGCTGAGTATATTGCCCTTGGCAGTTGCTGTGCCCAAGTACTTTGGATGATGCAAACCCTGTCTGACTACGGCTTGGATCTTAGAAAAGTTCCATTACGATGTGATAGTAAGAGTGCTATAGATCTTTCTAACAATCCTGTTCATCACTCTCGGACAAAACACATAGATGTAAGACATCATTTTCTTAGAGATCATTTGGCAAAAGAGGATGTATCCATTGAATATATTTCTACTGATTCTCAGTTGGCAGATATCTTTACAAAACCTTTGCCAGAAGATCGTTTTTGTCGTCTACGTCTAGAACTGGGCATTATTGATTATATTTAGAGTGAAAATATTATTTGGTGTGCTTTTATTGTTTTTGTGTGGTGTGCTACAAAAAGAAAAATAAAAATGAAAAATAAAAATAAAAAAAAAGAAAAAGAAAAATATAAACAGAAAGGGAAAGTGAATTGTCTATCTCCTCCTTTTGCATTTTTTTCATCAGAAACAGCTTTAAATGCAAAACATATGTCTTATGGATTTTGAATATTATATTCTTAACAATGTTTGCATTCAAAAACTACATGCTTAATTAGGTCATATTCATTAATGAGTAACTAACGTTTTTCATCATCCAATCACACTTACACAGATCAAAATGTTTTGCTATGGAATTGTAATCTTGAATAAGAAAAGTGGTTGTTGGTGGACTAATTTATGTTTTAATGGGATATGATGTTTCAAGGCATGGGTAAAAAGAAAAGCTCTCTTCAAAATATACGTGTATAAAAAGAATAGCAAGACGAGTGTCTTCAAAATATATACACAGAGCTTCGTATGAAAAATGGATACGATTCATGTCCTTGATACTACCCTTGGACATCCAACTTATGCTATAAATGTCATTTTTAGCATTGGTGTTAAGTCCGTCAATCACTGCCATTTCACATTTAAAAATCCTTCTCGGTCATGTTTGGAATTGGTAACTTGAACTCATATTACATGAGAAGGGGAAACTCAATCTTTGATGTTCATATATTCAGTGGAAAAGATGGTTATGACAGGCTGTATTCCTTATTACCTCTCCATATGTACTAAACATTTGATCATCACACTTGAGCACGGAGATGAATTCTGCTAGTTATGATTTGGTGATTATTGCTTATTTATTCCTTGTGGTCATCGATGTCTTGTCTTTTGTTTTGCTTTATAATGTTCAATTTTCCATTCATCATATGCTATTTCATACTTTTTGATGAAAACAAAGGGGGAGAGAAATATTAAGATTGAGCATGTCAGAGATAGGGGGAGCATGTCAATAGGGGGAGCATATCATTTTGCCATTCATGCTCATATTCATGCTTCACACACTCACACACTTCACACATTTTTGATGTAATCTTAATGTCTGGTTTGTTCTCATCAAAAGGGGGAGATTGTTGGAAACAGCATCCTAACCTATGTTTGATGATAACAAACCCTACTGAATTGTTCTAATATGTTTGTTGAGTGTGTCACAGGTCCCTATAGTCATGATTGCTCAGGTTACACATGTACGTACTCAAGTACGTAGAGATACAAGGCTGAAACTACATTTGGAATTATGCAAGCAGCTCAAACAAGAGAGTATAGCTATGAAACTCTACCCTAGAGTTAAACATAGGCTATAAACATCATGGAAATTTTCTCAGGATTTATGGAGATTGTTTGAAGTCCAAATACGGGGAAATACGAGAAAATACTGAGATTACAAAGAAGAAACTTTTTCTACAAGAAGTGAAATGAGGTGAAAAAAATTCTCACATGTCAATATGAAGCTATGGGATTTTTGAGAATTATTTCAGATTTTTTGGGATTTATTTGATGCCCAAATACGCAAGAATACAGTGAAAATACTCAGCAAATACGGCATACGGTACTGTGCATATATACGCTTCATCGCTGAATTAAATCCAAGTCGACGTGGCATCATCTGCGCCGTTCGTTCCACATCCAACGACCGCTCGAAGCAGGCGACGTGGCTTCTTCAGCGCCGCTCGATCAGCATCGAACGGTCACCAACCATCGAACCCAGTCGCAAATGGCGGGCGCAGCTGTCGACATCCGCGAGCGACGTGGCTGCATCTCCGCCGTCCACGCGAAGATCGGACGGCTACCGACAGTGCGGGTCTGGGTCAGCGGAGGCGGGCGACGACGCGCGAATTTTGACCGCCACGTGGCGGCTCCTCACGAATCCCGCTCGATCCAACGGCTGAGATCGCTGCCGACAGCGGATTTTAAACCCGACCCGTTAAGCCTATTTTAAACGTGATTTTCGTGGGTGCGGATCCCTTGGAACAGTGACGTAAACCCGTTAACTCAATTCTATAAATACCAATGTACATCTCTTCACATTTTCATCAATAAGTGGAGTTCTAGAGATCCAAATTGAGTTCCGTAAGAAGCGTTGCGACCGTGACTTCATCCCCGACGCAGTGATAGCAAGTTGAGCAGCTAGTTCCTCCTGTGCAGCAAATGAGATCACTTTGAGTGAGGAACTTCTACCGACTACTTCCACGGGGACAGCGACTACTTCTTCTACAGACATCCGATCATCATTCCGTAAGAAGCGTTGCGAAGCTACTGATGTGCTGAAAGACGACAAACAGAGAGATATTCACAAATGAGCTTTCTAAACTCTTGATCTTTGTTATTTGTGAAGTTATTAATGTTTTGATCAGCATTTTTGTAATATAATTTCTTCCGTTATTTGGGACTCTGGGAACCAAACTTGTTGGGGCAAGTTGGGTTGGGGAGTGATACTTGTATGTTTCTTTTTGGCTTTGGTGAGCTTGAGTTGGTCTGACAGGTTGGTGTTGGGGCACCAATCTAAGGGAGATTGTAACTTCTTAAAGAAACAGTATAAGTGATTGCTCATTGGGGTGGACGTAGGTCATGGGGACCGAACCACGTTAAATTCTGTGTCTTCTGTGAATGCTTTGATTGTCCGATTCCTAAACTGCATGCTGTAAACTAGGCTTAATTTTTATCTTGTGATAATTTGGTCAAAGGCCTATTTACCCCCCCTCTAGGCCTTATTTAGATCCAACAATACTCAGATTGTTGCATATCAAAGTTATCATTCCTATAACTATCCACATCAGCTTCTAGCTCATTAATAGTATTTTGCATTTCTTTCAAGATTTCTAACAATTCAGCTTTAGTGGGAGATCCTACCTCATTGTGTTTGGCCATTAATGCCATGCAGGAGTGGGCTTCATGTTCCTCATCCTCCTCCTCAGCTTCACTATCCATGTCCCACGTCAGCACTTTCGTTTTTCCTTTTGCAACTTGAGCTGTGTGTTGTTGTGGGCAATCTTTTATGTGGTGCCCTTTCTTCCTGCATTTAAAACATTCACTTCTATTAATAGCTTTCTGATCATAGGAATTTCTACCAAAATTAGAATTATTAGAACGAATGAACCTTTTTCCCATCTCAGCTCTTCCTTGATCAGTCTGAATGTATCTCCTGAAGTTCCTGACCATTAGGGCTTGCTCTTCATCAAGATCGTCGTCGTTAGCTTGAAGAGCTAATGGTGTGGAAGCTTTGGTCTTCTCTTCAGGTTTGTCTCTGGCTTCTATACTCTGCAACTCAAGCTCGTGTGACATTAGGTTGCCTATCAAGTCCTCCACTTTCATTGTTGATAAGTCCTTAGCTTCTTGAATAGCGGTGACTTTAGGCCTGAACGAGCTTGGTAGCGCCCTTAAGATCTTTCGTACCTGTTCATAGCTAGAGTATGGCTTACCGAGGGAACTGGATTTGTAGACGATGTCCGTGAACCTCGCAAACATCTCTTTTACAGATTCTGTTGGTAGCATGCGGAAGCTCTCATATTCTGTGCAAAGCAATGCAAGTCTGGATTCCTTCACTTGCGATGTTCCCTCGTGTGTCACCTCCAGTGTATGCCAGATTTCCTGCGTAGTTAGACAATGTGAGATACGGTTAAACTCAGATTTATCAAGAGAGCATATAAGCGCATTCATAGCTTTACCATTAAGAGTATAAAGTTTTTTATCAGCTAAATCCCACTTGTCTTTAGGCTTAATCATAACAGTGTCTTCAATTTTAATAGTGGGTAGACTATAACCATTTTCAACAATATCCCACACATCATAATCAACAGACACTAGATAGATTTTCATCCTAGCCTTCCAATAAGCAAAGTCTACACAGTTAAACATAGGGGGACGAGCTATAGACTGACCTTCAGCAAATGCACAATCAGATATATTCATGGTCATCTAAAAATCTAGACTAGATCCTCTAAACTGGCTCTGATACCACTTGTTGGATCTGGATCGTAGCCTAGAGGGGGGTGAATAGGCTAATAAAAATATTCGTGCAACCCACGAACAATCCCACGCAGTTATAGGCACAGACAGGGCAATAAAAAGCAATCACAGAATACGCACAGATATACCCTGGTTCGGTCGTCCCCACGACCTACTCCAGCCTCCGAAAGCAACTACTAGATAGATATGTAATCAAGTATAGCTACAATGAGTCAAGATCCCAAATCTACTCTCACCTAGCTCGTACGCACACCACGTGCTCTACACTATCAATCTAGTCAGATGCTCTCCCTCCGTGACGACTCCCAAGTCGTCAGGTCCCCAAAAATAACACAAAAGGTAAAGTTTCCCCTACAAGTATGTACCACAACAACTACACAAAATAATGATAAATAGAGTTTAGGAACTCAGTTTGTGTAGCGGCGATGTCCTCGTCAATCAGCACGAGTCAGATCTCGTCTGACGTAGATGTTGTCTCTGATGTCCCCTCAATAGTTCGGCTCCCCTCTCGATGAAAACTTGTGCCCTCCACCAAAGGTTGAAACTTATGGCTCTTGGGATCTGTTGGGAGGAGTTCGGCCAATGGAATAATCCGACCTTGAGATCCTCTGGTCTGTACTTCGAGATTTTGCAATGAGGTGAACCAAAAACAATTAAGCCCTTTCACTTTCTTTGATTGTCCTTCTTTGTTTCGGCTGTGAGTCTTTGTGATAAGGAGAGGAAAAATTCTGCCAATGCTTGGCCTGTGCTCTCAAAAGAATGGAATACTGTCGGCCCTGTAATCAAACACCAAGGGAAAAAAAATGTGACAGAGGAACCCCAAAACAAAAAAATCGGCAGGCAAAGGAAAACAAAAGGCAGACACACAAAAATTGTTTTGAACCAAACAAAAGGAATCTCTGGCCAATTTTTTGTGTTGCTCTTCAATTCTCATGGAGTTTTCAAAATCACATTAGCCTCAAAAAAATGAATGCGGCTGTGTTTTCAGAAATTGAAGAGGCGCCTCCTTCGATATTTGTGCGGCTGCCTAACACCCAAAAAATTTCGGCCTTCTCTCCTGAAAAGAAATTGGCTAATAGAGAATTAAAGGAGCTAGGGTTTTTGATACAGCACCCTTTGGAGAATTTGCAACAAAAAACTCCTCTATATGTTTCGGCTTGTAACGACCCACTTACGGGGCCCGTTACTGCTTGGAACATGCACAAGTCCTGCTAGGCACCAATGAAGTCAACACAGGCTATGTTGCAGAAATACGCCAAAATACTGATAATGAAAGTGGTTTTACAACCTTATTACAACCCAGCAGCTAACAGGAAAGGAAAAACAACAACAGAATCCAAAAGATACATCAATCCACACTGAAAGCAACATAGCAAATCTCTCACACTCACTCTCAATACACAGGGTCCTGCTGGTCCTGCTGGTCGTACTCAACCACAAACTCAGCGTCTGCGGCCTCTGATGCAAATTTCTCGACCTGTGAGATATCTGGCGAGTCCACCACAAAGAGAAGGGTCTCCAGGATCAGACGTAACTCAAAGTAACTCTATACATGGATATTGAAACAAATGTACAAGCATGGCAATTCAAAAGTAAAGAGGTAAAGTGCAAACGATACTAGTAAGGGAGAAAGAGAGCAGAAAGGTAACTTTGCAGTTTTACATCCATCATCAATTTCTAGCAATTAAAAGTGCAATATTAAAAGTGACTATGTAACAAGAGTCTATTTGTGCCGATACCTAGACCGTGACTTATAATGCGGGGTGCAATGAGCAACCAAGAGGCCACCTCTTACCACGGGTGCTACCCGGGCGAACTATGCTATGAATACTATGAATACTATGCAATACTCTGTGATCTGTGATGGTTGTCACCGGCTACTATGATGGGTTGCTAGAACCCGCACGGTGACAACGAAGGCTGGACTAGTCGCTCCCGCACCCTCGCTATTATAAGTTACCCCAAAACCCAGTGTTGGTGCAATTTTCTAGCATGTCACA
The DNA here is from genome assembly GCA_030789695.1 of Scilla litardierei. Taxonomy (NCBI): domain Eukaryota; kingdom Viridiplantae; phylum Streptophyta; class Magnoliopsida; order Asparagales; family Asparagaceae; genus Scilla; species Scilla litardierei. The sequence goes on from CM061139.1 coordinate 2,394,617, forward strand.
TTTCCAGTTACAATCTGTCTGTCAATCATGTCACGTAGCCCAATTCTACTTCCTGTACGATACTGTGCAATTCACGATACAGTGCCATGCAATTTTAGCTAAAAAATTGAAACACTGTGATAACGAAATAAAACTAGGTTGGCATGCATTTGTTATTGTTTTAAGACCCATGTCAAGGGTACGATGAGTTACCAAAAATCGCCTTGTCGTGAAAGGCGCGTTTTGAAAGGCGGTCGGTGTACCTGGTTCACACGGGTTACGAACGAGTTAGGTACACGAAATAATAATATGCTAAGAGGGCAAGTTACACTAACTTATAACTAATACTTAATGTAAGAATTTCTTAACTTAAGATAACTTTACTTATAAACTTAATTTATATGAAATTAACTTGGCTTAATAACTTATAATACTTTTAAATTATAATATAACTTTTTAATAACTTATTTAAAAACTTTAGATAATAACTTAGATTAATAACTTAATCTTAATTAATTTAAAACTAAACTTCATATATAAACTTATAAGCTTATCACCTATTAATAACTCCTCCCCCTTCTTTCTCTTTCTCTGCCTTCTCTGTCTCTTCTCGTTTTTTTTTCTTTCTCTTTTTTTTTGTTTTTGAAGCCTGCAGGTGCTCACGGCGGGGATCGAGGCAAGGGGAGGTCGGGGGTGTCTCACGGGGGAGGGGGCCTGGGCGCTCCGGCGACGCGAAGGGGGCTAGGGCACGGGGGCGGTCCGGCGGTTGCTCCCAGGCGGCGGCGGCGGTGGATTCCAGGCGGGCGGCGTCGGATTCGGAGCGGCGGCGGGCGGATTCGAGTGGCGACGTCCCCGGGGCGGCGGCTCAGGCGATAGGGGCGGACGTCGGCGCTGATTGGGATCGGCGGCGGGCGGAGTTCCTAGGGGCTGTGCGGGCTTCAGGGGTCACGATGATTTCGAGGATGGCCGATCGAAGGCACGGCTTCGAGATGCTGCGATCGGATTGGGTTTAGAATGGATTTCTATTTGGTTTTCAGATTGTGATCTGGTTTGTTTTGGGTTGATTTTTGATTGTAAGAGGTTGGTGGAGAATTGGGGGTTGATGGTGGTGGATGATCGTCGTTGTATGGAGGGGGCTTACGATGCTCTGCGTTCTCTTCCTGTAATTTGATTTATGGATGATGGAGTGGAGACAAATTGATGAGGGAAGGCTGGATGTGGGGCTTTGAGGGAGTAATGTTGTTATTCCATCTGCAGACAAGGGGAAGGTTGGATGATGAAATATGTGTGCTGGCCTTGAAATTGAAGGGAAGTTGAAAGGTGGTTGCCGACAGATCGATTAGTGTTAATTAGGGATAGGGTAAAGTAGATGGTAAGAGTAATTTAGAAAAGGTAATTTAGTAAAATTAATTTAGTCAAAATAATAAGTTAATTTTGAAACTAACCTTTAGTTAAAAGTAATTTTGTGATTTTAAATTAGTTAATAGTAATTAGTAATTTAGTAAATAGGTATGGCTACCCGGCCATTAGTTACGCCACGACAAAACTAAAATATAGACGCCCTCGCGTCGACGTACGGACGAAAATAACTGGAACAAGGAAGTAACAATACACACACACAAAGGTCAAAATACGACTAGGAAAACAGGCCGTTACATCCTACCATCCTTAGAATAATTCCGTCCCCGGAATTCTCTATAGTGTAGGGAAGAGGTAGGGGTAACGTCCTCGCATCTCATCCTCACGCTCCCAGGTAGACTCCCCTGGCGAGTCTCGACGCCACATCACTCTGACTAAGTCAATAGTCCTGTTTCTGAAGGCTTTCTGGCGTCGATCAAGGATCCCTACGGGTTGCTGCTCGTACGTCAAGTCTGGACGAACATCAAACTCTGAGTAGTCCACGACATGACTCGGGTCGCTCACATAGCGACGCAACTGCGAAATGTGGAATACATTGTGCACTCCCTCTAAGGCAGGGGGCAGTGCAAGCTTGTATGCCACCTCTCCTACTCGCTCCAGAATATCGAAAGGCCCAATGAATCGGGGACTGAGCTTTCCTCTCCGACCAAAACGAATCAATCCTCGGTTGGGCGAGATCTTCAAAAATACATGATCACCGGGCTGGAACTCCAGGTGTCGACGCTTTGCATCTGACCAATGCTTGTACCTGTCCTGAGCCAGCTGCAGCTTCTCTCTGATGGTCCGAACCACGTCTACGGCTTCGGTGATTAGCTCAGGACCAACCAACTCTCGATCTCCTACATCATCCCAGCTTAAGGGGGATCGGCACTTCCTCCCATACAGTGCCGCGAAAGGTGCCATACCAATGCTAGACTGGTAGCTGTTGTTGTATGCAAATTCCACCAATTGGAGATGATCTTCCCATGATCCTTTGAAGTCCAGCATACATGCTCGCAGCATGTCTTCCAGTATCTGTATAGTACGCTCTGACTGACCATCTGTCTGCGGATGGTAAGCCGTACTAAAACTCAAGTGGGTTCCCAAGCTCTCCTGAAGACTCCTCCAAAAACGAGATGTGAACCTGGTGTCTCTGTCCGAGACAATGCTGATAGGAACTCCATGTAGCTTCACAATCTCATCCATGTACTTCTTGGCCAATACTTCTGTAGACTGGCCCACTCTGAAAGGAATGAAGTGCGCTGACTTGGTCAATCGATCTATGATCACCCAGACAGCGTCATTCTGCTTTGTACTCTTGGGTAGACCAGTCACGAAGTCCATCGTGATATGCTGCCATTTCCACTCCGGAATGGGCAATGGCTGCAACAAACCGGCAGTTCTCTGGTGTTCAGCCTTCACCTGCTGGCACACAATACACTTCACTACGCTCCGAGCGACGCTTCTCTTCATGCCATGCCACCAGTAATGCTGTCGCAGATCCTGATACATCTTGGTACCTCCAGGATGTATAGAGTAAGGAGAGCTGTGAGCTTCCTCCAATAACTCATCTCTAATGGCACCAGACGGTACACAGATCCTGTCCTCAAACCTCAAGGACCCATCTGCATGAATCTTGAACTCTGGTCTTTGGCCTGCCATCACCAGATCTCTAATCTTCCGCATCTTCTCATCGTCCATCTGAGTTGACTTGATCCTCTCTACCAAGGTCGACTGGATATGCATGCCCATCAAAGATGCAGTCATCCCTGGTAGAATCACTTCTATACCCATGTCTCGGATCTCTTGCTGCAATCTCCACTGAGGTGTAAGGGTCATCACTGCTGGAAGACGACTCAATGCATCCGGTACAACATTGACTTTCCCAGGATGGTACTGAAGGTCAATGTCATAATCTGCCATGAGCTCGACCCATCGTCTTTGATGCATGTTGAGCTCCTTCTGAGTGAAGAGATACTTCAGACTCTTATGATCCGAGAACACCTTCACGTGCTCACCCAATAGGAAGTGCCTCCAAATCTTCAATGCAAAAATCACTGCCGCCAACTCAAGATCGTGAGTGGGGTAGTTCTTCTCATGGATCTTCAACTGCCTGGATGCATATGCTACGACTCGACCGTGCTGATGTAGCACGCATCCAAGTTCCTTACCAGATGCATCACAGAAGACTTCGAATCCTCCTGATCGGTCTGGAATGATCAAGATGGGTGCAGTCGTCAGCCTCTTCTTCAGCTCCTGGAAAGCATCCTCACATGCTTTCGACCAAACAAACATCACATCCTTTCTCGTTAATCGCGTCATGGCTCCCGCGATCTTCGAGAAGTCTTTGATGAACCTCCGGTAGTAGCCAGCTAGTCCCAAGAAGCTTCGAATCTCGGTCACCGTTCGGGGGACTGGCCAAGTTTTGAACAGCGGCTACTTTTTCAGGATCAACAGCAATCCCTACTCCGGACACCACGTGGTCCAGAAATGCCACCTCGTTCAGCCAGAACTCGCACTTGCTAAGTTTGGCAAAAAGCTGGTGTCTTCTCAGGGTCTCGAGAACTTTCCTGAGATGCTCTGCATGCTCCACTGCATTCTTCGAGTAGATGAGAATGTCGTCGATGTAGACTACAACGAACTTGTCCAAGTATTCATACAATACTTGGTTCATGAGACTCATAAATACTGCGGGTGCATTGGTCACACCAAACGGCATCACTAAGTACTCATAATGTCCGTATCTGGTCCTGAATGCAGTCTTGGGAACATCTTCATCCTTCACCTTCACCTGATGGTACCCTATCCTCAAATCCAGCTTCGAATAGACGCTTGACCCACCGAGCTGGTCGAAAAGATCGTCGATGCGCGGTAGAGGGTACTTGTTCTTCACGGTGACTTTGTTCAGCTCGCGGTAGTCAACGCACATACGAAGGGATCCGTCTTTCTTCTTCACCAGCAATATAGGAGATCCCCAGGGAGATACACTGGGTCGTATCCATCCCTTCTTCAGTAGATCATCAAGTTGGACCCTCAATTCTTCTAGCTCAGATGGTGCTAAACGATACGGTCCCTTGGACATAGGCTGGGCTCCTGGCATTAGTTCGATGGCAAATTTAAGGGTGCGATCCGGAGGCAAACCTGTAAGGTCGTCTGGAAACACATCCAAGAACTCTCGAACCACTTCTGGTATCTCGGTCTCAGCGTCCATCGCGGCTGCTATTGCTTCGGTCGACCTGGCCTTGTATTTCACCGGTCCCACAGATCTGCTCCCACTAATGAACTCGAACTTCGGATGATCAGGAATGTCGAAGGCTACCCTCCTTCGACAACAGTCGATGGTGGCATGGAAAGTTCCCAACCAATCCATCCTGAATACAGCATCAAAGTTCGGGATATCAATCATCATAAAGTCGGCGAACAAAGCTCGCCCACAAATCACCACAGGGCATTGAGGATACCCACTGGTCGCCTTTATCACACCGCCACCCGTGTTGACGTTCCAGCCGGTAGATAGGGTTTTAACAGGAACGGTGTGGGTGCGAACAAATCGACTTGCCAGAAAGCAGTGTGATGCTCCCGAGTCGAACAAGGAGAGGGCGGGTTGTCCCGCTACTAGCACGACACCTAGGTTCAAACACTAATCTAAGCAACCAATGCTAATGAAAGAAAAGATATACTAATAATGCAAGAATTATACCTGTGATCACTTCGCCGGTATCCTCGGCCTCTTCGACAGTCATGGTGTAAGCCTGGCGTCTCGGTGGTGGCTGCCTTGCCTGCTGGAACACCCTCTGCTGTGGAGGTAGTGGTGGACGCTGTGGGGCGATCCCAGTCGGGGCAGCACGAGGAGCTGGAGCTGGAACTGGAGCTGAAGCACGTGACCTATGATGCGGGCAATTCCTAGCCACGTGTCCAGACTCTCCACAAACCAGACAAAGGCCCAGAAAAACTCGACACTCAGATTTGAAGTGTCCAGACTTTCCGCAAAAGTGGCAGACCTGGAGGGCCTGCTGCTGTGGTCCTGGCCTCTTAAACTGAACCTGCTGAATAGGACGAGGCATCTGGGGCCGTCTGCTTGGCCCAGCTTGGGTCGGTGGGGGCCTCGTAGATGTTGCCAGCATACGTTCTTCCTTTTCCTCCTCTTCGACCATCTCATGGTTACGAGCAATGGCCAGAACTTCAGCATGTGTGGTCGGGCTAGCACCGACCATCATCCTTCGAATCTCAATATTGAGCCCCTGCTGGAACTACTGGGCTCGAGTCAAAGCATTTGTAACCATCTCTGGAGCAAACCTGCTGAGCCTGGAGAACTCAGCGTCATACTGATCCACCGTCATCGAACCCTGCTTCAGGTTGATGAACTTCTTCCTCATCTTGATCGTTGCGTGTGGGGGAAAGTACTGGGCGTTGAAGGTACTTGTAAATACATCCCATGAAATCGGCAATCCCAAGCGGTCTTCAACCGCCTGCCACCAGTCTCTAGCACCATCCGTCAGTTGCCTCTTGACGACAGCCACCCAGGCTTCTTCTCGAATCTGAGATGCTCTCAGATCATCAGTGATGCGCTTGAGCCATTCTTCCGCCTGAAGATGGCTCTCAGTCCCTGCGAAGGTCTTCGGGCTCATCCCTCGAAAGTGATAAGCACTTGGGTCAGCTCGTTGCTCTCTGTGCAAAGCCTGTTCCAAGGCCTGTCCAAGCTGCTGATGAATGGCATACATGCCCCGCATGCAATCTTCTGCAGACAACGGTGCAGTCGGGAATGCTGTTACGCCCGAACCGTTGTTGGCTCCATTGCCAGCATCATTCTGGTTGGGACCCCCATCCTGGTGGTTGATCCCGGATCCAAAGGCACTGTCACTGCTTCCCGAAGTGTTCCTTTCCATGGCTGATCTGCATTTCATAAGGTTTGATCAGTTCCATTGAGTATTTTATACGACATATTCTGAACTTCCTGTATTGTTCATGTGGCTTTTAGCGCGGACCTGCATGGGCCAATAAACTTGTAACGACCCACTTACGGGGCCCGTTACTGCTTGGAACATGCACAAGTCCTGTTAGGCACCAATGAAGTCAACACATGCTATGTTGCAGAAATACGCCAAAATACTGATAATGAAAGTGGTTTTACAACCTTATTACAACCCATCAGCTAACAGGAAAGGAAAAACAACAACAAAATCCAAAAGATACATCAATCCACACTGAAAGCAACATAGCAAATCTCTCACACTCACTCTCAATACACAGGGTCCTGCTGGTCCTGCTGGTCGTACTCAACCACAAACTCAGCGTCTGCGGCCTCTGATGCAAATTTCTCGACCTGTGAGATATCTGGCGAGTCCACCACAAAGAGAAGGGTCGCCAGGATCAGACGTAACTCAAAGTAACTCTATACATGGATATTGAAACAAATTTACAAGCATGGCAATTCAAAAGTAAAGAGGTAAAGTGCAAACGATACTAGTAAGGGAGAAAGAGAGCAGAAAGGTAACTTTGCAGTTTTACATCCATCATCAATTTCTAGCAATTAAAAGTGCAATATTAAAAGTGACTATGTAACAAGAGTCTATTTGTGCCGATACCTAGACCGTGACTTATAATGCGGGGTGCAATGAGCAACCAAGAGGCCACCTCTTACCACGGGTGCTACCCGGGCGAACTATGCTATGAATACTATGAATACTATGCAATACTCTGTGATCTGTGATGGTTGTCACCGGCTACTATGATGGGTTGCTAGAACCCGCACGGTGACAACGAAGGCTGGACTAGTCGCTCCCGCACCCTCGCTATTATAAGTTACCCCAAAACCCAGTGTTGGTGCAATTTTCTAGCATGTCACATTTCCAGTTACAATCTGTCTGTCAATCATGTCACGTAGCCCAATTCTACTTCCTGTACGATACTGTGCAATTCACGATACGGTGCCATGCAATTTTAGCTAAAAAATGGAAACACTGTGATAAAGAAATAAAACTAGGTTGGCATGCATTTGTTATTGTTTTAAGACCCATGTCAAGGGTACGATGAGTTACCAAAAATCGCCTTGTCGTGAAAGGCGCGTTTTGAAAGGCGGTCGGTGTACCTGGTTCACACGGGTTACGAACGAGTTAGGTACACGAAATAATAATATGCTAAGAGGGCAAGTTACACTAACTTATAACTAATACTTAATGTAAGAATTTCTTAACTTAAGATAACTTTACTTATAAACTTAATTTATATGAAATTAACTTGGCTTAATAACTTATAATACTTTTAAATTATAATATAACTTTTTAATAACTTATTTAAAAACTTTAGATAATAACTTAGATTAATAACTTAATCTTAATTAATTTAAAACTAAACTTCATATATAAACTTATAAGCTTATCACCTATTAATAACTCCTCCCCCTTCTTTCTCTTTCTCTGCCTTCTCTGTCTCTTCTCGTTTTTTTTTCTTTCTCTTTTTTTTTTGTTTTTGAAGCCTGCAGGTGCTCACGGCGGGGATCGAGGCAAGGGGAGGTCGGGGGTGTCTCACGGGGGAGGGGGCCTGGGCGCTCCGGCGACGCGAGGGGGGCTAGGGCACGGGGGCGGTCCGGCGGTTGCTCCCAGGCGGCGGCGGCGGTGGATTCCAGGCGGGCGGCGTCGGATTCGGAGCGGCGGCGGGCGGATTCGAGTGGCGACGTCCCCGGGGCGGCGGCTCAGGTGATAGGGGCGGACGTCGGCGCTGATTGGGATCGGCGGCGGGCGGAGTTCCTAGGGGCTGTGCGGGCTTCAGGGGTCACGGTGATTTCGAGGATGGCCGATCGAAGGCACGGCTTCGAGATGCTGCGATCGGATTGGGTTTAGAATGGATTTCTATTTGGTTTTCAGATTGTGATCTGGTTTGTTTTGGGTTGATTTTTGATTGTAAGAGGTTGGTGGAGAATTGGGGGTTGATGGTGGTGGATGATCGTCGTTGTATGGAGGGGGCTTACGATGCTCTGCGTTCTCTTCCTGTAATTTGATTTATGGATGATGGAGTGGAGACAAATTGATGAGGGAAGGCTGGATGTGGGGCTTTGAGGGAGTAATGTTGTTATTCCATCTGCAGACAAGGGGAAGGTTGGATGATGAAATATGTGTGCTGGCCTTGAAATTGAAGGGAAGTTGAAAGGTGGTTGCCGACAGATCGATTAGTGTTAATAAGGGATAGGGTAAAGTAGATGGTAAGAGTAATTTAGAAAAGGTAATTTAGTAAAATTAATTTAGTCAAAATAATAAGTTAATTTTGAAACTAACCTTTAGTTAAAAGTAATTTTGTGATTTTAAATTAATTAATAGTAATTAGTAATTTAGTAAATAGGTATGGCTACCCGGCCATTAGTTACGCCACGACAAAACTAAAATATAGACGCGCTCGCGTCGACGTACGGACGAAAATAACTGGAACAAGGAAGTAACAATACACACACACAAAGGTCAAAATACGACTAGGAAAACAGGCCGTTACACGGCTGCTACACAATGATTTCCAAGGGAAAAACAAATTGGCCTTAAGGATTTTTTATGAAAAAAAAAGCACAGATCTCCACTTGGAACCTAAGAGTGCAGCATGGTTGATTTCGTTGGAAAAAAACAAAGGCTGGCTTAGGATATTATTCAATGAATTGTGTATGGCTGCTTGGAGATTCTCAGAGGGGATTTTGTTTGAACGTGCGGCCTCTTGGAATTTTCAGTGCTAAGGAAAAAAAACTTTGTGATTTTTTGATGAAGAGGTAAACGAAGTGCAGCTTTTTAAAGATTTCGGCCAGCTTCAATTTTTAAGGGGTGCGGCTGCTCTCTCCCTGTTCTTGTTTCCGCGTGCCTCTAGGGTTGCTTTGATGAGGGTTAATATAGGAGGATGATTGCAATGGATGTGGGATTTGAATTGGGAATAGATAGGAGCAAAAGATCTTTAATTGATTTGATCAAATCCCACTTTGATTATACTTGTCTCCATCTCTCCCAATATTGACCAAGTCCAAATAACTTTGTGCACACCACCTCTTCTCCATGCAACTTGCTATATGATTAGCAATTATTCCAACTACTGAGAAGATTATCGTTTCGCCTTTCCTGAAACACACTTAGCGCACACGTTACATATAACACAACGTTTGTCATCATCAAACTAGAGATCCTCGATCGTCGCTTCCAACACATGATACCAATGACTGCTGGATGCTCAATAAAGATATCGATACACTGGTCAAGTGTAGGCACCCCAAGAACTCAGTTAGCGATCAACCAAGCAAGGAGGGGCCCTTGAATCAAAAGGACAAGATGACGGGATCGCCTGTCACTAAGGTTGTCGACTAGCGAGCTTCTAAGCTCAAGACCAAATAAGAAGCGTGGAACGAAAGCAACTCCCGACAAGATTCAGAAATGAATGTACACTTTTTTTCTTCAATAAACCTGTTTTTCATCAAATACAATTCTGGTTTCTTTTCGAAAACAACTTTCTTCGACAGAGCATTTATGAATTCTATGAGAATTACCCCCATCAAACTCCTCACTATCAACATACCAAAAATTAAGTCATTCTAATCCTCATAGACCCCCATCTAACCCTTGCAACTTCAACGGTCTGAAAACGTACTTAAAACCCATGAAGTTGCAAGAGGTAATTGGAGGCTCTAAAAGTATTGGAATGACTTGATGTTTGGTATGTTGATCATCCATGATGTGAACAACAACCCCAAGAAAAAAATTCCAAAAAATGTGGGATATGTGGAAAAATGGGGGCGACTCCATAGATTTCATCTAAGAAGTGACACTGGGATCACTTTACATACATACATATACATACATACATGCATACATACATACATACATACATACATACATACATACATACATACATACATACATACATATATATATATATATATATATATATATATATATATTGAAAAATGGAGAAGAGCTGACAGCGCTGGAAATTTTTCCAGCGCTGTCCGCATTTTGGGTGAGATAAAAATATTTTTTTTTGAAAATTTTTTTTTGCAGTAGTTAGATATACGTGTTAGTAAGCTCTCCACAAAATTTCAGCTCAATCCGACACCGTTTGAGCCTCCGTTCATCGATTTCAAAAACGTTACGCAAAACTGTGGACAGATTTGCGTAACGTTTTTGAAATCGATGAACGGAGGCTCAAACGGTGTCGGCTTGACCTGAAATTTTGTGGGGAGCTTCCTAACACATATATCTAACTACTGTAAAAAAAATTTCAAAAAAAATATTTTTATCTCGTCCAAATGCGGGCAGCGCTAGAAAAATTTCCAGCGCTGTCAGCATTGGCCCATTAACCTCATATATATATATACTAGTCATAACCCGTGCCTGCGGGCACGGTTCATTTAAGATTTTCACCCGTGAAATCTTTGTTTCCAAACATTATTTACACAGTCAAATTTGTGCGAAACATCAAATTCGGCGTAGAACAATAAATTCGGCGAGGGCGCCCTTAAGTTGGAACAACAAATTAGCGTAAAAAAATTGCGCGGGCGCCTTCTGCGCGAAGGGTGGAAGTACATAAGAGTGTGTGTATGGTGTGTGGGTAAAAAGTGAAATGAGAGGGTTTTTTTAAGCAAAAAAGGGAAATATGTGGTATTCTGCGCAAATGTAGTGATTGTGGGGGGTTTGAAAACAAAAGGGAAAAAGTGGTGGGTTTTCCAAACACTCATCTCAACCCTTCTTTTATCAAGATTAAATCCAAGCCATTCTTCTATCAACCTGTTTATACATCAGCATGACATCAGCTTGTCCCAGTCAGCCCTAGAATTCAAAAACCTTTGTGTTTTAATATATAGATATATATATATATACATACATACATACATACATACATATATATATATATATATACATACATACATACATACATACATACATACATACATACATACATATATATATATAGACACTAGTCATAACCCGTGCCCGTGGGCACGGTTCATTTAAGATTTTCCCCCGCAAAGTATTTGTTCTGCACAAAATTATTTCTACAGTCAAAATTGCGCAGAACAATAAATTAGTGTAAAAATATTTGCAGCACAGGCGCCTACGACACGGAACAACAAATTCGACGTGTGCACCTTCGGCACGCAACAACAAATTAGGGTATAAATCAAATCAAATGTTCGAAAGTCGTGCACATTTAAGGAGATTATTCATCATTCGGTCTCAGTCAGCACGATTTCTGAGGCACGAATGATGTGGGTTATTGTTAGTGCACGTGTACGAATCCAACTGGAGTATCCGCATACTTGACCCATTTAGCATCCACAACCCGATATCCCCCCTCATAGCGGGATACCGCCGAGTCAGACGAATGGGGCGTTCGACCATTAGGCTGGCGCTAACATTCAGGGAAAATTTAATGGGGCCAAGTAAATGGGCAGCCGTTAACTTGAATCCCGGAGAAGATCGTGCCAAATCAATGAGGGATTGTTACACACCATCAAGAGGAATTACCTATAAATAGACCAAAGAACGAAGGTAAAAAGGTTCCAATTCCAAGGTACGAGGTCTAAAACATAGAACTCTACTTTCTCAGCTTATACTTCTTATATATTCGAGCTTGCGTCACCAGTCCTGAGATGAGCCTCCGTGGGTCGATCTCAGCTTCACCAAGCTCACTCTCTTCCTTAAGTTCCCACACTAACTTAAGCATCGGAGGGGATTTGGGTAGGAATCCAGATCCGACCCCCCTCATGTGTCCCTGTGGTGCAGATCGACGGTTTTCATCCAACGTCAAGGATCGTTACCGAGCTCCCCAGCCACGAACGATCGAGGAATCCACCGTTCGAAGTTAGATCGAGCACCGCATCATCCTCAACTACCATTACTTAACCCTGGTTCTTCCAACCAGGCCCCACTCTAACTGCTGATGAGGCTCCGACTCAACATCTAGAGTCTATGTCAGCCTGACATCTGTCTCGGTCAATTTTGGCCTTAACATGACCCATCTTTAATAATGCGCTTAGCGAGCTTTTTAGTGAATTCATGGCATTGTAAAATAAACTTCCATGTCCCAGATTGCATAGGTCTAGCATTAGCCAAGAAGAACCCTTCATAACTCATATACTGTCGTCTCATATAGGAAGCCCAAATCCCATCATGGGTAAGCACACGCCAAGTCAACTTAACACCATGCGCATTATTCAAATCAGATAAGCGTCGAAGCCCCACACCTCCCTCCTGTTTAGGCGCACATAGATCATCCCAATCCCATATATGAGATTTCCCCCAAATGAAATTCCTGCATATGGAATTAAGAATACAACAAACGGATTTGGGAATGCGGAAAGACTGTATCCAAAAAGAAACCATGCCATATATGACTGATCTGACAAGTTCAATACGCCATGAGATAGATCGTAAGGATGAAGACCACTCATACAACCTGCTCATGTACGTGTGTGTGTGTGTGTGTGTGTGTGTGTGTGTGGATTCATGTAGATCAGGTGGCACTTGATCTAACAGAGCAGGTGCAAGACACAAAAAGGTGGGTCCTCAATGAGTACAAGCCCATGTGGGGCTTGTAATTTCTAACTTTTTGTGTCTTGGCACCTGATCTATTAGATCAGGTGCCACCTTTTCTACATTAAATCCATACGTGTGTGTGTGTGTGCAAAAATGTACCTAAGAACGTGCGCAGATATTGTTAGATGCGCACACACCCTCTCCGGGGTATTTTAATGTATTTTTTTGAATTTTTTTGCAATAGCTAGTTCTACATGTTAGGTAGGCCCCCACAAAATTTCAAGTCAAACAAACATCATTTGGGCACCGAAACATCCATCACAAAAAGTTGCACAAAACAGTCCAGAATTCTGGAATTTTTTTGCAACTTTTTTGTGATGGATGTTTCGGTGCCCAAATGGTGTTTGTTTGACTTGAAATTTTGTGGGGGGCTTCCTAACATGTCGAACTAGCTACAGCAAAAAAAATTCAAAAAAATTACTTAAAACCCCTTAGGAAAGGGGGTGTGCGCAGATATGTTACACGCGCACGTTCTCAGGCACATTTGCATATATATATATATATATATATATATATATATATATATATATATATATATATATATATATATATATATATATATATATCTATATTATAAAATAGGGATGTTATCATGGGTTTTTGGATAAGAGTTTTTGATAAGAGATGAGAAATTGGGTATATATGAGGGATGTTGTTAAGAGAAATTGGATAAGATAAGAGAAATTGGATAAGATAAGAGAAATTGGATAAGTTAAGAGAAATTGAGTTTGAATTTTTGGGGGGGAAACAAAATTTTTGGGGGGAAACAAAATTTTTGGGTAACATACGTTTGGGGTGGGGGGCCTTTTAAAATTTTTGAAAAAAAACTCCCAAATCAGCCCTCATCCTCTCGCCCCTCGCCCGCGCCCCTCGCCCCTCGCTAGCGCCCCTCGCCCCTCAGCCCCTCAGCCCCTCGCCCCTCGCCCCTCAGCCACCCTCACGTTTACCCTAGATCTGGAGAAGGAAAGGGAAGAAGCGGAAGATTTGGAAATTGGAGATGGAATCGAGAAGGAGAAGTCACTCGAGAAGAAGAAGATCTAAAGAACTGAAAGGGTTCGCTCTTTTTCCTTGAAACTTACATACAAAAGGAGAAAAAAATCTTATTTTTTAGTTTACGTTTATTTTTTGAAGTTGTAAATTTGTTGGTTGATAGGAAAGGATGGCTCAGCTGGAGCAAATCCTCTGTAGAAGTCTCATTTATTTAACTTGGTTGGATCTTGAATCAGTATTTGTAGCATTGCATTCTTTTGTTACTGGAATCTATCATTGGAATTGAGGCTTAGATACCTAGAGGGGTTATATACACTATATGGTTTGTGAAAATTTGTGTTTAAGGCTTAGATACCTTTTAGAGCACCATTTAAGTTCAAATTTTTTGACAGACTCAGATTTATACAAAAAAATAATCAAAATGAATTAGTTATTAATCGCAGTGGACTTATACAGAAAAATTAAACTATGTATAATGCCATGAATATGATCAAGATCATTAATCGCAATGGACTTCCTATTTCACAAGGGAAAGGGGGACGAGTAACAATGCAACCCACTTCAATAATACATTAATTAGCCTTTTCTGTTCCTAGGAGAAAAGAGGGATATTGTTTATTTTTATTTTTAACTTTTAATTTATTGAGGTCACAAAATGTTGCTTTGATGGTGTAATGTTGGGGAAATTAAAAAAGAAATTCATGAAATAAATATTGTGATTAAACTCTTGCTTAGCCCATGTCACCTGAGTATATTGCAAAAAAATTTTGCTCTGCTATTTTTGGACAGGATTTACATTTCGAATTGGATATGCATTTGGACCTGGATTGCATATCAGAGAAATTTGACGGGATATGCATCATGTCAAGAATTTCATTTGATTTCAGTTCCTGTGCATTTTATTTGAATGCCAACTTCTATTTGTGTTGAATGCTAATTTGTGTTGACTCTGCCTCTCTGAAATCTTTTGAATGCAATTTTGATAAATTCTCTGTATAAATGAGTTCAATTTGTGTTCTTCTGGGTGTAAATTCATTTTGATACAATATGCAATTTCTGTTGATATGGAAATGAGTCCAATTTGTGATTTTCTTTATTCCAAGAGTTCATGTCGAAATCAGTTTTTTCTTTATTAGTAGAGTTGATATTCATAGTGGAGTTCTTGGAGAATGGGAGTTCTTGGGAATATAGTTTTTTTTTTGTTCTTGGTAAAACTAAATGTTATTATTCTTAATGTCCTTTTTAAAAGAATCCAACAAAGCACATGTCCAAATCCCAACATTGTTTACATCTGCAATAACATCATCCAACAAACTAGACATATACATATTTCTTAAAACTAGACACTGAAGTTGTACTGCATATTGAGTTAAAATATTTCATATTGAGTTAATACATGATTTCAGTAATGAGTATAAATTATCTGCATATACTCAGGTTGGAACTGCATATACTAAGTTGGAATACAGGATGTCCTATTCAGTTAATATTTGTGATTGCATATACTCAGTTGCACTGCAATTTATAAACTTCCAATTTGATGTTTATAAACTTCCAATTTAATCTGGTTGCTTTTATTTCCTTCAAGTTTAATGTTTTTCGATCGGTAACAGTAGCATGAGTTCTAACTCTAGCATCTCGGAAGCAGATTGGTAACTTTGGGTTAGGGTTTCCTCGATCTCATTTGAGTTTTCATTAGGCCTCCCTGATCTGCTTCACTGTGATCGAACGCACGCCATGGCGGCTGTCGTGCTTTTGCTCACCGTGAAGCAGTCAGGGAGGCCCAATGGCAAGTCCAACTTCACCCATCGTCTTCACCCCTCATCTTCAGAGTTGGAGAAATTCGTCTGCAACAATCCAAGCGACACACTCTTCTGTTACGTTTGCAATAACCAGGTTATAATTCTCAGTTTGTTTTCAGTTTATTTTCTGTTATTATCAGTTTATTTTCTCATGTTCTTCACCTCTCTTCTTGCATTCAATAAGTTGATTGTGCATTTTGGACCATTGCCTGATATATATAGATAACATTGGACCAAATTCCAATTGCTACTGAACTTTTTCAAATAGCTATTTGAGTTCAAATTCCAATTTCTCATCCAAGCTTTGTTGTGTTCTTCAAATAGCTTCTCATCTCTGAAATTAATTCCAGTTTCTCATCTCTTATTCAAACTGATATGCACCAATTGGGTATTTGAACTGGAAGCTTTTTGAAGAACACAACAAAGTATGGGGTATTCCCAAAACTGATTTCCAATTCCAGTTTCTCATCTCTCAAATCCAATTCCTGAAATATCAAAAAATATTCAAATATCAAATTCCTATATAGTATACGTGTTTTAAGTTTATAGAGCAAATTTCTATATCACTGCTCTCAAATTTCTCAATATATATATTTGGGGTGTTTTTGAATTTGCTTCATTATGTGCATGTGTATCGATTAATATCGGGTTTTGTTACATAATGTAGAAAATTAGTTTGTTAAATGTCTTGAAACTTGATCAAACTTTAAGTTTCAGGATTTCCTTTAACTTGATGTCCTGGAAAAAATTAGAACAAATTAATAACTTGATCTATCCTGGAACAAATTATTAATTTTTTAGGATGAATTTTTTTAAAAAAAATGAAAAGGTCTCAAATATTTTCAGTTTAAATATAATATTCTACAAAAGTTAAAATATCAACCTAATATACTCTCCAATTTTATCCCCATTATATTTGAGAACTCATACTTTTTTGAGGTCTTGGAACTCTTCCAATTTGACATGCAAAACTCTAAATGTGATTTCTAACATATCAAACTTGGATGTTTTAAGTTAAAAACAGTGAAGTTATATTGAGATTCTTTCTTTTCCAGTTTGAGATGCTTTCTTTTCCAGTTTGAATAGCATTTTAAGTCTAGATGCATTTATTTACAAAGAAAAAGTTAATAATCATTCATATATTCAATGAACAAGAAAATTTCATGAAGAATAGTAATTCTGACAAAAAAAGAATAGTAATCACTCAATTAACTTGATACATGCTCATTCATGAAGAATAGTACTCTTGACAAAAATTCTGTTGGAAGAAGTATTTAGTTTTGTTATGTGACAAGATTGTTGGAAAAAGTATTTATGATTTGTGATTTGTGTATGTGCTCATTTTTACTTGCAATGCAATCCAATTCAAACTCTTTACACCTAATCTCTATTGTTGGTGTAATCTTCTGATAAAACTAATCTCTCATTTTTAAGATAAACTGAAGCCGATACATGGCCATGGATCGAGCTGTGTTTGCATGAAAGAAAGAAAAAAGTCTTGGTCACTCTCGGGCACTAATGCTTTAGCCACCGGAGAAACTAAAGTACTCAGGTATAAACTTCTCCATCTTCTATACATATCTTTGATTTCTTTGTTAAATGGAATGTTTTGACTTTGCAAAACAATTACATGTATTTTTTAAATTGCAAATCCAAAAATGTGTAATTCTTGGATCTTACCTGTTATTAAAATATGCACAAATAATGACTATTCTTATTGATTCTTTAAATTCTTGATACTAATGTGCCTTTGCATGCATCTGAAAGAGAAGGCAGTGTGACTAACCGCTTAATCAATTGGATTATAGGCATACCATATTCAAAGCATTAGTATGGCTTGGGGCATCAGTTCATACATGTGTAAGGAATGGATGAGAGCTATAGAAATGCCTGAAAGAGTAGAAAAACATGAATTTTCATGTCATAGGGTTAGTATGCGATGTATCTTCCCGATAAGAGGAGAAAAAACTGATGAAGAGGGTGTCTTCGATATTCGACATGGATAACCATAAAAGCAAGTTGCTTGGATAAGAGAATTGGTGGTTATGAATCATTTATATTGCTTAAGAATGAGCTTGCTTTTATTGTTATGAATCATTTCTCTGTTTATTGCAAGTTGAATAATGAGGGTTTTTCAAGGCAGCTTTGTTTAAACCAACTGAAAAATGAGGTTTTTTTCTATATTGCAAGTTGAATAATATTTCAGTGAGAATATTTAAAATTTTTGTCAATGTTGATATGGTATTTGATGATATGCTAAAGATAGGTGAGAATACAATAAATTTTTTTATTGTCCATGTTTTTATTGTCCATGATATGCTAAAGATATGCTAAAGATATTGTATTTGATGATATGCTAAAGATATGGTATTTGATGATATGCTAAAGATAGGTGAGATTGGTTGTTAAATATCATTTTTGCATGACACTGAAATGCAACATGAATTGAAGGCTATAGTTTAGTGAAATTTTAATATCTCTCACCTCATTATAATGAATACTAAATGAGCATTTCATCTATATCTCTCAACTTAAGTTTGAAAACCTTGATATGATTTTAGTTATAGGATTATCTGACTTAATTAAGTTTGAAACCCTCAGAGGTGAGATTTTGCAGGGGGAATGCAAATGTGTCATGTGTAGAGATTATTGATGTACTGAAATATTTTTGTCTTTGTTGAAAATCATGCTTTTTCATTTTGCACAATCTTATTTCAGTTTGGTTTAGTTTGAAATATGTGTACTTTAAGGTTTAGTTTGGTTTAGTTTGAAAATTCCAGTGTTCATCAAATGTTGAGGATTTTGCACTATCACTTAATATTAACTCAATATTCCAGTGTTCATCAACTGTTTGAACTACGTGTACTTTGTGGATTTTGTACTGGGTGAGTACATTATATCCTGATAATGCTAGGGAGTATATTTGTAGATATACCAAACTGATTTCTCCATGTTTTTTTGCAAACTGAAATGAGCAAATGAATTCATTTAACTTTATGTGAACTCAAGATGCTTATATCCTGATCTTGATATCCCAATTTAAACTATATGTGAACTTCAATTCATTTTTTATTAACCCAATCAGGATATCAATTAGCTATCCCAAACTGATTTCTCCATGTTTTTTTTTGCAAACTGAAATGAGCAACTGATATGAAATGAATGTTCCACACTGCCATTCAAGTTGGAAAATTCAAGCTGCTTATATCAAAAATTCATATCCAATTTGCACTATCACTCAATATGAACTCAAGATGCTGAGAAATTGTTAATATAAACCAGTTTTGTTAATATCCTGTTTGGGATAGAAACTAAGCTTGAGAGTGCAAAAAACTGAGCTTGAGAGTGCAAATTAACTTATGAAATATCCAATTTGTAGATATCCCAAACATGATTTTCATTTGATAACATAAAGTAAGATACTGAATTCAATTTCTCATATATCTACAAATTCAATTTACAAAGTCAATTTTGAGTGCAAATTTTTTTGAGTACAAATTTTGTAAATTTACAAATTCAATTTACAAACTTTGAGTTTTGTACATTTACAAATTCAATTTACAAATTTACAAATTTGTACTCAAACTCAGTAATTGAGTTTACAAATTTACAAATTTGAGTACAAATTTGAGTACAAATTCAATTTACAAACTTGAGTACAAATTTGAGTACAAATTGAATTTACAAATTTGTACTCAAATTGAATTTACAAGCTTGCTTTATTCATAATTAGTCCATTATCACATCATTCTCAAAATTATCCTGTCAAAAATTTTGATAATGGATATTCATTATTCATAATTAGTACATCGTACTTAGTCCATTATCATAATTAGTCCATTCAATTTTTGACAGTTTATTCATAATTAGTCCATTCAAAATTAGTATAATTTCAAACTTTGACAGGATATTCATTTTTGGATTCAACAATTTCAGTATAATTTTGAATTGAAATTGCAATTGAAATTCAATTGTTTTTGATAGTCAAATGAGTGATAATGGACTGAAAATTGTTTTTGATATTCAAATGGATATCCTGTCAATTGTTTTTGATATTCTGTCAAAAACAATGGAGTGATAATGAATATCCTGTCAATTGTTTTTGATATCCATTATGAAAAACAATGGAGTGATAATGAATATCCTGTCAATTGTTTTTGATATTCAAATGTAGTGATAATGGACTGAAAACAATTTTTGAATTGAAATTGCAACCAATTGGTTGGAATTTTTGGAATAGTTTGGAATGGTTTCAATTGTTTTCCAAGCTTGGTTGCAATTGGAAGTTGCAATTGTTTTCCAAGTATACTGAAAGCTATACTGAAATTCCAACTTCCAATTTCAAGTATAGTTTGAATTGTTGAAATTTTGAAATAGTGAAAACAAGTTTGAAGTGTTTTGCAACTATACTGAAATTTTTTGAAACAATTGACAGGATATTCATTTGTTTTTTATATCCATTATCCTGTCAATTATCACTCCATTATCACTCCATTATCACTCCATTTGAATAACCAAAACAGGATATCCTTTCAAAAATGAATATCCTGTCATGGACTGAAAGTTAGTGTTATTCATTTCAATCTTTTGAATGAATAACACAATCTTAGTGTTATTCATTTCAATAAAGTTAGTGTTATTCATCTTAGTGTTTTTGACATGATAATGGACTTAGAGTTAGTGTTATTCATATTTTTGAAAGTTGACAGGATAAATAACACTAAGTTCATATTTTGAAAGTTGACATGGACTAATTTTGAATGAATATCCTGTCAAAAATGAATATCCTGTCAAAGTTAACACAGTTAGTGTTATTCATTTCAATAACACTAACTGATAATGGATATTCATTTTGAGAATGATGTATTTTCAATAACACTAACTGAGACTGTAAAAAGCAAACTGTAAAAAGAAACTATTCATGTCAAATTGCTGCTAAAAACCCACATTGCCCTGGGTGATTGATAAAGAGAATGGTGGTGATGCACTAGAGATCTTTCCTTTTA
Organism: Scilla litardierei; assembly: GCA_030789695.1. Taxonomy (NCBI): domain Eukaryota; kingdom Viridiplantae; phylum Streptophyta; class Magnoliopsida; order Asparagales; family Asparagaceae; genus Scilla; species Scilla litardierei. The sequence goes on from CM061139.1 coordinate 2,415,350, forward strand.
TAGAAGCTTCGAGGCCAAGGAGAAAGTCTGTGATACAGGCATTGTGTTCATTGCATGTAGCTCTTGATAAGGCCAAGATTCTCCTCAAGCATTGCTTGGATTGCAGCAAGCTTTATTTGGTGAGCACAGCCCTGCAGCTAAAACTTAAAATTGTGTTTGTTTTGTCTTGCAAGATATCAACATTGTGAAATTTTTGACCTTGATGGTTATCTCAATCCCTTGAAACAGTTAGACCTCAGATTTGATTCGCATATGGTTTAAATTTGGCTCTAATAGTCTGATTGTTCTTGGAACCATTTTTTACATGTAAGGATTTAGAGGGATGATCCATTTCATTGTTTGACCTGGATACTTTGGACAGACATGTGGTCCATGGCAATCATAAGATCAAACAAGGAAATTATTCAACTTGGATATACTTGCAGGTATTTTGTTCACATAACCATGTCAACTCACACACTGATGCAAATTTTAAACCGAGTTCATTATATAGTTCATTTCTAACTTCATTTCAGTTGTTCGAGGCATTTGTCGTTGCTCCCTGTCGTATTTCATTACTGCCTGATGTTTTCTTTGCCTAATGTTGTTTTCTCCCAAGGTGCAAACTAAAAGATTGACTATAGAGATGCAGAGCTACACCTAGCCGAAAGAGGCAAAGAATTTGTTTCATTGTCACAGGTAAATCATTTAGTGTATGTTAACCATTTAGCTCTGCATCCTGGTATAGCAGGTTAACGCTATACACTAAATATGAAATGGTGATGCTATTCCATCCTATGATATTTGGAACAAAAAAAATTGATGCTTTGCACTGGGTTAAACTAAAAAATGCATTGTTAGTTCATGGCATGCTATGATATTGTTAACTCATCAATGACATATGCATATGCATAGGGTTAACTCATTATGAACTCAATGCATATGCATAGGGTTAACAATATCATAGAATATGCATAGGGTTAACTGGAAAAAAAGTAATGCTATGATATTTGGCATTTAGACTAATTGATGTCCTTTGCAGGAGATTGAGCAGGAGATTTCAGCAGGAGATTGAGAAGGGGATAGGAAGAGTTGAGGATATTGGAGAGATTCAGCAGGAGATTTCTGAAACTGGTTGCAGAAATACAAGTTGCGCAATAAAGGCCCCAAATGCCTTTGATGAGGGGTTGGATGCAGTGTAGAATACCTGCGGGCCTGTACATACTGCAGAGGTACAAAATTCCATTATTTGGGTGAAGTCTGCAATCCAACATAGGGAAAGTAGTACAACTGTGGATGCTATTTTTGGGGAAGGCACAAATAAAGGTGAAAGTCCAATACTGGGGGATGATGGCATAGTCTGCACGGCTTTTGAATTGAAATGTGACATGGATGTGGGAACAATGCCAAATGGGCCAATTAACCTTGAATTGTCCCAAATTGTGACTAATGATAGGAGTATGGTGGCAGGAAATGCTAGCAGCAGTATATTGGCAGATTTAAACTATGAAATGGATGTGGGAACAATAATAAATGGGCCAATTAACCTGGAATTGTCCCAAATTATGACTGATGATAGGAGTATGGCGGCAGGAAATGCTAGCAGCAGTATATTGGCAGGTTTAAACTGTGAAATGGATGTGGGAACAATACCAAATGGGCCAATTAAACTGGAATTGTCCCAAACTGTGATTGATGATATGAGTGCTGAGGTTATCAACTTACAAGCTGGTTGCCAGGACACATAACCTTACTCAAGCTCTATATCAGACACGCCTTGCACACCCTGCCATACTAACCTATGAAAATCCAGAATGGGAGGAGGAGCTGGCAGGCCATGATAAGAAGCAGGATACAAAAGCTACTAAGAATGTTATACCCCCTGGAAATGTGGTTGCTGGAAGCAAGAAAAGCACAAGGCTGGGTACCCTATGCATGTTGAATAATGGAAGTGTGCATCTTGAATATTAAACTGGAGGAAGAAAGAGCATTTAGGAACTGTTTAAATTTAAACATGGCTGGATGAATCTTATGCTGTTATTCGGTAATTCTTTCATTTTAGGATTTTTTTAAAACATGTACCGATAGAACTTTGTTTGGCTTTTATTATCTGGGTTTCATGGAAATTTGCTATAGCATCTTCTATCTGAGTTTTGATTACATACATATGTGTTACATACACACACATAGCATTACATATGAATTACAGTCTAAATTCCCGGTGTGACATATTGAAATGTGCAGTGTGCAGAAATTTCGAAGAGGTATTAATTTTAGCAACCTATGTGACATTATGTGAAGTGGGCAGGACTCCTGTATGACATACTGCTATGTGACTTACTGATACATATGCATAGCATTATGTATACACAACTTGGGTTTTGAAATATTTAGTTTTGTTTACAGTTTTGAATTATGTATATAGAATTTAGCATCTCTCAAAGCTTGAATTATGAATTATGTATAAATAATGTATACAGAACTCGATCAGAACCATTAGCATCTCTCAATATGCAGCATTAGCATCTCTCAAAACTAATGGACTAATCAGAACATTAGCATCTCTCAAAACCATTAGCATCTCTCAATATTTAGCATTAGCATCTCTAAAAATAGAATGTATTTAGTTTTGATCTGTATTTAGAAATATCTCTCAAAACTTCAAAGCTTGAATTATGTATATAGAATTTTGAATTTGAATATCTCAAAGCATCTCTCAAAGTTTGAAATATTTAATTGAAATAATTATTGTTTAAATCATGTCTGATCGAGTTCAATCATGTGCCAATAAGTTGGAGATTCCAAAGAGGTATTACAGTCTAAATCCTGTCAGAACGAAGTTCATTGTTTGTGTTGTTTCCTCATCCAACTTTTTGCATAGTATCTACAGCATAAACTGGAAATCGAGATATATGGATCAATGGAAAGTTCTCTTCACCAACTATTTTCTGTGTTGTGAAAAGTTGCTGATACTGATTTTTCAAATTAGTAATACTAATTTGAATATCAAGCCAAGTTGGTTCATCAAATCATCCAGTATCATCAAAAAATCAAATTGCGAATACTGATTTCTGTGTCGTGAAACACAACTTGGCTATATACTGATTTTTCAAATCGTCCAGCTATGATTTCTGTGGCTTGAAACACAACTTGGCTTGATGAACAAATTCTATAATTCTATGTCTTGAAAAGTTGCTAATGCCGATTTCTGTGCCTTGAAACACAACATGTTTATTCTTTTTTTCTTGGATGATACTTGGCATTTCATGATACAATTCTGTATTTCTAATACTTTTCATGATACTATGGATTTATTTCTAAAACATCCAAGTTAACATGATATTCCCTCGACGAAACTGTATTAGTTCTCAAATATAATGGTGATCAAACTTGAGATTATATCAATTTGATGTTGTACCAGAAGATGACAGGGAGAAGCTGAAACTTGAGAGAAACTGAGAAAACAACGTTTGAAGAGAAACTGAAGAACGCAAGAGTGGAAGAACCCACCAAATCGCAAGGTATCATGGAAGCAAGTTGTCGAGATAAAGAAAGTGGACAATTCGTCTTTCATTGAGCTGGTAAGTCGATTATTTGATTTCATTGTAGTGTTTTTCATCCCAACTTACAAATTTTGTAATCATCGGTGTCTGTTTTTGCCATTTACAAAGAGCTGAGAGGGAGAAGCTGAAGAGGAACAATGGCGTTCAAACGTGGGGAAAAGCTTGCAAGCTGAAGAGGAAGGGCAATGCTTCAGGCTGTCAGAAGTGGGTTTATTCTGGCGAGCTTGCTTCAGGTGATTCCGGTCGCTAGGAGCTCGGAGAAGTATGGGGGTGTAATGTTTTGGTCGAAATTTTATGATGATCAGACTGGTTATAGTTCATCTATTAGGAGCTCTCTCTGAATTAATTGGGGTTGTGACTGAGATCTGTACTGTATTGTTCCTTAAAGATTCACTTCACTATCGCTTTTGGTATTATGTTATGTTTATGTGTGTTTGCATATTTTTTTTATAATATAATTGTCATGTGTATATGTCGTGTTTTAGGATAATGTATAATAGATAAGTGTTGCTGAAGAATAAGATGTCATGTTTCAAGATTAAAGTTATATACTGTCATTAGTTTCCACGCTCACTTTTGTTATTTTGAATTCCAATTGCTATTGTTCCTATTTTGCTGATCGTAATGATTTCTTTTCATTTGCAATTTGCCAAAAACTTTTAATTAATGAAAATACTAGATATTTTGCTAGATGGAATTCTTAATGGAATTCTTAAATTAAAAACAAAAATAATTTTGGGGATTCGATGCATCAGTTTTCCTTTTGTTTTTCTTCTCATGGCTTGGTGCGTTATCTTCTCCTCACTCTATAATTCTTCTAAAGATTTGACTTCTAAGCTGCCCATCAAATTAGATTGTGTATAAGCTTGCCATTATGAAAGGGGTCTGTGTGCCACTTGGGTTTTGAAATTGGTTTGATTTTGGTTGCTTCAGCTTTGATCTGTGTTTTGTATAATTGATGGACAATTGCTTTCTAATTATAAACACCGTTTGGTGAGAGTGCAAAGGCATATGATATAGATGTTTGAAACGAAAAAAATAGAAGAAAACATGTGTTTCGATATAGATGCCATCAAAAGCTTCAGTTCCATCGTCTCATGGTCCGCCAAAAGCTTGGCATGGGCAGCAACTGCCCTCATGGATGTGGCACCCCTCTAATTCGGAATGTAGTGGCACCAAAACTCTTCTCCAGCGAAGACTCTTGAACATTTGGAGAAAAGAATCAAGTTGTATAGATTTCAACAAAAGATGGTAGTACAGAAGCAAACCAACACGGTTACATGGAATTAAGTCACTGAAAGGCTAAACACATTCACTGGAGCTTGAAATAGAACATTATCGATCTACTTAAAGCAAGGATATTAGTAACTGTAAGCATGTTTAATATTTGTGAAATGATGGCAACAATATTTCGAGAACGCCTGTTTAAAGTTGAAGGTGTAAATATGACACTTTGCAGACCATTTACCCAATCAATGATATTATCACTTTAAATCTAAAATGACATGTAGATAAAGTTTAAATTGTAATAATGCTTCAAATCCAATTGCAAATATCAAACTTTGGAGGAATTCAAATGCATGGATCAGACAGTATTGGCAAAAGTACAATAATCAGGTCTATTTCCATATATAGCTTTTTTCAAAAAAATGGGTTATCCAAGATTGCGATCTACACCACAATTTTCCCATCTATGGTACTATTCTTGACATGTCATACTCTACAGTTTTGACAGGACAACTCATGCAAAGGGTACATAGATACAAGAAATTGAAGAAATCAATCTACGCAAAATCTTTGTAGTCAGATAAATGAATCCTTTTTCTCTACCCAGCACAGTCAAGGGCTTTTTCCATACAGAAATTATGATATCAACAATGTATCATCTTTATAGCCTTTGGTTGTTTTGAACTACCTGTAGTCCATATGGCACCATATATTTACATCTATGATACATACGCAAACCACCTGATGTAAGCCCTGACGAGTATGGGTTATGCAGATTGTCATAGTACTCAAGCATGTCTGGATTTATGAGGGTGTTGTACAATCTTACGACTCAGATACGAAGAAGCATGTGGTACGTTGGGTATTTTTCTTACCATGTCCTCTGTATGCATGCCTACAATGAGGGAGTAGAAATTGGCAGTCGCTAATCTTAAAAGAACCGGCTTACACATTGGCGGCCACAAATTGTTTAGTGTGGGAGTGGACTTCCTTATAGACAGATTACTTCCCTCAATGTTGACTCAAAAGTGATCACTTGAATCTATTTTCCATGAGGCAGTCAAAATTCTTTGCATTCAACTGTTGTTTTTGTTGTTTCAGCTTGAGCACCATTGGTATCCTTCCACCTGCCTCACGCTATTCGTTGTTGAAGAGGCCGTCGGAGAGCCGCTTTGCCGCTATGGTCATATTTGCCAGTTTGTTTGTAACACACTTCATATGTATTATTCAGTAAACATGCACGATTTACCAGTTTGTTTGTAACACACTTCCTATATCATATTTGCCATTTTGTTTGCCATTTTGTTTGTAACACACTTCATATGAACCAATTATTCTTTTGTTTTGTAACACTATTCATTTGTTTTGTTTGCACTTCTTTTGTTTGCAAGTTTCTTTTGTTTGCACTTCATATGCACCAATTACTGGATATTATTTTGTTTGTTTGTTTTGTTTATAACACTATTCAGTCTCAAAATTGTTTTGTTTGCAATTCTTTTGTTTGTAACACTATTTGTTTGTTTGCAATTCTTTTGTTTGTTTGTAACATACTTTTCTTTCATATGAACCAATTTGTTTGCAATTCAGTAACCAACTGTGGATTATTCTATTTCATCTTGATTAGTTGGCCTCAAAAATTGAAGTCCATGAGTATCAACAATTAAAAGCATAATATTTGTTGAGATCTTTTGTGAAAACTAAATCCTTGAAGTAGTACGTAGTTTTCAATTTATATTCTTCATTTAACCTTATCTTTGCTAATGTTTAGCGGGTGCCTTATCTTTACTAATTTGAAATTAAAAGTGTATTGGGAAATATTGTGAAGATTAAATTTTAGGTGGAAAAGTGTCTTGAGAACTAAAATTTTGAAATTAAAAGTGTCTTGGAAAAGAATGTGGAGAAACATGATCCAGTAAATTAAACAAGGTTAAAAAATTAGCGTAAAAAAATTCAGCAGAACAACAAACTAGCGTTAAAAAAATTAAATTAAAAACGTCATCGAAAAATACCTTGAGGAAGGCGCCGGTGCTGAAGGCGCCCGCGCCGAAGGTGCCCACGTCGCGCTAATTGGTTGTTTTGCACTGAAGGCATCCGCATCGAAATTGTTGTTTCGCGCCGCGCTAATTATTTGTTCCGTGCCAAAGGCACCTGCGCCGCGCTAATTGTTTGTTCTGTGTCGAAGGCGCCAGCTAAATTTTATTACGGTAATTAGTTGTTCCGCGCCAAAGGCCTCTGTGCCGAATTTATTGTTCCACGCCGAATGTGCTTGCGCGTTGTTTCGCGCTGAATTTGTTGTTCTGCGTCGAAGGCGACAGTGTCGAATTTGTTGTTCTGCACCGAAGGCGGTCACGCGTTGTTCTGCGCCGAAGGCGCCCGCGCTGTATTTGTTGTTCAGCGCCGAAGGTGCCTGTATCGCTAAATATTTTTAAGCTAATTTGTTGTTCTTTTAAATTTTGGTTGTGAAAATAATTTTTTGGGGAACAAATATTTCGTGGGAGAAAACCTTAAATGCACCGTGCCCGCGGGCACGGGTCATGACTAGTATATATATAAATGTAAGTGTGAATCTTTATTAATAATAATATACAAAACAATACAATACAATGTGTGATCAATCTAGTAATCAGGAATTAATAGAGAGAGTATATGGCACAAGCGCTGTCACTCCCAACTATCATTTCCTGACTACTATCTAAAATCAAATAGAAAATAATACAAATCTCATCCATTATCCCGAAACTCCCAATTATCCAAAGCTTGAGCCGCATCATCATCATCTAAGTCTTGGTTTTTAAGCGCAATCCTGATGTCCGCAGCTATGTCTTCAAATAGGATGACTTTGCTTCGTTTTATATTATCAAAAATTCTCCTGTTTCTCTCCCTCAATATGCCAAACCATGGCTGATAGAGCCGTCTTTGCAAGTACCATTATTTCTGAAATGCTGCAAGAAGTAATCTCCTACCACCCATAAATCTGGAGCTAAGCTGCCGCTGATCCCGAGCTTTAACAAGCTTCTGCCCAGCAAATAGTGTGAGTAATCACAGTCAAAAAATAAGTGTCTGATGTCCTCCACTTTATCGTTCTTGCAAAGCACATAATTCTCATTAGTATTAAGCCCTCATCCAGCTAGAATATCCTTGGCGAGAAGCTTGCCGTTAAAAGCACGTAACAGGGTTAATGACATTTTAGGTATATGATTGCTGAACCAGTCAAGCTTGTAGTAGGGGAATTTAATACCTCTCCTTTTGATACCCTCCCACGAGTCCTTAAACTGAAATCGTGGCCCATGCTCCCATTTCCACGAGTCTGCACCGCTCTTTAACCTGATGTGCTGAAACAAATGCCTGATACCATCGATTGTAGGGTCATCCCTCCATACTGATCTTTCCCAGTAGTCTGCAACCTTTTTGGCACTGGCATCAGCTGGAATTTCATGTGCATTCTTGAGGGGACCTCCAGGAAGCCAGTTATCGTGCCAGAAAAGGGTGGATTTGTGTCACGCCCCACTTCCCTAAAATGGAGGCGAGACGTGAGAAGGTCCGCACAGACGTGGAGCTGTGAAGCTACACGCCTGATAAGTGTCAATTTAAAATTCAATGCAGGCCCCTGTAACCACAAACGGAACAACAATAATAACACAAGGAGATACAGAAATAAGATTCCAAATCTCAGCATTGTCCAACATTAAAATAAGTTCAACATCACAGAAAAGCCACCAGGCTAAAGGAAAGAGTCTAAAGGCCCAAAACATGGCCAACAAAAGCCAACGCGGCACAAAGTATTGGTGCTACGCACCGACAACAAAAGCAGTCTAAACAACAACACAAACAGTCTCTACGACTGATCGCCCGTGTCCACGAAGTCCTCGTCAAACACATGCTCGGGCTCGGCGTCCGTAAACACCTCGTCCTCAACAACGAACTCTGGCTCAGGATCTAACATGTGTCACCCAAAAGAGAGAGGGGCACATGTCAGCAAGTCTAAAAGACTTGAGCAAGGAAACTGAAAGTGAACTAACAACCTAACAGTTCAAGTAGGATGCAATGACATGACATTTAAGTATGATGCAACAGTTAAAAATGACAAGAAGGGTCAAGCACGCACGATGTAGCAAAAGCTACCAAATCACTAATTCACGAATCACTTATCACGAATCACTTATCATGATTTTCACTTTGTGCTCAGAGTTTCCGTCTTTTGGCTAGAGTGACTGATCAGGCCAACTCCTAAGCTCAAGCGACCGTTTAACCCTATCCCTCCACGTGTATCGAGCGTTGGGATTAGCAACACACTATGCTCGCTTCTGGATCACGAGCCAGGAAGTGTATTTGGCATAGGGGTGCACCTAGCCTCAAGTTACGATGTAGAAGTCAAAATCCTACTCGCCGCAGCTTACATTTTAAAGTAGCGTGTGCTACACAAACACGATGAACAAGCAAGTATGCAATGACATGAACAGATAATCGCGTACCATTAATTGAAATTAAACATGACATGCAAGCATGACGAAGGTGACGGACCTAGCTTCATTGTCAAGCTAGATCAAAGGGCGTCTAGGCAGCTATCCTTTCACTGCCTAGTCTCTTTTACGCTAAAACAAGTAAATGGCCTAGAACTTGGCCTAAAAACCCCAAAAGGCAAGTTTCACTTGCCTAGCACCAAGGATGACGATCAACGAGGCACATCACAAAATGTTAGCTACGGGGATGAGATCGCTGCCATGGCAAAACAATATTAGAACAACATCCAACCTAGTTTTATTAGGGTTTTACAAAATCACAAATGGGTTAGGAGAATATTATAGGATCGAGTTATTACCAAGTCGTTAGTGGCAGAACGATGCCGAGCAAGCACGGCGACGGAAGAAACGATCCGGGGAACCTACGGTTCAGATCTGGAATGGATGGAGAAATCTGGAGAAAATGGGATTTTGTGGGTTTTGGGGGGTTTTTCGGCGGCCTAGAGGTGATGGCCGGCCCTAATGAGGGTTAAGGGGGCTCCGGGGATGAAGGAGGAAGGCTAGGGGAAGATGGATGATGATTTGGGGAAGAAGGAGGCTCAGGTGAAATGAAGGAAGAAAGAAAAACGATTGGGGGGTTTAAATAGGCATAGCTGGCGGCTGGGCAAACCCTAGGTTTACGACAGCGATTAGTCGGTCAAAGAAGGGTTGTTGACCGACTAGTTCAACAACTAGTCGGTCGGTCGACCAACTATGACCGACTAAAACCAAACAGTAACTCAGGTTGTCGAAATGGTCAAGGAATTAGTCGGTTAAAGAATAATGGCTGACCGACTAGTTTGCAACCTAGTCGGTCGGTGGTTGTTCTTGGACCGACTAACGATAAACAATAACTTAGGTGAAAATCATCAAAGGAACTAGTCGGTCTGAGAGCAAGTTCTGATCGACTAGTTTCACATCTAGTCGGTCGGTGGTTGTTCTTAGACCGACTAAGAGTAAACAGTAACTCCGGTACAATTGATTCAATGAACTAGTCGGTTCCAGTAGAGTTGCCGACCGACTAGATCTCAATCTAGTCGGTTGGTTCCCCTTCTTGAACCAACTAACGTGCACGAAAAGTGCCGAAATGAAGCGCGAAGTTCTAGGAAGATTCCTACGGCTTCTAAGATCGCTCTAACTCTAAAATATGAGCGATTTGAAGTTCTTCATGAGTGACTTACTCCAAAACTCAACGAACTAAGGAAGAAGCTAGAAAATCACGATGAAACGAACGAAACCACAAAACGACGAAACGGAAGCTACGGAGATGGAAAACCACACATAAGGAGAAAATCCTCCAAAACATATATATAATATAGATAATATAGATATTCCGAGTACATGAAAAACCAGTCGTTACATCCTCCCCAACTTAAGAAAAATTCCGTCCTCGGAATTTCCCAACACTCACGTGTCCGGGAACAAAAGTGGGAAACGCTCTCGCATCTCATCCTCATTCTCCCAAGTAGACTCTCCTGGCGAGCCGTGTCGCCACATCACCCTCACAAGATTGACAACCTTGTTTCGGAGTGACTTCTGACGCCTGTCCAGAATCTGCACTGGCTGCTGGTCATACGTCATATCAGGGCGAACGGTAATCTCCGAGAAATCCACAGCATGAGATGGATCGCTAATGTACCGACGAAGCTGCGACACATGGAAAACATTGTGAACTCCTTCCAAAGACGACGGTAAGGCTAAGCGGTAGGCTACCTCGCCAACTTTCTCCAGAATGTCAAACGGTCCAATGTATCGCGGGCTCAGCTTCCCTCGCTTCCCAAAGCGAATCACACCACGATTCGGGGGAATCTTCAAGAACACATGGTCGCCTGGCTGAAACTCCAAAGGACGGCGTTTAGCATCCGCCCAATGCTTAAAACGGTCCTGAGCAATCCTCAACCTCTCCCGAATGTTCCTGACAACATCCACGGCCTCCACAATCATCTCAGGTCCCAACAGCTCCCGATGACCAACGTCATCCCAACTCAATGGCGAACGACATTTCCTCCCATAAAGCCCGACGAAAGGTGCCATGCCAATACTCGCCTGGAAGCTGTTGTTGTAGGAAAACTCTACCAGATGTAGATGGTCCTCCCACGAACCCTTGAAATCAAACATGCACGCCCTCAGCATATCCTCCAAGATCTGAATCTTCCTCTCGGACTGGCCATCTGTCTGCGGATGGTACGCCGTGCTGAAACTCAGACGCGTACCCAAACTCTTCTGCAAACTCTGCCAGAACTGAGATATGAACCTCGTGTCTCTGTCCGACATGATACTCACGGGGACTCCGTGAAGTCGTACGATCTCCTGCACGATTCACGTTACATCACTATCTAAACTAGGAAAAGGAAATAGAAACGGAGAGTAGAAGAATTTACCTCTATGTATCTCCTCGCTAGCGCCTCAGTGGACTGTCCTACTCGGAATGGAATAAAGTGCACAGATTTGGTCAATCGATCTACGATCACCCAAATTGCGTCATTCTGCTTCGGACTCCGAGGTAGTCCAGTCACGAAATCCATAGTGATGTGCTGCCACTTCCACTCCAGAATCGGAAGGGTTGTAGCAACCCTGTCGTACGCTGATGCTCCGCCTTTACTTGCTGGCAAACCAAGCATTTGGCTACACTCCGAGCCACACTCCTCTTCATACCATGCCACCAATAGTTCAGACGAAGATCCTTGTACATCTTGGTGCCACCAGGATGCACAGAATACGGCGAACTGTGTGCCTCCACCATCAACTCCTCTCTAATTTTCCCAGCTGGCACACACAACCTGGCTCCAAACCTCAGCGAGCCATCCTTATGAATCAAAAAGTCAGTCCGCAGACCGGCTTCCACCTGCTCCCGAATCTTAACCATCTTCGGTTCTCCAGCCTGGCCAGCCTTGATCCGATCCACGATTGTCGACTGTATCTGCATACACATCAACGAAGAAGCCTCCCCAAGAAAAACAATCTCAAATCCAGACTCGCAAAAATCATGCTGCAATCTCCACTGCGAAGTCAAAATCATCACCGCTGGAAGCCTACTCAGCGCATCAGGAACCACATTCACCTTGCCAGGGTGATATTGCAAGTCAATCTCGTAATCCGTCATGAGCTCCAACCATCGACGCTGTCGCATGTTGAGCTCCTTCTGAGTAAAAATATACTTCAAGCTTTTGTGATCTGTGAAGATCTTCACTTTCTCACACAGCAGGAAGTGCCTCCAAATCTTGAGTGCAAACACGACAGCAGCCAACTTCAATTCGTGCGTCGGGTAATTCTTCTCATGAGTCTTGAGCTGACGCGAAGCATAAGCCACAACATGCCCGTGCTGATGCAACACACAACCGAGACCCTTGCCAGAAGCATCGCAAAAGATCTCAAATCCACCGCTGCGATCAGGCACGACAAGAATAGGGACAGTCGTCAATCTCTCCCTCAGAACGCCAAAAGCATTCTCACAATCACCCGACCAAACAAAAGGTACATCCTTCCGAGTCAATCTGGTCATCGGCTCAGCAATACAGGAAAAGTCCTTAATGAAGCGCCGATAGTAACCGGCAAGCCCAAGGAAACTCCGGATCTCAGACGCTGACTGCGGAATAGGCCACTCTCTGATGGCCTTAATCTTCTCGGGATCCACTGAAATTCCATCTCCAGTTACCACATGCCCGAGAAAAGCAATTTTGTCCAGCCAAAATTCGCACTTCGAAAACTTAGCATACAAACGATGCTTCCTCAAAATCTCCAACACGGTCCTCAAGTGCGAGGCATGCTCCTCCTCCGACTTCGAATAGATCAGAATGTCGTCAATAAAGATAACGACAAACTTATCTAAAAATTCATAGAAAATCAGATTCATCAGATTCATGAAAACTGCGGGTGCATTGGTTACACCGAAAGGCATAACCACAAACTCGTAGTGTCCATACTTCGTCCTGAATGCTGTCTTCGGAACATCTTCCTTTTTCACCTTCAGCTGATGATAACCACTCCTCAAATCCAACTTCGAAAACACCCTCGATTCTTCAAGCTGATCAAAAATATCATCAATGCGAGGCAACAGGTATTTATTCTTAATGGTCACCGCATTTAGCTCCCGATAGTCCACGCACATGCGACGCGAACCATCCTTCTTCTTCACAAGCAGCACCGGTGCTCCCCACAGAGACACACTAGGATTGATATAACCCTTCTGCAAAAGCTCATCCAGCTGCTTCCGCAATTCCTCCAACTCGGCGGGTGCCATACGATATGGCGCCTTCGAAATCGGCTGCGCTCCTGGAATAAGATCAATAGAAAATTCCAGAGCTCGATCAGGTGGCAAACCAGACATCTCCTCGAGGAAGACGTCATCGAAGTCCCGCACAACCGCTGGCCTCTCCAGCTCCATCTGCATAGCCACAATCTCCACCGGCCTGGCCCAAAATCTGACAGGGCCAAGCGAACTGCTACCCCGGCTGAACTCAAATACTGGATGTCCGGGAATCTCGAACACCACCTTCTTCTTCCGACAGTCGATCGTAGCATAGAAGCTCGCAAGCCAATCCATCCCAAGGACCGCATCATAGTTGATGATGTCGTGGACGATGAAATCAGCGTAAAGCTCATGTCCACAAACCACCAATGGGCAAGAATTGCAACCAAGATGCACCGAGACCACGTCATTCCCTGTAACGATATTCCAACTCTTGGAAAGAGAGGACGTCGACAAGGAATGCTTCTCCACGAAGCTCCGGGAAATAATGCACATCGATGCACCTGAGTCAAAGAGGACTCGTGCAGGAAATGTGCACACCAAAATCACACCTACAAACAGTCTAACAATCAAGCCCTAGTCTAGCAAACAATCATATGCAAGCAATCAAACATAATCTAACAATCAAACTAACTAGGAAAGCAACAGCTAGATTAGGGATTACCTGCGATAACCTCATCCACAGCTCCGTTCTCCACAGCGGTCATCAGAAAAGCCTGCCTCCTCGGCGGAAAAGCCTGCTGAAAGGCCTGCCTCTGTGGAACAAGAGCTGCTCCACGTCCAGCAGGAACAGACGCTCTCTGCTGTAACGGCTGTGCTGCAACATGTGCCCTCCAAGGCTGCTTGATACTCGGACAGTCCTTCAGAGAATGTGAAGCATCACCATAGCCCAAACACTGACCCAAAAGCCTCCGGCACTGGTCCTTCACATGACCCGGCTTGCCACAATGATTGCAAGTCTTCAGAACAGGCCCACCTGGCCTCTTGAACTGAGCTGGCTGGTTGGGCCTGAACCCTGGTCTCGTCACTGCCCTGGCCTGCTCCATATGCCTCTTCCCAGCACCAGAAACATGTCCCCTCATCTGGCTCAGGTTCAGCTCCTGCCTCCTTGTAGCTACCAGAACCTTTTGGTAAGAGTCCAGATCAGAGGAAGACACAAAACTCTGAAGCTCCAAAGCAAGTCCCTGCAGGAACCTCTGAGCTCTCTCATCAGCATCCTGCACCATCTTCGGTGCGAACCGACTCAGCCTAGTGAACTCTTGGTGGTACTGATCCACCGATGAGCTCCCCTGCTTCAAATCAATGAAGCGCTGCAGCATCTCCTTCCTAGCAGCCTTCGGAAAGAACTCCTCATCAAACCTGGACTTAAAGGTAGCCCAAGCAATCGGCTCCTCCAACAGCTCTTCCTCAGCATCCCACCAATTCCTGGCATTATCCTTAAGTTGCCTCTTTGCCAAGTCAACCCAGCCAACCTCGTTGACCTTGGACATCTTCAAATTGTCCTTAATATTCCGGACCCACTCGTCAGCAGCTAGAGGACCCTCAGACCCATCAAAATATGCAGGACCCATCTCCCGAAACTGCTTCGCTCCAGGCTCGAAACGAGGGGCATCCTGAACTGCCCGAAAACCCCGAACAACGGGAGCATTCTGGACTTGCAGGAGCACGCCCTGCTGCACATGCATCATCTGGAGCATCATCCGCATCATCTCCCCATTGGTGGGCTCCCGCTCAGGCTCCTCATCATGAGGGGGCACACCACCAGAAGCTCGGGTATTTCGCCTTCCTGCCATCTAATGACACAGAAAACGAAACAAATTAGACTCATAGCTTATGACTCGGATGTCGAACTTAGTTTATTGGACATTCTAATATCATTATCGTTATTCCGACAATTCGTAGTTACAGATGAGACCTGCATGGGCCACCAACAAAACCTGTCACGCCCCGCTTCCCTAAAATGGAGGCGAGACGTGAGAAGGTCAGCACAGACGTGGAGCTGTGAAGCTACACGCCTAATAAGCGTCAATTTAAAATTCAATGCAGGCCCCTATAACCACAAACGGAACAACAATAATAACACAAGGAGATACAGAAATAAGATTCCAAATCTCAGCATTGTCCAACATTAAAATAAGTTCAACATCACAGAAAAGCCACCAGGCTAAAGGAAAGAGTCTAAAGGCCCAAAACATGGCCAACAAAAGCCAACACGGCACAAAGTATTGGTGCTACGCACCGACAACAAAAGCAGTCTAAACAACAATACAAACAGTCTCTACGACTGATCGCTTGTGTCCACGAAGTCCTCATCAAACACAGGCTCGGGCTCGGCGTCCGCAAACACCTCGTCCTCAACAACGAACTCTGGCTCAGGATCTAACATGTGTCACCCAAAAGAGAGAGGGGCACATGTCAGCAAGTCTAAAAGACTTGAGCAAGGAAACTGAAAGTAAACTAACAACCTAACAGTTCAAGTAGGATGCAATGACATGACATTTAAGTATGATGCAACAGTTAAAAAGGACAAGGAGGGTCAAGCACGTACGATGTAGCAAAAGCTACCAAATCACTAATTCACGAATCACTTATCACGAATCACTTATCACGATTTTCACTTTGTGCTCAGAGTTTCCGTCTTTTGGCTAGAGTGACTGATCAGGCCAACTCCGAAGCTCAAGCGACCGTTTAACCCTACCCCTCCACATGTATCGAGCGTTGGGATTAGCAACACACTATGCTCGCTTCTGGATCACGAGCCAGGAAGTGTATTTGGCATAGGGGTGCACCTAGCCTCAAGTCACGATGTAGGAGTCAAAATCCTACTCGTCGCAGCTTACATTTTAAAGTAGCGTGTGCTACACAAACACGATGAACAAGCAAGTATGCAATGACATGAACAGATAATCGCGTACCGTTAATTGAAATTAAACATGACATGCAAGCATGACGAAGGTGACGGACCTAGCTTCGTTGTCAAGCTAGATCAAAGGGCGTCTATGCAGCTATCCTTTCACTGCCTAGTCTCTTTTACGCTAAAACAAGTAAATGGCCTAGAACTTGGCCTAAAAACCCCAAAAGGCAAGTTTCACTTGCCTAGCACCAAGGATGACGATCAACGAGGCACGTCATAAAATGTTAGCTACGGGGATGAGATCGCTGCCATGGCAAAACAATATTAGAACAACATCCAACCTAGTTTTTTTAGGGTTTTACAAAATCACAAATGGGTTAGGAGAATATTATAGGATCGCTGATACCCTCAGCTAAATTGCGATCAGAGAGCAATCTGAGTCCCATCACCCCTCCTCTTTGGGGATACAGACATCCTTCCAAGACCAGATATAGAAAGTGCACCATATGAATCTCCTGCACGCAGATGATATAGTACGAAGGATAGAGAGCGGGATGCGTAAGGCTTGCTTCCAAAAAGATACCATACCATATATAACAGATCTTACCAGTTCAATTCGGCCTGAGATGGTGAGGGACGTTAATGACCAACCAGCAAGTCTTTTCTTGCATTTATCCACCAGTCTAATGTATAAAGAGGATTTGGGATATTTACTAGAAAGGGGTAAACCCAAATAAGTTGTGATAGTAGACGCAAGCCTAATCCCCAAATGATCTGCTAAATCCAAGGTATGTTTAGTCCCTTTGTTGAAAATGCCTGCACTTTTACTCCAATTAATATGGAGCCCAAAAATATTGGAAAAATCATCTAGTAGATTTTTGAGCCCATTTAAAGAGTAGGTATTAGCACGGCAAAAAACTAGGAGATCGTCAGCAAAAAGTATATGAGAGATGGAACCTGTACGTCGCATAAGCTTAATAGTGCGTAAGGCCATAGATTTCCCAACAAGAAGAGAGAATGCTTCCATGAAAACGACGAATAGATATGGGGAAAGAGAATCCCCCTGCCTTAGACCTCTGTTTCCTTCAAAATAACCCACAGGTGTACCATTCACCATAACAGAAAAAGTGGGGGTAGAGATGCATTCCATGACCAATTAATAAATGTGCCTTTAAACCCCAATTGGTGAAGCATAAAATACACAAACTCTCTGTTAACACTGTCAAAAGCTTTCCGCAGATCCAACTTAATGCATACTTTGGCTCCCATGGGGTTGCTGAAGTCCCTAATCTGCTCATGAGCTAACAGTGAACAATCAGATAGAAGCGTGCCTTTTAGAAAAGCAGCTTGGTTGGGTGAAATTAATTCATATATAACCTCCTTAAGCCTGGAGCATAACACCTTGCTGATTATCTTATAAATCACATTACAATAGGCAATCGGCATGTAGTCCCCCCGGCTAGTAGCGTTGGAGCTTTGAGTACTAATGTAAGAAAAGTGTGATTAATGTGACGAGGAAACGGATTATGTTGAAACTGTCTCGCCAGCAGATGTGCACAGATCTACTTGGACCAAGCTCGATGTAAAACGCTCAAAGTTGACCATGAAAATTGGGACATTCACTTATAAGTTCGTTTTTCTAAATATGATTTAGACGGACCAACTTATATGAATTAACCAGAAGGTTTTCAAGGTCAGTGGGAGCGTATAAATTACATGCGAGGCATCAAAGGGATGGAACATATTTTTTGACAAAGTGATCAAAAGAGTTTGATACTTTATCAGAAATAAATATGAGCCTTTTGAAATGACCAGTAACAAATTTAAATGATTATCATAAGGTACGATGAACTGGATGAGATCCAAGGAAATAAAATTATTATGGATTCCGAAAGACCAAATGAATTATTTGAATGAGATTCAAATGGTTGGTCTAACATGAACATATAAACCCCTTAAGTCTATAGTGTAGACGGTTTTAGCAGATCCACTCACGAAGGCTCTACCACTTGAAGTCGGGAAAACTTATGTGTAAAAACGGTATTAGATACCGAGATAAATGGGCCTGAGTGCAAGTGGGAGATGTTGAGAGAAGATACGGGAGATGTTGCGTGGGACGGGAGCAGCTCGGAAGACGGCGCGGAACATCTCGCCTGCCCCAGGGCTGAGATTCCGGGTATGTGTTTAAGTTTTCATTTAATTATTCGCAGTAGTTAGATCCCTCTTGGGGTGGTCAGATCCACCCCAAGTTGGCAGAGATCCTGGCTAATAGGGTCTGGTTCCTTATGGTTGCATGTTAATTAGATTAACATAAAAATTTTCCGCTGCATTTCTGTCTATGTTCCGTCCGACTTAGGACGGGACTAGAGTTTTTGTGCCCTAAGGGTCCCAGAAAACCCTTCAGCTTGGTTGGGTGAAATTAATTCATATATAACCTCCTTAAGCCTGGAGCATAACACCTTGCTGATTATCTTATAAATCACATTACAATCGGCAATCGGCATGTAGTCCCACCGGCTAGTAGCGTTGGAGCTTTGAGTACTAATGTAAGAAAAGTGTGATTAATGTGACGAGGAAACACTCCAAAGCACAAGAATGACTGGGCATTTGTGACATCATCTTTAATTAGATTCCAATTATGGTGATAGAAGGAGCCATTAAACCTATCTGGATCTGGGGCTTTGTCTGCCCCAATTTGAAAGACAGCATTCTGTAGTGCCCTGGGAAGCTACTGCACATGTACTAGAGGGGGGGTGAATAGTACTTTTAAATAATAAGGAGTGTTATTCCTAATTATCGTGCAATTAACAAACAGCGATGCGGAATAACTACAATCAAGAAATAATGCAAACGCAAACACAATGGTTTAATGGGTTCGGATCCACCCAAGTCTTCCCGACTTGTTCCCGGTGATCCTACGTCCCAACCACCCGGATCCCTTCCGGATACTTGAGTTAGAAAACCTCTAACCCAAGATTTCCAATATGAACACTTGCGAAAACCTCACAAGTGCAATCGACCTACAATCGATGACCGTGACTCCCACAACCCGGGATCACGCAAAACCTCTCACAACCGAGAGTATACAATTCAAATATAACAGAAATGAAATGCTTACCAACAAAATACCTATGCCTTGAGATTTCTTACCAAATTAGGGCAAAGAGGATTTTGATGGAGGAAGAGTCACAAAACCCTAGCTTCAAGAAGATGACCAGCAATGGAAGCCTAGGGTGGAGATGGTGACCTAGAATCAAGCTTCTAGCTTAAATGGATCACAATGGAGAGAATCTCTCTTGAGGATATAGGACTCAAGAACTTGAGGGAGAGATTCTTGTGAGAAGAGAGAGCTTGGAAATAGAGTTGATAGCTCTTCTCTTTTGATCTGAAAATATCTCCAATATGTTGCTTAACCCCTTCAAGAAATGAATCAGGATTCTATTTATAGGGGCAAGGAAAAACGAGTTCAAAAAGATCCCAACGGCTCTTTTCTGAACCAGACTAGTCGGTCAAAGAAGGATCACTGACCGACTAGTTCATCAACTAGTCGGTCGGTGATATAACGTAGACCGACTAACGGTTGAACAGCCAAAAGGTCGAAGTACAGGTGATGACAACAAGTCGGTCTAAGAAGACTTGCCGCCCGACTAGTTTCTCAACTAGTCGGTCGGTGAATGTTCGTGGACCGACTAACGTGGAAAAGGAATAGGTTGACTTCAAGATGACTTAGTCGGTTTAAGAACAAATGCTGACCGACTAGTTTCTCAACTAGTCGGTCGGTAAACGTTCTTTGACCGACTAACTCGAAACAGTAGCTCAGGCTGAAAAAGACTGAACACAACTAGTCGGTCTAAGAAGGATTACTGACCGACTAAATCGTCATCTAGTCGGTCGGT
The DNA here is from genome assembly GCA_030789695.1 of Scilla litardierei. Taxonomy (NCBI): domain Eukaryota; kingdom Viridiplantae; phylum Streptophyta; class Magnoliopsida; order Asparagales; family Asparagaceae; genus Scilla; species Scilla litardierei. The sequence continues at coordinate 2,435,617 of CM061139.1, forward strand.
GACTCTTCTTTGACCGACTAACTGTAGTCATAGAAAGAGCTGAATAAGAGAAGGCAAACTAGTCGGTTTAAGTAGAGTTGCCGACCGACTAGATCGTCATCTAGTCGGTTGGTGACTCTTCTTGAACCAACTAACATGCACTCGAAGCCGAGGGAAGAAGCGATAGGCTTCGGGAAAGTTTCTAATGGCTTCTAAGAATATCCTAGCTCTAAGATATGAGCGAAATGAAGATTATAAAGTAAGTCCTACTCAAGGCTTAACATTCTAATCTATGAAGCTAGAAGACTATAAAATAAACCTTACGAGCCGTCTTCAAAGCTTCAATCTTCATTCCTCTTGACTTCAATATTGCTCCTCGAGCTTCACCGAAGCTCCAGGCATACGATCACGCGTATTGAGAAGTCTTGAGACGTCGCTTTTGTTGTTCTCGTGAATTTGGCGACGATCTCCATAACTGCGCTCACAAATTGTTAGTTCACGATTTATTTATGTTTGCTCATCATCCAAAACCAAATCCGGAGAGTCCAATACTCAACATTCTCCCCCTTTTTGGTGATGACAAACCAACATAAATAATAATCAAAAATAATGAACTAAATGGAATATACTTACTCCCCATGCATTGATGACACATTAGTTCCATATGAAATAATAAGCACATACATCAAGCAGACGAGGAAAGTAAAAATGCAAATCCAATATTTGAGATTTAGGATTTGTAATCCATTTTTATATCTTAACTCCCCCTGAATCTAACATATCAAATTAGATTCATGGTAAATTATCATTTAGCACATGCCATTATTATGCCATTATTATATCTCTCCCCCGTTGGCATAATCCAAAAAGAGCGGGAGGAAGCCAATGAAAATAAATCATGTCCAAATAATTCATTAAGCATGGGAGTCTAAGAATACGACCACGTTTCATATGACACCAAAATAAAATTCGAATAAAATCAAAGCGTGTCAATGAGACCATAGTCGAAAATCGAAAACTTAAATCATCAAAATATCAAATGTAAATTCACTTATTGATGAAATGAATTTACTCTCCAATATCAACATTTATAGCTATTTTAGTGCATGGAAAACAATTCTATGTTTTCATACAACTAAAACTATTGAATCAAAATAAATCGTCGAGCGACGAAATCAATATCAGAGACATACATAAAATGTGCACAAAGGAATGAACCATCAGAAGAGTGGTGCACATCATAGAATATCAAATGTCACAATATCAATCGAAAATGAGCATAAAGTAAAAGCACATCAAAACTAAGTGAAGTGTGCGATGAGAAGTGACAAGGTGATAAAAGTAATATGAAAATCATCATAATAAATTTTAAAACATGTCATGCCAAAAATAGATATGAATTTCAAAGCATTTATGGCATTCACAATTCTATCATGCTAGGAGAAACAAAATGATACCAATGTAAAGAAATAGATTCTAACCAAGCATGCATTCAACCCTCATGGATACCAAATGTAATATTATACTTACAACATTAAGCTCCCCCTACATTGGTGCATTACCTAAGCACCATCAACTCAGTTTGAATGAAAGTCTTCGCAAAACGAGGAGTTGGTAGGGTTGGTATCCCACGGTGGATTGAACCTAGAAAACTTCATTTTGGTATCCAAAAACCCTTTTGGATCCAATGGGTTAGACAACAAATTTGAAATACGAAATTAAAATAATTGTAACCCACGAGTTAATGTAATCAAAATCAAATTTATAAACAAATGCCTTGGTACCCATAACATGATCATAAGCTCATGGTACCAAGCATTGAAAGGTTAAAGGAACTAACCCTTCGGAAACCAAGTCCAAGAGGAACTTGACTTCCCAACATAATCATCATTCAAAATAACATCATTAATATATGATTTCACATAAACATTCATAGCATCATCGCTAGTGTTCTTGGGACCCCAAATAGTGTACATTTTGGGAATCCTCTTCCTAGTGGTTGCATGCACAAAAGGTTGATTTCTATGTGGTGCATGTGGCCTAGGAGCATGAGATCTAGCAATAGCATTATGATGAGCATGAGATCCATGATGTGGTGTAGCATACATACGTGGATAAGCATGAGGTGTGTATGCATGAGGATGATTATGAGAGAAGGCATTCACATGAGGATTAGATGTGTGAACATAAGCATTGGGATGTGCATGAGCATGATTACGTGCATGTGGGTGTCTCATATGAGTGTTCGCACGTGCTCGTGGGTGCGGAGCATAAAAATCATTATTAGCATGCACCGGTGGAGTAGGATGTGTGTTCCTACGTGGCATAGCATGTGAGTACAAAAATGCATGACCCCTCTTTGGAGGTCTACCCAAAGTGGGTTTCTTTCCAATCGGGGGTGTGTACGAAGTGGAAGCACTATTGGTAGGAGAACTACCAATGGGGTGTTTGCTCCCACTCGTCGAGGCATCGGATGTCGGCCTAACAAAGGTGGTAGGTGATTTGGATGAGTCTCCCATCTTATACCCCAAGCCAATGTGGTGTTTGGCCGGAAGTAAGTCATTTAGGATATTATCCAAATGGCCCTTACCTTTATTGAAATCATTGATATGGCCTAACGTGCACTCAGACTTCTCTTTGAGAGAATGCAAAGAAGCATCCAAAGTGGATACTTGCGATGTGAGTGCATGAACACGTGATTTGAGATTCTTATTCTCAATACTCAAAGTTGAGTTTTGAGACGTCAAATCCGCTATCACATGTTCATCCGAATCATCAACAAGAACATGCTTACGTTGAGATTTGAGGTTCTTCACCTCATTTCTCAACAAGCCATTATGAGTAAGCAAACTTGCTTTCTCATTGGTGAGAGTCTCAACAATGGTGTCATTGTTGGTGATGGTAGACTTAGGAGAGGTTTGGAGGCTAACAAGTTCATCTTTGGTCTTATTATATCTATCTACTAATTTAGTAAATTTAGACCAAATTTCTTGGTTTGCTAACCTCATTTCATCAATAGTAGGTTCTCCGCTTTCATCCTCGCTATCATCCTCGCTTTCATCCTCGCTATCATCGAAGGAGGACTTTCGATCTTTTGCCTCATTAGCCATGAAGCAGAGTTTTGCTTTCTCCACTCTTCCATCATCCGACTCTCCACTTGAGGAATCCTCTTCGGAGTCGGTGAATGTGCCAACAAGTCCTTTCTTGTACTTTCTCGACTTGTCGTACTTTGATGCTTTCCCCTTCTCCTTGTGTTTGTAAAGAGGACAATCCGGTTTGATGTGTCCTGGCTTGTTGCATTTATAACACACGGGAGTAGAAGCATTAGTCGAACTAACTTTAGATTTATTCAAAGATATACCTTCTCGGAGGAATCGATCGAACTTCCTTGCCATACGGGCAATGGATTCCATGTCCAATTCGTCTTCCGATTCTTCATCATCGGTAGATGGAGCGGCCTTGAAGGCAATCACCTTTTTCTTTGGCTCATCTTGCTTCAAGTACGCTTTCATCTTTTCCTTCATTCGGATCTTACTATCCTTGCGTACCTCGTAAGACAACAAGGTACCCATTAGTTGTACGACGGTATATTTATTCATGTCATTACCTTCCTCGATGGCGAAGGTACGCTTTTCCCAACATGATGGAAGACCGTCGATAATCTTCGCGACTTTCTCCTTTTGGGTATAGACCTTCCCAAGAGCTTCCAAGTCGTTTGATATATCCACGAAGCGAGCGTAATATTCCTTCATGGTTTCGCCCTGCTCCATATGAAACAACTCAAATTCTTTATTAGCAACGACGAGTTTAGAATCTTTTACCGTACTCGATCCTTCGTGCAATATGAGGAGTTGGTTCCATATTTGATATGCACTCTTACATGTGCATATCTTGTTGAAGTCCTCGGGCTCCAACGCACAATTCAAGGCATTCATTGCCTTGGGATTGGCTACTTCCGCGGCGACCTCCGCGGGAGTCCACTTCGCGAAATCTTCTTCGGAAGGCTCGACATACTCCGTCATGGTGGCTCTCCATAGCGAAGTGCTCCGGAGGAAAATTTGCATCCGGCATTTCCAGTACCCATAGTGGGTACCGTTGAAGTGTGGAGGCATGACTGAGGATAGTCCTTCCATAACTGAAGAAGCTCCATCGCGGTTCTTGAAGACGTTGTAGTCGTTGTTCATTATAGCTTTGAACTTAGGCTATGTGTAGCTTTGAACTTGGCTCTGATACCAATTGTAGTGCCCTGGGAAGCTACTGCACATGTACTAGAGGGGGGGTGAATAGTACTTTTAAATAATAAGGAGTGTTATTCCTAATTATCGTGCAATTAACAAACAACGATGCGGAATAACTACAATCAAGAAATAATGCAAACGCAAACACAATGGTTTAATGGGTTCGGATCCACCCAAGTCTCCTCGACTTGTTCCCGGTGATCCTACGTCCCAACCACCCGGATCCCTTCCAGATACTTGAGTTAGAAAACCTCTAACCCAAGATTTCCAATATGAACACTTGCGAAAACCTCACAAGTGCAATCGACCTACAATCGATGACCGTGACTCCCACAACCCGGGATCACGCAAAACCTCTCACAACCGAGAGTATACAATTCAAATATAACAGAAATGAAATGCTTACCAACAAAATACCTATGCCTTGAGATTTCTTAACAAATTAGGGCAAAGAGGATTTTGATGGAGGAAGAGTCACCAAACCCTAGCTTCAAGAAGATGACCAGCAATGGAAGCCTAGGGTGGAGATGGTGACCTAGAATCAAGCTTCTAGCTTGAATGGCTCACAATGGAGAGAATCTCTCTTGAGGATATAGGACTCAAGAACTTGAGGGAGAGATTCTTGTGAGAAGAGAGAGCTTGGAAATAGAGTTGATAGCTCTTCTCTTTTGATCTGAAAATATCTCCAATATGTTGCTTAGCCCCTTTAAGAAATGAATCAGGATTCTATTTATAGGGGCAAGGAAAAACGAGTTCAAAAAGATCCCAACGGCTCTTTTCTGAACCAGACTAGTCGGTCAAAGAAGGATCACTGACCGACTAGTTCATCAACTAGTCGGTCGGTGATATAACGTAGACCGACTAACGGTTGAACAGCCAAAAGGTCGAAGTACAGGTGATGACAACTAGTCGGTCTAAGAAGACTTGCCGACCGACTAGTTTCTCAACTAGTCGGTCAGTGAATGTTCTTGGACCGACTAACGTGGAAAAGGAATAGGTTGACTTCAAGATGACTTAGTCGGTTTAAGAACAAATGCTGACCGACTAGTTTCTCAACTAGTCGGTCGGTAAACGTTCTTTGACCGACTAACTCGAAACAGTAGCTCAGGCTGAAAAAGACTGAACACAACTAGTCGGTCTAAGAAGGATTACTGACCGACTAAATCGTCATCTAGTCGGTCGGTGACTCTTCTTTGACCGACTAACTGTAGTCATAGAAAGAGCTGAATAAGAGAAGGCAAACTAGTCGGTTTAAGTAGAGTTGCCGACCGACTAGATCGTCATCTAGTCGGTTGGTGACTCTTCTTGAACCAACTAACATGCACTCGAAGCCGAGGGAAGAAGCGATAGGCTTCGGGAAAGTTTCTAATGGCTTCTAAGAATATCCTAGCTCTAAGATATGAGCGAAATGAAGATTATAAAGTAAGTCCTACTCAAGGCTTAACATTCTAATCTATGAAGCTAGAAGACTATAAAATAAACCTTACGAGCCGTCTTCAAAGCTTCAATCTTCATTCCTCTTGACTTCAATATTGCTCCTCGAGCTTCACCGAAGCTCCAGGCATACGATCACGCGTATTGAGAAGTCTTGAGACGTCGCTTTTGTTGTTCCCGTGAATTTGGCGACGATCTCCATAACTGCGCTCACAAATTGTTAGTTCACGATTTATTTATGTTTGCTCATCATCCAAAACCAAATCCGGGGAGTCCAATACTCAACACATTCTTAATTTCCTCCTTTGACACTCTCCTATCAAACCAAAGTGATGCTTCCTCTGTTATCTTACGCTTTGGAACAATCTTAGGAAATATTCTCCAGTAATTGTTTTGGTAGTATAAGTCTTCAAAGAATTTAGGCGCCTCATATTTAAGCTCTTCAAGCGACCTGTTTTGACCCCCATTAGCATCCATCAATTGCATTAGGTTGTTGTATCCTTGTCTTTCTCTCATTGCATTGTAAAAGAACTTTGTGTTCATGTCTCCCAAGCTAAGCCATTGTTGACGGCTTTTTTGACGGTACATCTCCTCTTCCATCTCCAAGAGCCTAGCCAACTCATTGGATAGGTGCTGCTCCAAATACTGCAATTTCTGGTCCGTGTGAATCTCCTGCCTAGCATGCACATCCTCAAGCAAGCTGCGGCATTTAGATATTGAGTTGTCAGCGGCCTGCTGCTTTGCCCAAACCCACAGCACTTTCTTGAGCCTCTTCAATTTGTGCACCAGGTAAAACATGGGAGTGCTAGCGATGTATAGGAATGGCAATATTGCGGGATAGGGCGGGTATTTAACTACCCAAGCTTGCCCCGACTCATCTACAGGCCGGGGCCGGGGCGGGTCGCGGGCCGGGGCGGGTCGGGTCGCGGGGCGGGTCGCGGGCCGGGGTGGTGCGGGGCGGGTTCTTTCTTACTAAAACCGGGTCGGACCGGGTCGGGTTGGTCGGGTCAGGTCATTAGTGCCATCCATATGAATCCCAAATAAAAATTTTATTTGTGAATTGGGAGACTTTTGATTTATTTGGTAATTTGGAATTGGGAATTGGCCCAATTAGGAGAACCGTGGAATAGAGTATGAGTTGTGGGTTATTCACTGACTGCATGGTCCCCATCAAAATAATAAGGTTTTTAAGAACCTCTATAGTTTACTAGGGCGGGCCGGGCCGGGCCAGGGCACATACAAAGCCCAAGCTTGCCCCGACCCGGCTGCGCCAGGTCGGGCCGGGTCAAAAGCGGGTCGGGCCAGGTCGGGCCGGGTCAAAAGCAGGTCGGGCCGGGCGGGTCAGGCCATTACTGCCATCCCTAGCGATGTACTGTCCCCAGTTATCTTCCAAAATATCTTTATACCTAGCCCATCCCGCCCAGTGGTTAAAATATTTAAATGGTTTTAAGTTTGGAGATACCTAGGTGTGCAATTCGACCAACATGGGAGAGTGATCGCTGGTGTAAGGATCGAGGTACTCCTAAGATTCCGTTAATTTGTCAATCCATTCGCCATTGCAAAAAACTCTATCAAGCTGTGCTGCAATACACCCTTTGCCAAGTCTTTTGGTGCATCAGCTCATACGGTGACCATTGCTCTTTAGTTCAAGAAGAGAGCAATCAGTGATACAGTTATTGAATTCTTCCACCATATTTTCCTCCAATCTACGACCTCCAATTTTATCTTTGGAATAGAGAACACAATTGAAATCCCCTCCTATCAACCAAGCCTCATTCCGAAAATTAGTTGAGTCCTCCTTCAGACGATGCCATAAATTCTTCCTTTCCGTACTTGAATTTTAAGCATAGATAGCAGTGAACACCATGGAAAACGCCCCCGCATTTCTACAACGAGCGGAAATGTGTTGCAGAGAGCTGGAAACTATAGTAGCCTGCCATATCAGGGGATCAAACCCCACCAGGATCCTCCCTCCTCTATAAGTATCAAAATTATTAATCACTAACCATTGATTAGGCAAGCATGCTTTATTGCCAATAGCATCAATTTTAAGTTTGGTTTCTAAAAGAGCCACCATCGATGGCCTTAGCTCCATCATTCTATCTCTTAAATTTCTACGCATCACCAAATTGTTGAGGCCCATTGTGTTCCAAATGAGCACAGTCATTGAGGGGGGTTGGTTTGTTGTTGCACGTGGATGCCTTCCTTCAGCCTCATGCTCTGCCTTGTGCTCATAGCAACTGCAGTTTAAAGTTTCTTAGGTCTCGCCACTTCTGAAATACTAATGAAACTGTATTGCTCCCTATCAAACTCTGGGTTATCGCGTATCATAGCATCAGGCATTTTATCAACTCCAGTCCAAAGCATCCTCTAACAGATATGGGATAGAATTGATGTTAGGCCATGGGATATAAGAGATACATGTATCCGATCTCAAATTTGCAACTCCAATAGCTTCTTTAGCTGCCGAATGCTCCAGATCATTTGCCCCCTAATACCAGAATCATCATCAATGGTAGCCATATTAACCCGCAAATTCATCGGGCTTATCACCTCCCCATCATTGGTTCCTGGCATTTTGGGGGGTCGGATACACTGCATAAGGTTCAGATTCATTCCCTGAGTCGCTATTATCTACAATATATTCAACCTCTTCCCCCTTACCATGCTCCTTATTTAGGTGAACAGCCACGCAAGCATCATCCTTCCCCTGCTGTTTATGCATTCCCCCTGATTCAAGACCTGTGGTTATGATACCAGCTTCTTCCGTTGCTGCATTGCTATCAACATCAGCTTGCTTTGGTTCACCCGACTGCTTTTCTCCCTCCTTCCCATTTGTTTGGATTGAAGAGAGCTTCAACAAATCAGGACACTGATGACGTGCATCGCAAAGGGTTGCAAGTGCATGTTGAAAATATTCGTAAAGAGTTACAAATGATCCTAGCAAAAGAAGAAGTCATAAACTCCAAACCAAATCCGTAACAGGTGGTTAGTTGACTAATGATACTTCAGTAGTCGACTAACCAGCATGCAGGAAAAACAGAAAGTTTCCTAGTCGACTAGTGCTTTATCACTAGTCAACTAACTGGCCCAGATGCGTAAGGGGTGTTGGTTTAGTGATTGGGCACGGGTTAGATTCAATTGTTGGATCTAAAACCAACCTGAACTTATAGAGTTTGACTCTAATATGAATTCCTAAATGTTAAGAGATCCATATAAGTTTTGGTTTCACTAATCCACCTTAGTTTTAGGATTTGATTTAGATTCAAATCAAGAATACTGATTAGATTAGAAAATCTATGTGCCTTCTACTACCGCTGTATTGGGATTCAAGAGGAACTCCTCCTCCTCTCCCTATGAAAGGGTTGCATATGGATTAATTATAAAACACACACAAAAAATCCATCCACTTGAAAACCATGCGGCCAAGGGAGAGGAATATCACAAACTTTGCTTCTTGTGTGAGTTGTTCATGTGGAAAGGAAAAAAGCCATGCTTTAATCCAATTGGTGGAAATTGTCCATGCCATGCAATTGTTGCATGCTCTTTTTCTTTGTACGATAACTCACGCAAGGATTAAATCGCATGCATGTGATGCGTGAGATATTATCTTTCATGCAAGGTGTCGCAAGTTGATATTCTCATGCATGTGTACATTGACGCAAGCATTGCGTATTCTTGGAGTTAATGCAAATGTTACGTTTCGACAAAGACGTTCCTTCATCTCCTCTCAATCCCTAGCCACATCGATTGGGAGTCGAGTTCGGGCTCAGGAGGAGCTCGTGGATCGTGACGAGGTTGTCACTGATGTGCGAGTTTTATTGTACCATGGTGGATGGAGCGGTGGCAGGTGGTCTTCACGGGAAAAGTTTTGGATCCGCAGATATCGTGTAAGAATATTTGCGACAAGGTACGAAACTTTTATTAGCATTAATTTCAAGCTTTACAGTAGATCTTGGTTATGATATCCTAGTCGCAGAAAAATTTGTTTTTTCAGTCTTCCGCTACATGCTAAATAGATAAATATATTAGTGTACCTAGCATATTTTCTTACAGATAAGAGTACCACCGATGTTAAGAGGGAGATGGAAAGTTGAGAGAATTCAAATTGCACGTGTATGATGATTTTGAAGAAGGTGTTGAATATTGAGTCACCCTAAGTATATTTTGATGATGTACAGACAATTAAGTATGCTAATTATGTTTGTCAGTGTAGGTATCAAATATTAGGTACAAACGACAATGAGTTCAAATCTATTAAAAGAGACATGCACAACGACTTATGGAGCTCTTTAAAGATAGATAAAGCTTACCAGGAAGAGCGCGAAGTCATGTTGATGAAGCTCACCAAATTCCATGGTGTACTAGGAGTCAAGACAAGGACCAAGCTCATTAAACTATATTAAGGATTCAAGGTGTATGTATTGTTTTGATGTAATTTTAGTTCTATCTTTAGGTTCTTTGTTCGGTCTTAAATGAAGCTTCACACACTTAGAACAACCTTTTTAATAATTTTAAAATTTTTAAAAAAATTTGAAAAGATTTCCTAGAGTTATAGGCCAAAACTATGTTATATCATTCATATTAGTCAACTAGTACTGACACCCAGTCGACTACCTGAAGTTAGCTGAAGATAAAAGTTAGGCTAATAGAATGTCAGGAATTAGTCGACGACTATAGTTATGGATCTAGTCGACTAGCTCTTATGCATTGGTCAACGAGAAGCAGAATTGTAGTCGACTAGTTTTTACGGAGAGTCTCATCCCTTCCTAACATTACTGTACTAGTTGACTAGAGTTCAACAAATAATCGACTAGCTGCTGATTAGATGACTAGTGAGTGAACTTTGGTCGACTAGTAACTATCCATTGGCATATAACAGGAAAATTTTTACTAGCTATTTCTAGCTGATAGAGGGACATTTCGGGAAGTCAATTTTGTGCAGACATGTTGCCAAAATATTGAAGGCTGGTAGAGGAGTTAATTATGTAAGAATTTATTGATCAATTTTCTAAAAGCCATCAAAAGGCCCCCTTTGAATACATTTTCTTTGCCTAAGTTTTCAAAGTTTTTAACCAATCTTTCTTGGACAATTTGTTTTGATCCCTCTAAGCTTTCATCTTAGTTTTATTCAAGGCTATAGGAAGGGTGTACTCCATCTACAACAAAATATAAGTTGAAAATCCACAAGTACTGTGGTGGTAAGTTTGGTAAGAGAAACTCACACTTGTTTGAGGTATTGTTTTGAGAAAAATCCTCAAGCAGTGAGGCGGTGAAAATCCTTACTTGGTAAGTTAGTTGTAAATCCTCTTGTTGAATAGGTGTTGTGGAAAGTCCTCTTATTGAAGAATCGAGTGTAATCTTATCTCGCTGGGAGAGTGATTAATGGATTTAATCCAAGCGTGGCGCGGGGCTGGGTGTAACCTGGTAGTGGATGCAACACGATAAACTTCTTGTGTGCTTGCTCTTTTTGTGGTACACTTGCGCTATTGTTTCACTTGTGATTGTGCTGAACTTATTTCCGTTGCTTTATATATTTGCAAGATTTGTATTGTTGATTAAGAACCAAATGTGTAACTCTAATTGACTGCTTAGCGAGAAGAATTAGAGGGATTATTTTTAAAGCAAAGTTGTATTTGCATAACACTATTTACACCCTTATATTATTCTATTTGTCGTCTATAGGATCTAACAGAGAGTCATTTCAGAAGCATTCAGGAGAACGGATTTGTCAAGGATGAAAAGGTCGAAATTAGTACACTGTTGACAAGCCAAATTACGTCAGATATAGAGATAGAGGGAGGAGAAGGCTAAAAAGATTCATGTTGATCAAAAAGGTCAATCACACCACCAAAACGGAAACAAGAGAGACGTGTACGCCTTGCTTTGTCTCTGAATGTCATCATCTACCTACCTGACCTGACCTGAGCAAAGAAAGAGGATCAAGTGCCCATTCATCCGCTTTTGATACCTAGTCTTTCAACATCTGAAAAAGCTGAATGGAAGGTTGATGTCCGAATAGATATATAGAGTTATTGGCCAGCTAGTTATGGTAGGCGGTGTGAGCATCAATACTGATATTCCGAAATTAACAACTGCGCTCTCTCGTTCCATGTGCCATCCCTCATCTTCTCTCAGGGTCGGAGAGAGAAAAACATAGAGAGCAGGTAAAATCGTCATGGGATAGAACAGGTATTATCGTCGGCTGATGTTGACTAGCAAAATCATCATGTCTCCATATTAAGAGGAAAAAAGAAATGAAGGGTGAGACGAATGAATAAGATACAACCTGATCTCCTCCTCGTCTCTCCCCATGATCATGTGCATATGTTGAGTATACATTCAAGAAGTAGAGTATAATATGCATATGCATATGTCGCTTGGTTCAAGAGGGTGCAAGATCCAATAGCCGTGTCGACGGCCTGTATTGAAACGTAATTGGTAAACAAGCTCCCCAATTTGCTAGCTGCAATCAACTCAACCACCTCCCTCATTTTCACACTCCTGGAATATAAGTCAAGGCGCGAAAGAGTAACCTGTACATGTCGTGCAGGCAGTACATGAATCATCGTGCCATGTTGAACTAGACTCCATATAAGAGTAAGAAAGAGACCCCCTCGTCATCACCCCAATCTTGCTTTCTCCGATCATATCCTGCTGTCTATGGGCGAGCGAGCGAAAGTGACTCAAGTCGGCACAACTCACCAGTTGCGGTCATTTCTGTTTGGGGCTGCGATATACTCATCGACACCTGTCGCAGTGGGATTGGGCATCTCTCCGATCCCATCCCAAGTGCACTCTTATATATAAATCGCTCCACCCTCCCTCGAAGCCGCTCTCTCTCTTCCTGGTGCCACCTTTTCCCTCTTCTTTTCGTCCAAGAAATGTCGGAGAAGGTACGTTCCCTATCCATCCCCCATCCATGTATTTTGATGGTATTTTGTGAATCTGTGCGTACGCATGATCATCTTCTTGCAGATGTCGACGATTATCTTGAAAGTAGACCTTCAGTGCAGCAAATGCTCCAAGAAGATCAAAGACACCCTTTCCAAGCTCGAAGGTACCATTTAATTAATACTACCTAGTCTTCTATGTTAATTAAATTCGCCTGCTAACTAATTACAGTCAAAAAAATTATTAGCGTTTAATTTAATTATGGATCCGGTAATACTTTCTCTGTTTGTTCTTGGGTTAATTTGCAAATATAACTGAAGACCGATATAGCATTCGGTCGATTGTGTACGATGAGAAGAACAACAGCGTGGCCATCTCCGGTCCTTTTGATCCCAAGAAGCTCATCAAAAAGATCTGCTGCACCGCTTGCAAGGTTGTCCTCGACATCCATATTGTTGCAGACCCTCCCCCTCCCCCTCCTCCTCAGCCCGATCCTCCTCCCCCTCAGCCCGAACCGGCCCCTGCCCCTCCTCCCCAGCCCGAGCCCGAACCCGCCCCTCCGGCGCCCGAACCGGCTCCCGCCCCGCCGGCGCCGGAGCCTGAACCAGAGCCACCGAAACAGGACCCACCACAGAAGGTCGAGCCGGCCCCGCCAGCACCCGAACCGGTATCTAAGCCGCCGGAACCGGCGTACCCGTACCCGGTATGGACGCCGGGACAGGGGCAAGGGCAGGGATGCTGCTGCTGGAGGCCGTGGTACGAGGCCTACTACGGGGGTTGCAGGTGCTGTACATGCGGGTGCGTCTACGGACAAGTCAGCCGTTACCCGCCGCCGCCGCCGCCGGTGGTGTACACGTATGGGGGCCCGTGTTACGATGGGCCCAAGACTTGCGAGTTTATATGGGAGGAGCAGCCTTCAACCTGCGCGATCATGTGATTTTATTTTTCTCTCCTTTTTTTCCCAGGGAATTTTATATTTTATAAGTTCATCTTAATGCGGATGTAAGGAGTAATGATGCACGGGGATTAAATATACAATAATGGCGGGGGGGTATGATTGAACAATATGTTAATGTAAAGATAAAGAAAAAAGAGGAATAAAGTGATTGCTGTTCTGTTTCTTTCAAATTTTCTTCTTCTGCTGTTGTTAATTATGACATATGGTTGATTGTATATAAGTGCAATCAAGAAGAAGAAGAAAGAAAGAAAGATGGAAAACATTAACAAGTAATGAGGGTGAGGGGTAGGATTTGATGTGGTGATTGGTTTGCTTTGATTTGATGAAGAGGAATGGAGGTACCCAACATGCTTGTGTGTCACTCTCCCTGGGACAGAATAAAGTGAGGGGAAAAAGGAGGGTTGTTGAAAGGGAATAAGAGCCATGTAGCCAGCCAGTTGATTGTGTCCTTTCCTTCCTTCTTTCTTCCCTCCTTTGAGAGAGGGAGAAAGAGAGGGATGAACAATGAATGGTGGTGGTATGTAGCAAACCAGGGACTGTGTATTAATGAGAGGGGGTCACCTTTTGAGTTGGCATCGCCTCGGTTCTGAGTCTTCTGACCGTGACTCACCACCCACCTCTTGCATGATAACCCTTTTTTTTTTTTGGGTGGACGATGGAGTGCTAACGAGATGGGTGGCATGCAGATGGATCATGCATCCTCGATTCGTAGAAAGGAGTTAGAAAATAGATGAAGAGAATAAAGGGGTATTTTGAGGATGTGGCTGTGTGTGTAAATCTAATTCTCCATGTAACCCTTATTTATTAAGCAGCCACAATTTATTATATTTTTATTCATTAAAGATCTAATTGCTTGTCGCTAGGTTTATTACTGTTATGTTATTCATAGATACTATTCGGATGAAGATCTGCGTGGAAGAAAAAACAAAGTATTGGCCAACCCCCCTTTTATAGCATGCAAGGGCTGAGGGGGTTGGAGCAACTCAAGAGCAACTTGAGTTGCTCTCTCCCTAATTTTGACCAACCATCAGCCCACATGGGCAGCTGCGTTGTTGTGGCAACTGGAAAGACCAGCAATTCTCCCCCTCCAGCTGCATCCGAAGTGATTGTCATTTAACAACTATCCCGGCTATGTCTCTACACAGCTCCATCTTCTCTCGTGTACCACTACTGGTTAGCAGCGGTCCTTTTGTAGCCTTGACTCGCCATGAATGAGTCAAACTTCTTGTACCACTGTCGTGGTACGTGCTTAAGGCCGTACAGACTTTTCTTTAGCTTGCATACGAGGTTTTCTTTGCCTGAAATTTCGAAACCTTCTGGCTGCTCCATGTAGATTTCTTCATGTAGATCACCATGAAGAAACGTCCTCTTGACATCCATCTGCTCAAGCTCTAAATTTAACCTGGCTACCAATCTAAGGATGACGCAGATTGAAGCCATCTTGATCACAACAGGTGAAAAGATCTCGTCAAAGTCAATACCTTTCTTCTGAAGGAATCCTTTGACCACCAGCCGAGCTTTGTGTTTCACCATCTTTCCGTTGCCATCTGTCTTGAGCTTGAACACCCATTTATTCTTCAGCGCCTTCTTTCCTTGTGGAAGCTTGACCAACTCATAAGTAGAATTCTTCTGCGCTGAGATTCCATCTCATCTTGCATAGCTTGCAACCAAATTTCTTTGTTCTTGTGAGATATTGCTTCTTGGAAACTCTCTGACTTCCCCTCTTCAGAAAGTAGAAGATATTAAGCTTCTGAATATCTGGTTGATGGAATTCGGCCTCGTTGAGATCTACATACTTGTGAGTTGTTGACTTCAGGAGGTGTACCATCATCTACCTGCAGTAAAGGTGTTGCAATAGTCGATGGAGAGGGTTGTGGCTCCTCCTGCTCAGTATTCACCTCTTCATCCATGTAACGACCCGCTTTCGGGGGCCCG
This sequence comes from Scilla litardierei, assembly GCA_030789695.1. Lineage (NCBI taxonomy): Eukaryota > Viridiplantae > Streptophyta > Magnoliopsida > Asparagales > Asparagaceae > Scilla > Scilla litardierei. Next base: position 2,451,055 of record CM061139.1, read on the forward strand.
TTACTTATTTGATAATTGCGCAGGTTCCGCAGTTTACCAGTGAATTCAGCATAGCCACAACGCAGAGATGTACCAACAACACTCAAACCAGCTTACAGACATTATTACAGTCCAAATCAAAGTACAACAACCAGCACTCTCTCACACCAATACATGAAAGGAAAAGTACGGAAAGGAAATACAGAATGGAAATACATCTCACAACACACACCAACACAGATAACTAAAACTCCGCGGCTTCTGGGTCGTACGCAGGCTCCTCGTACTCTGGAGCAATCTCCTCAATCTGATCTTCGTCTGTCGGTGCCACAAGTGGAACCGAAGGTAAGTCACAAAGATTCTAAACAAAGAAAAGGAGTACTGTACAAGTATGACAAGCAGAAGTAAAGTACGGTGTAGTGTCTGTACAAGTGCAGAAAGTAAAGTGCTACAAGTGCAGAAAGTAAAGTGCATGACTGTAAAGAAGTAACTGTGCAAGCTCTACTAGAACTACGTGACTCAAGTCGGAGAGTACAATATGTGACCGTTCAGTTCGTCTCTTGCCTGGGTGCTACCCAGACGAATGCCGGTACCCAGGCAGCAGGATGGTTTGCCGAAACGCAGGCAGCTAGACAGGATTGCCGAAACACAGGCAGCTTGACAGGTAGACCAAACTCTAGTCACTCCCGTACTCTCGCAAACTATGAGTTACCCCAAAACCCGGTGTTGTGTCAAGTACAAGTTCTTTACATGAACGTTCCACGGGATGTTCCAAGTCAAGTCCAACACAAGAAAGTGGCGTATGTTTCCGTGATTCGAGCACGTAGTAGTGCGGTGCTACAAGTTCGTACGAGCACAGTGGCTAGATTTCTAAGGTTAGAACCTATCGTGACTTACCAAAATTAATACCGTTGTAGTAAGCCGGAAGAGGATCTAGGGCTTCCTCAGAAGTTGGTGCACCAGAGTCTGTACCTGCAACACAAAATACTTATTTTAGAAAAACACGACTTTTTCCTATTTAATAATTAGGTTAGTTTGATTTTTAAACTTGTTAAAACGGTGTCTGAAAATATTTAAAATTTTTATATAAACCTAAAATAATTATTTAGATTTTACTGCAAGAGGGGAGAATTTTCAGAAGCTTCTGTATTTTCTTATAATTTTTAGAAACTCAAAAATAGCTTAAAACCCCCAAAATACTTAAGTGACGCGTATCTTCCGTAATTTCTTACGGGAACAATACAAGTCGGAATTACATGAGTGAGTGGTCAAAACGACCGTCTCGAAGTCTATTAGCACATATAATTTTATCACATATTTGTGTACGTAAAATCAGCGAGTTACGATTTTTAGAACGATTTATACCTATTTAATTTCTACGTTCAAAAATTTATTCTGAAAAAAGTAGGCATCTGCTCGCAGTGAGACTAGCGCCATTGGGTCCGAAATATCGTTTCCGATTTTCCAGAGCTGGTTTCATATTTTTCTAGTCCCTGTATATTTAATTATGGATTTATAACCATTAAACCCTATTATAAATCATTTAAAAAATACGAATTTACGAGATTTCCTCGTATTTACGGTTTTGCCACTGAGGCAACCCACCGTTGCACGTCGACGAGAAACGGCGACGGGGGCTGTGGGCGACGGCGGCGTGGTCGGGTGGAGTGGCGAAGGCGGCGGCGGCGTCAAGAGGGGTCGCCGGAGGTCGGAGGCGGCGTCGGCGGCCGCGTGTAGGCGTGGGAGCGGCGGAGGGCGGAGATGTCTGTCGATCGGGGTCACGGCGAGCGAGATCCGGGCGGGGGACGGCGGCGATCGAGGTGATGGTCGACGGCGGAGGGGCGGCAAGCGGCGGTGAGGGGCGCCGGAGCTTGGGCGGTCGTGGTCGAGCGCTGTGGGGGACTCGGGGTGGTGGCGAGCGAAGTCCTCGAAGCGGCGGCGATCGAGGGTGGGGGCGGAGCGGCGGTGCTCGTGGGTGGTCGGAGTGGAGCTTGCAGCGGCCTGGGGACGGTGACTCGATCGCCGCGGCGGCGGACGACGTCAAGGTGGCGGTCGGCGTTCGTTGCCGGAGGGGGGAAAGAGCGAGGATAGAGAGCGAGAGAGAGCGAGATAGAGAGAGGGTTTTGCCTGTGTGCGTGAGTATGGGTTAGAGCTAGGGGTTATTATATAATCTTAATTATATCACATGGTAATGAGTTAGTCAAAAAAAATTAATGCAATTAGGTATAGGTATTAATGAGGTTAGGTTTAATCTTAGACTAAGCGAAGAAAAACTTATAACGTCTCCCTCCATGTTTTAGACATGGTTAGAGTAGGTAGTTAGGGTAATTTAATAGTTAATAGGGTAATTAGTAATTAAGTAAAAAGTTAAAACGTAATTAGTAGATAAATACAAAATTACGATTTTGCCCCTACTAGTAAATGTGTCCGAAAAATTACGAAAACATACCCACGGGTCCGTATCGTCGCGAGGACCGCGAATACGAGATCCGTTTCAAGATTTGAGCTACGGAAATACTAGATTTTAGCCAAAACGTTTAGAAAGCGGGTTTGCGGGTTCTCTATTGAAATGATATCAGAAAATTACGAAATTAATGTGGAGAGCCCTAAATGATCATAGGATGCTACTACGGAAGTTTGAAAACGTTTTGAAAACGTTTGTATAGAAAATAAATTCATTGAGTCAAAACGGCAATATCTGAAAATGAATTTTTAACAGATCTTTTAGAGGTATTTGATGAAATACGATTTTACTAAAATACTCCATAACTAGTCTGGTACCTCAAAATATTTTTATAAGAAATTTTGAAATCAGTTTAAGACTCCTAACAAACCATTATAAAATACAATTAAAAATGAATTTACTTTAAATACTTGATTTAAATGTTTTGGAAAAATACAGGTCGTTACAATCCACGTCTTGTTCAACAGCCTCCTTGTTCTTCTTCTAGTATTTCTTCATGCACCTCTTTGTATTGCGTTGGTGCTGGGTCTGGAACAATGTCTTCAGTACTTGAGCTTGCATTTGAAGGCACCATGGGTTTTTCAATGTCTTCCAGAGTCTGATTTTCTTGGAACAGCACATCCCTGCTCCGAATCACCTTCTTCGTCTTTGGGTCCCACAATCTGTACCCAAATTCTTCATCTCCATGGCTGATGAAGATACAAGGAATGGTCCTTGCATCAAGCTTTTATCTTTGCTCCTTGGATACATGTGCAAAGTCTAAGCAACCGAATACCCTCAAGTGAGAGTATGAGGGATTCTTACCAGACCACACCTTCTCTGGAATCGCAAAATCCAAAGATACTGATGATGATCTGTTAATGAGGTAGCAGGCGGTACGAACAGCTTCTCCCCAGAATGGCTTTGGTAGCTTAGCCATACTGAGCATGCTTCTGACCTTCTCCATGATTGTTCAGTTCATCCTTTCAGCTACGCCATTGTGTTGTGGAGTGCGAGAAACCGTCTTCTCATTCTAATGCCTTGACTTCTGCAGTAGACATCGAACGCTCTGGAAGTGTAGTCACCTCCATTGTCTGAGCGGAGGCACTTCAACTTCTTTCTTGTCTTACGTTTGACAATGACGTGGAACAGCTTAAAGTAATCGAGCACTTGGTCTTTCGTCCTGAAGAAGTAGACACACATCTTTCGAGAAGCATCATCATTGAAGGTCAAGACGTACCTGTTGCGACCTAGTGATTCGACCTCCAAGGGACCGCAAACATCAGAGTGTACCAGACTGAGTAACTCGAAGAAGAACTGAAGGAGACTTTATGTTACTTGCCAACTAAGCAATGCTGACAAGGATCCAGTCTAGCATCCTTAGTGATTGAGATCATGTAACGACCCGTGTTCGTCAATACACCAATTTACGTATTTGACGTATTTTTCACATTTTAAAACTATTTTATAATGGTTGATCAGGAGTTTTATATCAAAACTGATTTCAAAATTCTTTATAAAAATATCTTAAAGCATCAAACTAGTTATGGGGCATTTCAGTATTAATTTTCTAAATAAATATCATCAAAATGTTTTCAAACTTCTACAGGATCATTCTATGATCATTTAGGGCTCCCCATATTAATTTCGTAATTTTCTGAAATCAAATCGACCTAGAACCCGCAAACCCGCATCCTAAACTTTTCGGCCTAAAACTGATACGATCCCGTGGCTATGTTTTCGTAATTTTTCGGAGTCGTATGCGAAAATGGGGTTGTATTCCTCCATTTTTACTAATTACTATCGCTAAGACTTTTTACTCTTACCCTAACCCCTAGATCTACCTCTAATTACTCCCCTAACCCCCACCCCATTTAACACACCGTATTAGTTGGTTAGATCCGAATCAATTCAGATCCAACCCCCAAATTCATTTCTCTATTAACTATTTATTATTATTATTATTATTATTATTATATTTTTCATTTAATTTTCTAACCCTATAAAACATCTACCCCACATCTTCTTCCCTTCCCTATGCCCGCACCCAAACCCCTCTCCCCGTTCGTTTTTCAGGCCAGAACCCATCCCCTACAGCCTGAACGAACCCACACCATCCCGTTCCTCTTCAAACAAACCCATCTTCACCTTCACGATACCCAACCCACTCACCCTCGCCTGAGACCCCCGACCCAAGTTCGCCTCCCCCGCATCCCCTCTCACCCACGCCGGAGAAGCGACCGCCGCTCCGATCTCCTCTCCCCTTCCCCATCAACCCTCAGCCCCCGACACCAAGCTCCGACCCACCGTACCTCGCTCTGCCACCCACCTCCGAGCCCCGAACCTGCCTCCTCACTCTCCCATAGCACCCTCGAGCGTCGCTGCCCCCTGAGCTCGCCCACGAAGCTCTGTCGACCTCGCATAACCCCCACACCGTCGACGCGCTTCACCGCCGCATCCCCCAAAGCAGAGCCTGCCATCCGCCCTTGCCGAGCAACCACTCCCACTCCCTCTCTCCTTACGGGCGACCCTTGCTCCTCCGATCAACTCCACTGCGCAGCCCCCGCTCTCTGCCACCCCGAACAACCCCCTTGACGCCGCTCTCACCGCCGCCCTCCGACGAGTCGCCACAGCCCCACCCACTCTCGCCGCACCCCTCCGTCGCATCGGAGCTCGCATAGCATCGCCCCGCTACTTCGTTCGCTCGCTCCACCACCAGACCGTCGCCTTCCGTGCCCATTGTCACCACCGCTGCCCGTTGTCACCGCCCCGCTGCCGCCTCCGCTCCGGTCGTCGCCGCCGTCGACGAGCCCGCACGAAAGCTCCCCCCATGCAGCGTGTCGAAGAGAAGGTGTGAACATTTTTTAATACAAGACGTACCTGTTGCGTAGATTTTTGGACCCTTCGGCGCTAGTTTCATCTCAATCAGACGCGTAGATTTTTTCCAATAAATTTTAAGCCTAAAAGTTAAATACATCGTTTTCCTTTAAAAATTCATAACCCAATATTTTCACGTAAACTGATACATGAAAAATATATATGTTGTAGTACTCTTCGAGACGGTCGTTTTTACAGCTCACGTGAAACTTTCTGATGTGTATTTCACGCAGAAGAAATTATTGAATAATTACGTTAACTAATTAAAATCAGTTTTTAAAACCATTTTGAGCTTTTAAAAAATTATAAAAAAATTACAAGAAGCTTCAGAAAAATATTTCCTCCTTAAATAAAATTATATTCCTTATACCTAGCCTATATAAAAATTTAGAATACTTTTAGACACCGTTTCAATCGATTATAAAATCAAAACGATCGAGTTAAATAGATAGACAATAGTGCGTTCTTTAACCGATTATTTCTTGTGTTTGCATGCACGAATTTTCGTGCACCAACTCCCTTGGAAGCTCTACATCTAGTCCCGGCTCACTACCACCACCTCGAAATCGGTAAGTCACAATGAATTCTAACTTTAGAAATTTAGATAGTGTACTTAATGGAAATACCGCACGCTCGAAGCAAGGGATCGCTATCATAGTTGTTGGACTTCAAAACCATTGCTCAGGACCGACATTCTCAATTAAGGCTTCTGCCTTGACTTTTCAACAAGCAAAACTCTTTGGAGTGTTGTTAATGCTTTGAATATCTCTGGAGTGAGACCATTGTGCATAACTCTATTGGTATGTAAGTCAGTCTATCACAACCGCCATTAAGATCTTTACCTTTGGAACAACGGATTGACATATCGTATAGAAACATAATTGAATGATATACCATGTTGACATGAACGTCATATCGAAATTGAATGCTTAAGAGTAGTTGGCACTGCACTGGGTTTTTGGGGTAACTTATATTAGAGAAAGTGTGGAAGCGACCACGAGCCATCTACACATTGCACTGTACCATACCGACCGTCTAAAATGAAATGTACCGCCTAAAGTGAAATGAGATCCGTCCGGGTGAGCGCCCCCGTGGCAGGAGATGGGCTCAATGGTTGCAAACTATACTTTCCAATATAAGTCACGTAGTTTCTAGCTTTACTACTGCTTACTTGTCCTTTTATTGTTACTACATCTATCTGGTTGTCCTACCATTGTCATCACATTGCATGCTAGTTAAAATATTGCTGCTACCATGTTACACATGACATGCCACAGTTGTTGCTCTTGTACGTTACTTTTTGTACTTGCACAGTCACCTTTACTTTATGCATTACATGCTCCTAACTTACCACACCTGAGTAGCCACCAGTACTTTACTTATCACTCTTGCATGCATGTCCGCTCTTACCTTACTTTCTGCACTTGCATGATCATCCTTAATTGTTTATTATAGCCTGTTCTATATTCTTGCACTACTCTATTTCTTTTGCTAGAATTGTTGTGACTTACCTATGGTTCCATCTTCATGGCACCGCAAACGCCGCACAGGTTGACTTAGGCACTCCCGAGTTCGCAGAGCCATAGCTCAATCCTGAGACTGTCGACTTTTAGAATTGGAGTGTATGTGTGACGTACTTTCTATGTATTTCCATTCTGCTTTACTTTTCATGTATCTGGTAAGAGAGTGCTACTTTGTGTTGTACTTTAAATTATGGACTGTAATAATGTACGATAGTTTGAGTATTATTGTACATCTCTGCACTGTGGCTATATTGATTTAACTGGTAATCTGCATGCAGACCTGTAAATAAATCAAATAAGTAATGGCCCCCGAGAGCGGGTCGTTACAGATCAGCTCCTTATTTGTCAAGAGAGATAACCCTCTCTCACTCATGTGACCGAGTCCTTGGTGCCACAGATTTTGAGTAGCCTCACGTTCCACCATGTTAAGACTGTCGGTACATATCTTCACATGAGTTTTGTATGACGTACTACAAATGTGCCCCCTTTGCGATAATCATGGTACCTTTCGTCATTCTCCATGTGTCGTTGCTGAAGTGGTTGCCAAAGCCTTATTTGCCAATGGCTGTCCCCGAGAGCAAGTTCAGCCGAAGGTCTGGCACATGTTAGACATCCTTCAGCATTATTATGCAGTCGATGTTCGTCTGAATATGAACGTCGCCAATTCCTACGATCTTGCAGGAACTTGTATTCCACATCTTCACGATGCCAAAGTCTTCTGCCTTGTAGCTGGTGAAGAAGTCTTTACGAGGAGTGGCGTGGAAAGATGTTGTTGTATCAACTACCCACTCGCTTTCCTGGTTGGAAACGTGAAGGCATGTCTCTTCTAGGACATAGCAAATGGCCACTTCTTCGGTACAAGTGACTAACGCCTCTCCATCTTTGGCCTTCTGTTGAGAACCATTTTGTCCTTGTTCTCGTAACAGCTTCCGACAGTTCTTCTTCATGTGGCCCTCCATGCCAGCTTCAACTAACTCCTTGTTGTCTTCCTCGAGTCTCTGTCACAAGGGCATGTGATTGGTTGGTTCTGGCTTCTTTTCTACTGGCCTCTTCATTGAAGAGAGCATCCTTAACCATAGACATGGTAAGTTTTCTATTTGGGGCCGAATTGCTGAGAGAGACCACCAACTTCTCCCAGTTGTCTGGAAGAGAGCTGAGAAGAAGAAGAGCTTGTTCTTCATCTCCAAGCTGTAACTCCACCGTAGATAGTTGATTCACCAGGCTCTGGAACTTGTTCATGTGCTCAGCAACGGAAGTTCCACTCCGCAGCTTCAAATTTACCAATCGCCTCATTAATAAGGCTTTGTTTCGAGCGGTCTTGGCTTTGTACATGCCATCTAGCTTTTGCCAGAGAGCATATGCATCCGTCTCCTGCGCAACATTGTGGAAGACGATGTGATCGATCCATTGTCGGATTTTACCGACCGTCTTTCGATTCATCTTCTTCCAGTCAGCTTCTTTGGTGGATTCTGGCTTTACTCCTTTAACCTCCAATGGGTCAAATAAATCTTTACAACTGAGGAGATCCTCCATTCGAGGTCTCCACTGTGTGTAATTAGTGGTCATTAGTTTGATCATTGCTCCCGATGAGGATGATTCTTCCATTGACATTTTGAAGAGAAAGAAAATATAAAAATTATCCCCCCAAAAAAATTCACTCTTTTTACTCCCTCTCACACAGCTCACCTAGGCTCTGATACTACTTGTTGTGATTCACTGATCACTATAAATATTACTGGCAGTTAAACAGTAAAAATTGGAGAGTAAAAAAGGACTGCACTATTTCTCACTGGAAATAACTTTACACACTCTAAGGTAAACACCACAAAAAACTCACTACAATTTTACCTCTTTGGGGTAACTTCCATATCTGGGTTAGCTTTCTCTTATTAGAGAAATCCCTCACCCGTACCTCTCTGGGTTTCCTTCTCTCTTTCTCTTGAAGATGAGATGTTGTGATTTTAGGATGATTCATTCAGCTGATCATACCCCCCTTTTATAGCATGCAAGGGGTGAGGGGGTTGGAGTAACTCAAGAGCGACTTGAGTTTCTCTTCCCCCAATTTTGACCAACCAACAGCCCATATGGGCTGCTGGGTTGTTGTGGCAGCTGGAAAGACCATGAGAATTTAGGTCGTGCTGAGTTTGACTTAAGTGTCAGATGGTTTTAGGTCGACATCGGTCAGAGTAGGTTGGGGGCTGACCAAGAAAAGCTTTATGTATTTACTAAATAACCTGCATCGGTCATGGGGCTGCTCCCAATGTTTATGACCATTGGGGAATGATATAATGATCGCAACCTACGTGCGCATTTCATCGCGGTGAATTTGTTGTAACCTACAATGGCATAATTGGACGAATGATGCTAGCAGGGCTAGAGATGGTTGTATCTATGCATCATCAATTGAAGAAGTTCCTAACGTGAAAGTATGTTGGACATGTTCGAAGTAATTAGCTGCACTTCATAAAGTGCTATGCAGTTGTGTAAAAGCGCAAGGGGCAATATTTTGCAATACATAAAGAAGCTCATAGCTTGGAACTTCTCGCTCAAACGGTTCGGCATGCCTACCCTGCCACAAGTGGACGGCCCTATTAGGATCCCTAAACACTAAGCAACATACTAGATTGGGGATGAATAGTGTAGTGGCAATTAAAATGGTAATTAAAAATAATTGAGCAAATACGAAAATATAATTGCAATACAAATGTCACGCCCCGCTTCCCAAAAATGTGGAGGCGAGACGTGAGAAGGTCCGCACAGACTTAAAGCCGTGAAGCTCCAAGTCTGATAAGCGTATAACAATCACTTATAGTGGCAAGTCCTTGCAAAGCGAAACGAAACAACAATGATAATAAGGAATTGAGACGACATTTTATTGAATCTCCAAATGTCCATAAACAAATTACAATATCGCAGAAAAGCCACCAGGCTAAAGGAAAAAGGATCTAAGGCCCAAACATGGCCAACAAAGAATAACATACATATAAGGGTGCCACGCACCAACGGCTAACAGCAAACCTAACAAAGAAGTGAACACGAGCGGTCTTCAAGACAGGCCCCTGGTGTCCACTCACCACCCCAGCAAGCAACATCATCAGCAACACCATATTCCCTGCAACAAAACTCTGGCTCTGGGTCTAACATGTGTCACCCAAAAGAGAGAGGGGCACATGTCAGCAAGTCTGGAAAGACTTGTGCAAGGAAACTGAAAGTGAACTAGCAACCTAGCAGTTATAGTATGCATGACATGGCAGTTATAACATGAGTGCACAATTTAAATCATGGCAAGACAATTTGTACAAGGGAACAATTTATCGGGACAAGACAAGAGTAGCCAAGCTACTGTCAATTCAATCAATTCACATTTTGTAGGTGTTTACGCCATTCGCTGAATGGCATAGCATTTCAGACCGATCGGCACTAAACACTACTCGGTACCCACAAGATATGGAGCCTGGGGTCCCTGCACATTGAGCTCATCTAGTGAGCCTAGGGTTGCCCCGCACATTGAGCTCGCATTCTTAGTTCACAATTCAATATGTCGAGCGTTGGGGTTAGCAACTCATTATGCTCGCTTCTGGTCACGAGCCAGGAACACAAGTAGGGTCGTTCACAATTCAATATATATCGAGCGTTGGGGTTAGCAACTCATTGTGCTCGCTTCTGGTCACGAGCCAGGAACACAAGTATGGCGTAGGGAACACCTAGCCGGAACACGCAATTCGGGCATTGGCTATCAACCAACACATGGCCCGCTTCTGGAACACGAGCCAGGAACACAACATTGTAGCGAAGCTACGCAATCACAGCAATACCTAAAGAATGCGAGATCATGACAATTTATTTGCGTACAGTTAATTGAATTAAACGTGACAGGCGAAATGCAATGACATGAACATATTCGCGTACCGCTAATGGAAAGTAAACATGACAGGCAAAGATGCAGTGATGATATGAACAGATAATTGTGTACCGTTAATTGGAAGTAAACATGACATGGGAATTGTGCAACATGCTATATGTGTTGGAACTAGCTTCGTTGTCAAGCTAGTTCCCCAATTTGCGCCTAGGCGAGTATCATTTCGTCGCCTAGCCTCTTTTACGCCTACAACATGTAAATGGCCTAAAACATGGCCTAAACCCTAAGTGGCAAGTTTCACTTGCCTAGCACCGGGGATGACGACTACTTCGTCACACGGACGCCAATCTACGGGGAAATCGCTGTTTTGGGGGAACAATCATCAAACAACATGAAATTTACATTAGGGTTCCATAAAAATATGAATAAGTTATAAAAACAACGGTAGAACGATTTCTTACCGAGAGAAGGCGGAGGAAACACTCCGGGGAACCTTAGGATCAGATCTGGAGAAGATTGGGGAAGTTTGGAGAATTAGGGTTCTTGGGGGATTTTGGGGATTTGATGGGTTTTTGGTGAGATTTTGGGGAAGATGAGAGGTAGATAGAGTGAATGGATGGATTGGATGATGGATTTAGGGCTTGGAATGAAGGATTGAAGCTTGGAGGGAGATGGGGGCTCAATGGGGGAGAAACTAGGGCTTAGGGTCGTGTTGGAGAAGATGAAGTCGTTTGGGAGGGGTATAAATAGGATGGGCTGGCGGCTGCCCAGAAATTAGGGTTTTAACACTGGTTAGTCGGTCAAAGAGCAACCACTGACCGACTAGTTTGGCAACTAGTCGGTCGGTCGACCAACGCAGACCGACTAAGTGCAAACAGTAACTCCTGAACGAAAATAGGATATAGAGTTAGTCGGTCCATGAACAAGTACTGACCGACTAGTTTTGAATCTAGTCGGTCGATGAACGTTCTTAGACCGACTAAGAGTAAACAGTAACTCCTGAATTATTGATTGAATGAACTAGTCGGTTCCAGTTGATTTCCTGACCGACTAAATTGGAATCTAGTCGGTCGGTCGATCTTCTTGAACCAACTAACGTGCACGAAAAGTGCCGATTCGAAGTGCGAAGCTTCGGGAAGATTTCTATGGCTTCTAGGATCGATTTATACTCTAAGATATGATCGATATGAAGCTCGTCACGAGTGACTTACTCCGAGTTCAATGATTCTAAGGAAGGACCTAGAAGATCACATCAAAAGGAACGAAAACGAAAGCTAGGAATTCTCAACGAGATAAATGAAAGCGAGAACTATGGAAATGGAAACCACACAAGGAGAGAACCCACCATCGCAAGCAAAACACACTGATAATCCAATCATACAAAAACCAGTCGTTACAACAAACAATAAAGAGACAAAGTCAGTCGCAAACACATGATGTATCCTAGTTCAGCTATGCCTACTGTAGTCCTACACTCGTCACCTAAGCTGTGGATTTTTACGAATCTCACCCAAACTAGGTACCAAAACCCAAACAAGAGTTACAATCTCTAAACCAGGATACAAAGGAGTAAACCCTTCTAGGTTGGCGTAAACTATCCAGTAGACTCTCACAACCCGAGAGCTAGGTTACAACGAAATGTAAAAAGTTACACTCTTACCTAAGCCTTGTAGATGATCTTACCATATGCAATGAAGGCTAGGATGAGTATGAAACCAAATGCATGAATGGACTTGATACTTGGAAGAAAAAATCTCGTTGATGAAGATTCAAAGCTTAACTCTTTTCAATAGAAAGATAGAATAAAATTTCCAAAAAAACTCGGAGTAAATGCTTTTAAAACTCAAGAAAATTCATCATTCATTATCCTAATAAATGCATCCATCTCCAGCAATATATAAGGATTCAAACTGTTGAAATTTGTTCCTTAAAATGTATTAACAACGAAAAAATCAACAGCTTTCCATAAAACTTGGAAGCGTGTTTTTTCTGCTCATTACTACAAAGTAGTCGACTGCAGTTCAGTTGGTAGCCGACTCCCAGAATAACGATAATCGACTACCAACACAGCTATAGTCGACTCTTTTGAGCAACAGAGAAAATTACTCTTTTTCCAATACAAAGTAGTCGACTACTATATAAAAGGTAGTCGGCTATTTTTCTGATACATGGAAAAATAGCTCAAGTAGTTCGAAAATCATTTTAAATCTTTTTCAAACTTTTTCAAAATATTTTTGGGAGTTTTAAAAGTTATTTTAAATAATCCTAGGTCTTCTACAGAATGATGTAAGGTAAGAATGAATGCATCTACATCATCTAACAAGGCATACAAAGCATCTAAGAATAAGGTGTAAATTACACAAAGAACAACATATAAATACATCTTCAATCTCTTCTTTACTTCATGCATTGCCTTGAGCCAATTTCTCTCCTTTGATTCATCATACCAAACATCACATTGTCTCTATGAAGATACGAATACCATACTGCTAATTACATCTCAATTTGGCTATTGCGTCGGAATCTTCAAGAAACATTTTGAGATGAATCCGTGACTTAAACAAGTAGAGTCATTAGCAAATGCATAATGTGGTGATCATCATTGAAATCATATTGGTCTTGATGGCACATATCCTATATCGAACAGGCTAACTCTTATTCTTCTTAGATAGAGTAAACACATAATACAAGAACATTGCAAAGACGACGTGAGTTCAAATAGACAACAGTGAGAAAAAATCTTTCTTTTCATTTATAACAAAAGGCTACAAAATTACCGCCCTACGGTGTACAAGTTCAAAAAGCAAAAGCAAAATGAGAAATCTACGTAGTTGGCCACATACCGGGTTCATCCTCAGTGGGGACCACTCCACCTTTGGAGGCTCGGGTAGATTCCTAACAACATCATCAACATCGGCCTCCTCCTCCTCTAGGAAGGAGAGCAGGCCAGAGCGTTCAGGGCATGTCTTCAAAAAAGTGTTCTTCACATACTGCACTCCAGCCTCAAATGCTACGTCAGCCCAAGCTTGAAGGGTTTTCTGGTTCCTTAGGGCGATAACATCGACATCCGGCCCAAGTCAGTCGGACGAAGAAACCATAAAAACAGCGAAAAACAGATCTAAAACATTTTCAAAATCAAGCCCTAAAGAAACAACCCTAGCCAAGATCTCTAATATCCCAGGGTTGGGTCCGACCAACCCATATGGATAGATCTATCTAACATTTGCAATTATAAACACATGAATATTTTAAACTACATACCTTTCACTTCGTTTCCGCAGAATACGAAGCGTCATTTTAAGCAAAATTTCTTTGGCCCCGCACCGCTTCTCCCAAGCCGAACCGCGTTTCGAGCCGCACCTCGTCCTGAGCCGAACTGCTTCCCAAACCGCACCACATCCTGAGGCGAGCAACACCCTTGTCGCCGAGCCAACCACATGCCAAAGAAAGTTTGACCTTGAGTGGATCCTCCGTCAAGACTTCGGATCTAATCCGAACTCCTTCGTGGGTTTGCTAGAGCCCGATCAGGAGCAAGGAAAGAATTTAGGGAGAAAGAGGGAACATTTACTTTAAGCCCAGATCCGGGCTTGCTCACGTTTAAAGAAGATACTCAGATCTGGAACTTGGGACAACTTTCAAGGAGTGGGGTTGGCCCCTATTTATGTAGGCGGTTGACCCCTTCCCTTTCTGCATATTCGATGTGGGACTAAACTTTTGGAGAAGAAAAAATCAAATTAGTTTGCCTTACACGATTTTTCCCAAACATAGGACTAAATTAGTTTGCCAAACTTTGACGAGTTTTCTCCTCCTCACCGTTGAGCTCCAATAACGACGGCATACATCGTTGCAAAGATGGTTGAACGGTGAACGTGTAGAAAAAAATCAGGGACTCATTCCTGTTGGATTTGGATCCTAGACTAAGGGGGGTGAATAGGCTAATAAAAATATTCTCGCGCAACCCACGAGAAATCACATGCAGATAAAAACACAAGCAGGGTAAATAAAATACAAGCACAGAATAAGCAGTAGATTTACCATGGTTCGGTCGCAGCAACGACCTACTCTAGCCCCCAAGCAAATACTAGTATTAATATGTTCCTTATGTACACCTACAATGGGGTCCTAGCTCCAATTCCCCACCTAGACTGTACCACACTGAATAAAGTGCAGAACCCTATTAACCTAGTAAATGCGTATCTTGACTGCTACAACATGTTAACACCCTCTTGTCTAGCCCCAACTAGACAAGTCCCCAAAACGTCACAAATAACTGGTAAAGTTTTCCCTACAGAGATCGTTACACTAATACACGAATATAAGGAGTAAAGAGTTTAGAAATGCTCAGTTCGTATCCGTGTAGTCGTCTCTGTTAATCAGCACGTCTCTGACTCCTGGATCTCAAGTTGTAGCCCTTTGAAGTTGAGTGCACAAATAGGTCTGTGTGTAAAGCAATCCCAGTTCAAACCAATTAATAATCGGTCTGTGCGTAAATTAACCCCTTAACTTATCCACGTCAGCTCATGAAAAATTATTCGTTCGCAGCTAGGGCTTCGTTTCACGGCAACGCTTCGTTTCCATGACAACTCGACTCCGGCATAAGGCTCGACTTCGACTTCGGCTTGCGACACCTCGACGGTGACACCTCGACGGCAGCAACTGACTCTGGCGGCTTGAAGTCGATGGAAGGGGTAGCATTATGATGATATACGGCGGCAAGCTCTTGTCGACGTTCACCGCTCGGAGAGAGAGTTCACGCGGGCTCCGACTTCTCTCAACTCGACTTTGACAGTAGCGACAACTCACGGCAGCAAACAACTCCGGTGGCGACTCCTCGAATCCGACGTGATGAAGATAGCTGTGAGTAGCTCTGATCATTGATGACAGCAAGGAGTGGTTGGCGTCGTCGATGACAGCGAGCAAACAGATCTCACTTCAAGTTGTTCGGCGGCAGCTTTGTTTGAGTGGGTTCTCTCCTTCAACCCTACGACAGCACGGAGAGCTAGCAGCAAGGCGATGTATGCGTGGCTCCTTTTTGTTGCGTGAGTTGATGGTTCTTGGTGCAAGAAGATGGAAACGGCTTTGATGAGAGATCCCCTCCTTTCTTGGCAAGATAATGATGTTTAAGATTCCTTTGGCCATGGTGCTTGGTGCAAGGAGATGGTAGGATAGTTATGCAGGATTTTCTGGGACCCTTAAGGCACAAAAACTCTAGTCCCGTCCTAAGTCGGACAGAACATAGACAGAAATGCAGCGGAAAAATTTTATGTTAATCTAATTAACATGCAACCCTAAGGAACCAGACCCTATTAGCCAGGAACTCTGCCAACTTGGGGTGGATCTGACCACCCCAAGAGGGATCTAACTACTGCGAATAATTAAATGAAAACTTAAACCCATACCCGGAATCTCAGCCCTGGGGCAGGCGAGATGTTCCGCGCCGTCTTCCGAGCTGCTCCCGTCTCACGCCGAGCCGCTCCTTGAACCGCTCCCCGCACCGCTCCTCGAACCGCTCCGCATCCCGAGGCAATCAATCCCCGTGTCGCCGAGCCACCCACCGCCTTAGAAAGTTTCACGCGAGTGAAACCTCCGCCTAGATTTCGGATCTGAATCCGGACTCCTTTGCGGCTTTGCTAGAGCCCTCAGGAGCAAGGCAGAAATTTATAGGGAGAGGAGAAATATTAATTTAGCTTAGATCCGAGCGTGCTCCAACATTTACGAGAGCCACTCAGATCTAGAGCTTGGGACGAGTTTTGAGGAGGAGAGCAGACCCCTATTTATATTGGCGGCTGACTACTCCCCTTTCTCAAAATCCGATGTGGGACTATTAATTTGAGTTAATCAAAATCAAGTTAGTTTGCACTTCACAAAGTGCAAACTTCCGTGAATTTTAACTCACTCACCGTTGAGCTTCATGATTGATACAACCTATCAATTCGAAGGGTGTTCAATGGTGAACGCGTAGGAAAAAACGGCTCGTCAATCCGAGTCCGTTTGACCCTTCAAACAATTGTCCAAATATAGCCAAAAGTCATGCTTCTCTTAGAAACGTAGCCGTCAAGAAAATCACAGGTTTCAAAAACCCTAACCAGAAAATTCGGGCTTGGTGGGCCTCCATTTTCGCAGGTTTCAGCCCAACAGTTTGGGCTGACTTGTTTTGGCTATAACTTGTGCATTTGGACTCCGTTTTTGACGCGGTTTGAACCTGCGTTTAGAGCGGGACGATCCCGTCATCTAGGTAACCTTTTCAACGCATTTATTTAATTAAATATAGTCTTAAATAATTTAAGACACATTTAATCTCTTTTGCATCAAATGCAAAATAGTCCATATCTAAGCTTAAATTATCATTTGCATCAAATACAAATGATCCGAGGGCATATTCCTCTACATCTCCCACTTGCACTCATGATCATTTATCCCGAATACAGGAGATGATTTTTGCAAACATCTTTTGCAATACTTTATCCCTTGCATCAAATGCAAATTATTCTCCCTAACTAATTTCTACCCATTACTAGACGAAGAATCGCACTCTGTGTGAGACCCTACAGCCTGACCCTTACAACAGGTTGGGCTCGAAGCCCTATACGGCAGTGACCACGAGCAGTGGCTGCTGTCCCTGCTTCAGGAATCATCATTATGTGGTTAACTCATTGACATGAGTATTGTCGGGACCACCCTGACTGTTTCTGTGATGAATTCCGCAGTTATAGTCTCTTCGTCTAAACTATGTCGTGTAGATCAAGTCTAGGGTACGGTTAAACTGTCAACTCCAATAACTTGACTCCGGTTAGTTTCTATCAATCTTTAGTCAAATCATGTTGGACTTGTTCCAACATACTCTGGCCAGAGTTTTTACCAAAGATCAAACTAACCCTACGACACTAACTCCCATTGACCGGGAGAGACGAATCCTCTCTTGGTCATTACTCTCCTCATACGCTTCAAGTGTCACCCAATCAAAGAACTTTCGACGCGGCTTGCCTCGAAGCTAGGTCATTTGATCTAAGTGGCACCGTTCACGCACAGGTTCGTCAAAATGACCTCAAGTCAAAAGACCAACTAGCCTATCATCACTCAGAGTCATCATTGACAGATTGGTTAATATAACCATATGATAACTCTTGTGGATCGTTCAGTGAACTCATTCTCTAATGAGCACATGTGTCTTGTCAACGACTTCGCCAAGTCAAGCGATCATGAGATCATCGACACCGCTATACGGTGAAGACTAAGACACAATGGTTTATCCGATGTTTCGATATCCTAGTCTCGAAACATCTACGACCACGAACCCTTTTTAGACTTATGCTACAGACGGTCAAACATTTCTCCATAATCGAGATACTCATCTCGATACCTGTTTGACCTTGCATAAAGTCTCAGGACTTTACCTAAGTTAATATCTAATGTTAACTACATTATAACATAACTTAGATAAATTTTTACCAAACAGCTTACTGTTATTTCGAACAAGATGTTTGTGCTATGCACACATGAAGATAGATAGCCTCGAGGGTATCATCTCTCAACATCTCCCACTTGCACTCAGGCCCATTTATCTCGGTATCTCATACCGTTTTTACACATATGTTTTCCCGACTTCATGTGGTAGAGCCTTCATGAGTGGATCTGCTAAAACCGTCTACATTATAGACTTAAGGGTTTCTATGTTTAGACCAACCATTTGAATCTCATTCAAATAATTCATTTGGTCTTTCAGAATCCATAATATTTTAATTTACTTGGATCTTATCCAATTCATCGTACCTTACGATAATCATTTAAATTAGTTACTGGTCATTTCAAATGGCTCATATTTATTTCTGATAAAGAATCAAACTCTTTTGATCACTTTGTCAAAATATATGTTCCATCCCTTTGATGCCTCAAATGTAATTTACATGATCCCACTGACCTTGAAAATTATATGGTTAATTCATATAAGTTGGTCCGTCTAAATCATATTTAGAAAAAACGAACTTGTAAGTGAATGCTCCAATTTTCATGGTCAACTTAAGCGTTTACATCGAGTTTGGTCCGAGTAGTTCTGTACATCTGCTGGTGGAAAACGGTTTCATTATAATCCGTTTTATAGGAATTAGTATGGAAAAACCGTTCTCGACCAACATGATTGCACTTCCCTATTTTCCTTTTCTGCACCAATCTTTCAACTTAAAGATTTACTTGCAGTAAGTGAGGAAACATTTTCCTTGGGCACGTAAACTAAATTCCAAAATTTATTTACGCACACGGACCTATTCTGGTTGCATCAAGTTTTTAAATCGGAGTTACTTCTCCGAATTTCATCCCGGAAGTTGACTAAGTCATCATCAGTTATGATGTCTAACTCGACTCTTCGTCTCACGAGATTCGAGTAATTATACAACTTCCTAATGTTTGATTTAATGAATATCTTATTGATAATGTCCTCATAGAACATTATCAAAACCTAGGCATTACTATCTGGGACTTAACCCAGAGGAAGGACTTAACTCAGAGTCACTTGTTATGGATCGCACCGAGTCTAACTAAGTGTGATTCATACCATTTAACACACTGATGTGTTAACAGACTTGACCTGAGAGAAAATCACATGAAAATCACATTTTCTTTTAATTACACAAGATTTTATGTAGCTAAGTATTTAACCATTCGATCTAATCGAATCAGTTTAAATACTTTTGTCTTTTCGTTCTTTATTTTTTCAGACTTGTGTTTCATCAAGAACACGTGTCTTAATAAAATATACGAATAACTTATTTTGGTTGATCTAGACTCGGGTACATCAGTATGTACCAGACTGAGTTCGACAACTCATTTTCCCACTGTCTTACAGATGGGTTTCGGCCAATTTTATCTAAGAGGATAAGACTCACAAGTGTCCGTAGACTTCATAATACGAGAGGTCAGACCCCTCTTTATGTGACTTGTGAAGCTTAGTCTCTCGATACGGCCTAGTCTATTTTACCATATAAGTTTGCTACTATCTTGTGTATTTATATATTAACATTTAATATATATATATATATATAGTTATTACAAATTACTTAACACAAAACATTGCTTCCGAAGTAAGATGACGACATTCGTCCAAAAAATGTGTTAGACGTTTTTGTATAACTATTTATTCTGAAATCGTGACATCAAAATATATCACATTTTCATTTCCTCCTACTTATGCCTTTACTAATGATAAATTAAACTAACTTTCTCAATTGACTTTCCGGAGTGCCTTCTTCCTTTTCTAAATCACATTTAGATATTAATTAACCCAACACAAATAGCTATGCAAGCATCTTATGTATCCAAACGCTTGAGCTTTGCAATCTCGAGTTTAGCTCAAGAAGTTGCTTGTCTCAAGATCCGGTTGGGATACATAGTCTTGCACCGCTCATGCACTCGTATTCGACTCAAACGGTTTGATCGAATTTTCGAACTTTGCGGATCGGAATTGTTTGTACCTACAACCTTGAGGGTAGCTCGACAAGTTGTAGGGAGAAACATACTTCGAATATCCTATATGTTCAAGCTGCCTCATATAGAGAAGAGTGACATGTAGCTTAATTTATTTGTTGGACCCAGAACTTAATGAAATCATATTTCTTAAGTCTGTTCTTTAGAAGGTCATTTAATGTCAACGAGAATATGGTTTAATTGCATCAATTAGAATTTAACTTGATATTCAATCAATCAACTATTTGACCAGTTAACTTATTCCAATATTATATTTTGATTCCTTCGGTAAACATAGTCTTGCCCTAGTTTTGCATATGTTCAATATTAAATATAGGAAGATTGGCTTTCATCTATCTATATCCTCCCACTATTTTTACGATCGTTTTAAAGCTTAATAACGAACGATTTAATCGAATTTAAAAATTAGTGAAAGAGGGATCCAATCATCCCGAACCTCACAACCTTGAGGAGACTCAACAAGTTGATTGGTTCCATGACTGGTAGACTAACTCTTGGTCAATCACATCACATGTGATTCCCTGTCGATTTTTACCCACAGTCACTTATGATCTTGAGGAGACTCAACAAATCATAATGACTGGTCTAGTCAGACCCTTGATTTCGTGTCCAGATTTGACTTAAATCGATACTCGAGGAGACCCGACGCATCGATTTGGGTCAAGTCTAGACTACATCACATGTATGTTGGAGTTTGTTCCTTAAAGAAAAAACAAGTCACAGCTTGAGGAGACTCAACAACTATAATTGTCTTCTTTGAGTTACCAAGCTCCAAAATCAAGGAGGGATACGAATTAATCTTTAATAAGATTTATAACGCATTGACTAGATATAGTCCAGGGTGTCATACAATCATGATTCGCGACATTGCGGTCCAGCGGAACACAGCCAGGGAATTGACTAAGCCAGGATCACTGCCCCTTGTACTAGCAAGGGTTGACCCAGAACTCTTAGCCAAGCACATTGACTGGATCATGGTCCATTGAATGAAGCTTGTCATTTTTGTATGTGTGCCATAGACTAAACAACTTTTATTAACAACTAATTAATCCTATCAACTAGTTGCATCCTTAAATTCAAAATTTTAGGATTTGTTTAATAACTTTTATTAAGTCCTTATCAACTATAAGGTTCACATGCTATCCTAATCATTATTAGGATTTTAATAAATTTTATTAACAACGCTAAAAGCGAAGTCCTTTAATGAAAATTAATTATAACAATTAGAATTACAAATTCATTAAAGGGACTACCCTAATCAGGAATTAGGTCTTGAAGTGTTGTTAATGTTTTATTAAAACACAGCATGTCATTAAAATTCAAGTAATAAATTTTAATCATTATTTAATGGCTAACCTAAAGGGTTGTCTTGTGTTATCAAATAAGGGACAAGAAGACATAGCCATTAAAAATTTACACTAATTTTATCGCATAAAAAGTGTACAACTATTTAACAATTAAATAGACTAAAGTTTATCGCATAAACAATTTTAGCATGCATACTTAAATTTAACATTTAAATTTAAAAATACGATTTTTAAAACATTTTATTTTATCTCATAAAGTAAAAGCTTGTTTAAAAAATCATAACATTTGCATGCTACTTTAAAATATTTATCGCATAAAAAATTTAAACTTTTAAAATCAGTTTTTAAAAATATCTTATAAATTTAAAACATCATTTAAAAAATTCCATGTTTAAAATTTATCACATAAAATTTTAAACAACATTTTAAACTTATCGCATAAAGTTTTAAAGCTTTAAAACAATTTTAAAATTTATCACATAAATTTAAAAATTCCATTTTAAAACTTTCATGTTTAAAATTTATCATATAAAATTTTTAAACAAAAAAAAATTTAAATTTATCGCATAAATTTAAAGAAAACATTTTTCTGTAAAAGCATTCAAATAATAAATTCGCAGTCCTAGATCAGCATACAGAGATGGCTCTGATACCAATGCAGGATTTTCTGGGACCCTTAAGGCACAAAAACTCTAATCCCGTCCTAAGTCGGACGGAACATAGACAGAAATACAGCGGAAAAATTTTCTGTTAATCTAATTAACATGCAACCCTAAGGAACCAGACCCTATTAGCCAGGAACTCTGCCAACTTGGGGTGGATCTGACCACCCCAAGAGGGATCTAACTACTGCGAATAATTAAATGAAAACTTAAACACATACCCGGAATCTCAGCCCTGGGGCAGGCGAGATGTTCCGCGCCGTCTTCCGAGCTGCTCCCGTCTCACGCCGAGCCGCTCCTTGAACCGCTCCCCGCACCGTTCCTCGATCCGCTCCGCATCCCGAGGCGATCAATCCCCGTGTCGCCGAGCCACCCACCGCCGAAGAAAGTTTCACGCGAGTGAAACCTCCGCCTAGATTTCGGATCTGAATCCAAACTCATTTGCGGCTTTGCTAGAGCCCTCAGGAGCAAGGCAGAAATTTATAGGGAGAGGAGAAATATTAATTTAGCTTAGATCCGAGCGTGCTCCAACATTTACGAGAGCCACTCAGATCTAGAGCTTGGGACGAGTTTTGAGGAGGAGAGCAGACCCCTATTTATATAGGCGGCTGACTACTCCCCTTTCTCAAAATCCGATGTGTGACTATTAATTTGAGTTAATCAAAATCAAGTTAGTTTGCACTTCACAAAGTGTAAACTTCCGTGAATTTTAACTCACTCACCGTTGAGCTTCATGATTGATACAACCTATCAATTCGAAGGGTGTTCAACGGTGAACGCGTAGGAAAAAACGGCTCGTCAATCCGAGTCCGTTTGACCCTTCAAACAATTGTCCAAGTATAGCCAAAAGTCATGCTTCTCTTAGAAACGTAGCCGTCAAGAAAATCCCAGGTTTCAAAAACCCTAACCAGAAAATTCGGGCTTGGTGGGCCTCCATTTTCGCAGGTTTCAGCCCAACAGTTTGGGCTGACTTGTTTTGGCTATAACTTGTGCATTTGGACTTCGTTTTTGACGCGGTTTGAACCTGCGTTTAGAGCGGGACGATCCCGTCATCTAGGTAACCTTTTCAACGCATTTATTTAATTAAATATAGTCTTAAATAATTTAAGAAACATTTAATCTCTTTTGCATCAAATGCAAAATAGTCCATATCTAAGCTTAAATTATCATTTGCATCAAATACAAATGATCCGAGGGCATATTCCTCTACAAGTTAGGCTTTGCTTGCAGCTTGGACTTGAGAGATGATGTTTTGCGTGATGCCTTAGGAAGTTCTGGTATTGGTCGACCCCTTTTCTTCGTTTTTGGCCGCACCATATTTTCTTGTTGTTGCCCCTGCCGTTTAACCCCCTCCTTGAGGTAGGGTTTTTATATGGTGGAAGCTAGGGTTTGTGTGCGGCTTAGAGAGTATCCCAAAGTTGTAGGGATTTGGTGCCATTAGAGATTTGAAAAGGATTTGGATAGAAGCATATCTTTGTTAATTGATTTAATCAAATTCCATATTGATTTGAATCTATCTCTCCACCTTTGACTCATTCCAATTGCCATGTAAACAACACTTCCATTATCTTCCAATTTGCTACATGAATAGCAATTCCTCCATCTCATTGACGTAGTCATCATTTGGTTATTTACATCCTCGTCACTCCTGTAGAACACTTAGCACACACGTTAATTAGTTCGTACACGTTTATCATCATCAAACTAGAGATCCTAGATCGTTGCTTCCAACAATCTCTCCATTTTGATGATAACATACCCATAAAAGATTTTAGCAAATAAATGTGCGTGTGTGAAGTGTGATGAAGGATGTAATGCATACAATGAGCAATACGATTCAAGCATTACTAGCATGCACACAGTATAGCAACGAAATAAGCATGCTCCCCCTTTTTTTCAATCTCCCCCTTTACATGTATTTTCAAGCTCCCCCTTCAACAAATAATACCATGCTCTCCCTTCAACAAACCAAATCTTTCCAACACTTTTCTCCCCCCTTTTGTTATCATCAAAAGTGGATTGATGAAGTCATCAAATATCACATGCACAAATAAAGTATTATTGAGTATAGCTAGCACTTGCATGTATTTTCTATAACGTAGACAATTCAAATTCATTGAAAATCATAATTTAGACTTCACCACCATTGTGTAAGTGTGATAGTATAAACATTGAAGTACAAAGGGAGATTCAATTTTGAACATCAACCAAAACCAATCCACATTTTCCATTTAACATGAATACCACCTAGGATTGATTTTTCCCATCTCATTGAAAATGAGTTCAAGGTACCACACCCCAAAAACATAGCATATAAGGACTCTTAGATGTGGGGTTGGCATTGCTTGACGAGTAAAATACACCAACGCTAAAGATTACCCATAAAGCTTATGTTGGATACTCGTGAGTAGTGTATTTGCCATGAATTATATCCATTTTTCATATGGAGCAATATTCATATTTTTTCATTTATAATTATTTTTGTGCTCAATTTTTATTCATGGCAATACACATCATATCCCTTAAATTATTCAGTTTTTATTCATCCTACATTCACTTTCCAATATTCATAAAAAGAATCTCCAAATGCACAACAAGTTTAATATTCGTGGAAGTGAGCATGTAGGTGTAGAAATCAAATTAATCATTTCATGAAGCATGTCATGGCTACTAAATAGATTCTAACATGCGCATGTAGGTATAAAATAATAAAATGATTTCTACAAAGGATATGAACGAACATTCAATAATACCACCTATAAAGATTCATAAAGAGATATTCATTAAGCACCTTTTTTATGGTTTTTTAATTTTTTTTGTTTTTCTTTTATAAAGAACTAAAACAAACCTAAAAAGCAAAACAAACAAGCAAACAAACAAAAATTAAATCAAGCACATACAAAATCTATGAAGGTATGCAATGAATGCAAAGATGGAAAAAATATATACCTAACGTCGCTATTTGACTAAGGAGCTAAAATAATGAGACTTTAAAATCAATGCTCCTTGCCAAATCTCTATCCCACCTACATGAAAGGTTAAGTGTGACCTTGAAATCCAACAAGGTCCACTAGTGTTAGCCATTCAAGTTTTAGGAACCCACACTTGTTTAACTTTATGTTTGTGTTTCTAAATTTACAATAATAGGATGTGTGACCAACACTATCACAAGTAAATCACTTTGCATGCATATTTTTCACAATAGTAGGCACATTGTGGAATTTCTTAAATTTGGGCTTTTCAACATTTTGAAAACCAAATCCAAGTCCTCTTCTATTATTGCCATATAATTGATTTTCACGTATGGTATCCAACGAATGTTTACCAATTGAAAATTTTCTTAATGACAATTCTGGATTAGAAACTTTGGATTTTAATAATTTATTTTCATCCACGAGCAAAGTACATTTACTTATAAAAGCTCTCTTGTTTTCCTCCTCCTTCTTTTCAAATTCAACCATCTTCCTTTTAAGATCGTTATTTAACATGCACATTTTATCATTAAGCTCTCTAATCATATAATCCTTTTCAGTTTCGAGCTTAATTAAATCTTGCTTAAGCATGCTAATATTATTCAATAAGGAAGGACAAGAAAGACAAGTAACTCTTTCAGGCATGCTAGCCTTTTCTTTTTCTAGTGACACAATTTTAGCGTTACATGCAACAAGTTTCTCTTTAAGAATATCTACTTCATCGCAGATGTCACGGTTTTCTTTTTGTAATTTAAAGCTAGTTTAAAAGAAGTTCTAGCTCATCAATTTCATCTTGCATGGCTTTACAGATAATTAGAAGTTTAGCTTTACTACCCAGATTTTGCCTCGTTATGTTTTGCCATCAAGCATAGGGAGGAGTGTGCTTCATTCTCCCCGAGCTCATCTCCACTATCCATGTCCCACGTTCGCATTACAGCTTTTTCTTTCTTCTCTGCGATACCAGCTGTTTCTTGTGGGCAATGTCTAGCGAAGTGTCCTTGCTTCCTGCATTTAAAACAAATAAATTTATGCTTTGTATTGTCACAAAGAGAAGCATCAAAATTATTTAAAAGAGCGTTTCTTTCCTTTTGATTCTTTTCATTGCAGCTGAGGGATTTCTCACTTCCATATGCAATTTCCAAAGTCCTCCATATATCCTGCGCAGAATAGCAATGTGAGATACGTTCAAATATTATTCTACTCAAACCCACACAATAAGATATTCATTGCTCTAGCATTTATAGCACACACATTTTTATCATTTAAATTCAGATTACTTTCAGGCATAGAATATCCGTTATCAATAATGTACCAACTATCAACATCAACGGATAGTAAATAAGTTTTCATCCTAGCCTTCCAGCATATATAATCATGGCCACTAAATAAAGGAGGACGATCAGTAGGCATACCGTGAGCAAAGACTAACTTTGGGGTTTTTATGATAACTAGACTAGACTAGATCATCAAACCTGCTCTGATACCACTTGTTGGATCTGGATCCTAGCCTAGAGGGGGGTGAATAGGCTAATAAAAATATTCTCGTGCAACCCACGAGAAATCACACGCAGTTAAAAACAAAAGCAGGGTAAATAAAATGCAAGCACAGAATACGCAGCAGATTTACCCTGGCTCGGTCACAGCAACGACCTACTCTAGCCCCTAAGCAAATACTAGCATTAATATGTTCCTTCTGTACACCTACAATGGGGTCCTAGCTTTAAATCGCGACCTAGACTATACCACACTCAACAAAGTAGAGAACCCTATCAACCTAGTAAATGCGTATCTTGATTGCTATAACACGTCAAGACCCTCTTGTCTAGCCCCAACCAGACAAGTCCCCAAAACATCACAAATAACTGGTAAAGTTTCCCCTACAGAGATCGTTACACTAATACACGAATATAAAGAGTAAAGAGTTTAGAAATGCTCAGTTCGTGTCCGTGTAGTCGTCTCTGTCAATCAGCACGTGGTCAGCTTCAGTCTAATGCAAACGGTGTCTCAATCTGACTCCTGGATCTCAAGTTGTAGCCCTTTGAAGTTGAGTGCACAAATAGGTCTGTGTGTAAAGCAATCCCAGTTCAAACCAATTAATAATCGGTCTGTGCATAAAGTAACCCCTTAAATTATCCACGTTAGCTCATGCAAAATTCTTCGTTCGCAGCTAGGGCTTCGTTTCACGACAACCATTCGTTTCCACGACAACTCAACTCCGGCGTAAGGCTCGACTTCGACTTCGGCTTGCGACAACTCGACGACGACAACTCGACGACAGCAGCTGACTCCGACGGCTTGAAGTCGATTGCAGTGGTAGCTTGATGAAGATCGATGGCAGTAAGCTCTTGTCAATGTTCACCCCTCAGAGAGAGAGAGTTCACGTGGGCTCCGACTTCTCTCAACTCGACTTTGACAGCAGCGACAACTCACGAAAACAAATGACTCCGGTGGCGACTCCCAAAATCCGACGTGATGAAGATAGCTGCGAGGAGCTCCGATCGTTGATGACATCAAGGAGTGGTCGGCGTCGTCGATGACATCGAGTGAACAGATCTCACGACAAGTTATTCAGCGGCAGCTTTGTTTACGTGGGTTCTCTCCTTCAACCCTACGATAGCACGGAGAGCCAACGGCAAGGCGATGTATGTATGGCTCCTTTTTATTGCGTGATTTGATGGTGCTTGGTGCAAGAGCTCTTTGCGTGGATCAATGGCAACGGCTTTGATGCGAGATCCCCTCCTTTCTTGGCAAGATGATGATGTTTAAGATTCCTTTGGCAGTGGTGCTTGGTGCAAGGAGATGGTAGGATAGTTAGGCTTTGCTTGTGGCTTGGACTTGAGAGATGATGTTTTGTGTGATGCTTAGGGAAGTTCTGGTATTGACTGACCCCTTTTCTTCGTTTTTGGCCGTACCATATTTTCTTGTTGTAGCCCCCGCCGTTTAACCCCCTCCTTGAGGTAGGGTTTTTATAGGGTGGAAGCAAGGGTTTGTGTGCGGCTTGGAGAGGATCCCAAAGTTGTAGGGATTTGTATGCCATTAGAGATTTGAAAAGGATTTGGATAGAAGCATATCTTTGTGAATTGATTTAATCAAATCCCCCATTGATTTGAATCCATCTCTCCACCTTTGACTCATTTCAAGTGCCATGTAAAGAACTGTTCCATTCTCTTCCAATTTTCTATATGAATAGAAATTCATCCATCTCATTGACGTAGTCATCGTTTTGGTATTTACGACCTCGCCACTCATGTAGACCACTTAGCACACACATTAATTAGTTTGTACACGTTTGTCATAATAAAACTAGAGATCCTAGATCGTTGCTTCCAACAATTCCGACTTCGTTTGACCCCTCAAACATCGTCTCCAAAATGGCCAAAAAACACAAACTACACTTAATTCACAGCCACTGACATTGTGGGTTCAAAACCCTAAGCGTGTGGCCCACACGGGGCCCCACGTGCCCAGCTTGGGCACCCGCGGGACGGGCGCCCGCCTGCATTAGCAGGCGGCCCCCAGCCCGCTCGAGCAGGTGCGGGTGCCCGTTCGCCTTTGGCAGCGTGCGCCCTTTTCCTGGCGGGTCGGGCGCCCGCCTAGTAGGCGCCAGACCTGCAATGCCCGATATTAGGCAATTGGCACTGTTTTGGCTCTATTTTGCACGTTTGGAGTCCGTTTTTGACGCGGTTTGAATCTGCGTTTAGACCGGGACGATCCCGTCATCTAAGTAACCCTTTATAAAAGTTTATTATATTTAATATGCTCGTAAACATTTTACTACATATTTAATTCCATTTGCATCATATGTAAAATTCTCACATCTAATATTAAAATCCATTTGCATCAAATACAAATGAACGGAGGGCATACATCCCTCAACATCTTCCACTTGCACTCAGGATCATTTATCTCGAGTCCAGAAGCTAACATCAAACTCTTTGCAGTTTTTTGTCTCTTGCATCAAATGCATTTTCTCCATAATTTCTACCTATTACTTGACGAACGTCTCACTCTGTGTGAGACCCTACAGCTGACCCTACTATAAGTGGGGCTTGAAACCCCAGACGTCAGTGACCACGGGTAGCAGGTGCCGTCCCTGTTTTGGTATCATACTTATGTGGTTAACTCATTGACATGAGTGTTATCGGGACCACCCTGACTGTGTCCGTGATGAATACCACAGTTTTAGTCTCTTCGTCAAAACTATACCATGTCTAGGGTATGGTCAAATAGCAACCCTACTAATTTGGACTTGGTTAGTCTCCATCGATCTTTGGTCAAATAATGTTGAACTTCTTCCAACATACTCTGGCCAGAGTTTACACTAAAGATCGAACAAACACTGCGACACTAACTCTCCATTGACGGGAGAGACGAATCCTCTCTTGGTCATTACTCTTCTCGCACGTTTCAAGTGTCACCCAACCAAAGGCCTTTCAACGGGGCTTTCCCGATGCTAGCTCAGTGATGTAAGTGACACCGTTTATGCACAGGTTCGTACAATGACCTCAAGTCAAAAGACCAACTTGTCTATCATCGCTAAGAGTTATCATTGACAGATTGGTCAACATTAACCATATGATAACTCTCGTTGGGTCATTCAATGAACTCATTCTCTAATTAGCACCAGTGTCTCATCTCTGACTTTGCCAAGTCGAACGACCATGAGATCATCGTCACCACTCCATGTGAAGACTAAGACACAATGGTCTATCCGAAGTGTCGATATCTATTTCTCAAAACATCTACGACCATGAACGTTTTTAGACTTATGATACAAATAGTCAAACACTTCTCCATGATTGAGATCTCGATCTTGATACATGTTTGACCTCACATCAAGTCTCAGGACTATACATAAGTTCTAATGAAGACTAAATTATTATTAACTTAGGTAAGTTATTACCAAACAGCTTACTGTTATTTCGAACAAGATGTCTGTATACATACACATGGATGAATTGCCTCGAGTGCATACCCATCTCGCTACATCTCTCACTTGCACTCGGGCCCATTTATCCTGGTGTCTCATACCGCATTTACACATAAGTCTTTCTAGACTTCATGTGGTAGAGCCTTCGTGAGTGGATCTGCTAAACCATCTACTGTATAGACTTAAGGGATTTCTATGTTTATTTTAGACCATATATTTGAATCTCATCCAAAAAAGTTCCCTTGGTTCCTTGGAATTCATAATATATATCTTACCTGGATCTCATCCAGCTCATCGTACCTTACGAGAATAATCCAAATTAGTTACTGGTAATTTAGACGGTTCATAATTATTTCTGATAAAGTGTCAAACTCTTTGACCACTTTGTCAAAACATATGTTCCGGCTCCTTGATGCCTCACATGCTTTTTTATCGCTCCCACTGACCTTGAAAACTCTATAAGTTTGTTCTTCTAAATCATATTTAAAAAACAAACATATTCCAGTATTCATGGTCATCATGAGCATTGACATCGAGTCTGATCTGAACAGATCTGTACACATCTTCTTGCGAGAAAGTTTCATCATAATCCGTTTATAGGAGTTAGGATGATAACTGTTCTCAACCAACATAAGTTGTACTTCACTATTTTCCTTCTGCACCAATCTTCTATCTTGAACATACACTTGCAGCCAAAAAGAAAACACTTCCTTTGGGCACGTCTTCTAAAGTCCATACCTTATTTACGTGCAAGGACCTTTTTCAGATTGCCAAGTTATTAATTAGAGTCCCTACTCCGAATGGCATCATGGAAGTTGACTAAGTCATCATCAACTATGATGTTTTATACGACTTATTCATCTCACAAGACTCGAGTAATCCAGTAACTTACTAACGATTGATTTAATGAATATCCTATTGATAAGGTCAACATAGAACCTTATCAAGAACCTATGCATTATAATATGGGCTTAACCCCGAAGGAGAATTATAACTCATAATCACTTGCCATGTATCGCACCATGTCTAACAGAGTGCGATTCCTGCTTTCCAACACACCGATGTGTTAAAAGACTTGACCTGAGAGAAAATCTCATTTTCTTTTAATTGTGCAAGAATTACACAGTTAAGTATTTGCCTCCTCGATCCGATCGAAGTAGTTCAAATACTTCTGTCATTGTATTATCTATTTTATCAGACTTGTGTTTCAGTAAGAACACGTGTCGTAATAAAATATGAACAACTTATCCTAGCTAACTTAGACTTGGGTCTTGGTACATCCGTATGTACGAGACTACGAGTTCACCAACTCATTCTCTCACTGTCTTATAGATGGAATTTCAGCCCCCATACATTTGAGACAAGATTCACAAGTGTCTATTGACTCATAATACGAGAGGTCAAACCCCTCTTTATGTGACTTGTGAAGCTTAGTATCTTTGGTACGACCTAGTTTATTTTGCCATATAAGTTTTGCTACTATCTTGTGTATTCATGTAGTATCATTTAATACATTATCGTTATATAAATTACTCATTGCTTCAGAAGCAAGGTGACGACATTCGCCAAAAAATGTTAGAGGTCCTCTATGGTCCAAGCAACAACAATTGCTCATTTTACCAACACGTATGACAATTTATTCCCTTTTGTATAACGATTATCCTGAAACCGTGACATCAAATATGTCACATTTTCAGTTCCTCCTACTTTTGCCTTTACTAATGATAGAAAAAACTTTCTTTCTCAATTGACTTTCCTTAATGCCTTCTTCTTCCTTTCTAAATCTCATTTAGATATTAGAAGTCTCAACACAAATAATAGCCATGCAAACATCTCATGTTTTCAAACACTTGAGCTTTGCAACCTTGAGTGTGCTCAACAAGTTGCTTGTCTCAAGATCCGGTTGGGATACATAGTCTTGTACCGCTTATGTACTCATCTTCGATTCAAACAATTTGATCGAACTTTCGAACTTTGCAGATCGAAACCGTTTTCCATACAACCTTGAGTTGACTCAATAAATTTGTTGAGCCATCGAGCCGGCACTCGAGATGACTCGTCCGATGAACGACTAAGGCCCGCCGAGCCCACAAAAGAAGCTTGACACAGACTCAGTCAAGGCCCACTTATCAGTCGCCCAATGCACTCCCTACGATTCGAACGTGGGATTGAAGGCGTGCTCATAAATAGCGGAAGCGTGGGTGGAGTTTACTCTTATTAAATGGGGGAGATCATGGCACCATGATGGGGTGACCGTTATCCCTCCCAACGTCACTGAAAAGACACAGGAGGTCTATAAATACAGGAAGGTTCCAACTTCCAAGGTACGATAGCTAATACGTAGACTCTATACTTCACTTCTTACATTTCTTCAAATCTGAGACGAACCTCCGTGGGGTCGATCTCAACTGCTTCTATCTCCCTCTCTTTCTTAAGTTCCCATTCTAACTTAAGCATCAGAGGGGATTTGGGTTAGGACCCAGATCCGACCCCCCACTGACGCTTTCTTGTGGTGCAGATCTAAAAGTCTCGATTCCGCAGGAAGGTCGTTACATAGCTTCGTGGCCTCGGTCGATCAATACACGAATCACTCGAGGGTCAGTCGAGCATCACAAGTCAACCTTCCTCCATCAACGACCCCGGTTCTTCCAACCTAGGGTCCCACTTAACCGGCTGATGAGGCTCTGACTCAACAGGAATGGTCTACGTCAGCAACTCAATTGTTTCGATCATTTTGGCCTTAACAGCTTGGCACCGTCTGTCAGAAACATTAACCAGCTCGACATTCCAAAGCAATCGAAAAGCTATGTCGGCTGGACCTAGCAACATTGGACCAATTGAAGGTACGAGTGAGAAATAAAAGGTGAATATCACCTTGGTAGAGGATGCCTCGTATTCCACATCGTCATCAAAGTGACATGGGAAGGCCACAAAAGAACCTAAGGTGTCCCAGAAGCAATTCGACCAGTTTGCAAAGCGGGTCGACAAGTGTCTCGGTGTGCTGGGTTCTCTGGGACCCTTAGGGCACAAAAACTCTAGTCCCGTCCTAAGTCGGACGGAACATAGACAGAAATTGAGCGGAAAAATTTTATGTTAATCTAATTAACATGCAACCCTAAGGAACCAGACCCTATTAGCCAGGAACTCTGCCAACTTGGGGTGGATCTGACCACCCCAAGAGGGATCTAACTACTGCGAATAATTAAATGAAAACTTAAACACATACCCGGAATCTCAGCCCTGGGGCAGGCGAGATGTTCCGCGCCGTCTTCCGAGCTGCTCTCGTCTCACGCCGAGCCGCTCCTTGAACCGCTCCCCGCACCGCTCCTAGAACCGCTCCGCATCCCTAGGCGATCAATCCCTGTGTCGCCGAGCCACCCACCGCCGAAGAAAGTTTCACGCGAGTGAAACCTCCGCCTAGATTTCGGATCTGAATCCGAACTCCTTTGCGGCTTTGCTAGAGCCCTCAGGAGCAAGGCAGAAATTTATAGGGAGAGGAGAATATTAATTTAGCTTAGATCCGAGCGTGCTCCAACATTTACGAGAGCCGCTCAGATCTAGAGCTTGGGACGAGTTTAGAGGAAGGGGGCAGACCCCTATTTATATAGGCGGCTGACCCCTCCCCTCTACTCAATTTCCGATGTGGGACTAAAAATTAGAGTTAATTAAATCAAGTCAGTTTGCACTTCACAAAGTGCAAACTTCCGTGAATTTTAACTCACTCACCGTTGAGCTTCAAGATTGATACAACCTATCAATACGACGAGCGTTCAACGGTGAACGCATAGGAAAAAACCGTTCGTCAATCGGAGTTCGTTTGACCCTCCAATTAACCGTCCAAAGATCAAACCAAAAACATGAGTGGCAGAAATTCGCAGCCGTCACGGGTTTCCAAAACCCTAGGTCAAAGCCAGCCGGGTGGGGCCCACCGTGGGCCCCCCACCCGCATGCGCGCAGCGTAACAGCTGGACGCGTGCGGGGCACGCGCCCAGCATTTCTGCTTGGGCGCGTGCCCCGCACGCGCCCAAGGCGCGCGCAAGAGCGCGATCAGGCGCCCAAGCATTTGGGCGCCTGACATGTTGACCCGGCCCAATTGGCCGGGTCCTGGGCTGTGACAGCAGGCGCCCAATTGCTGGGCGCCTGATTAATTTCCCTTGACCCGGCCCAATGGGCCGGGTCCAAGGCCAAACATGTTTATTCTTATGGGCCTTTGCAAATCTGATTTGTTATCCCATTTGGCTATGCTTATTTGGCTCTAGATCGTGCATTTAGAGTCCAATTTGGACACCGTTCAAACCTGGGCGTAGACCGGGACATTCCCGTCTTACCCGTGAACTTTTCCTTGAGTTTATCCATTAAATATTGTTTTAAATAATTTAAAACACATTTAATCATTTTTGCATCAAATGCAAAATAGTCCCTATCTAGGCTTAAATTATCATTTGCATCAAATACAAATGATCTGAGGGCATATATCCCTACATCTCCCACTTGCACTCAGGATCATTTATTCCGAATGCTGGAGATTATTGCAAACATCTTTTGCAATATTTTATCCCTTGCATCAAATGCAAATTATTCTCCCTAACTTATTTCTACCTATTACTAGACGAAAGATCGCACTCTGTGTGAGACCCTACAGCCTGACCCTTACAACAAGTTGGGCTCGAAGCCCTATACGGCAGTGACCACGAGCAGTGGCTACCGTCCCTGCTTCAGGAATCATCATTATGTGGTTAACTCATTGACATGAGTATTGTCGGGACCACCCTGACTGTTTCCGTGATGAATTCCACAGTTATAGTCTCTTCGCCTAAACTATGTCGTGTAGATCAAGTCTAGGGTACGGTCAAACTGTCAACCCCAATAACTTGACTGCGGTTAGTTTCTATCGATCTTTTAGTCAAAAATGTTGGACTTCTTCCAACATACTCTGGCCAGAGTTTTTACTAAAGACCGAACTAACCCTACGACACTAACTCCCATTGACCGGGAGAGACGAATCCTCTCTTGGTCATTACTCTCCTCATACGCTTCAAGTGTCACCCAATCAAAGACCTTTCGACATGCCTTGCCTCGAAGCTAGGTCAGTTGATCTAAGTGGCACCATTCACGCATAGGTTTGTCAAAATGACCTCAAGTCAAAAGACCAACTAGCCTATCATCACTAAGAGTTATCACTGACAGATTGGTCAATATAACCATATGATAACTCTTGTGGATCGTTCAGTGAACTCATTCTCTAATGAGCACCTGTGTCTCGTCTTTGACTTCGCCAAGTCAAGCGATCATGAGATCATCGCTACCGCTAAATGGTGAAGACTAAGACACAATGGTCTATCCGATGTTTCGATATCCTTGTCTCGAAACATCTACGACCACGAACCCTTTTAGACTTATGCTACAGACGGTCAAACATTTCTCCATGATCGAGATACTCTTCTCGATACCTGTTTGACCTCGCATAAAGTCTCAGGACTTTACCTAAGTTAATATCTAATGTTAACTACATTATAACATAACTTTAGATAAATTATTACCAAACAGCTTACTGTTATTTCGAACAAGACGTTTGTGCTATTCACACACAAAGATAGATTACCTCGAAGGTATCTTCTCTCAACATCTCCCACTTGCACTGAGGCCCATTTATCCCGGTATCTTATACCGTTTTTACACATAAGTTTTCTCGACTTCATGTGGTAGAGCCTTCGTGAGTGGATCTGCTAAAACGTCTACATTATAGACTTAAGGGTTTCTATGTTTAGACCAACCATTTGAATCTCATTCAAATAATTCATTTGGTCTTTCAGAATCCATAATATTTTAATTTACTTGGATCTTATCCAATTCATCGTACCTTACGATAATCATTTAAATCAGTTACTGGTCATTTCAAATGGCTCATATTTATTTCTGATAAAGAATCAAACTCTTTTGATCACTTTGTCAAAATATATGTTCCATCCCTTTGATGCCTCACATGTAATTTACACGCTCCCACTGACCTTGAAAATTATCTGGTTAATTCATATAAGTTGGTCCGTCTAAATCATATTTAGAAAAACGAACTTGTAAGTGAATACTCCAATTTTCATGGTCAACTTAAGCGTTTACGTCGAGTTTGGTCCGAGTAGTTCTGTACACATCTGCTGGTGGAAAACGGTTTCATTATAATCCGTTTTATAGGAATTAGTATGGAAAAACCGTTCTCGACCAACATGATTGCACTTCACTATTTTTCTTTTCTGCACCAATCTTTCAACTTAAAGATTTACTTGCAGTAAGTGAGGAAACATTTTCCTTGGGCACGTAAACTAAATTCCAAAATTTAATTATGCACACGGACCTATTCTGGTTGCATCAAGTTTTTAAAATCGGAGTTACTTCTCCGAATTTCATCCCGGAAGTTGACTAAGTCATCATCAGTTATGATGTCTAACTCGACTCTTCGTCTCACGAGATTCGAGTAATTATACAACTTCCTAATGCTTGATTTAATGAATATCTTATTGATAATGTCCTCATAGAACATTATCAAAACCTAGGCATTACTATCTGGGACTTAACCCAGAGGAAGGACTTAACTCAGAGTCACTTGTTATGGATCGCACCGAGTCTAACTAAGTGTGATTCATACCTTTTAACACACTGATGTGTTAACAGACTTGACCTGAGAGAAAATCACATTTTCTTTTAATTACACAAGATTTTATGTAGCTAAGTATTTAGCCATTCGATCTAATCGAATCAGTTTAAATACTTTTGTCTTTTCGTTCTTTATTATTTCAGACTTGTGTTTCATCAAGAACACGTGTCTTAATAAAATATACGAATAACTTATTTTGGTTGATCTAGACTCGGGTACATCAGTATGTACTAGACTGAGTTCGACAACTCATTCTCCCACTGTCTCACAGATGGGTTTCGGCCATTTTATCTAAGAGGATAAGACTCACAAGTGTCCGTAGACTTCATAATATGAGAGGTCAGACCCCTCTTTATGTGACTTGTGAAGCTTAGTCTCTCGATACGGCCTAGTCTATTTTACCATATAAGTTTGCTACTATCTTGTGTATTTATATATTAACATTTAATATATATATATATATATATATATATATAGTTATTACAAATTACTTAACACAAAACATTGCTTCCGAAGCAAGGTGATGACATTCGTCAAAAAAATGTGTTAGACGTTTTTGTATAACTATTTATTCTGAAATCGTGACATCAAAATATATCACATTTTCATTTCCTCCTACTTATGCCTTTACTAATGATAAATTAAACTAACTTTCTCAATTGACTTTCTGGAGTGCCTTCTTCCTTTTCTAAATCACATTTAGATATTAATTTACCCAACATAAATAGCTATGCAAGCATCTTATGTATCCAAACGCTTGAGCTTTGCAATCTCGAGTTTAGCTCAAGAAGTTGCTTGTCTCAAGGTCCGGTTGGGATACATAGTCTTGCACTGCTCATGCACTCGTATTCGACTCAAACGGTTTGATCGAATTCTCGAACTTTGCGGATCGGAATTGTTTGTCCATACAACCTTGAGGGTAGCTCGACAAGTTGTAGGGAGAAACATACTACGAATATCCTATATGTTCAAGCTGCCTCATATAGAAAAGAGTGACATGTAGCTTTAATTTATTTGTTGAACCCAGAACTTAATGAAATCATATTTCTTAAGTCTGTTCTTTAGAAGGTCATTTAATGTCAACGAGAATATAGTTTAATTCCATCAATTAGAATTTAACTTGATATTCAATTAATCAACTATTTGACCAGTTAGCTTATTCCAATATTATATTTTGATTCCTTCGGTAAACATAGTCTTGCCCTAGTTTTGGCATATGTTCAAAATTAAATATAGGTAGAATGGCTTTCATCTATCTATATCCTCCCACTAATTTTACGATCGTTTTAAAGCTTAATAACGAACGATTTAATCGAATTTAAAAATTAGTGAAAGAGGGATCCAATCATCCCGAACCTCACAACCTTGAGGAGACTCAACAAGTTGATTGGTTCCATGACTGGTAGACTAACTCTTGGTCAATCACATCACATGTGATTCCCTGTCGATTTTTACCCACAGTCACTTATGATCTTGAGGAGACTCAACAAATCATAATGACTGGTCTAGTCAGACCCTTGATTTCGTGTCCAGATTTGACTTAGATCGATACTCGAGGAGACCCGACGCATCGATTTGGGTCAAGTCTAGACTACATCACATGTATGTTGGAGTTTGTTCCTTAAAGAAAAACAAGTCACAGCTTGAGGAGACTCAACAACTATAATTGTCTTCTTTGAGTTACCAAGCTCCAAAATCAAGGAGGGATACGAATTAATCTTTAATAAGATTTATAACGCATTGACTAGATATAGTCCAGGGTGTCATACAATCATGATTCGCGACATTGCGGTCCAGCGGAACACAGCCAGGGAATTGACTAAGCCAGGATCACTGCCCCCTGTACTAGCAAGGGTTGACCCAGAACTCTTAGCCAAGCACATTGACTGGATCATGGTCCATTGAATGAAGCTTGTCATTTTTGTATGTGTGCCATAGACTAAACAACTTTTATTAACAACTAATTAATCCTATCAACTAGTTGCATCCTTAAATTCAAAATTTTAGGATTTGTTTAATAACTTTTATTAAGTCCTTATCAACTATAAGGTTCACGTGCTATCCTAATCGTTATTAGGATTTTAATAAATTATTAACCAACGCTAAAAGCGAAGTCCTTTAATGATTTAATAATAACAATTAAAATTAAAATTTTCATTAAACGGACTACCCTAATCTGGAATTAGGTCTTGAAGCATTGTTAATGTTTTATTAAAACATAGCATGTCATTAAAATTCAAGTAATAAATTTTAATCATTACTTAATGGCTAACCTAAAGGGTTGTCTTGTGTTATCAAATAGGGACAAGATGACATAGCCATTAAAATAATGTTACACTAATTTTATCGCATAAAAAGGTGTACAAATATTTAACAATTTAAATAGACTAAAGTTTATCGCATAAACAGTTTTGGCATGCATTCTTAAATTTAACATTTAAATTTAAAATATGATTTTAAAAACATTTATTTCATCTCATAAAGTAAAAGCTTGTTTTAAAATCATAACATTTGCATGCTCCTTTAAAATATTTATCGCATAAAAATTTTAAACTTTTAAAATCAGCTTTTAAAAATATCTTATAAATTTAAAACATCATTTAAAAAATTCCATGCTTAAAATTTATCACATAAAATTTTAAACAACCTTTTAAACTTATCGCATAAAGTTTTAAAGCTTTAAAACAATTTTAAAATTTATCACATAAATTTAAAATTCCATTTTAAAACTTTCATGTTTAAAATTTATCATATAAAAATTTTAAACATTTAAAAATAATTTAAATTTATCGCATAAATTTAAAGAAAGCATTTTTTTTAAAAAAATTTAAATTTATCGCATAAATTTAAAGAAAACATTTTTCTGTAAAAGCATTCAAATAATAAATTCACAGTCCTAGATCAGCATACAGAGATGGCTCTGATACCAATGCTGGGTTCTCTGGGACCCTTAGGGCACAAAAACTCTAGTCCCGTCCTAAGTCGGACGGAACATAGACAGAAATTGAGCGGAAAAATTTTATGTTAATCTAATTAACATGCAACCCTAAGGAACCAGACCCTATTAGCCAGGAACTCTGCCAACTTGGGGTGGATCTGACCACCCCAAGAGGGATCTAACTACTGCGAATAATTAAATGAAAACTTAAACACATACCCGGAATCTCAGCCCTGGGGCAGGCGAGATGTTCCGCGCCGTCTTCCGAGCTGCTCTCGT
Source organism: Scilla litardierei (assembly GCA_030789695.1). Lineage (NCBI taxonomy): Eukaryota > Viridiplantae > Streptophyta > Magnoliopsida > Asparagales > Asparagaceae > Scilla > Scilla litardierei. Next base: position 2,490,950 of record CM061139.1, read on the forward strand.
CTCACGCCGAGCCGCTCCTTGAACCGCTCCCCGCACCGCTCCTAGAACCGCTCCGCATCCCTAGGCGATCAATCCCCGTGTCGCCGAGCCACCCACCGCCGAAGAAAGTTTCACGCGAGTGAAACCTCCGCCTAGATTTCGGATCTGAATCCGAACTCCTTTGCGGCTTTGCTAGAGCCCTCAGGAGCAAGGCAGAAATTTATAGGGAGAGGAGAATATTAATTTAGCTTAGATCCGAGCGTGCTCCAACATTTACGAGAGCCGCTCAGATCTAGAGCTTGGGACGAGTTTAGAGGAAGGGGGCAGACCCCTATTTATATAGGCGGCTGACCCCTCCCCTCTACTCAATTTCCGATGTGGGACTAAAAATTAGAGTTAATTAAATCAAGTCAGTTTGCACTTCACAAAGTGCAAACTTCCGTGAATTTTAACTCACTCACCGTTGAGCTTCAAGATTGATACAACCTATCAATACGACGAGCGTTCAACGGTGAACGCATAGGAAAAAACCGTTCGTCAATCGGAGTTCGTTTGACCCTCCAATTAACCGTCCAAAGATCAAACCAAAAACATGAGTGGCAGAAATTCGCAGCCGTCACGGGTTTCCAAAACCCTAGGTCAAAGCCAGCCGGGTGGGGCCCACCGTGGGCCCCCCACCCGCATGCGCGCAGCGTAACAGCTGGACGCGTGCGGGGCACGCGCCCAGCATTTCTGCTTGGGCGCGTGCCCCGCACGCGCCCAAGGCGCGCGCAAGAGCGCGATCAGGCGCCCAAGCATTTGGGCGCCTGACATGTTGACCCGGCCCAATTGGCCGGGTCCTGGGCTGTGACAGCAGGCGCCCAATTGCTGGGCGCCTGATTAATTTCCCTTGACCCGGCCCAATGGGCCGGGTCCAAGGCCAAACATGTTTATTCTTATGGGCCTTTGCAAATCTGATTTGTTATCCCATTTGGCTATGCTTATTTGGCTCTAGATCGTGCATTTAGAGTCCAATTTGGACACCGTTCAAACCTGGGCGTAGACCGGGACATTCCCGTCTTACCCGTGAACTTTTCCTTGAGTTTATCCATTAAATATTGTTTTAAATAATTTAAAACACATTTAATCATTTTTGCATCAAATGCAAAATAGTCCCTATCTAGGCTTAAATTATCATTTGCATCAAATACAAATGATCTGAGGGCATATATCCCTACATTGGCAACCCTGATATGCCAAAGCATGGGAGATCTGCCACTCACGAATGGGCAAATACCGCCTCCAACTCTGACACCGACTAGAGGCGCAGCTGTGCTCATACATCAATGAGATCCGAGAGTGGATCGACAAGAGATCATTCCAGACAATACAACCCCTATGTCTCACCAATAGGGCGAAGGGGAGATTGATAATCGTTCCTTCGATCTCCAGGGAGAATCCGATCCATCCAACTATGAGGAAGCGACCCGCAACATCTTGGATCAGGTAATATATGGGGCCCCCAGGTTATAACCCTCGCAATCTTGCAGGTGGATATGGGAGGAGAGATGAGATCCCAAACCGATCTTCAGGAGCTACATACGTGCAAAGCGGGGAGGGGCGATCCCTGCTCATCCAATCTGTGCTTTGGCAGACCCTATTGAAGGATAACATCACTTTCGCATCTTCTCGCTCGAAGTTCAAGCTCCCCTCCTTGCCATCATACGATGGTAGAGGCGACCCGTGGTCCTACATCCGCAAGTAGTTGAACATGATACTGCTTCACAGGGCCGATGAGCCGTACCTTTGCCGAGCTTTCCACGCTACCCTATCTAAGAGGGCAGAAGGCTGTTACGAAGGATTACTCGACGGCTATATCGGGTCATTCGACGAATTGGCTGATTTGTTATGTAAGCAATTCGTCGCGGTTCGACGTCCTAAGAAGAAGTCCTCCTACCTCTTTATGTTTAGTAGAACGAGAATGAGTCAATCCGAGCATTCGTCCAACGATTCAACGACGAAAGGCTCGAAGTTGAGGAGACACTGGATGTAACTGTCATCGCGACTCTCACTCAAGCGGTGTAGAACAAACACTTGGGCACTCCACCAGTTCCCACCTAATAACCTCGCAGAGATGTTCAATATAACAGATCGGTTCATTATCTTCGAAGAAGCGGAGGAACCAACTGAAACTACTGGGAAAGGCACCCCTGCCCACCGTGGAGACACCAAGTGGGAAAAACCAACTCAGGAAACCCCCCGCCAGGAGTCTTAGGACAAGAGACCGAGAGAGAGGAGCCCTCAGAGCAAGGAGCACCCTACTTATGCAAGGCCAAGTGCACCCAAGCCGGAGGTCCTCGCTTATGCCCCAGGAGAAGAGCTGGTCCAAGAATCAGCCAAAAAGGGGCAAATACAAGAAGAGAGACGACCTTCAATTCTACAAGTACCAAAACAACTACGGGCATGATACCAATGACTATTGGACGCTTAAGAAGGAGATTGATGCACTGGTCAAGCACCTGCATCCCAAAAACCTGGCCAGCGATCAACCTAGCAAAGAGGGGTGTCATTCCACGCTTCCCATTATACCTGGGAGCGAGGACGCGAGCGGGTCCGCATGTGCTTAAAACAAAGAAGAAGTGCGTTTTTTCTTTCTTCTTTGACTTAAGCACAATAAGCGTCTGTGTAATAAGCCTGGCAGATTCTTGCTTGCGAATATCAGAACAACACAAATATTATTAATACAACTTCAAGTCCAGATTACAAGTATACAAATAATGCCTAGCTTGGCCATTACAACAGTTACACAAAAGGAAATATCCTGAATGAAATACAACACAGATATTAATTTATTGCAGTGCTGCGAAAGCACGTCGTTCACCAGCAATGGATCTTAGCGTCTGGGTACTCTTGGTTAACTAGCTCAGCCTCGAAGTATGCTCCGCTGTAAAATCTATCCCAGAACCTGACATATATTTCACAAGATAAACAACAGTGAAATATACGTCAGCGAGGGTCGCTCGACAAGTTAAAATGTTAGAAAATGGACCCTCGATAAGATAATATATATAGTTCGCAAGGCATTGAAATAAGTGACACAATATAATTTCAATAAGGTGAGGCATAGGCAGCATAAGAGAACATGTGAGCATAGAAACGTGTAGTGTACAAAGTAGTGAGCAGGCAGAGTGTAGTGCTCAAAGTAGCGAACATGGCAATGTGTGATGTGTATAATAAACATGGCAAAGTGTGGTATGCAAGTAGTGAGCATGGCAAGTGTGGTATATAGAGTAGTGAGCATGTCAGTTGTATATGAGCATGGCGGTTGTATCTAGTGACAAGCCCATCGTCTGAGGGCAGAATAAACTACAATTACATCCAAACCAACGGGAGATACCCGTGGCTCTGTACTCACCGACCCCATTCGGACGATGGTCGAATTTACCGATGGGGTGAAATCCAGAATTCCAAACTCTACTACAATGGACTACCCCACCCAAAGTGTCAATGTGTGTTTTGTATATTTCAATGAATGCCTCAAGTGCCCAATATTCTGTATATGCCACAAGGGCCCAGTATCATGTTTTCATTAAAGTGAACAAACCAAAGGTAAGGTGACACGAGTAATAGGCAATATACAATAAGGGTATTCTATGTCAAAGTGAAAGAAACATTTGCTAATTTCCATTTATTGTGAATATCATAATTAACAATGTTGATGATGTAAGCAACCAAAACGTTTTACTAAAGCATGTCACAAGTTTCATCAAGTTGCTTCAAATATTATTTTTCCAGAAATTGTTACTAACCATGTTTGATAGTTTCGACACAAAAGGGTAGTATATCCTAAAGCTTGTAGGAGTTAAAATACTTGCCTAAATGAAACATTTCTAGTGTCCGGGTGATCACAGTGAGAAGCGTGATTTAATCCGCGTTAACGGATTTGATGTTAAGTGAATGAGAATTCTGGCTAATGAAATAACATCAAATTCTACAAATATATATAACATACTGTATAAAACTTATACATATAAGGTATATATATATATATATATATATATATATATATATATATATATATATATATATATATATATATATATATATATATATATATATATATATGATGGAAATGTGCCTGAGGTTGATCTCAGGCAGCAATACCTACGCACACCCCCTCTGTTCGGGTGGTTTAAGTATTTTTTTGAATTGTTTTTTCAGTAGGTAGATATACTTGTTATGTAGATCCCCACAAAATTTCTGGTCAATCCTACACCTTTTGAGCCACCATTCATCTATTTCAAAAACGTTGCGCAAAACTGTCTAGAATTCTGGACAGTTTTGCACAACGTTTTTGAAATCGATGAACAGAGGCTCAAACGGTGTTGGATTGACCTGAAATTTTGTGGGGAGCTACATAACATGTATATCTACCTACTGAAAAAACAATTCAAAAAAATACTTAAACCACCCGAACAGAGGGGGTGTGCGCAGGTATTTCTACCCGAGGTCAACCTCAGGTACAATTTTGGGTGTGTGTGTGTATATATAATCATACTAATCACATAACATATATATAAACTAACATAATTATACATATAGCCTAACTTATACTAACATATGTATATAAATAATACACTAGGTATACATACTGTACAAATATATATAGTAGGCAGTACATGCATTAAGATTGTTGCGGTTCACGTGTGATAAACTCACCATCGATTGTCGCCTCCACCTTCCGTTGTACACGGTGACATGACTCGGTGACAGGTGACAGCAGCCGAGGTCGGCGGCGGTGAGCCCAGGGTGGCGCTGGAGAGTTCCGACGTCGCTAAGCAGCGGTGAAGGCGTCGGACCGGGTGATGCAGGCTGAGGGGTGGTGCAGTTGAAGTGGGCAAAATCGGAGGCTATCAGCGTTTGGTCGGTGGGGTTGGTGGCGAGGCTGAGAAGGTGATGGCATGTTCTTGGTGGCCGGAGGAAGGTGATGTTGGCGGTGGGTCGAAGGGGAAGAAGAGGGAGGGTTTGCTTGGGGAGGCGCGTGGAGAAGGGGCTGTCGGAGCTTAGGGGAGGGATGCGGCAATGTTTGCTTGAGTTTGGGAACGCTGTGGGTCCGTAGTGGTGTGAAGTGGCAAGAAAGAGGATGGTGTTGTCGTGGGCATTCCCCGACGTCAGAGAGGGTAGAGCGAGGTGCTAACTGTGGTTGCGAAGTAGGCACGGACGGTGAGAGTCTGACGCGAGTTGTTAGTGATGGCGGATGCTTTGAGGCTGTCGATGTAGTAGAGGAGGGGAACGGTGAGTCTACAGCTAAGGTGGCATCGGTGGCGAGGTAGTCGGTGAGGCAGTGGCACGGTGGGCACCGGAGGAAGGAGGAATGAGGGAGGTCAGGGTGTTGAGGTGGCATGAGGTTGCAGAAAGAACATGGGAGGGTGCATGGGTCGTCAGAGAAGGTGGTCGGTGGGTTTTCTTCGTCGTGGAGAAGAGAGGGAGTGAGGGGGTTGTTTGGAGGTTGTCAGAGACGAAGGGTCGAGGGGAGGCATTCGCAGGTGGCGAGGAAGGACGGGATCGGGGCTTGGGCTTAGGTTTTAGCGAGAGTACGCTGCATGATTTATGAAGGGAAGAGGGGAAGTTTGAAGGATAACGTGGGGGAGAGGGCAGTTGCAATATTGTTGAGATTTAATGGGGGAACATTGGGATACTTACGATTTTTGGGCTTGATTGTAGGGGAAAATAGGGAACGTGGGTTCCTGTGAGTAGGGGACGTGGGGTAAGGAGAGATCGTGGCTCTTTCCTCCTTTGATTTGTTTGGTTTGAAACAGGTAAAATCATATATGAAGAACAAAAGTAAGGACGTTGGGACTCGTTGCGAGAATCTTGGAAAGGTATGATATGATATTACCCACAACATGACCAGGTAAAAGAATCAGTCATTACGATTGTTAAGATAATATAAGATTGGAATAATTATTTTAGACTTATTGGTTATGATAATAAATTTGGTTACGATTTGATTTGATTTAATAAATCCGTTTAGTTATATATTTGGATTTATTTAAGATTTAATAATTAAGATATGATTTAGAAAAATCAATTAGGTGTGGATATTGGATATGTGAATCGGTTTAGTTAGGGGAATTGGATTCATTGGATTTTAGATTAGATTTATTAGTATTACGATTAGGACTTATTAAGATGATGAGATCAATTCGGTTAAGACATATGATTCATTAAGATCAAAATCTGATTTAGAAAATCATTTTAGTTAAAATATTGGAGAATCGATTTAGTTAGGATATTTTTAATAGATCTAGGAAGATTGGTTCAGTTGCGTTTTGATTAAGAAATCGACATTAAGATCTTTAAATTGTCGGTTTAGATTTGATCAAGATATTAAAACTTATTAGGATGGATCAGATTTGGAAGAAGTAAATTTTAAGACGATCCAGTTATTACGGTCTTGCCCCTGCAATCAACGTCAACTCAAAGTTATAAAGAAGATACTAATGTGATCGCGGAGTCGCGAGGATCACAAATAAGGGATCCGATCACGAGTTCGAGCTCGGGGAAAAATAATAATAAAGTTATGTTGCAATTACTCAAATAATCAATTTATATACGTACGAAATATGTACGAATAGAAACAAGTCGTTACATCCTACCCACCTTATAAGAATTCCGTCCTCGGAATTTCTTAAGTTGGGTAAGGAGCAAGGAAACACTTGAAAGACAAAAATGGCTATAGAAGAAAGCAAGAGATATATCTAAAATGAGACAAAGCAAATTTAAGCGCATTTATGATATGAATCATCAAATGCGATGGTAGGACAGGGTTCAGACTACATCATTCGTCACAGGCTCGTTATCCCTAGCTTCCTCGGTGACCATAGAGTAAGTTTGGCGCCGACTGTGTTTGGGCTTGGCCTGTTAGGGAACTTGACGCTGAGGAGCCAGAGGTGGTCCCTATTGGGTTGATACTGACGCTACCATAGTTGTAAGGACCTTAGCTATGGAGAAAACACTAGAAGGGGGGTTGAATAGTGTTTAAGCAATTTAAAAAGATAGTTACACCAATTTAAATTCCTAACCAACAAAATAGTGCGGAATAGAAATAAACCCAAAATGAAACAAATGCAAATGCAAGGATGTTTCAAGGGTTCAGATTTCCCAAGTCACTTCCCGACTTGTTCCCGATAATCCTATGTCCCTTCCACCCGGTTAACAACCGGATACTCAAGTTAGAACCCTAACTTGAGGTTTTCTTAAAACACACTTGTAGAAACCCTACAAGTGAAATTGAAATACAATCGATTGACCTTGACTCCCACAACTTGGTAGCAAGCAAACCACTCTCACAACCCGAGAGTAAATTCAAATAACGAAAGTTATGAAATATGAAAGCAACACTTACAATCACCTATGCCTTGAAGTAGAACTTGAAGGAGAAGTGTGTTGTGTGTTGAAAGACTCTCTTGGAAGAGAGGAAAGCCCTTTCTCTTGACTGCACAAAATGCCTAGAAGATGTCTCTTTGGTTCTAGGTTGGAGAGCAAGAGATTGAAGATTGTAATTCTTAGGGCTTTAGGGTTTTTGAGAGATTTGATCTTGAGACATTTAGCAAAATGAAACTTGGAAGAATGAGTAACCTCTCAATGGAATAGTAGATGCTCCTTATATAGGTTTCTCAAAACCCTACAATCGAATTCAGCAAAATTGCTTTGAAATCCGTGAGAAAACTCTCAACGGATAGAATCTGAGCCCGAGACAATCGACTGTTGATGAAATCACAGTCGACTGCTGCACAGTCAGATAAGGTAGGTGAAAATTCATAACGGTGACTTACCACGTGGACAGTCGACTGATGAGGCAAAGACAGTCGACTAAACCAACAGGCGACTGTAAATCCTACTACAGGCGACTGGCCATAAGATGGGTAAGTTGAAGAATTCTGAAAAACATCTGGGATAACAGGATAGACGACTGAAGAGGAGACGACAGTCGACTGTTAATCGGAACATGCGACTGTAATTCCTTCTACAGACGACTGTCAGAACCCTGAGATTTTCCAGAGAGTTGAGTCAACAAATTGGCTCACAGACAGATGACTGATGCAGCATTGACAATCGACTGTTCCAATGGACAGTCGACTGTAAATCCAACATAAGTCGACTGGCCAGAGTAATCAGAGAAATAGACTTTGGGCTAAAGATAGACAGGCGACTGATTAAAAAAACACAGTTGATTGTCACTTGGACTGGCGCCTGTGAATCATTCATAAGTCGCATGTGGGAATTAAAGCGGAGAAGCCCAAAACTAGACTGTAAAAGTTTGTGCATAACAGGCGACTGTAGAACAAAACACATTCAACTGTTTTTGAGATAGGCGACTGTAAAACATTCACCAGTCGACTGTTATAATCACTACATGCACAATCAATATAGAAATGAATTGGAATCTAAGGACGATTGATCTAATGATGTCCTAAGACTGAAATGAAGATGTGTGTGAGATCCAATAATGTTCTTCTTCTAAGCTACATACTAGAAGAGATATAAGAAATTTACATTTGACAAACTCTCTCTTCTATTCAATGCGTGAGCTTGAAGTCTTCATGGAGCTTCATATCACCATCTACGATCATCCAATCCATTTCATTTGCCTTCAATGATCTTTGAGTGTCATCCATTGCAAGTAGATTGCAACGACCCGGTCCCCGAGATACCGGATAAGTACGAATCCGTATCAGGTATTCCCGAAGAGGCGAGTGTTACGTAGAAAGAAAGAAAATAAAAGAGTAGGAAGAACACTGCAGGTACTACGCACGTGCTGGAAAGTACAAGTAAAACTCCGTCACAGATAAAAACACTGAGAAAATAACAAAAGTACAATATTCCATTTTATTTGTCACGCCCCGCTTCCCAAAATATGGAGGCGAAGCGTGAGAAGGTCCGCTCAGACTTGAAGCTGCAAAGCTGCAAGTCCGATAAGCGTCAATCAAATTTAAAACTGCAGGCCCTTGCAACGCGAACGAAACAAAGATAATAATAATGAAATGAGACAAAAGAAGCATCTCAGAATATCCATAAAATAAGTTTCCAACATCACAGAAAAACCACCAAGCTAAAAGTAAGAGACTAAAGGCCCAAACATGGCCAACAAAAGTACAAAGTACAACGACGGTGCTACGCACCAACAAAACTAACAAAGGCCTAAAACAACATAAAGCTCAACAAAACTCAAAGCAAGGTCACCGGTGTCCACCAAAATCCTCCTGGCAATCATGGACTCAGACTCAGCGTCAGCGACTCATCACGTACACAGCAACGATCTCTGGCTCAGGGTCTAACATGTGACACCCAAAGAGAAAGGGGCACATGTCAGCAAGTCTGGAAGACTTGTGCAAGTGAAACTGAAAGTACAAGTAAGAGCAACCTAGCAGTTCTAGCATGATGCAATGACATGGCAGTTTAAGTATGAGTGCAGCAGGTAAAGAAAACAACAAGTAGCTAGCATGGCATGGCAAGTGTGGCAAGACTAATAACATTTACAAGGATTTCTCTAGTCACGTTTTCATGTCATTTGCAGAGTTTACGCCTTACAGCTGAAATGACTTTCTTTCACACTGATTGGCCGCTTAACTCCGCCCCACCCAGAGTTTACGCCTTACAGCTGCAGTTGCTGATCAGGTAGACTCCCAGCTGATTGGCCGCTTAACTCTTACCCCATCCCACGTGTATCGAGCCAGGGCCTTACCCCCGAACGGTAATGCTCGCTTCTGGATCACGAGCCAGGAAGTGTTTTTAACAAGTATGGCGTAGGGGTGCACCTAGCCAGGACAAGCAAGTACAAGTATGTAGCGTGTGCTACGAATGCAATATTCAACTTGGATGACATGTAGAATGCGATGCATGGCAGTTAAAAGTGCGTACAGATAAGGAAAGTAAACGTGACAGTTTAGTATGCATGAACATCAAGTTTAAAGGGTGGATCTAGCTTCGTTGTCAAGCTAGATCAATTAGGTGACGGATCTAGTTTCGTTGTCAAACTAGATCAAATAGGCGTCTAGCCAGCTATCATTTCACTGGCTAGTCTCTTTTACGCTAAAAGCAAGGAAGTGGCCTAAAAACATGGCCCTACACAAGAGTTGGCAAGTTTCACTTGCCTGTAAGTACAACGTCTGAGCACAGCGTCCAATGAGTCCAAGAATCACAATTATCCTACGTGCAAAGTCCACCGGCCTAAAGTCCATATTATTAATCTTGATTAGTGATTGCTAAAACATTTAAAATACTTTAAAATACTGATTTTTAGTCTTGATTAGTCATGCAATTGGGTTGGGGGTCCTAGGGGTGCAAAGCGTTACCTCAACACGACGCGAAAGCTACACCGGCGTCGGGTAGCGACGCCGGGGGTTGGAATAATAGAACGCGCTCCAAGTCCTGATTCCAAAATATATTCCTCGCTGGAAAATTCAGAGCTTCAACCGGGGCGACGGTTCCAGATTCCAAAGCTAGCACGTGCGACGACGGGCTACGACGTGCGACGACGTCGTACGCGACGAATCCTCGAAGAGCAAGCACCTAGGTGGGGCCCACAGTAGTCCTAGTGACCTTTGGGGGACCCACAATACCTCTGGAGAACTTGGGGGGCCCACGGTGGCAAGTGGTGCGACGGATGCGGGGTTGCGACGTATGGCCATCGGTCGTACCCTAGCCTGACCGAGAGAGTCTCTCGGTCAGACACAGCGCACGGCGCTGTGCAGCGCTGCGGAGCGGTGCAGCAGCGGGTGCGAGGAAATCCATCGGTCGGAGCGGTCGGTCGTCTCGGTCGGGCGCTTGGGCGGGCGTTGCAACGTTGCAATGTTGCAACGCGGGGCGATGCGGGCGTGGGCATCGGTCAGACACAGCGGGCGGGCCGGTCGGGCGCTTGGGCTGCAGCGGAGCGGGGGAACGGGCGTGAGCGGGGGCGGCCATCGGTCTGACCGAGGGAATTCCTCGGTCGGACACAGCTTGGTGCGGGGGAACGATGCAGCGGCTGTGCGATGGCGCGGACGAAGCTTGGTGCGGAGGCAGCTGCCGGTCAGAGCGGGCGAACGGAGGCCGTTCTCTCGGTCGTGCGGTGGCTGAACGTCGCAACGTTGCGACGAATCGTCGCAACGTCCAATTTGAGTTTTGGGAGAGGCTAGGGCTAATTTCTTGCGAAAATGGGACTTGCTAGGGGTTGCTTATATAGTATAGGTGGGTTGACTTGGTCTAGGGCTAAATCTAATAGGATTAGAAGTTCAAAAAGATTTAAAATTTGAATTTAAACTTCTCCAACCCATTCTAGGATTTGACCTGGTCCAAATGAGCTGGAAATTGGCTCAAAAATTCTTTAAAACGTTTAAAACTCAAATAAATTTTATTTGGCCGAAATTAATTTAAAAATAAATTATTAAAAATATTATAAAACTTGTTAAAAATATAAAAGTGGTCAAATAAACTCCAAAAATTATAAAATAAATATCGTGGTGTTTGTGATGACGAATGTGAGCTAACTAAGAAGACGGATCTCAAATTCGACGTCGGATGACGAAACTAAAAATAGAAACGTCTCCCGTCAAGAGTGAGAATCGTCACGTCTCATCGAGCAAGTTTAAATTGTGGGAAAACGACTCGAGAAACGTCGTTCCAAATTAGTGCCATTATTTAATACTCTCAGAGACGTTCACAACGACATATCACACAAAAGTGTTCACAAACAAATATATTCTAAAATAAACACGTGCACGGCCAAAAGCACGTGCACGAAAAACGTACGCCGAAAAGTGGTCGTTACATCCTCCCCACCTTAGAATAAAGTCCGTCCTCGGACTTTCTAATACATCTAGTCGCTCTAATAACTACCCCAAATCAAGTCACATCGTATTTCAAACCATGTATAGTCATTACAAGTGCTCATATATGCACTAGGTAGTCGAACATTATTATTACCAACACGTATATATATACATTCACGTACGTATACACTTTTGCCTATTATAGTCCGTCAACTTCATACATGTATTTCAATCAGGTATATAAACATACATCCCTTATATAACTGCTACTACTTACCTAAACACAAAACAATATTTCAGATACTCATATAAAGATAGCTTCACGCTCAGCCAATACAATCATCGCTCTACCTATATGTAGCTACCTATGCACAACCATCAAGGGTATACTACCCTCTAATATTCATCCAATACCAAACATCTCAACACATATAGTCACACCATACCGTTATTGAATCAAGTTCACTATATCTAATATACATTCACCACTACTATAATTTCACCATATATAGTCATTCAATACATGCAAATAGTTTACCATATATTCACATCACGTACGGTCCTATAACTATATTTACGGCACGCCACATATACCATAGTCATCAATACCTATAACTAAGCACATACTTACCCGTGCGTGGTGCACACCCATACACGCTAACATTTCATTTCATACGCCAATCATACCATTATATAACTAGCACACATACACACTTAGTTTTAGCTAATACACATACGTTCACATAACAAGTCTTTGGTAAATAACTATACCACAAGACAAACACCTATAACTATATACTGGCGTAGCGACCCACAATCATGTGCGTAGCACAACCAGGCACAAACACTCCTATCCCTATACATACATCAAGCATCGTTATATTCAAGCTACAAACATACATTCAATATACTTAGAGTTTACCTACTCAAGCTTGAGTGAGACTCAATACACACATCAGGGTATTCTATATACGTAACACGGCATTCATACCTATACCAATACCACTCTTATATTTATATATATGTCTACCAATACAACCATATACATTCCATAGATCAATCACTCTAAATATTTAGTCCGGTAATACTTACATAGTTCAATCAATTTATACACCATAATAATAATACAGACATCAGCACACGTATATTTATAATACACTCCCTAGTACATGCATACGTATTCATCGTATAGTCACCCATAAGTAATGTATATATCTACACCATGGCCTACTACCTATAATTAGTATACTAACACATCCACACATGCATAATTAGGATGTGCAATAGTCGTGTATACCTCACGGTATGCACACATGCAACATCCCGCAAAAGCTAGCAATATTAATCAAAATTATAATCCTACTACCATATGTATAACACATATATACTCAGGTAACAAAACATAACTACTTACGTCCAAGCACTATATGTATATCTACCTACGAGCACATACTCACTCATACTAGTATATAGATCACTCAATAGGCCTACTTACTTATCTATAAGTTCACACATCATCATCACACCTAGCATATACATAGCTTTACCAATCATTTTATTTCAACCATTATAAGTATCTCTTACCACATACACAACTTAGATATTCTAACGCTAATTCAAATATACACAAGCATCCCTAGTATAGTATATCTAACCACTCACAAGTCTATACATTCTAACACACAAACAACTTCCTAATATTACGAATAACTCCGAGTACATATATATATATATATATCACACAATAGGCAAGCATCAATATACTATGGGGGCACGCTCATTCAAGCCCACGTACACAACTTAGGTACGTGCACAACGACACCTCACAAGGGTCCAAGGGTCTACTAACACTTAAGGGTTGGCACGGACATTGACGGACACTTAAGCCTAAGCAATAAAGAGAGGTCGAGAGCGTGACGAGGGAAGGATCGATAAGCACGAGTTCAGATAGGACGAGTACAAGGAGACAGCTTGGTTAGACGAAACATTGGCTCAATGGTGATGTTTAGGTTGAGGGAAAAGGAGGTGTAGTGATACATACATAGGATGTAGAAAAGAAGGTAGGGTAGGTGGCACATGCTAAAATACGTGAAGTCTGAAAACTGTTGTACTTTAAAATCCTCGTCTGAGAAGAATTGTTTGGGGATCGATAAAACGAGTTGTTCAAAAGTAAATCTGAGTTGAATATTCAAAATAATAGAAAATGGCCTATTGGTTTTGAAATCATTTTGAAAGGAAGTAAAATCATTTACGCGAATATTATGGACATGGTTTAGAAAATTCTATCAGTCAGTAATTTACTAAAATGTTGACCAAAAAGTTTTGGAAAGTCAAGAATGAAATCAAGTAACGGAAAGATTTAAACTCATGTTAAATGTTTTCAAAACTTCTAGGCTATGGAAGATTTAAAATAATCAATTTTGAAACTTCTTTTAGAAAACCATGGTTTGCCAAAAATGAGAAACTGATTTACAAAAGGTTCTTAATGTACGAGCACAACAAGTCTGACACGGATATAAATATAATTGAAATTCAATTTGGTTTAGAAATTTTTCTAAAACGTGTATGGTGAGCGGAAAGAAAATAGTAGTAACTTAGCATAAGAATTATCAGGGTTGAATAGCAAATCTTTAAAATCAAATCAGGGAGGGTCTAAAGCAGGAAGAGGTTATGAAAATGGTAATTTTGCAAAAATCTGAAATAGTGGGAACGGCGAGCAAAACCAACTTGCTGAAATCTGAAATTCCATGTGGCTTGAAGAGTATATTAAAAGTAAACACGATGTATTATTCAAATGGCACAAATAAGAAGGAAAATTATAAATCGAATTGGACAAACGGTTCGGAATAAAATATATGAAAAGACGACATGAGTACGAAAACATAGGCTGGGGAAAATATTATAAGCTAGAGTTCAAAATTCCGACAAACGTTTTAAAAATTTAAATCAACGAAGTAGTATGGGAAAGAGGAAATCGAAGAATACTTTCAGAAGATTCAGGTTTGTAACGGAGAGGGTCGAAAATTGACGACGATCGTCATGAGGCGATCTCGTGAATCGAGGGGAGGAAATTGGTCAGGTGGTCAAAGCATACATACGTCTAGGACATGAATCAGAAAAGTCTACGGAAACTCCTACGGTTGACCAACTAAAGATTTGAAACTAAGCACTAAGACTTCCTAAGGGGCTGGACGGTAATGAAATGCGTTCAGCTTGGTCCGAGATCAATGAACCCAAGCGAACGACAAAAGGAAATTTTAGAGGTCTAGTATGGTCAGGGTTAGGCAAGGACCACTAAGGTAACTCCTACGGCGATCAATTGCTAGAAGGGGGGTCTAACTACCAATCGGAGGCTTCTAACTAGCAAGCACAGACGTCTAACTAAGTCCCTTACCACCTAGTGTCCTAAGAAATCGACTAGACTCAGGGCTTATGACTCGGATGTTGCAATTTATTTAATGGACATTCCGTTATCATCGTTGTTCCGTTAATTCGCAATTGCAAGACTGGACCTGCATGGGCCACCAACAAAACCTGTCACGCCCCGCTTCCCAAAATATGGAGGCGAAGCGTGAGAAGGTCCGCTCAGACTTGAAGCTGCAAAGCTGCAAGTCCGATAAGCGTCAATCAAATTTAAAACTGCAGGCCCTTGCAACGCGAACGAAACAAAGATAATAATAATGAAATGAGACAAAAGAAGCATCTCAGAATATCCATAAAATAAGTTTCCAACATCACAGAAAAACCACCAAGCTAAAAGTAAGAGACTAAAGGCCCAAACATGGCCAACAAAAGTACAAAGTACAACGACGGTGCTACGCACCAACAAAACTAACAAAAGGCCTAAAACAACATAAAGCTCAATAAAACTCAAAGCAAGGTCACCGGTGTCCACCAAAATCCTCCTGGCAATCATGGACTCAGACTCAGCGTCAGCGACTCATCACGTACACAGCAACGATCTCTGGCTCAGGGTCTAACATGTGACACCC
This sequence comes from Scilla litardierei, assembly GCA_030789695.1. NCBI lineage: Eukaryota > Viridiplantae > Streptophyta > Magnoliopsida > Asparagales > Asparagaceae > Scilla > Scilla litardierei. The sequence goes on from CM061139.1 coordinate 2,506,713, forward strand.
AAAGAGAAAGGGGCACATGTCAGCAAGTCTGGAAGACTTGTGCAAGTGAAACTGAAAGTACAAGTAAGAGCAACCTAGCAGTTCTAGCATGATGCAATGACATGGCAGTTTAAGTATGAGTGCAGCAGGTAAAGAAAACAACAAGTAGCTAGCATGGCATGGCAAGTGTGGCAAGACTAATAACATTTACAAGGATTTCTCTAGTCACGTTTTCATGTCATTTGCAGAGTTTACGCCTTACAGCTGAAATGACTTTCTTTCACACTGATTGGCCGCTTAACTCCGCCCCACCCAGAGTTTACGCCTTACAGCTGCAGTTGCTGATCAGGTAGACTCCCAGCTGATTGGCCGCTTAACTCTTACCCCATCCCACGTGTATCGAGCCAGGGCCTTACCCCCGAACGGTAATGCTCGCTTCTGGATCACGAGCCAGGAAGTGTTTTTAACAAGTATGGCGTAGGGGTGCACCTAGCCAGGACAAGCAAGTACAAGTATGTAGCGTGTGCTACGAATGCAATATTCAACTTGGATGACATGTAGAATGCGATGCATGGCAGTTAAAAGTGCGTACAGATAAGGAAAGTAAACGTGACAGTTTAGTATGCATGAACATCAAGTTTAAAGGGTGGATCTAGCTTCGTTGTCAAGCTAGATCAATTAGGTGACGGATCTAGTTTCGTTGTCAAACTAGATCAAATAGGCGTCTAGCCAGCTATCATTTCACTGGCTAGTCTCTTTTACGCTAAAAGTAAGGAAGTGGCCTAAAAACATGGCCCTACACAAGAGTTGGCAAGTTTCACTTGCCTGTAAGTACAACGTCTGAGCACAGCGTCCAATGAGTCCAAGAATCACAATTATCCTACGTGCAAAGTCCACCGGCCTAAAGTCCATATTATTAATCTTGATTAGTGATTGCTAAAACATTTAAAATACTTTAAAATACTGATTTTTAGTCTTGATTAGTCATGCAATTGGGTTGGGGGTCCTAGGGGTGCAAAGCGTTACCTCAACACGACGCGAAAGCTACACCGGCGTCGGGTAGCGACGCCGGGGGTTGGAATAATAGAACGCGCTCCAAGTCCTGATTCCAAAATATATTCCTCGCTGGAAAATTCAGAGCTTCAACCGGGGCGACGGTTCCAGATTCCAAAGCTAGCACGTGCGACGACGGGCTACGACGTGCGACGACGTCGTACGCGACGAATCCTCGAAGAGCAAGCACCTAGGTGGGGCCCACAGTAGTCCTAGTGACCTTTTGGGGACCCACAATACCTCTGGAGAACATGGGGGGCCCACGGTGGTAAGTGGTGCGACGGATGCGGGGTTGCGACGTATGGCCATCGGTCATACCCTAGCCTGACCGAGAGAGTCTCTCGGTCAGACACAGCGCACGGCGCTGTGCAGCGCTGCGGAGCGGTGCAGCAGCGGGTGCGAGGAAATCCATCGGTCGGAGCGGTCGGTCGTCTCGGTCGGGCGCTTGGGCGGGCGTTGCAACGTTGCAATGTTGCAACGCGGGGCGATGCGGGCGTGGGCATCGGTCAGACACAGCGGGCGGGCCGGTCGGGCGCTTGGGCTGCAGCGGAGCGGGGGAACGGGCGTGAGCGGGGGCGGCCATCGGTCTGACCGAGGGAATTCCTCGGTCGGACACAGCTTGGTGCGGGGGAACGATGCAGCGGCTGTGCGATGGCGCGGACGAAGCTTGGTGCGGAGGCAGCTGCCGGTCAGAGCGGGCGAACGGAGGCCGTTCTCTCGGTCGTGCGGTGGCTGAACGTCGCAACGTTGCGACGAATCGTCGCAACGTCCAATTTGAGTTTTGGGAGAGGCTAGGTCTAATTTCTTGCGAAAATAGGACTTGCTAGGGGTTGCTTATATAGTATAGGTGGGTTGACTTGGTCTAGGGCTAAATCTAATAGGATTAGAAGTTCAAAAAGATTTAAAATTTGAATTTAAACTTCTCCAACCCATTCTAGGATTTGACCTGGTCCAAATGAGCTGGAAATTGGCTCAAAAATTCTTTAAAACGTTTAAAACTCAAATAAATTTTATTTGGCCGAAATTAATTTAAAAATAAATTATTAAAAATATTATAAAACTTGTTAAAAATATAAAAGTGGTCAAATAAACTCCAAAAATTATAAAATAAATATCGTGGTGTTTGTGATGACGAATGTGAGCTAACTAAGAAGACGGATCTCAAATTCGACGTCGGATGACGAAACTAAAAATAGAAACGTCTCCCGTCAAGAGTGAGAATCGTCACGTCTCATCGAGCAAGTTTAAATTGTGGGAAAACGACTCGAGAAACGTCGTTCCAAATTAGTGCCATTATTTAATACTCTCAGAGACGTTCACAACGACATATCACATAAAAGTGTTCACAAACAAATATATTCTAAAATAAACACGTGCACGGCCAAAAGCACGTGCACGAAAAACGTACGCCGAAAAGTGGTCGTTACATTATTGATACATGGATACATCTTATACATACACCAACATCTTCATATTCACAACTCTAAGTACAAAGGTCCACCCGAAAAGAAACACCAAAAAGTACAAGTCTCTCATCATACCCCTCACCACCCAATACTACAACTGATCACCAACTCCGAAGCTCCAGCCGCTATCTCCAACCTCCAACTCACATGACCTGAAAGTCAACGGGGACACGTCAACGCGTGACCCAGTAGAAACTCCTAACACTCTAGCAGAACCCAGTTTTAGAACTAGTCTGTCTATCTAGGGAGGGTAGTCTAACAAGTAAGGTTCATGGTGCGTAAAAGTAATCACATTCCAACATGCGAACCTAGTTATGAGAACGTGCAAAAACATGCATATGAAACCATATTATGAAATGCAGCTATTGAAAGGAAGCGTAAGAACATGTTACCATGGGACAATAGCATTAAAGTACACAAAAATAAGGAGACATGAGATAACAACATTTATAAATTAAAGACAACTACTATAAGTTGTTGATTCACATATTTGGAACCCGTGTAAACCGTAGAACGCTAAGGAGGCGGACTTCACCCAGGGTGGGTGAAAAAGTGGTACCACAACCAGCGACACGAACACTGGAGGGGCCTCTCGTAACTCTCCGTACCCGAACGGAACAAGGTATGGGAGTGAGACAAACTCGGTTTTTCTATCGGACAAACGGAGCAAACCATCAATTACAGTCATGATGCATCACGAGTACACCAGCGGCCTCTCCAACCCTTTCAACTTGCCCTTCTGGGAGTGATACGGTGGGTGAGAATTCATATCAGATGTCCGCTCCTTAACTCCTAAAGTTTACCCGTTTTCCCCCAAACCCGTGTCACCCTCCTTTAGGAGGACTGATACAGTCCTCATTCTCACTCTCAGTTTTCAAGATATTACTTCGTTTGTCAACGAATCATCTAGCGGACTTGAATACCGCTTTAACCAACTTTTAACAATATCATCATCATCATCATCATTATCATCATCATCATCATCATCTCAATTAAAGAATTGCATGGAATATCATCACAAACTCATCGTTATGAACATACTAATGTGAAAGCATAAACAAATTGAACTTAAATATTATTGACATAACGAATATTTCATGAACCATCTGCATAACTACATGTATCAAGAGCATGTCATTGAGAACATGATTAGCACAAACAAACTTAACTTCAAACAAAACTACACCATGATAAGTACTAAGCAAAATTAGCTTATGAATCTGTCAAAACCGTTACAGCAGAAAGAATATCACTTTTAGCCTATCTACAGCCAGAATTGGTGTCTGGTCCCTTCACGAAAGTTGTAGATATGGGTGTTTTCCTTTCACTGACCAATTTTCATAAGCTCAGTTGATATATGTGATTTATGGTGGATTTTCTCCTAACAGGTATAATTTCAGCATTCTGAACCAGAAACTGAGTTCAGTTCAAATCCATTTTTCTACAAGTTACAGACAGAATTAAAATCTAAAAAAATTATAGGTTGAATATCTTGAAGTCAGCTTTCCAACGGCATCAAGATCATAATATTTTATAAAGTGTGTATGGAGTTCTACTCGTTTTACTGAAAGGTGTCAAAACTGTCTAAAAACAGACCAGTTTTAGAAACTGAGTTTTTATCCTAGCTTTCAGTCCGAATTTGCAAAACTTGTAAACGTGAAAGTTATTAAGGACTACAATATGAATAACATATATTGTTTTCATATTTTTCTTTCATCTACGTTGGGAGATATTCTCAGTTTAACAGATAATAAAAATACTGGAATTTCCGAACAGTTTTGATTGAAACACCAGTTTGCATATCCAAATTTTTATAAAATCATACGGCTAGAATTTGGAAAAATGATCTAAATGAAAGTTGTTCATAACAATGAGATACCCAACATATAAAATTTCCAAAGCATTCCCATTAGCCAATTAACCCCAGCACTTAGTCAAAGTTTCAGTTTTTCTAGATCAAACTTCAGCATGAAGAACAAAGGTGTTTCATGAAAGTTAATTCAATTCTCCTTGTCCTAAAACTAAATTCTACCTAGGTGAAAGGAATTTCTACCTTGCAAAAGTCCTCCAAAATATTTCTTTGTCCCTTCTTAGTCCTTGATGGAGAGCCACATATCCTCCTTCTCCAAGCTCCAATTGATCTCCAAAAAGTAGGGTTTTGGGGCTAATTTGGACTAATTTTAGATGTTGGAATGATGAGGGGTCGTTGGTGGTGGAAGGGGGAGGAGTAATTGGTGGTGATGGAGGAGGAAGGGGTGGTGCAAGAGGGGAGAAAGGGGAGGAGGAATTTTGACCAGAATTTTGGGGGGTGAGGGAGAGAAAAATGAGGGTTTTCTTGAATTTTTTTGTATTTTGTTTTCCATCCCTAGTTTTTAGGAATCCCTAAAATCCTCCCCACCATCCATTTAGTCAAGATTTTTGCCATGTATTCTCTAATTAACTAACAATATGACACATAATAGGATGTGTTGTCATAGTAAGAAAAATGTGTATTTTGTATTTTAAGAAATTAAAAATACATGAAGAAATACTTCATACACTCCAAATACATGTATTTCTCCAAATACTCTCATATACTAAATTCAAGTAATGAGTTTAAAATATTTTAAAATAAATTCCTACACCAAAATAATTAAAGAAAAATACGGGCATACTCCCCAAAAATCATACGCACTTATCTACGCCCAAAAATACCTACATATATATGTATATAGGGATACAGGGTATTACATTCTACCCACCTTAAAAACAAAGTCCGCCCTCGGACTTTTCATGGTAAGGGTCTGACCTGAGATTAAATAGTAGAAGGGTCTCCCTACCCACGACATACAAACAACGCTATATGTATATACAATAAACTCATGTATACATGCAATATATCGTAGATTATACACATATATATGGACATTCTTATCCAAGAATATAGGTATACACACAGACAAATCATCACAACACCTACATAGTACTATACATTCCATATTCATCAATGTACTCACAAATATATCTATATTGCATGAGAACACTCACATATATATACAGACTAATATGTGCACACATGCTAGTACACCTATACACATGGACACATGTATCACTGTCGTACATAGCAATAAGTAGAAATGTGTATAGATACACCCAATGCATTAATATACACGCCAATATTTATACCCTTAGTATACCCACTATATATACACTCACATATAGATACACACAAATACATGTCCAAAGACATTTGCTATATCATGGATACATATAGATATATCTAAATACATACACCTTTATATGTAATCACACACTCCTTGTATTTGTATATCTACATACATGCATATTCACATGATATTTAAACACACCCTACTCATAAGTCACAAAGCTAGCATACTTACACATACACATACCTATGGGTATACCTAGATACATCAGAGTATAATTCAAGTATACATCCATATGTATTCATATCCAATATTTACTCACATAAGTCTAATTTATCCACATATTCACGGTACAAATATACTTACATACAAGCCGTCCGCATAACATATATTCAATGCAGTATATATACACACACAACACTATGTATAAATAATAGCATAAGAATCTTATCAATACAGTATATGTATCTATACACACACACACACACACTTGTACAAACAAGACATGTCCATATATAATTCTCATTCACTTGTTACACTCACATATCATCACATAATATATAAGTACACACCAATATTGTATAACTTGGTATACCTACTTATGCATATCTATACACACCATTTAGTAAGACAATATATTTCACACACTACTTATGATACGCCTCCAATAGTATCTATACTCATATATACATATCTCATTATATCAATTTACACCACCACATTCCTAGTATGCATACACACACACGTCATCACATAAATTCTAATATAACAATACCAATACACACAGATATTCACATAATGATATATCTATCCAACATCGGTGTAAGCGTATCCACTTACAGTCAGACAGGCAACCATATACATATTTCCTATATGTATCAAACACACAACTCTAGTACACCTAGGGCATGCCCATCCGCACATGGATTTACACAATCATCATGTACATATACACCACATATTACCAATACATACGGTATACCATATCTATACATCACCTAGAGCTCAACCAACTATATATGTCCATGATACACACTTCTTATAGGTTACCATATGTTAACATATATACGTATGCACCTCTATACTCAGACATACAATCATGTACGTCTCCTAGTACCCATTCAACATTCACAGATGTATCATTGCACAAGATTTAGCATATCAATATCAATACACATAGATAACCATACAAAATTATATTCATCTATATACAGGCGTAAGCGTGCCAGCTTACAACCATATATATAACTATATACATATCACGTATATCACCACGTATGCATATACAACATAATAGACAACCATAATATACTCACATTTCGAGAGTATGCCAGCTCATACATGAGTGGGACACATGGATCCCTGGATCCACACATACATGGGTGTATACACTACACTTTATATATACACACACACACACACACACTTACGACATACATCTCAACCAATACAATCACTCTATTGCACCTACCTCTTAAAGTGCAACCACTTACGAACACGTGTACTTATAATTTCACATACCAACATATAGCCACACCAGTAGCTAAGGTAGTAGCATATACATATAATCATTCCATGTATACCATTATACACTCTATACATTCAAATATACTTCCAGTTAGACTTACCAACAAACATCCATATACTAACACATATACCATAAATTTATTTACACGCCATTACATATTCACACAGATACTCCGCATATCTATACACTTTTCCATTAGACACACATATACAAATATATCTTCTAACCTCACATAAATGCATCATACTTTAGTATCTATACATACAGCTCTATATACATCCATATAGTCATACATATACACCTCCAAATATAATCGAAGTATAGATTACCATATAGATAATACATAACACTCTATTGCACAGATAATATGTCATACACATAATTTCACTCATCAAATACTACATTCACCTCAATCCATACAAACAACATTACTATACACACACACCTATACTATGAATTACAAGAATACACATAAGTAGTTATACACGTATCTATAGTGTATCTTATTTACAGATATAGCTATAGACACATATCTATAGAATTACACGCGAAGACATTACAATACTTTTATATCCATGCAAACACATACCCACCCGTACATATATGTATATACAAACAACTACTCATGCTTAAACTCAGGGAGCTCTTTACATTGGGGTCCTAATACCAGGGTTTTACCCGAAGGCTGATCACCTACCCACCTTAGGATACATCTACCCCTATGGAGCATTACCCGTACTATCCTTACGCACGCCGCAGTGCGGAGACCTGCATGGGCCACCACCTGCAACGACCCGGTCCCCGGGATACCGGATAAGTACGAATCCGTATCAGGTATTTCCGAAGAGGCGAGTGTTACGTAGAAAGAAAGAAAAGAAGAGAGTAGGAAGAACACTGCAGGTACTACGCATGTGCTGGGAAGTACAAGTAAAACTCCGTCACAGCTAAAAACACTGAGAAAATAACAAAAGTACAATATTCCATTTTATTGATACATGGATACATCTTATACATACACCAACATCTTCATATTCACAACTCTAAGTACAAAGGTCCACCCGAAAAGAAACACCAAAAAGTACAAGTCTCTCATCATACCCCTCACCACCCAATACTACAACTGATCACCAACTCCGAAGCTCCAGCCGCTATCTCCAACCTCCAACTCACATGACCTGAAAGTCAACGGGGACACGTCAACGCGTGACCCAGTAGAAACTCCTAACACTCTAGCAGAACCCAGTTTTAGAACTAGTCTGTCTATCTAGGGAGGGTAGTCTAACAAGTAAGGTTCATGGTGCGTAAAAGTAATCACATTCCAACATGCGAACCTAGTTATGAGAACGTGCAAAAACATGCATATGAAACCATATTATGAAATGCAGCTATTGAAAGGAAGCGTAAGAACATGTTACCATGGGACAATAGCATTAAAGTACACAAAAATAAGGAGACATGAGATAACAACATTTATAAATTAAAGACAACTACTATAAGTTGTTGATTCACATATTTGGAACCCGTGTAAACCGTAGAACGCTAAGGAGGCGGACTTCACCCAGGGTGGGTGAAAAAGTGGTACCACAACCAGCGACACGAGCACTGGAGGGGCCTCTCGTAACTCTCCGTACCCGAACGGAACAAGGTATGGGAGTGAGACAAACTTGGTTTTTCTGTCGGACAAACGGAGCAAACCATCAATTACCGTCATGATGCATCACGAGTACACCAGCGGCCTCTCCAACCCTTTCAACTCGCCCTTCTGGGAGTGATACGGCGGGTGAGAATTCATATCATATGTCCGCTCCTTAACTCCTAAAGTTTACCCGTTTTCCCCCAAACCCGTGTCACACTCCTTTAGGAGGACTGATACATTTCTCATTCTCACTCTCAGTTTTCAAGATATTACTTCGTTTGTCAACGAATCATCTAGCGGACTTGAATACCGCTTTAACCAACTTTTAACAATATCATCATCATCATCATCATCATCATCATCATCATCATCATCATCTCAATTAAAGAATTGCATGGAATATTATCACAAACTCATCGTTATGAACATACTAATGTGAAAGCATAAACAAATAGAACTTAAATATTATTGACATAACGAATATTTCATGAACAATCTGCATAACTACATGTATCAAGAGCATGTCATTGAGAACATGATTAGCACAAACAAACTTAACTTCAAACAAAACTACACCATGATAAGTACTAAGCAAAATTAGCATATGAATCTGTCAAAACCGTTACAGTAGAAAGAATATCACTTTTAGCCTATCTACAGTCAGAATTGGTATCGTGTCCCTTCACGAAAGTTGTAGATATGGGTGTTTTCCTTTCACTGACCAATTTTCATAATCTCAGTTGACATATGTGATTTATGGTGGATTTTCTACTAACAGGTATAATTTCAGCATTCTGAACTAGAAACTGAGTTCAGTTCAAGTCCATTTTTCTACAAGTTACAGACAGAATTATAATCTAAAAAAATTATGGGTTGAATATCTTGAAGTCAGATTTCCAACGGCATCAAGATCATAATATTTTATAAAGTGTGCATGGAGTTCTACTCGTTTTACTGAAAGGTGTCAAAACTGTCTAAAAACAGACCAGTTTTAGAAACTGAGTTTTTACCCTAGCTTTCATTCCGAATTGGAAAAACTTGTAAACGTAAAAGTTATTAAGGACTACAATATGAATAACATATATTTTTTTCATATTTTTCTTTCATCTACATTGGGAGATATTCTCAGTTTAACAGAGAATAAAAATACTGGAATTTCAGAATAGTTTTGATTGAAACACCAGTTTGCATATCCAAATTTTTATAAAATCATACGGCTAGAATTTGGAAAAATGATCTAAATGAAAGTTGTTCATAACAATGAGATACCCAACATATAAAATTTTCAAAGCATTCCCATTAGCCAATTAACCCCAGCACTTAGTCAAAGTTTCAGTGTTTCTAGATCAAATTTCAGCATGAAGAACAAAGGTGTTTCATGAAAGTTAATTCAATTCTCCTTGTCCTAAAACTAAATTCTACCTAGGTGAAAGGAATTTCTACCTTGCAAAAGTCCTCCAAAATATTTCTTTGACCCTTCTTAGTCCTTGATGGAGAGCCACATATCCTCCTTCTCCAAGCTCCAATTGATCTCCAAAAAGTAGGGTTTTGGGGCTAATTTGGACTAATTTTAGATGTTGGAATGATGAGGGGTCATTGGTGGTGGAAGGGGAGGAGTAATTGGTGGTGATGGAGGAGGAAGGGGTGGTGCAAGAGGGGAGAAAGGGGAGGAGGAATTTTGACCAGAATTTTGGGGGGTGAGGGAGAGAAAAATGAGGGTTTTCTTGAATTTTTTTGTATTTTTTTTTCCATGCCTAGTTTTTATGAATCCCTAAAATCCTCCCCACCATCCATTTAGTCAAGATTTTTGCCATGTGTTCTCTAATTAACTAACAATATGACACATAATAGGATGTGTTGTCATAGTAAGAAAAATGTGTATTTTGTATTTTAAGAAATTAAAAATACATGAAGAAATACTTCATACACTCCAAATACATGTATTTCTCCAAATAATCTCATATGCTAAATTCAAGTAATGAGTTTAAAATATTTTAAAATAAATTCCTACACCAAAATAATTAAAGAAAAATACGGGCATACTCCCCAAAAATCATACGCACTTATCTACGCCCAAAATACCTACATATATACGTATATAGGGATATGGGGTATTACATAGATCTTCATAATAAGCTTAGGCAATGGATTAACTGCAAAATAGAGATTAGTCACAAGTATTTATGTTTGCTCATCATTAACACCAAGTAGGGAGAAGTCCAATACTCAACATTCTCCACCTTTTTGATGATGACAAACAAACATAAACAAAAAGATAAATAATTGTGCTTAATGAAAACTTACTCCCCCTACATAGATGCCAATCAAGTTAGACAATAAATATTAGAGCATCTACATATCAATTGAAGCAAATGAGTAAGATATGCATGAATGAAATGAATTCATGATTCATGAAATCTAGGATTTAAAATCTCTATTCATTGTATCTTACTCCCCCTGAATCTAAGGCAACTTCAATCTTAGATTAAAGTGTTATTAGTATATACTTAGCACCAACATTATGAATCATTATGAATCTATATGTTTATTTCTCTCCCCCTATGGCATTATCCAAAAAGTGGGAGTAAAATAACAACAACCACCATGCTAAATAAAAATATCAACAATCAGAGAGTTTAAAGATATATAAAACTAAAACTCATAAAACCACATCATAAACTTATGTGAATAGAGGAATAGAAGTCCAATATCAACATTTTAGATATCGAAGAAAACATAGTATCTCAAATCACATCACATTACAGCATATATGGAGACAATATCTCAAAATTCACGCAGATACGAAAAGCAATTATGCAATGTGTGAAACAGAAGAAGAAACTGCAACATCATATATATATATATATGTGTGTGTGTGTGTGTGTGTGTGTGTGTGTGTGTGTGACACATAGGATATCATAATATAAAAAAATGGGAAGCGTGGGTTTCGGAGCAGGCGTTTCTAGCGATCAGGTAAACCCTAATGGCGGCCATGGAGATGGCAGCCCGATTCCTCCTTCTGATGATGGGAATGGTTGGTAAAAAGTATTTCACAGCAAGAGGAAGTCTACTTCGGTGTTTAACGGCAGAACCAAACCGCAATCTCGAACAGGCGGCACTCACGTGAGTCACCTGCTGGGTGGAGGCGCAAATCGTCCTAGGGGGCGATTCAATCGGAGTGGTAGCGATCAAGGGCGCCCTAATCCTGTGCGTAGTGACTCTGCCGTCGGTGGTGGAATCGCTAAGGCGCCGGTTAGACCTAATTCCCAATTCAGAATAATTCCTTCTGAAGGACAGCGTTCTTGGGTGGATATTTGTGCCACTCGTCGGAAATACGCTGATCCTTTGGTGATGAGTTATATCCCTCCCATCATCGGTGAGGATGGCGTCGAGAAGGCAAAAGTTCGAGGGGCTGAAATTCTTGAAGGCTCTGCTCGCTGGCAGAACACCCTTGTAGGCTACGTTCTTGGTGATATCCCATATTTTGGTCAGATTAAGGCTTGGACCGAGAGGCTTTGGAGACTGAAGGGAGGTCTTCGTATTTTTTCTAGAGAAAATGGTTACTTTTACTTCAAATTTGAGAAGGCGGAAGATAGGGACGCCATCCTTCATGGCGGGCCTTGGCTCTTTGATGGTAGACTCGTTGTCCTGTAAAATTGGTCCCCTTCTGTATAGTACAATCGGGATATACTTTCTGCGGTGCCAGTTTGGGTTCAGCTTCATAATCTCCCTTTGCCTATGTGGACGTTGAGGATTTTGAACTCTATTGCAAGTGTTGTAGGTAAGCCAATTTGTCTTGATAAGGCTACTGCTAATCTTGATAGGATCTCCTATGCAAGATGCTTAGTGGAGGTTAATGCTAAGAGTCCGCTAAAGAGGTCTGTCCCCGTTAAGCTAGATGACTTGTCTACTATATCTATTGATATTAAATATGAGGGTGAACCCCCAAGGTGTGGTGCTTGTGCTTGTTTTGGACACCTTGATATTCAGTGCCCCACGAAGGATCTCAATGTTCCCAATTCCGCTGCTAACAAGGGGGGTGAGACCAATCCTACAAACATAAAGCAGTTTACAGTGTCACTTGAGATCCTAGAAGACGGTGAATGCAGCAATCCTGTTAATGTAGAGAAGGAGATCGGTTATCCAAAACGAAATGGGAACCTGGGAAAATCTCTACTTCATGTCTTAAATATCTTTAATGTTGTCCGTAAGTTCCAACAATCTAAGGTCTCTACTGTGAATTCATGTCCTCTAAATCCTATGCATGTTCCTTTGTCCCCCACTGTCAATGACTGTGTGCGCCCCCAACTCAACTACAATTGTGGTAATCTGGATTCTGCCGTGGAAGCTTCTGACTCTGTGCATATGGAAGCTGATAAAGAGGAGGCCCCCCCTCCTGAGAAGCTCACCTTTCCCAACCCTGACTGGGAAACAGAACACTCAGCTCTGAGAGATGCAAAAACTCAGGGTAAATCCAGGCATGTCCCAAATACAGTCCGCCGAAGTTCTCGGCGCGCGCCATGAGCAGGTTTTGCTCTCACTCAAACTAATTTTAATATCATGACTATATTTTTTTGGAACTCTCGGGGACTTAATAACTCTGCTCGTAGAGCTGACCTGAAGCACTTTGTCCGGAAGGTTAACCCAACTATTGTATGCCTCCTTGAGACTAAGGTTGACTCTATCAATGCTGAGAGAATTGTAAAATGTTTTCCACAAGGATGGGGTAGCATTGATAACAGGAGCTCCCACAAGGGTGGACGCATTGTTGTTCTCTATAATTTGGCTGTCTGGAATTGTTTATTAAATTCAACCTCTCCTCAGCATATATCAGCTACATTCTCTAACTTGGCAGGACTTGTTATGGGAGTTACGGCCGTATATGGTTTCAATATCTCTAATTCCAGAGCTGATCTCTGGACTAGTCTCTCTTCTACTTACACTCTGTATAACAATATTCCTTGGGTTGTCGGCGGAGATTTTAATTGTGTTCGGAGCTCAAAAGAGAAGCAAGGCGGCCGAGCAGTTGACGTTAAGGCTATGGATGATTTCAATACATGCCTCGGGAATTGTCAACTCCTTGAAATGAAGAGTGCTGGTTCAATATTCAGTTGGAATAATAGGCGACTTGGGAGCTCACGTATTCTAGCCCGCCTAGATCGCATTATTTGCAACTCATATTGGCTTGATCTATTGCCGCATTCATATTATGAGTACCTCACTGCTACTACTAGTGACCATGCAGCTATGTGTGTTTATCTTCTTCAGAAAGAAACTTCTTTCCCCAAGCCGTTCAAGTTTTATAATTCTTGGGTGTCATTGCCAGGATATCATGAACTTATCAGGAAGCACTGGAGCCTTCTCTCCCTGGAATCTCTTTCGCAGAATCCCTTGCATAATCTTGTTTGTAATCTAAAATCATTGAAGCATGTTCTGAGATTTTGGTCGGCCAATCATAGGAAGAATCTGGATGTTAATTGTTGCCGTAAGGCTTTGGAGTTAATTCATTCGAACCCAACTCTACTTTCTGATGTAAACTCCCAAATTTGCGAAAGGAAGGCCACTATTAATCTTGCGATGGCTTTGAAAATGGAGGATGAGGATTTGAGACAAAAGAGTCGTCAAAACTGGTTGCTGCTTGGTGATAGGAACTCTAAATTTTTTTACACGGCCTTAAAAGCAAGATATTGTCATAACAATATTGGCCACCTAATCTCCTCGGATGGTAAAGCTTGTACCAACACGGTTATGCTTCGTGATGAGGCTAGACTGTACTTTCAGAATTTATACCAGCACCATGATTATTGGAATGTATTCCCAAATGTGATTCCTAAACGGAAGATTACTTTGGAAGCAATTAGTTGGTTGGATCGACCTGTCTTCCCTACGGAAATTATGAATGCGGTGTTCCAAATTGGCAAAGATAAGGCTCCTGGTCCCGATGGCTTTAACTCCTACTTTTTCCAAAGCGAATGGGATGTCATTGGTAAGGATGTTATCTCTGGAATTGCATCTTTCTTCAGTTCTGGTAAATTACTATCTAATATTAATCATACCTTCCTAACTCTGGTCCCCAAGAATGCAAACGCTTCAGGCCTTGGCGACTATAGACCTATTGCATGCTGCAAAGTCCTTTACAAAATTATCAGCAAAATCTTATGTAACAGATTGAAACCTGTTATTTCAGAACTAATTTCTCCAAATCAGGCTGCTTTTCTCAAAGACAGGTTGCTAGCAGATTGCACTCTCCTTGCACATGAACAAATTCGTGATTTTAGCAACCCCATGGGTGCCAGAACTTGCATTAAGCTGGATCTTCGCAAAGCTTTTGATAGTGTAAATAGAGAGTTTATTTTCTTCCTTCTACATCAAATGGGCTTCAGCCACAGATTTATAAATTGGATTTCGGAATGCATATCCACGCCCACTTTTTCTGTCTTGGTTAATGGATCGCCTGAGGGCTATTTCTCTTCCAATAGAGGGCTGCGGCAGGGTGACCCACTATCGCCCTATCTTTTTGTCCTTGTAATGGAAGCCTTTTCTCTTCTCATGTCCCGAGCAGAATGCTCAGGAGCTATTCACCCTATGCGCAGATCTGGAGCGATATCTCACCTCCTTTTTGCCGATGACCTATTGGTATTCTGTCGGGCAAACTCGCATTCTTTTCCTGGTCTGAAAGATTTGCTACACAACTTCAACCTATTGTTTGGGCTTCATATAAATTGGGACAAGAGCTCGACAATTTTCAGTAAGGGTGTTCGAAATACTAATTCCCTGGCTGATATTCTCGGAATTAAAATGGTACCTTCCTTTACTATCTATCTGGGATTACCACTCTCCTCCAAATACCCAAAGCCATACTTATTTAATCGGCTGGTGGACAAGTGCAAAAAAAGGCTCCTGGGTTGGTCATCATCGACGCTTTCTATCTCGGGGAAAATTGAGTTGGTTCGCTCTATCATTTACGGTATGGTTGCCTTCTGGATGCAAGCTTATTGTATTCCCCGCTCTGTTATCCGTTCTATTAACTCAGCTTGCAGGAAATTTATTTGGGGTAAGCTCAATAGTTGGGCTTGGAAGGACATGTGCACTCCCAAGAAAGAAGGTGGAGTGGGTCTGAGATTATTATCTGATTTGAATGTTGCTTCCGGAATCAGGTTAACCTGGAGAGTTCTCTCTAATAAGGGGATTTGGGCCCAATATATGCAAAAGCACTATGAAGACATCTCTACTGGATTCTACGGTACTAAAGCTAAGCCTACACAGTCAGGATCCTGAAAATTCCTCTTGAAATGTCGACAATTCTCTCAAAAACTTATTAAGCGCATTGTAAGGGATGGAACGACCACTTCTTTCTGGTACGATAACTGGCATCCATCGGGCCCTCTTTACCTGCTCCAAGACCCACCGCCTGGCTCTGAATTCTACACGGTTAGCCACTTTTGGTCAACTGATGGTTGGAGGAATGATCCCAGTATTGTTGGTCTCCTTCAATTCCTTTGGCAATGCACGCTTACTGATGAGGCTGACGAATGGCGTTGGGAAGCCGGTGTGAAATTTTCTTTGCGAGATGCATGGAACGGCTGTAGAATTATTGGGCCAGTATTCAATCACTTTGACACAATTTGGTTCCAGTTGTATGTACCAAAGATGGCACTCACGTTGCTTAGAGCCTTGCGTAAGAAGCTGCCCACCCGTGACCTGATGCATTCATGGGGAATTGCTGCAGAATATTGTTGTGTTCTTTGCGATGCTCAAGTGGAAGAGTCACATGCGCACCTCTTTTTCGAGCGTGATTATACAAGGTATATCCTTACACGTAGTCTCCTAAAATTGAACTACAAAGGGGTTGTACCAAATACATTGTCAGGTATGAGTGATCTTATCAGTTCTTGCTATATGAAGAAGGACCCTGCGGGTGTGTTGGCTAAAGCCGTCCTGGCAACTATGGTTTGGCACATTTGGAAGCAACGCAATAATCGAATTTTTGAAAATATATCCAAGGGAAAGGTTTTACTATTTGCAGATATTGAATCGGATGTCAAAAGCTCACTTTGTAGCCTGGACCTAGATGAAGTCACGGACACCACCCCATTTGTTAACTGGGGATTCATCGAAGCTGGCTAAAATTTGAGTTGTCCTATTTTTGAATCTCCATTGTATAAGGCACTATTCACGCTTGTTAGTGCAGTTGATAATTTTTTGTAGTTGGTGACGACGCTTGTGTCCTCTCCCTGCTCTTTTTATTATCTTCTGTTACTAACTCGTGTTGTTGGGTTGTAAATTATTTTGGTTATTAATAAAGACTAACTCTTACTCGTCATATATATATATATATATATATATATATATATATATATATATATATATATATATCTATATTATAAAACAGGGATGTTATCATGGGTTATTGGATAAGAGTTTTTGGATAAGAGTTGAGAAATTGGTTATAAATGAGGGGGTTGTTAAGAGAAATGGGATAAGATAAGAGAAATTGGATAAGATATGAGAAATTGGATAAGAGAAATTTGGATATGGGTAATTGGGTAATAAAGTTTGTTGTTGTATGCATTGGGGTTTGCAAATTTGGGGGGCAAATTTGGGGGGATGTTTGAAAATTGAAAGTTTGAATTTGAAAACAAAACTCAAAAGCAAAACAGTTGAAATACCTAACTAAGTTATTTTGGGGGAAAGCCAAAATTTATTTGGGGGGGAAGCACAGCGTCCTTGATGTCTCTCGCCTAAAAGCAAAAAGAAAAAAGAACGCAAACGGCGGTCTCTCGCCCAAAAGCACACCCTCATCAGATGGTCGAAACCCTAACATGCCTGAAGCACGCAAATGGGAAGTCATCAAGCACGCAAATGGAGGGAAGTCATCAGATGGTCGAAACCCTAACATGCCTGAAGCACTCCAGCGAGAAGTCATCGAGTACGCAAATGCTGATTTACTCCGGCGAGATCTGGTAATTTGCTTCCCATTTTTGCTATTTGCAAGATCTGGTATGCAATGGTGGAATTCTTTGTCTATGTAACTCTGATCTTTAAACTTTGTCAATTGAAACCATTTTTGCTATTTTTGCTTCACATTTTTACTACAGTTCGGAATCGGACAATGTAACTTTGATCTTTTGAAAAGATACTAACTTGGGGATTGTAGCAAGATCCCTTTTGAGCTTTCATGTGATTTAGGTCAAGAAATGATTTTGTTTGCAATTGAAAAGATTGAGACTTGATTAACAATTCATGTGATTTAGCTTTGCTTCTTTCCAAATTTACATCTGCTTGAACCTGGAGTGATGCCATATTGATTCCAAATTCTTTGATGCCATATGGAGTGATGCCATATTGTAATTTGATGCCATATCTACCTTGAACCTGGCATCATTCCAAATTCCAAATTCCAGTTTCAAGCATGTGAATTCCAAATTCCAAATTCCAAATTCCAAAAGAACCTGGCATCATTGCTTAAATTCCAAATGACCTGTCATCATTCCAAATTCCAAATTCCAAATTCCAAATGACCTGGTATTATATATCTACCTTGAACCTGGCAGAATTCTACACTCCATGACCCCAGCAAATTCTTCTTTATTATGAACATACAAGTGCTTTGTTGCCTACCTTCTTAACTGTGAATGCCATGCTAATTCTGTAATTCTTAGTGCGCCTTCAAATTCTGAATATCTAATTGCAAGTTCTTAACCAGGTCCATGGTTCTGGTTCAAGTATGTACTCACCATTGGAGAATGTCCCCTACTAGAAAGCTTCATTAAAGGAGACGATTCATGATTTAAGCTCATCCCGTTTATATGTAAGGTTGGTAATATGTTTCCACATGCCGGTTGGCATCTGTTTCAGAGTGTTTTCTCACTACAATGCGTTGACCATGGAGAACCCGGTCAACGTGGTCAAGGGGCCCGCTTTGGGTCCCTCGGGGGCTTCGAATCGGTGCAGAAGGGGCGAGGGGAAGCCTCGGCCCTGGTTGAGACGCTCGGCCTCGGACAGACGTGCTCGGCCTCGACTGGAAGGGGGACGAGGGGTAGCCTCAGTCGCCCGGGTAGATGCACGGCCGTCGGGTGGCGAGGGTGAGTCTCAGACCCGATTAGGACGCTCGGCCTCGGTAGGGCGTGCTCGGCCACAGAAGGCTGACGGTGAGGGGAAGCCTCACTGTCCGGTTGATCGAGTGGTCGGAGAGGGACGAGGGGTAGCCTCGGCCCGTTGGTCTGTTGTCCACCTGCGTAGACGAGAAAGCTCGTCAGGGGGCCGGACCTTGGTTCCGGCCAAATCCCCTCCGATGCCTAAGTCAGATAGAGATCTGAGAAAGGAGGCCCGGCGGAGACGGTCCGACTCGTGAGGAGATCGTGACGGCGTCTCTCGGCGCGAGCGGGGGAGGAAGGAGATGAATTGGGGGAACGAGGTCGTTGATGGAGTACCTTAGGTTTTGTTACCTGAGATGTGGTCCCTTTCTTCGTCCTCTTCCTAGCCCTTTTGTAGAGCCCCGGCGTAATCGCCTCTGTCCCACGTCCCACGTCCGCCATTGATCGTGCCCCATCAGTCCCCCCTCGCCGCCGCTCTCTCCGCCCTGCCAGCACCTCCCCATTATCGCTATTTAGTGGTCGCGCGTCCGGGGGAGTGGTTTTCGCAGGAGTGGGCGAGCGACCAACGGGTTATTGGGGCCGGGTCGGATCGACGTTCGAGAAGGTCCCTTGTAGGGCCTTTGTTGAATGGGCTTTGAGGACGCAGATGGGCTTTTGACCAGTAGTCGGGCTCCTGGGCTCGTGCTTTATGGGTCTCGGCCAAATAGGCGTAACAATTGCCCCCATCGGTCGGGTTGATCGGCCTCGGCCGGTTCGGCTCGGCCGATGTGACCTCTGCCGATTGTGACGAGCTCGCCAGTCGATGCCGACTCATTTATTAGTCGTCATCATGAGTTGGCCCGTTCGATGTTTTTAAGGCGCGGGTTCCGAAGCGCCGTCGTCCTTCAGATGCTGCCACGTGTAGTGGCAAGCTTATCCCCGCCGCTCGCGGAGTCGCCTTAAGTTCGAGAAGCCGAAGGGTTTGTGAGCCGCCATTGGTGGGGTCGATCAGCCTCGGCTCGCTCAGATCACCCGTTATGTCTCCTGGGATTCCGAGCGGCGCTTCAATCGAGGCGAGGCCATAAATGCAGGTCATGATGAGGCGGATCGATTGGTCTTCAACTGGCGCCAATTTCGGAACGCCGCCGACTCTTCGAGCCTCGCCACGCATTCTTGTCAGGCGCTTCGAATTCTCCCCTGGCATATAAGATCCCCAGTTGTGTTGATCTCCACTTCTTCTTCGCTCCTCCCGGTATTCAGAGCCTTCAGCAACTCGGAGTTCCCCGTCGCCTTCGCTTCTTTGTCCTCTCCAAACTAGTTGAAAATAGGTAATTCCTCTCTTGCTTTCATCCTATGGCTGCTCTTAGGATAGGCGGTTCTGGCCGGAGGACGAGGGGTCCTCCGGAGTCCGGGCGGGGCGAACCCCGGCCAGGGGAGTCTGGTCCCCCCGCCGGGAGTCGTTCTCTTCAAGATAAGGGGAAGGAGAAACTTTTTCCAGACTACGCCCGTGATGACGTAGCGTTGGCTGCCGTACGGCTTAATGTGCCCCCGGTTGTCCTCCGTACGCCGTCGAGGACCCCTCCTTCGGTGGCCGCGGAGATCCGGGAAAGATATCTCTGCTTCCCATACGAGGTTCAGGTTCCATTTGTCGACGAGCGGATTTGCCTTCCGAGGAGCAATGAGGTCGGCGTCTACGTCGAGATGTTCCGCCTGGGTCTTCGCTTCCCGCTCCATCCCTTCTTCATCCAGGTCATGGAACATGTCACAGTGTCCCTGTGTCAGTTCACCCCGTGTTCGATCGCGGTACTGACGGGCTTCGTAACGCTCTGCTGTACCCGTGGTCTGGAGCCGACTCTCCCCCTTCTCTTCTACTTTTACCAGGCCCAGACGGTCGGTCCGGGGTCATGGCTGCTACTCCGAGCTCGTTCGAGGAGGGAATGCCTGATCGGGTTACCCCGCTGGTCAGGGGATTGGAACTTGGATTATGTCTTCGTGGTCTTCTTGGGCGAGGCCCAGATTCTGACAAGCTGGGGCAGTTCTGTCCATTCTCGCCCGTCGTTAGTTCTCTCAGACGCCGACCGGGTAGCCGCTGCGCTTCTGTTGGCTCTTCCTTTGGAAACGAAGTCCATTTGGTCTTTACTGGACGACCTACTCCTGAAGGCCGTCTTGTGGTCTCCGGGTAGGTCGCTTTTTCATCCCCGGATCGCCCTATGACTCATCCTGATTTCGGTCTCCTTTGCAGGGATGGCTGGCCGCGAATTCGTCCGTGACGTTGACGAGCTGATCCGTCGTGGAGCCGCTCGGAGCCGAGGTAGTACCTCTGGAAGGGCGCCTCGGAGGACCGTTGAGGAGGAGGTGCGCCGAGCCGAGCCTGCCGTGGGTAAGGTGGCGGCCGCGCCTCCCGCCTCTTCTTCTGGCGATCCCCTTCTGGGGGGTGAGGATGGTGCGAGGCGGAAGCGTTCTCCCCCGGCGCCTTCGGAGCTCCACAGTGGAAAGAAGAGGAAGGAGGACGTGGATCCCCCCGGCCCGGCAGGTTCCGCGCTTCCCGTGGCGACCGCCGGGGATCCTTCGATAGCTTTGCCAGCCACCCCCCTCGCAGCGTCTTCGCCCGTATCACCAGGGGTCGGGGCCATGTTGGCGAGCGACTTGGCTTCGATTGTCGTCCCTGGGAGTTCGATGTTTGCTGACCGATCCATGGCCCAGCAGGTTGCCGAGGTCTCCGTCCCTCCCCGGGACCGCAGCCTCCTCAAGAAGATCCCGGCCGACAAGATGTCGGATTCCTTGGTCTGGATCCTCCAACAGGTTCGGTTATCTTGCTATCCTCTCTTTCTCTTTATCCTCTTCTTAGCCCATGTCTCGTCTTTTCAGGGTTCAGCGCTCGCTGTGGAGTTGCAGTGTCGAGCCGTCCGCTTGAGGGAGCTGGAGGAGTCCTCTATGAGGGCTCAGAAGCGGGCCGGGGCGGCCGAGGTGGCCATGATGGAGGCCCAGATGGAGTCTCGACGCCTCGCCCTCCGTGTGGCTGCGTTGGAGGGACAAGTGGGCGACCTCGAGGGAAAGCTAGGGGATGCTCATCAGTCGGCTGAGGAAGCGGCGGAGTCGTTCCGTCTGGAGAGGGAGGAGCTTCAGAGGGAACTGTCGGACCGGCGTCAGGTAATGCGGCTTGCGGAGGAGGTGGAGAAGGGCGTCGTCGAGACCCTGGGGAAGAAGATCTTCGAGGTTCTCAGGGAGGCCTTCGGTAAGTATGTAGACATCATCACCCCCCGGATCGTCGAAGTCGTCCAGTCTTCCTTCCGGGAATGTGCGGAACGTGTCCGGCAAGTCCCTCCGCCAGTCGAGTCCCCTCGCTCCGAGCAGTGCGAAGTGCCCGAGGATGTGTCCTCCCGAGCTCGGGCTCCTTAAGCCGTCCCTCCCAGCCTTATCCTCAAATTTTTAAGCATCCGCTTCGCTTTGGGCCAGTCTACTTGAAATGGATCCCCGGCCCCCGCCATCTCCTTCAGCCCCGCGGCCAACAATTGCTGGTTGCATGGCCGTTAGCTTGGGTCACCTACTCTGGGTCTTTTGTCAACCAATTTTGCTTTGTCGGTGTCGATCTGAACTCTGTCATTTGTCGTGAGTAGACTGTTTGTAGGGTGTTCCCTTCGCCTTGATCCCCTGTAAATAAGACGCATTTTTGTACTCGGGTTAACTATTATAAATGAAATCGACTTACTTGGAATTCTTGTGTACTTTGCGTTGTTGCCTTGTTCTTGGCTTGGGAATGGACGAAAACTGGCGTTGGGGATTCTCCCCAGACTTATGGGCGCAGGGGTCGGTCGGCGAGGGGAAAGCTCCTCGGCTTAGGACCGGTCGGCGTCCGTGCATGCTGGGGGAATTGCCCCCTGACTCATGAGCGCTAGTGTCGGTCGGCGAGGGGAAAGCTCCTCGGCTTAGGACCGGTCGGCGTCGGTGTCTGCTGGGGGAATTGCCCTCAGACTTATGAGCTTTGGAGTCGGTCGGTGAGGGCAAAGCTCCTCGGCTTAGGACCGGTCCGCGCCCGTGCCTGCTGGGGGAATTGCCCCCAGACTTATGAGCACTGGAGTCGGTCGGCGAGGGCAAAGCTCCTCGGCTTAGGACCGGTCAGCGCCCGTGCCTGCTGGGGGAATTGCCCCAGACTTATGAGCACTGGAGTCGGTCGGCGAGGGAAAAGCTCCTCGGCTTAGGACCGGTCCGCGTCCGCGTCTGCTGGGGGAATTGCCCCCAGACTTATGAGTGCCGGAGACGGTCAGCGAGGGCAAAGCTCCTCTTCCTCCTCCAGTGAGGCGGCGGTCCCCGACCTTTTGCGTAATTGGCGACACGTCAACTCCGTCGGGATTTTAAGTAAAGACAATAAAAAGATTGCGTTTGTACTCTCATGAGTCCTGTCGGACCGGTACATTTGGAGGAAACGGAAAAGAGGAAATGAAGCTAAACAGAGGGCTGTAAAACTGGATAACTCCCTCATACTAGGCTGCCGCCGGGGGAAGAGTCGTTGCCTGCTCACTCTATGATGCGGAGGGGGCCTTGGATGGCGTTGATCTTCTTCCCCTTATCCGGCTGCGTGGAGGTCCCTTCTCTGTAGGCCGGTTCGTCGGCTTGATTCCTGGCGTGCCCTCGGCTCATCAGCTTCTCAATGTCTCTCTTCAGATGCCAGCAATCTTCTGTGTCATGGCCATCGTCCTTATGGTACTTACAGTACTTCTCCCGGTTCTTCCCGCCTCTTTTAGCCTTCGGTGGAGGGCGATCAGCTCGCTCTTCCTTCTGTACTTGGGCGAGAATGGCGTCTGGGGTGGTATCTCTCGTGCTTTCTCCCCGCTACCTGTTCCTCTGCCTCTTCTCGGTCCGGTACCCTTCGGGGCTAGCTCGTCCGCCGTCGCCACGCTTGGTCCCTCGAGCGGTTTTTCCTGCATCCTCGGCCAAGGCCTCCTCAGTCAGCATGAAGCGCTCGGCCCTTGCCATGATCCCGGGGAGGTCCTTTGGGGGGTCGGTGTGTAGGGACTTCTTGAGGCCCCTGTGGCGAAGCCCTTTCTTAAGAGCCGTCTGGACCACCAGGTCGGGTGGGTTGTTCACGTTCAGCCTTTCCGCATTGAAGCGGCGCATGAACTGTCGGAGTGGCTCGGCCGGGCCTTGCACTATGTTGAACAGATGTTCAGCACCAGGCTTGATCAGCCTCCCCGCCATGAACTGTTTGCAGAACAACTGGGCGAGTTGCTCGAAACTATCGATGGAGCGGCCGGGCAGGCTGTGGTACCAGATCCTCGCCGCTCCCCTGAGAGTTGAATAGAAGCCCCGGCAGAGCAGGTCATCGTCAGCTCCCTGGAAGGCCATGTCCCCCTCGTAATCCATCACGTGGTGCGCCGGGTCTCCTATTCCGTC
Organism: Scilla litardierei; assembly: GCA_030789695.1. Lineage (NCBI taxonomy): Eukaryota > Viridiplantae > Streptophyta > Magnoliopsida > Asparagales > Asparagaceae > Scilla > Scilla litardierei. The sequence continues at coordinate 2,530,988 of CM061139.1, forward strand.
GTACTTTCCCAGCACCGGGATCCTGAATCGAGAGGGGACCCTGGCGTCGGTTATTCTTCACGATAAGGGACACCGGTCCCCGTGGATGCCTCCGGGGATGTGGTATTCGCCTGTCTCCGGCTCGAGCGGGGGTGGAGGTAGCACCGGCGCCGGTGGGGCTGGCTCCGCAGCCTTCGCCACGCTGGGGGTCGGGCTGACCCGACGCTCCCGACTCCTCCTGCGGGAGCTCCTGCTCCGCCGTGATCGGTCTCTTGAGTGGTGTCGTTCGCTTCTCCTGCGGCGGGACGACCGTGATCGACGGGACGATGCCGTCATTGATTCGCCGTTCGTCCCTTCGGTCTCTCTTCGGCTTTTTTCACGATAGGGCGAGGAGGCTCGTGACCTCGCCTGACGGGAGCCGGACCGCGTGAACCTACGCTCTGTGTTCGGTTTCCAGGTCCCGTGGTCGTCGACCACCGCGGACCGCAAGTGCGGGGGACCCCCCGCCCATCGGTGGCTATCGTTCAATGCGCCTCCGTCGGACGGCGCGGGGCCGACAAGCTGCTGCACCGTCGCGACCAACGTCTGGAGGCTCGCATTGGTCTCCTGAGCCAGGGCACGGAGCTGTCCCTGTGTGGCCAGTTCTGAGCCGCCGGTCTCTTCGGTTGAGTGGGCGGGGTGGCCGTCGACGTGCGTGTCCTCGGGGTTGCCATTAGATGCGCCATTCCCCTCCTCCGGGATGGGGGTCATGCGCTTCCTTCCATTGCTGGCTCGTGCCATTGTAGGTGTGGTTTGCTTCTTCGTGGGACAGTCTTCGGTTCCCACAGACGGCGCCAGATGTTTCAGAGTGTTTTCTCACTACAATGCGTTGACCGTGGAGAACCCGGTCAACGTGGTCAAGGGGCCCGCTTTGGGTCCCTCGGGGGCTTCGAATCGGTGCAGAAGGGGCGAGGGGAAGCCTCGGCCCTGGTTGAGACGCTCGGCCTCGGACAGACGTGCTCGGCCTCGGCTGGAAGGGGGACGAGGGGTAGCCTCAGTCGCCCGGGTAGATGCACGGCCGTCGGGTGGCGAGGGTGAGTCTCAGACCCGATTAGGACGCTCGGCCTCGGTAGGGCGTGCTCGGCCACGGAAGGCTGACGGTGAGGGGAAGCCTCACTGTCCGGTTGATCGAGTGGTCGGAGAGGGGCGAGGGGTAGCCTCGGCCCGTTGGTCTGTTGTCCACCTGCGTAGACGAGAAAGCTCGTCAGGGGGCCGGACCTTGGTTCCGGCCAAATCCCCTCCGATGCCTAAGTCAGATAGAGATCTGAGAAAGGAGGCCCGGCGGAGACGGTCCGACTCGTGAGGAGATCGTGACGGCGTCTCTCGACGCGAGCGGGGGAGGAAGGAGATGAATTGGGGGAACGAGGTCGTTGATGGAGTACCTTAGGTTTTGTTACCTGAGATGCGGTCCCTTTCTTCGTCCTCTTCCTAGCCCTTTTGTAGAGCCCCGGCGTAATCGCCTCTGTCCCACGTCCCACGTCCGCCATTGATCGTGCCCCATCAGTCCCCCCTCGCCGCCGCTCTCTCCGCCCTGCCAGCACCTCCCCATTATCGCTATTTAGTGGTCGCGCGTCCGGGGGAGTGGTTTTCGCAGGAGTGGGCGAGCGACCAACGGGTTATTGGGGCCGGTTCGGATCGACGTTCGAGAAGGTCCCTTGTAGGGCCTTTGTTGAATGGGCTTTGAGGACGCAGATGGGCTTTTGACCAGTAGTCGGGCTCCTGGGCTCGTGCTTTACGGGTCTCAGCCAAATAGGCGTAACAGCATCTTATCTATTTTTTTCACACCAATTTTTGCCATTCCATGTTGCATTATATTATATTATTTTATTTTATAATTCGATCTGTTTATTTCCATAGGAATCATGGATAGTGAAACAAAGTGTGGCGAGAGAAGCATGTTTGATGGCTGCGGCATTGAAACTCAACTATTTCCAAGGGATAAATTACTTTGAGGTCAAAACAAAAACTTACCTTGGCAAAATGCATGTTCACTTGGACATATCATACTAATGGTTGAAGGAAATTAACCATGTTGGTAATTTGGTTGAAGGAAATTTAATGATGATTTTGCTTTTTTTTTTAAATTTTATAATGTTAATTAGATTCTTGCTGGGTTGAATTCAAATGCAATTCAAAGTTGTGTGACTTCACTCCTTTTCTCTGCATTGGAACTTCCTTTTCATTTTAAAATATCTTCCATTTCAATTCTTAAAATTTCATTTCTTAAAATTCTTCCATATATTTTAAAATATCTATGATTTTGCTGCCATGAGTTGTCATTTTTAGAGGATGACATGATGAACACTGAAATTTTGTCACTGAAAATACAAATGCATTAAGTAAAATTAAATTTTGACACATTTTGTTACATTTTGATACAGTTCATCCGGCATATGCTCTAAATGTCATTTTCATTTCAGGAAATGTCATTTGAGGATTTTTTCCAGAAATTTCAATTTCAGTTTAGGGTAAAGTTTAGGATATTTTCCAGAAATTACATGTTAAAGTTTGGGAACAAGGTTCACATGAAAGATAATGGTTTTGATAAAATAAATTACACGTTCAAAAGTTTTTGGTTGCATGCTTGAATCATTTGCTTGCATTCTTGAATCATTTGTGCTTGATGAATCATTTATGCTAGAATCATATCAAAATTTTTGCATGAGGCTTGAATCATTTGGAGGGGAAATGCTTGAATCATATTCAAGCATGCAAGCAAGGAGATGTGCACTCCTGAAAAAATTTATTTCATATACCAATGTATTTACCAAGCATTGGTATTACCCAAACCCAATGTAATTACCAAGCATTCATGTTTGATATCATATTCAAATTCTGTAACTAAATCAATTTGAATATGAACTAAAACTAAAGCATTCGTGTTTTGATAACATACTGTCACTAAATCATTATATCAAGGGTAAGAGAATTTGAATACTGAAATTAAAGCATTAAAGCATTGCTTTTTTATCTGTTAAGTGTTCTTGACTATTTGTGTGATTTTTGTACTGGAAAAATTAAAGCATCCATGTTTGTACTGGAAACTAAATCATTGGTATTACCCAAACCCATTGTATTACCAAGCATTCATAATCCAATTGTACTGGAAGTTAAGTATCCTGTTACTTATAATCAAGTTACTTTAGTTAAGTATCCTGTCCAAATTTTGCATATCCCAATTACATATCCAAATTTAGTTACGTATATCCTGTTAGTTAAGTATCCTGTCATTTAAGTTTTCAGTAAATGAAGTATTTGGGTATTTGGGTAAGTAAGTAAACTTCATTTACTCAAATTTACTTCATTTACCCCAAATACCCAAATACTCAAACAATACCCAATATGGGACCTGCTAATATGAAGTAAATGAAGTAAATTTACTGGCAACTTAAATTTACGTAACTGAAGTAAATTTAAGTAAATGAGGAACAACAAATTTGAGGACATGCTAAACTGAAAAACTAAAACAATACCCAAATACTGAAAAGGATAATTTGAGGACCTGCTAATATGAGTGCAGTATTTTGAGGACCTGCTAATATTTTGAGGACCTGTCCAAATTACTCAAGTTTATAGTGCAGTAGTACTCAAATTTTTGAGGACCTGCTAATATTTCAGTGCTAATATTGATTTTGAGGACCTGCTAATATTTTGAGCTCAATTTTGCTTTTGACATCAAAATTAACAGTTTTTCAGTTTTGAGCAATATTACATTGTCTAATTTGGACATGCTAATTTGGACCTGCTAATTTGGGTATTGTTTGAGTGAGGACCTGCATATTGATCAATATTACACCAAAATATTAGCATTTTTTCAATTTTGCTTTCAATTTTGAGCAATATTACATCAAAAGGAGTATTGAGCTCAAAATTGGAAAGGATAGTGCAGTTTTTCAGTGCAGTTTATTGTTTATTGCTCAAAATACTGCACTATAAATTGAGGACCTGCTAATTTGAAAAGGATAATTTGAGTATTATTTGAGACTTTGAGTAATGACAACAATATAATTTGAGTATTGGTTTTGGACATGATATGCAATATAAACTTTTTGGACAGTATGTCAAATATTTTAATTTGAGTATTTGGACATGATGTGCAGGTCCTCAATACTAAAATTTGGCCAGGATATGTATTATAAACAGTTTAATTTGAGTATTAAGTATTGAGGACAGGATATGCAGGTCCTGAATATTTTAATTTCAGTATTGACATGATCAATTAGAAAAACAATATAATTTGAGTATTGACAGGAAACTGCAAAATTAGAGTTTGAATATTGAGTATTGAGTATTGAGTTTTGAGTTTTAATTTGAGTATTTGGACGGAATATTTGGACATGATATGCATTATAAACATCAAATATTTGGACATGACCTGCATATTACCTCATACTCACAATTTTGCAATATTTGTGGGTATATAGTGCAATATTGTGCAATTTCAGAACATTAGTGCAAATTGACCCAATTTCAGTGAGTGTAATATTGTTCTGACCCAAACTTTATAATGCAAATTGACCCATATTGTAATGCAAAATTAACAGTTAACTGAATTTTGTATTATAAGTTTAAATATTTGTTCAGAACATATACTCACACTATGCTCTGATAATTGACAGGATTGTGAGTATATGTTCTCAATTTTAAGTATTTTGCAATGGGTCAATTTCAGTGGAATTGACAGAATTTGCTCTGACCTGAATGTTTTTAACAAGATTTGCAATGGCAAAAATTTTTGACTTGAGTTTAGTGAAAAATGAGTTCCAACCTGAGTATATTACCATTGCAATTAGAGTTCCAACTCACAATTTCTGATAAAATGAGTTCCAACCTGAGTATATTGCAAAAAAATTTTGCTCTGCTATTTTTGGACAGGATTTACATTTCGAATTGGATATGCATTTGGAACTGGATTGCATATCAGAGAAATTTGACAGGATATGCATCATGTCAAGAATTTCATTTGATTTCAGTTCCTGTGCATTTTATTTGAATGCCAACTTCTATTTGTGTTGAATGCCAACGTATCTGATCTTGATTTTTTCTATGGAAAGTAAAGAATTTGTTTTCTTCTAAGTTACATAGGAATGCCTTTCTTTTTTGAGGATTTAGTCCTTACTCCTATTGATTGTACTTTTAGTTGATGGACAAAATGTGGAAACAAACAAATGTAACTGATGAATAACCTTCTGCTACAAAACATATCATAAACATCTATATACAATTTTTGAGCACCTCTACTTCATATGGTATGCATTATCGTCTTCATGTCGCATGTCGAGTCTTTTCACCTTTGCACGATTCTATTCAATATTCTGCATATATCACAGAGCACATTGTTGATGTTGGGCAGCCAATATCATAAAAACTCTTTTTTTAATTTTTTTGGGAAATTTGTGTTTATAATTACTTTTCATAGCGGGAAAACTTCGAGTGACGAATATTTGTATTTTTTTGGAATTAAGAATGGAGTAAAAGCAATTTGGTACATTTTAGTTTCGTGCAAAATTAATATATTTAGTGATTTATTAATGTTTCTAATTAAATTGGATGGATAAATGGTCAGAATTGAGGCTGGAACGATCTCGAGGATGGTTATGCTTTTTGTACACAAGAAAAATGTGAAGGGTGTTAAGACTTCTATACTGGTTAAATGCCTCGCCATTGCGATGCACATGTAGTTGACGTTTTGAAAGGAGAACAAGGGACCATTTCATATCCAAATTATGTATGGCTATTGACTGGGTTATGTGGGTAAATTAAATTTGGTGTTGTTGTCCCCCTCATGTTTAGATCTTCTATTCTTTTTATTCTTTTTTATATTATGTTACATGTTGGGTTTTTCAGGTTGGATCATATGTTGTAGGCTGAATACGTTGCAGGTTGAAATTCGGTGGTGTGTGAGAAAACGACTCTTGCAGGTTGGTTTTTTTATGTTTTCAATATTATTTTTGATCAAATGTTGAAAATAATACAGTGAGCTATTTGGAAATTTCTTTTTTATGTTAAACAAGTTGGGATTTGGAGTAATAACTTGATGAACTACATATCGTCCCTTTAAATATGACTTCAAATTGAAGTAAGATTTTCTTTGTGATTCTTAATTTTTAGGGCCTCATATGCTTTATGTACTCCCATTTTTTTAGGAATACTCCCTTTTTGTGGAATTAGTCCTTATTCTTATTGATTGTACATTTAGTTGAAGGACGACATGTGGCAACAAACACCTGTAACTGATGAATAACCTTCTACTACAAAACATATCACCATATATATGATTTTTTTGAGCACTTTTACTTCATTTGGATGCATTATCATCTTCATGTCACATGTCAAGTATGTTCTCCTTTACACGATTCTATTTTTGAAATTATGAATGGAGTAAAAGTTATTTGGAAAGTTTCAAGCAGAATTAGTATATTTAATGATTTATTAATGTTTTTAATTAAATTAGATGGAGAAGATAACGAAATTGAAGACTAGAACGATCTCGAGGATGGTTATGCATTTGTACACTAGAAAATTATGAAGGGTGAGATGACTCCTATACTGGTTAAATGCCTCTCCATTGGTGAAGCACATGTAGTTCGCGTTTTGGGAGGAGAACAAAGAGCCATTTCATTTCCAAATTAAATATGGCTATTGGCTGCATTATTTATTTGTTTGTTTTATTTTTTGATTTTTTCCCTGAAGGAGTTATGTTGGTTGGTCTACTTTTCTATTTTTGCTTATCAAGTGTCAAGGATTACTTATCGGATTGAGATAACAAGAGTAAATACGGAGAGATGTATAAGAATTTGCAAGGGTTTGTGGACAATCTGAATGCGTGGATTTTCAACCAAATAGAGCCCAGAGTGGAGACCTCTTCATCTCGAAGCAAGTAAAAGATGAACCCTTAATCTGTGACATGACTTTGTGAACTTTCATTTAGTCTTAAAACAACTATGCTATGATCCATACAATGTAAAATTAAAAATCTTAATTCTGTTTAACATTCAACAGAGTCAACACTTTAAGATCAACTTTTTAGTTGGTTTAGAGCACTATTGAAACATGTGGAAAATTAGGTATTGGTGGATTCTTCATCTTTTTGGAGCTTCCATATTATCATCTCTCCATCAATGCATATTTTCATCCTCATTTTTGCTTTAGCATGCTATTAAAGGTTGCAAGCAAATATAGAATATCGTTTTCATATTCAACTTTGTATACGATTTTTGAATACAAATATCCGTATTTGTCTGATTTGTATATCCGTATTTGTCATATTCATATTCAACTTTGTATACTGTAAATTCTCAAAAATATAGGTACTGTTGTTGTTCACATGCAACAAGTTTGCCATTGTAGCAGGAGTTGGAAAGCGTGCATGATCTGACGAATGAAATGGTGCAAATGCATCAAGAAATTAGTGACATAAACAGGTGGTGGAGAGTTGCATGAAGTGACATGCAAGATTGCATGACTTATCACAGAAGAGGTTTCTTCTTCAATCCCTCAATCGGGTGAGTATTTGAAGTTTTTATATGACATAACAAGTTTCGGACATAATGTATTACCGGGCAAAAAAGTTCTATTTTGGGATTGGACTATAATAATTTCTTTTTAAAAAATGGGCATGAGTAAATTTTTCGTAGAGCTATTAGAAGTACAAGTCATCTGATATACGTCAAAATGTTAGTTTTTAACAATATGGTAAATATTTGTGAAATGCATTTTGAGATAAAGCCATTTTGTAATAACGTAGAGTGAAATGCCTGAAATTTGGTTATGGGTCATAATAATTTTTGCAGTACTGTCTGATGAACTCAAATTTACTTGGAATTTTATCATTATTGATCTTGCTGCTACCTCTTATGATCATTTTATTCATATTAAAACTCTTATATCTTCGTCTTTTACAAATTTTCTTGGAAAATAAATCACTCACTAAATTTTTTTTACATATATGACTAAAATAGGGTCCATGGACAAATCCAAATATATGTATCAAACATGAATGAAATCTTTTCCAAATTAGAAGAATCTCCCGGAGAAATCTAACACAATCAATATTTATAACAGTATCTATCTATATATATATTGACGCAAGTATATATAGACACCAGTTCTCTGTTTTCTTTAAGACTTCTATATTGCTATTCATTTATATTTGTCTGATTTGTATATGAGTTTACTTTTTAGCTCTGCTGGTTGGTAGAAATTATGGGTGCAGGTTGAGGAATATTGCTTTACATTTCCATGCTTGACTTAAGATAAATTGACGAGATGGTCTTCAACGACCCTCAGATTGAGCTGATGTGCATCACCTCGGGATCAAAGCGCTGCGAGGCTGACCCGGCGCTTTGACGCTACTGAATAGAAGGTGATTCTATTTACACATTCATATACGTATTCATATAGACTTCCATTTGATGTTATTGCCCAATAGATGTATGTTGTGAAATTAATTTATTGATATAATGCAGCTTTATTATTGAATTGATTACTGCAATGTTTTTGCAGACTCAGCATAAGAACGCGGATGATGTACTTTCTGTATATAAAGAAGTCCTATACAAGGTGTGTAGAGCCATGGACTTTTTACTTCTCTTTATGAGGTTTTGGTTGGCTTTATAATACTTGAACTAATGTAGTTGTTGCTATCTCTTTATGAGGATATAATATTTTTGATTATTGTTAGGCAGTGCAATAGCTAATTGATTCGGCCATGAAATCAATGATACTATAACTAAATTTTTTAATCGTTGGTTTTCATGATGTAAGCAACATTCGACGAGTCCCTGATCATTGGGTGTGTAATGTCTGTGCTTTTTGTTCTGATTGTTATCAGGATAAAATCGCTTCTCTATAGACCAATTAATATTTTTTAACATACTCATAGGAGGTGTTTGTAGGTTCCAGCAGTAACGAGAGCCTTCTTTTCAATTTGTTGGATTTTAAACTTGATGCTGCTGATCTCAGGAGTTTTGTTTGGTTCCTATGAGGCCTTTCCAGTGAACATGATGCAATTAAAAGCATGGTAAATTGTTTGTAAAAATGTGATGTCTTGATCCTTCCTGCAATTATGCTGTAGTTATGTGCTTAAGAATGTATTAAAAGATAGAAGTATCCTTCAAGCATGTGGTGTTTGCTATTTCAACACTTTCTACTCAAGGAGAAGAAACCATGGTTCCCAACATGGATGCCTCCAGACTCGCCTCATGTTCGAGGAAGAATCAACCTCTTCTTGATTTATCTCCTGTTTATGTATTTATTTTTTGGGCTGAGATCTGATGCAGGTAACCCCATCTTCTCGATCTGCTATTTGATCTTTGTTCTTGGATCTTTATTGATTTCATTTGATCTTTGTTCTTTCCTTCTTTTTCTCAGCCAGCTTAATCTGCAATTCATTTGCAATTCAACACAAACTTTAAAAAAGGTACACAAATCTGCAATTCAATTTGACCCATTGTTTGAAAAAAAAATCGTCATTAGCTTCTATTTTTTGCAATCCACTTTGCAATTCATTTTGATCTGCAATTCATTTATTTATTTGTTTGTGTAAATTTCTATTTTGATTGGTTCAATTCTATTTGAATATTAGAATATTTTATTTTGATATGTAATTCTATTTGATTGGTTCAATTCAGTTGCTTTAAATTTTATAATCTTCCACGTGAGTTTACAACAGTTCCATAAGTGAAAAAATTTTCTTCAACCAAATCATCATTACATTCTCTATGTTAAAGCCATGAAATTAGTCTCCAGCAACAAAGATGTTTGGTTGCAACATACAAAAAATATGTGGAGTTATATCAAGAAAATGGACTTGAAATCCATAGGAGATCAAGCCATGTGAATGATCATGATGTGGAACTACATACAGTTACACATAAAGATGTAGAGTTACTACATGATAATACCTCTGATTGTCCAACAAGAAGAGCATATGACTACATTAAGAAATTATCCAAACGTCAATACATGAAGTGATTACAACAATACCCAAAAACCCAAAAACGATACCCAAAAACGAACCCAAAAACGAACCCAAAAACGATACATGAAGTGATTACTTTTGCTGATGACAACAATACCCAAAAACGAACCCAGCGAATAATACACGAAGAATCTCTTATAATACATGAAGTGATTACTTTTAATTTAATTTTTAAATCTGTCATATGCATATGACCTTGGATTATGATCATTCTGCCATAAGCATTTTTTGATCATTTTTAATTTTGTCATATGCATTTTTGATCATTTGATATGCCCATTCCTTTCAGCTTCTTATCCCCTTTGATTTCCCTGTGTCAAAATGCTGACATACTGAGAAAATTGTGTTGATGCTTACTACTGTATGCTTTGCATTTTATCTCTATAGGATCTCTTCACTTTCAATGTTAATGTAGACAACTTATTCTTGATACAATGGAATGGTACTGGACAGTTCCACTTTTGCTGCTTTAACTGCTTTCACAGGCTAACATTCTTCCAGTTTCAATGCTATTGTATGCATACATGCATGTTTCAATCTTATGATTGTATTCTTATGCCTGCAAGCAGTTTTGCAAAAAAGACTTGATCAGTTTCAGAAGCTGAAGTCTTTTAATCATAATATTTTTACTGATTCTGATGTGTGGTAGGTGATCTTGGGCATATATTTCAAAAGTATCCCCAATTCTACTTTGCTCTCACTTTCTGAAACAATAAAGATCAACCTTTGAACTCAGGATTTATTGCATTTAGAGGCACCGCACCGCAGGTGGAATGCTAAAGTTGGTCATCATGTTTCTTCTTACAACCTCATTTTCTTTCTTTTTTAGTTGTTATTTTTTATGTGAATCTGGAATTTGCAATAGCTCATCACTTTGTGACTACAGGGCAAATATCATCTCAAAATATATGAAGGCTTCCCGCATGCTTGGGATCAGTTAGCCCTTGCATTTGTTGTAAAGTTTCATATAGAATTAGCTGTAAAAAGATTTGGCAAATCTTGAATCTGTTGTAATAAGATTTGCTGTAAAAAGATTTCAAAAGTTTCGTATAGAATTTGCTGTAAAATATAGCCCTTGCATCGGTTAACCCTTGCATCTGTTATAAAGTTTCATATAGAATTTGCTGTAAAGTTTCATCTGTTGTAAAGTTTTATTTGGCAAGCATGAAGCTTTCTCAATTGAAGCCAATGGTGTGTCAATACTTTTCTTGCCATGTTTGGTTTATAACTGGACACCATAAGAGGGTGCCGGGCAGTTTCATGGCATGCCATTGGATGCACAGGTTACACTATTTCAGCTTGCAACCATATTCTATACATGTAGACTGTATGTATATGTTTCTTATCTTTGTTTTGGGAGTGGTTGGTAGGTTTCTGAATTTGTTGGGGATCTTAAGGCTGGCATTTGGTGTGTTTTTGTTTTGGCTGTGTGCTAAGGAACCATTGTGGAAGCTGGGTTTGATTGGGGAGTGAAGGAGAAGTGCCCTTTTCAATTATTTCAGCATTTGAGGGGGGAATGTGGAGAAAGTTGGGATTTTGGAATGTGGGGTTTTTTGTTCGTTGTTGATGATGAAGTGATTTTGGTTTTAGACATGTCACCCTCAAAGTGCAATGTATGTATTTCAATGTGTTCAAATTTCAGATCTCTAGAACAAATGCATATCAATTGATATCAGAACAAATTCATTGGCAATGTGTTCAAATGAGTTCAAATTTCAAACACTTAGTTGATATGCATTTCATTTGATTTAGTTGATGTGCATTTTAACATCTCAGCCATATCAAACTTTTGATGCTGGCACATTTCTATTTGTATGAAATTCCAATTTGTGTTGACTCTGCCTCAATGAAATCTTTTGAATGCCATTTTGTGAAATTCACTGTTTAAATGAGTTAAATTTGTGTTGTTCTAGGTGTAAATTCATTTTGATACAATATGCAATTTGTGTTGGTATGGAAATGAGTCCAATTTGTGTTGATCTGGGTGTTAATACAAGTTGATATGCATTCTGGGTGCAACATATCAGTTGAACTCATATGTTAAAAATATTCAGGATATGCATTGTTAGCTAATTCATTAAAATGATTAGTGCAGGTTTTGTGGAGACAACCAGAGGATGTTACAGTATGAGGCTCATCGAAATGGGACCGTTGTGTAACAAGCTCACTCTGTTCTGTAAAAATTTGTCAGCCTTCGTATTTGTTGATGCCATCCATCCATCAGAGAGAATATACAAGTTGGTTGCCGAGCAAGCCTTGAATAATGTTATGCCCCAGTTGTATTGATCTGTACTACATATGTAAATTGTTCAGTAATGTTGTGTAACAAAAAGAAATTGATTTTTATATTGATGATATTTCATGTGTGTAACAAAGATAATAATGAGACAATGTCCACGTGCAAATTATATATTCAACAAATTTTCAAGAAATTATTGGGAGTTGCAAAAAGAACTTGCATTTATATTTATGATATTTCATGTGTTTAACAAGGAGAATACTCAGGAAATGTGGTGTGTCTCATTAACTGTTTCCTTTGAACAATATGACCAGCTAATTGCTTCCCCCAAATGTCGAGGCCTACCATTAGCCGTTTAATTTTAGCAGCCACAACTGCCACAACATCTGGCTGAAAATTAAGGTGATTCTGATTCTCCTAAATCAAAAGAGTATCTCATCCTGTTGTAACCAAAAGAGTATGTAGCTCATCCATATTGACAACACATATCTATTATACAAAAGAGTATGCCACATAGTCACACATGACAACCACCTCACCCCGATGACCCAAAAGTCACCAAAAAATCCTGACAAATACACACTCCAATCAAATAACACCCAAAAACAAATCCAAAGAGCACACCCAAGCTCAAACAACACCCAATAACAAATCCAACTTCACACCCGAAGGCGACCACGCTAAATTTTTTTATGCGAATTTGTTGTTCCACGCTGAAGGCGCCCTCTAAATTGGTGCCCACGCCGAATGCACCCGCTAAATTTTTTACGCTAATTTGTTGTTCCGCATCGAAGGCGTTCGTGTAGAATTTGTCGTTCTGTGTTGAATGCTCCTGTGTCCCGAAATATTTTTACGCTAATTTGTTGTTCTTTTAAATTTTGGCTGCGTAAATAATTTTTTGGGGAACACATATTTTGCGGGATAAAATCTTAAATGAACCGTGCCCGCGGGCACGGGTTATATACTATCTATTATACATTTGACAGTGTTTTTTGAATTCTAGGGCTGACTAGGACAAGCTGACTAGGACAAACAGGTTGATAGAAAGACGACTTGGATTTAATCTTGAGGAATGAATGGTTGAGATGAGATTTTGTGAAAAGTTTTGAAGTGAAAAACATTTCTAGAGAAATGAAACTTTATGGGAAATGAAACTTTCGGGGGAATGAAAGTTTCTGGGGAAATGAAACTTTATGGGGAATGAACGTTTCTGGGGAAATGAAACTTTAAGGGGAATGAAAGTTTTTTGGGAATAGCAGAGTGCATGCGAATGATGCACGGGAATGAAAGTTTATGGGGAAAAAAATATAAACTTGCACTTAATGATGTAGATCGAATGCCGTTGCAGATCGAATGATATCTCCCTCAATGCGTGGCACACCGTCTCTTCGACTCATGGGGCAAATATGCGCGCCGAAGGCGCCCGAGCCATTTTTAACGCTAATTTGTTGCTCCGCGCCAATTTTTTACGCTAATTTGTTGTTTCGTGTCGAATGCGCACGCGCCAAATTTGTTGTTCCACGCCGATTTTTTACGCTAATTTGTTGTTCCGCGCAATTTTGACTGTGGAAATAATTTTTTGAGAAATAAAGATTTCGCGGGGGAAAATCTTAAATGAACCGTGCCCGCGGGCATGGGGTATGACTAGTATATATATATATAAACACTACAAGAGTACAAGGTCAAATGAACATCAACATGTCCATCAAATACATCATATATGAGACTCAAAAAGAACAAAATACATCATGATACTCAGACATCATCACCAAATATCCATCATACAAACATTGAAGAACTACTCAACCCTAACCAAAACAGACCAAAAAAAATGTAGGTCTCAAGGTGAGTGAACAAAAGATAACAACTGCAGCATCAGTCAATGTTGATGACAATGGGGTCCGAAGGATGACCAGATGAGCGGAACATCAGCCTAGCAGAGCGGTGAGTAGGATAAGCTGAGTCTTCCTCTTGGAAGACGAAGCACGCGCGGCAGAGGATTCCACATGAGCATGAACGGGGGTCTGGACCACTGAAGGCACCTACACAAAGCCTGGAGGAGGAGGAACATCAACATGGGTAGTATCCTCAGACTTAGAAAACATGGCCTGAAGCTCGGCAGGAATGGGAAAGCCATGAAGCATGAGAGACTTGTACTGAAGCTCGAGAAGGAGGGTGAGCTTCTCATCCATAGAGGCAGCAAGCTTCTCGAGAGAAGTGACACGGTCACACAATCTACCGAGAAGGAAATCCTCAAGGGGTACCAACGGAGGAGTACGGGGAGGGTGATCAGCAGGCTGTGAAGAGTGTTCAGTAACATTTGCTGAAGGAATGGGGTCACCGACCATGATACTCAGGAACTCCCCAGATGAAGGAGGCGAAGAGGGTACCGGATCAGTGGGTTGAGGTGAGGGTACATCATCAAGGAAGTCGAAAGATCCCTTAGGAAAAAGATGACCAGAGGGATCCATGAACTCGATCGACAGAAACTAGGTCACGAGGCAAAGAGAGAAACACACAAAGAATCTAACCAAAATAAAGAGGACAAACGAGGCAATCAAAGTCTGAGCGGTGCACTCGACAAACGACGAGACGACGGGGACGAAGAGCGCCAGAGGAACGATCGCCTGTGGGTTCGAAGCGGGAAGTCGAAGGGTTTCAATCGAAGGAGAGAGAAAACGTGGGTTTGAAATGAAGTGTCTTGATGATTTAATGAAGGGGAAAAATAATCTGGGCCGTTAGATCAAAGAATCGATGGCTTAGATCAGAGGCAGTGAACTGCCACAATCGGAGACAGTCGACTGATGAACAAAGGTCAGTCGACTGGATGAAGTGATAAGAAATAAGCTTAGGATGACAGACAGTTGATTGTCGCGTAACACACAGTCGCCTGTCTGAGGGACAGTCGACTGTATTATACCCTTCAGTCGACTGACTGAGAATCAATAAAATTGATGAAAAGACAGAGACAGCTGACGAAATTGACAGGCGCTTGATGACTAAAATACAGTCGCCTGTTGATCTAACAATCGACTGTAAAATAGTCACCAGTCGACTGTGCGAAAGATACACTCTGCAGACAGAGAAGATAGAGTAGGGCAGTCGACTGTCGAAGAAAAGACAGTCGTCTGTCCTGGTCCAAAAATGCACAGAGAGGTTAAAATCCAGAGGATATGCACATCTCACCCTAGGACATATACTCTAATCAAAAGCTCATCATAAAATCAACATCAAATTATAAATCGTTTATTAAACAAATCTCTTAAAACAATCTGAAAACTCATGTAATCAAAGAAATCTCAATTGCCTTTCTTAAAACAAATATATGATATATCAAATGAAGAGAGGCAACATGATGATATAAGCTCAAAAAGTGTTATAACAAGTAAATTGAGCTCCTAAATTTTGGATTCACCCATAATCCCCAATTCTCCACGCAACCTCACAAATGAATCTTCTTTAAGAGGTTTTGTGAAGATGTCGGTGATTTGTGGTTTCAATGCACTCTAAGATGATATCCTTCTTAGCTACATGATCATTGATAAAATGGTGTCTCACATCTATGTGTTTGGTACGAGAGTGATGTATCAGGTTCTTGAAAAGACATATAGCAATTTGGTTATCAACCATGATAGGGCAAGTATCACAATTGACACTATAGTCTCTAAGAGTGTGTCTCATCCAAAGAACTTGTGCACATGCAAGACTCGCGGCAATATATTCCGCTTCAGTCGTGGACAATGATACCGAGTTTTGTTTCTTGGAAAACCAAGAAACTAAGGAATTTCCTAGAAAATGGCAAGTTCCACTAGTACTTTTCCTATCGAATTTGCATCCGACAAAGTCGGCATCTCTATATGAGATTAACTCATATGTGCTAGATTTAGGGTAAAGTAACCATAATCTAGTGACTGATTGAGATAACGAAATATTTGTTTAACTACAGTCAAGTGTGACTCTTTAGGTCTAGCTTGATATCTAGCACACAATCATATGGAAAACATGATATCGGGCATACTAGCAGTTAAATAAAGTAAGCTGCCGATCATACCTCGATATAGACGAACGTCTACATCTTTTTCGTTCATATCCTTGTGTAGATGGGTTGTCGTACTCGTGTGAGTCCTTTTGCTTGAAGACGATTCCATCCCGAATCGCTTGATAAGCTCCTCTATGTAATTTGTTTGATGTATGAAAGTTCCATCCTTCATTTGTCGAATTTGTAGTCCAAGGAAGTAATTGAGCTCTCCCATGTGGCTCATCTCGAATTCATCCTTCATAGATTAGAAAATTCTTGACAAAGATTAAAGTTAGTAGAACCAAATATTATATCGTCTATATAAACTTGAATCAATAGGATGCCATTTTCATAATCTTTAATGAAAAGAGTTGAATCAACTTCTCCTATTTTAAAACCTAAATCCAAAATAAAGGTCTTGAGTCGATCATACCAAGCTCTGGGAGCTTGTCTTAACCCATACAATGCTTTCTTAAGTTTGAAAACATGATTTGGAAATTTTTCATGTATGAAACCGGGAGGTTGAGAAACATATACTTCTTCATTTACAATCCCATTTAAAAATACACTTTTAACATCCATTTGAAATAGTTTGAAATTCTTATGAGATGCAAAAGATAAAAGTAATCTAATAGCTTCTAATCTAGCTACGAGGGCAAAGGATTCTTCGAAATCGATACCTTCCTCTTGCCAGTAGCCTTGGGCTACTAACCTTGCTTTGTTCCTTGTGATGACCTCGTTCTCATCGGTCTTGTTCTTGAAGATCCATTTGGTCCCAATAACTTGATGACTACTTGGAAGAGGAACTGGCTCCCAAACTTCATTTCTCTTGAATTTCATGAGTTCTTCTTCCATTGCCACTATACAAGAGCTATCCTCACAAGTTTCTTGGATATTCATTAGCTCAATGGTAGAGACAAATGCGCAATGAGAGAATTCTTCAATTCTTGACCTCGTTCGAACACCCACACCAATATCTCCAATAATTTGGTCAGATGGATGGTTGCGAACGGTTGGATAAGCTTTGGTTATTCCTGCATCACTTAGAACATCTTCAACAATCTCATTCGTAGTGTTAGTCTCAATAATTGAAGCATTAATCTTTACATTACTAAGAGAATCACATATAGCATCTACACTATCATCTACAACATGAGGATTTTGATTTTCATAATCATCATAAAAATCTTCATAAAATGATACGTGTAGTGATTCCTCAATCGTTGAAGAAGTTTTGTTGTATATCTAGTAGGCTTTGCTATGTGTGGAATATCCAACAAAAATTCCTTCATCGGATATTGGCTCAAATTTATCTAAATTACCAAAAGTGTTCTTGAAAGAACATTTTGAACCAAAAACTAGAAAATATTTTACTTAAGGATTTTTGTCATAAAATAACTCAAAACAAGTTTTGTTCGTTCGGGGTCTCACTAGGATCCTATTGAGCACATAACATGTCGTGTGCAACGCCTCTGTCCAAAATTGTAGTCCAAGATGACTATCATGGAGCATAGTGCGAGCACACTCAATAAGCGTCCTATTCTTTCTCTCTACAACACCATTTTATGGTGGAGCCCGAGGAAAGGAAAAATTGTGAGTTATCCCGGTGTCATCACAAAACTTTGTAAAAGACTCATTCTCAAATTCTCCTCCATGATTACTACAGATAGTGATAATGGTGGATCCTAAGAGATTCTGAATCTTCTTTGCAAATATGGTAAACTCTTCAAAAGCTTTATTCTTATTAGTTAAGAATGAAACCCAAATAAATCTAGAGAAGTCGTCAATGACAACTAATCCATAATGAGAATTGCCTAAAGGAGCGGTTCTAGTTGGCCCAAACAAGTCTAGATGAAGTAGTTCTAGGGGCCTCTTAGAAGTAATGCCTTCTTTAAGCTTAAAAGAGGATTTACTAAGTCATGTGGATGGTTGCGAACGGTTGGGTAAGCTTTGGGTATTCCTGCATCACTTGGAACATCTTCAACAATCTCATTAGTAGTGTTAGTCTCAATAATTGAATCATTAATCTTTACATTACTAAGAGAATCACATATAGCATCTACACTATCATTTACAACATGAGGATTTTGATTTTCATAATCTTCATAAAAATCTTCATAAAATGATACGTGTAGTGATTCCTTGATCGTTGAAGAAGTTTTGTTGTATATCTAGCAGGCTTTGCTACGTGTGGAATATCCAACAAATATTCCTTCATCGGATCTTGCCTCAAATTTATCTAAATTACCAAAAGTGTTCTTGAAAGAACATTTTGAACCAAAAACTCGAAAATATTTTACTTGAGGCTTTTGTCATAAAATAACTCAAAACAAGTTTTGTTTGTTCGGGGTCTCACTAGGATCCTATTGAGCATATAACATGCCGTGTGCACCGCCTCTACCCAAAATTGTAGTCCAAGATGACTATCATGGAGCATAGTGCAAGCACACTTAATAAGCGTCCTATTATTTATCTCTATAACACCATTTTGTGGTGGAGCCCGAGGAAAGGAAAAATTGTGAGTTATCCCGGTGTCATCACAAAACTTTGTAAAAGACGCATTCTCAAATTCTCCTCCATGATCACTAAGAGATCCTAAGAGATTCTGAATCTTCTTTACAAATATGGTAAACTCTTCAAAAGCTTTATTCTTATTAGTTAAGAATGAAACCCAAGTAAATCTAGAAAAGTCGTCAACTACAACTAATCCATAATGAGCATTGCTTAAAGAAGCGGTTCTAGTTGGCCCAAACAAGTCTAGATGAAGTAGTTCTAGGGGCCTCTTAGAAGTAATGCCTTCTTTAAGCTTAAAAGATGATTTACTAAGTTTACCTCTTTGACATGAATCACAAAAGTTTTTCTTACTAAAAGCAGTTTTTGGAAAACCTTTGACTAGATCATGCTTAGCTAACTTATATAAGTGCTTGAAATAAACATGACCAAAACGATGATGCCATAATAGTTGTTCATTTGTATTAGCAACTAAGCAGTGTTCTATGGTTTTAGGCAAGCTCAAATAATAAATATTTTTATGCCTAATACCGGTAAATAAAACATGCGAATTAGAATCAACAATTTCACACATACCCTCTCCAAAGTTAATCTTGTAACCTTTGTCACAAAGTTGACTAATGGAGATAAGGTTGTGATATAAACCACTAACAAGATATACATTAGTAATTAAAGGTTTGGAGGGGTTTCCGACTATACCTACTCCAATGATGGTTCCCTTTTGGTTACCTTCAAAAGTGGCCGTTGCACCATCCTTGATGCTAATCACTTCGGAGAGCAATGATGGATCTCCCGTCATATGTTTGGAGCAACCACTGTCGAGAATCCATCCTTTCCTTTTAGAGCTAGTTTGATCTTTCTTGTTCTTTTCTTTCTCTTGGGTACCTGCATAGTATACCATAAGCTCATGGTACCCAATTTTTGTTGGGTCCAAGGGGATTAGCCCTTTGGAAGCCAAGTCCAAGTGGACTTCCGCTTCCCAACATAATTACTATTCTTAATAATATCTTGAAAATAGGAATCAACATATGCATTCCTATCATTTAAGCTAGTGTTCTTAGGACCCCAAATGGTGTATGTTTTGGGAGTCTTTTTCCTAGTTGCATGCATACTTGTTAGATTTCTATGTGGTGCATGCATCTTAGGAACATGGTTTCTAGCATATAAATGAGGTGGTGGATATGCATTGGACATACGAGGATTATATGTATGTTTGGGAACATGTATGTTGTATGAAGCATATGGGTCATGTATGACATGCGGAGGATGTGCATACATGTAAGAATGATGCGTATGAGCATATGGGTGTATTAGAGCACGTACATGAGTATTTCTCATGTGTGGATTTGTACGCATCCGTGGGTGTGGAGCATAAAAAGTATCATGAGTATCCACTTGTGAAGTAGGAGATTTCCCACGTGGATGCAGGCTTGTGTACATGTAAGCATGGCTTCTCTTTTGGTTTCCACCCTCAGTGGGTTTCTTGCCAAAAAGAGGAGACGATGAAGTGGTGACTTTCTTGGTAGGTTTGCTACCTATAGTGTCTTTGACACCACTTGTGGATGCACCAGAGGAAGACCTCACAAAGTCTATAGTGACATCACTATAGGAAGTACGTGCATTGGATGAATTTGCTTCCACAAAACTAAGACCAACACGATGTGTGGCCGGAAATTGGTTTGCAAGCAAATCGTCCAATTGTCCTTTTCCCTTATTGAATCTCACAATACGGGAGGACATGAGCTCATATTTCTCCTTAAGAGAAGAAATATTGGTATCCAAGGTGGACACCCATGCTTTGAGCTCGTGCACTTGAGTTTTAAGAGAATTGTTACGAGGTGGAACTCGCACACAATGAATTTGTATTGAGGGAAACCAAGGGCACGGTGGTTCTGTTGACAAGAGGGTTTAGGTGGGCAATTTAACAGGTGATTAATGGGGTAAAGAGGCTGGACTTGCCGCCGGGGGTGGCCACGGAGTCAAATCCCACCGGACACGGCGGAGGAAGATCGGGTAGCAGGAGGCTGGAGCTGATGTTGACCAAGGGGCGAGCTTTCCTGCAGCACGAGCAACTCGTCAGAAGGGCGGGGTTGGGATCCAATCCTTAGCCCCTCTGATGCCTAAGTCAGTAATAGGACTTAAAACGGGGGCTAGGCACGCCGGTCGGACTGAGGGTGTGTCGACCGTACGTGGCGAGCTATAAGTGGGAGAACAAAGATGTGGACGACCTTTGCTCTCGTGTGTGAATAATAGATTGAGAGAGAGAATTTGCCAACCCCCTTCCTCGTAAGAAGTAAGGGGGTATGTATACCTGATGGGAGATGACTAGGGGGGCTGACCTGGCATGCTGACTCGACGTGCTGAGTTGGCTTGGTTGTCGGCGGAAGCTTCGGACGAGGAGGTCAGGAACAGGAGTGCCTGACCTACTTTTGTCAGACGGCGCAACAGCTTGGGGCACTTTTGTCAGGGTGTCAGGGCCGAAAGCATTAATTGTCAGGGGGCTCAGCTGCCAGGGGTGCTTTGTCAGATGGTCGGGTGGCGTTAGTGTCAGTCGTGTCCTTATCCTAGGTTGTTTGTCGTTGGTGACGAACTAAAGGTCAGGCTATGCCATCCCTGGCGCCGCGGTTCATGGGGACCGGTCGGGTCGACTGGCTCGGTGGTTGTCCGGCCCGGCCACGCCCCCTGTTGGGCCGCTGGCACGGAAGGACACACACATGCCTATGTCAGCACGCCCGACGGTACTGTCCGGGTGCTCCCCAAGCGCCCTGCCCCTGGCGGGCCGTGCAACTGCGGTTGTATGCCTCGACCGGATGGGGGGAGTGCTGCGAGGTGCGCCCGTTCCCGTGTAGCTTCGGTCTTCCGGGGAGGCGGCCCTTTCGTGAAGGGGAGAGTTAATGGGGTATGTCAGCGGATCCGGGCGGGAGTCGGACTCTTACGATCTTTAGGTCGTAACAATTGCCCCCGGCATTCGAGTGTGAGGCGGAAGCCCGGCTCGGCTCGGATGGCGTAACACTACCTTCTAACCTGACTCGGACTTGGATCCAAGCTCAGGGGTGGTGACGCTGCTCCCGCGGGGTATTGCCCGCTGTTGCAGGATCGCGAGGTCTCGTCCCGAGTGGGAACCAAGGGGGGCGTTGCCCCCGCCCCCCCCCCCCCCCCCCCCCGACGTGCCGTTGTAGGTGGCGGCTAGGTCGGATTTTGGGGGAGCCCGACTTTTTGAGAAGGTTATGGTTTTTGCTGAGATGTGTTTACCGGACGTGTTTGTAATTTTCGCGGGACTTCAGCCGCGCTGTGCCTGGTGGACCTCCCAGCTGTTGTGTGCTTGGGCTCAGGGGGAGGAGTCTGAAGGGAGGAATATTATTCATCAACCTTTACCGAAGATCTAGATGATATTTACAACAATAGGGCAGGTGTGACCAAACCAGTGGTCGGGATGGGAGGTTGTTTACACTCGTCGCCCGCTACATCGGGGTGAGCAGATCCCCGTTGCGGGGTGGTCTTCCTTTTTACTGACCGCTGAATTCCTTCTGCCTCATTGTCCGGGGATGAGCTGACGCACCGTGAATCACCGTTTGTTTTAATCAGGGATGCCACCCCGTGGTGGTCCGCCCTTCAGGGGGGCTGACCCTCGTTTGTCGGGTGGACCTTCTTCCTTTCCCTTTCCTTGCTTCCTCACGTTCTGCCTCGTCGTCGCCGTGCTGGAGGGTTTCCCGGCCTCACCAGGGATCCCACGCACCAAGGGGGAACCCCGGGGAGGCGGAGGACGAGGTAGCGGTGGTGGCGTCGCTGGGAGATCCGTTGGGGGTTTCTGCCCTCACGCCCGGTAGGGATCGCCGTAGGCTGGGTGTTAATTGGGGTGTGGCGGCCCGCGGCTAGTCTTCCGGACCTGTCGTTTAATCCGGTAACGAGCAGGAGGAAGGCTGGCAGGTGGGGCCTCCCATGTGTAAGGGGAATATCCTATCAGGGGTCGCGGGGCAATGGCGGTCACCGTCGGGGGAAGTGGGGCCCGTCGGTGGTCATCGGCCTTCTTCGTAGCTCGGTGGGGCGCTCGGGGCCGTTTCATACCCGGTGTGAGGGGATGCGGATCCCTTTTGTCTATCTCCCCCTCTCCCTTAACTTCTGAAGGGGGGTACTTATAGTGGGATTCTGCGGAAGGGTTTTCCGTGGATAATGTGAGGGACTAGTGCCATTAATGGGCTCCGCTGAATCACGCGCTTTGGGAACCGCTTTTTCCTGGCGGTATCCGACACGGGTTGTCTGTTCTGGCCTCTCGGGGGGGTGTTGCTGCTGATGGCGTGTTGTCCAAGCGTCCTTTCGTGCGCTGCCTTGACGAGACTAGGCCGATGCCTTGTCGGGACTAGGCGTATATTCGATAGGTATTGTTTCGCGGTTTCTGGCTTGCGACCGGTCCGTCCCGGGTCACGTGTCCTTGTCCTTGTCCCCCGGGCTGAGTTTTTGAGGATGTTGGGCCTAATCTGGGGGAATCCAGATGTGGTTTGGGGGGGCGGCCCTGGGTAGTTGGTCGCCGTGCGGTCTGAGCCGAGGCGTTACGGGAACGTTGGTCTTCGTCGTGTTTTATCGCTGGGGTTGCCTATTTTGGCTTCTTGTGTGAGTTACACAATTACTAATTATGCCCCCAACATTCCCTTGTCCGAGATTGCGAGGTCTGGGGGAAGGGGATGTTGATGGTTTGTGTTGTATTTGGGCGGGGCGGGGAATTGCCGAAAAGGTTCGGGATGAGATATGCCGCCCTGTCACGATTTGACCTCGGGCGGAAATGGTCCCGCAGGGCGGGCCTCAGTTCACCTCTTTCCCCGTTGACCGAAAGTTGTCGTTGACTTTAGTTGGCGAGGGGTCTTGGTTCGAAGTGTAGTATTGAGGGGTTCGAGCTGCGGGTGTAAACTTTCTGGGTGTCCTACGCTAGTCCAGGGAGAGCGTTGCGCCGTTCCTACTTTCCACGCAGCGAGGGGTGGTGAGCTCGCCCGCCACTTGGTGGGGGGATCGCTTCACGCTATGGTATTCTCAGAAAATCAAAGCGTATCTGACAAGGATGAATGTTTTCATTTAAATTTACAAGAACTGATCTACGGCTTGTACACGAGTACTTAGATTATCACCCGTTGTGGGGTAAGATCCGGCCCTAGGATGGGCTATAGAGCTGTCCTAGCCTACGGTGAACGACCTCCGGATCTAGGGGTCACCTTCTGTCGGGTGGGCCTTTTTAACTCGAGTTGTTCTTGGCGCATAGGTGAGCGATCGCCCTCTATGCTGAAGTGTTGCAAGGTCTCATCGGTCCGGTAGAAGCACTGGGGGGGATCACCAGGGAAGCCGTCTTTCTGTGGCTTTTGTCCTGGGGGGTCTTGATGATTGGGCCGCCTCCCCCCACGCCTCGCTGCTTGGGTTTGAGGGTGGGGGGAGTCTTGACGATCGGGCCGCCTCCCCCCACGCCTCACTGTTTGGGTTTGAGGGTGGGGTTCGGGGCCCGATTGTGCCGGGGCATGCTGACACGCCATGACTCACCATTTGGGCTCGCCAGGGATGCAGCCTTGCCGAGGTCCCCGTCCGGAGGTCGACGGCGAACAGGTGTTGGCTTGCAAGCCCGGGGGGCTCTCACTTTTCCTGCCGGCGGGGGTCAGATGCCTACCTTTCTCCGACTCGTCCTTGTTTAGGGCGGACGGAGGCGTGAAAGGTGGATTTCTCTTGTGTAAGCGGAATATCCTGTTGGCGATCCGTTTGTAAGAGGAATATCCTGTCGGAGGTGGTGGAGATGTGGGAACCGCCACCCTGTGCGGTGGAAACCACTGATGGCCGGTGACCTCTCTTTTGTTAGGGCATTGTATCTTGGCCTGTTTCTCAGCAGGTGGGGGGATAAGTGCGGATTTCTTGTAACGCCCCGCTTCCCAAAAGACACCGGAAGCGAGAACGTTACTCGGCCCGCTTGAACTGGAGCGGTGAAGCTCAAGTTCAATAAGCGTCTGTGATAAAAACACAGAAAAGGGTCCTTGCATTTGTGTATCAGAACAACCAGAAAACATTTCATTAACTTAAATGGGCACTTCCAGAATTGTTCGTACAGAAGATAAAACAACAGGGCCTCAGCATGGCCAAAGGAAACTACAACCAAACACTAATCCTACTACAAGAAACTAAACTAAAACTCAAAGCAATGACGGAAAAGAGACTCTAGTCTTCTGCAGAAAACGTCTCGACGTCTTCGACAACTCTGGCTCTCCAAGTCAGGTGGTACTCAAGCTCTGAACCTGACATACATCCACAAACATGAATGTATGTCAGCTAGGGGTCTGCAAGAAAGAGTTAGCATCCCAAGGCGAAGTATATAACAAGTATGTGAAATTTAGAAGCATCATTAAATTTAAAAGAAACGACTGCAGCAATTAACATTTAACAATTACAGAGCAGAAAGAAACAATCCTAGCATGCAGTTCTAGTCGAGGGCAAGTTTAAAGTTAGATTCTCAGAGTTTGTTAGCATTTCAATATTCACGATGACCAAGTTAGCGTTACAATGACCATGTCAAGAATTCACATCTAATCTAGGGTTCTCGCCTTTAGGTCGTGATGAGAAGGTCGTTCCTCTCACGGTGGCTTACCGTGATTGACACTAACCCACCGCGTCGGGTGGTGTTCTTGAGGAGAGTACCTTTCATACGCCCAGTGGCCGCTCAACCCTAACCCCACCCAAAAGTTTTGCCGGAACACGAGCCGGCCTAGTCGACTCACACGACATCACGATATCACGATACCGCCTTCGAGGCGCACGATCTCACGATGTCCATATTGTTAATCATGTCAAGACTCACTGAATTTCATTGTTGACAATATTAAATTTTTATGGTGACAGTTTTACAAAGCGGAAACGGGTCGAACGACCGTTTCCGTAATTTCAAGTAATGACGATTTCGTCCTTTTTGTTCAACTTGCTGTAGAAACAATTTCTTTCTCTAGTTGTTTAAATTGGGGATATATCGTATGATATACCGTTGGATCCCAATTTTCGTCCTAGTCATTATGGTGGCAGTTTTGTACGTTATTTCACGTCACAATTTCAGGTTATCCAGCAATACATGAAGACGGCGTAAACGTGCCGAAACTTCTAAAATTCATAACAAATCATATACTTGCCTGATTTTGACGTTCTTGGTGTCGTTGGAATCATCTCGACGAGTACTACGCCGTGGAGGGTTTGGTTCGCTGTTTTGACAGAGTATAAAATCAGAAATGACGTTTTTTAGTTCAGGTCAGATTCGCAAAAGCTCCTACGACGTCTAATCAACATGTTTTATTAGGTTTCTCTACTTTACGGTGGGGGTTATAAAATATTAACCCGAACAAAGTGATTAACAGCTAGCATATGTTATATTCTTAACATGGTATTACGAAAACAAAACAATCTTTATATTAAGACTCTAACCATTATAATAATCCTAACAGGATAACAAGGCACATCTAATATCAATTAGTCCTATCATTACTACCTATTAGAAAACCACATACTACTAGCCATAATAACATGTTAACGACAGAATCATTTTTATATAAACTAACTAATAATCAGATTAATTTCTTTTATAACCCTAACTGATATAAGAAAACTCAGCAACAAACATGGTATAACAACCCATTAAAACTCTAACCATTGATTAAAACATCACACTAACATCTGTTTCACATTGTATAAAACCAACTAACATCAAAATACCTCTAACATGATATAGCAGCAACTAACCCTAACCCTAACTGATACTAATCCCTAAAGATCGATGATAATAAACACTAACAAATACGATAGTTTCACTAACCTCTTTAAAACTTTAGGGGTCTATCGTTCGTTGCAGGGGAGGAGATGGGGAGCGCCGACGGTTTTGATAGCGTTGGCGGCTGTGCGAGAGTGGGTGTTTGGATCTCGGCCTGAGGTGTTTGGATCTCGGCCTGGAGGAGGAAGGAGGGGGATCGTGGGTTTGCGGTTGATGAGGAGAGGGGATGGCCGCTGCGTGGGGGGTGGCGCGGCTTGGGAGCAACTGGTCGTGGCTGTTTTGGCGTGGGGAGGAGAAGGCGGACCCGAGGTCTGCGTTGCGAGGAGATTGCTGCGGCTGAGGTTGAACGCCGGCGGAGGGATAGCTCATGGAGGAGGCACCGTTGCTGCGACCTGGGCACGCGTCGCATGGAGGGTATGGAGTACTGACCATCGGGCTATGTAAGTGAAGGCCGCGAGCTGTTCTTGCGGGAGCTGGGCGGTTTCGATGCGTTGCGTGGAGAAGAAAATAACAGGGGGCAGCTGCGCATGAAGAGGGTAGCCCTAGGTCTCTAGGGTTCCTACAAATATATATAGGGCTTGAACATAAAGGGCAGTATGGTTTCTATATGAAGGAAATAGGGTTAGAGGGTGGGGGTTGTCACGTGGGTAGGTTTCATAGCTTCCCTAGGTTTAATTTGTATAAGTTTTTTTTTGTGTGTGGGGGGTCACGAATGGCAGCATGTGGAGAATTTAGGGCCTAGGGTTATATATCATTAGTCATAGGTTTATAATAATATAAGTTGTGATGGGTGTTGGTTTTATAAAGTTGATTGCCTAGGGTTTTTATTTAATAAAAGTTGTAGTGGCAGTTGCTATAAAAGTCCTCTACTTTATATATATAGGCTGTGTGTGGTATAGTCTTTAGGGTTACTCTAGGGTCCAATTATAAAGGAGATGTAGGCTCAATGATGCTCACGTGAATGGTTGTTGAGTTTCAAAAGTTTTTCTTTTTTTTTCTTTGTTTCAAAAGCTGATGAGTGCGTGTGTTACATTGGGTTCGGCCAAAAGGGGTTTTCAAAGTGACTAGAGTTTTAATAGGAAGTAATTTGAAAAGTACTTAGTGTTTAATGGGTTTAATAGGAATATGATATATTAGGGAGGTTTGAAATACTAATATTAATATTTAATAGTCCTAATCAAGGGAAATTAGGGTAATCAAGTCAATTAAAAGTGTTTTAACATGGAAGGTACTTTAAACATTTAAAAAGTTTTAAAAATTCAAATTGAATTTTGAATTGGTAACTTAAAACAATTTTAAGAAGATATGTTTAAAAAAATAATTATAGTAAAGGGTTAAGACTAATAATAATAATAAATATGGAGAAGAAGTGGATACGGGTACAAGTACGGTGGCAGAACTGTTGAACTACAGATACAGACAAAATAATACACGAGAGGAAATACAAATAACGTAGCGATAAAAACCGGTCGTTACATTTCTCATGTCTTCCGACTCTTTGTTCTTTTTCTTTCGGAAGGGTGAGTGACGTCTTTATAGGGGGATCTTGCTGATGATTTCCTCCATATTTATTGCGATGAGTTGGCATTATTAAGGGGCTCCCCGGATTCACGCCCGTGGGAAACCGCTTTTGCCAGGTGGCTCTTACGGAACCTCTTTTGGAATGTACCATTAATGGTGGCGTATTTCTCGAGCGTCCTTTCGTTTCGTCGAGTCACATCGGGGTCGCCTCCTCGGGAACTGATGCCATTTTGTCCCGGTTTATGTGCCCCTGTCTTCTTTCGATTTTTCAAGGATCACGGGCGTGTAGCCCTTTCTGGTTTGGGTGGCTAGGGTTGGCCCTGCCCCAGAGGTCTTGAGGGGGGGAGCGGGCGCGTAGCCCGGCCCGTGCCCTTCTCTGGTTTGGGTGGCTAGGGTTGGCCCTGCCCCAGAGGTCTTGAGGGGGGGAGCGGGCGCATAGCCCGGCCCGTGCCCTTCTCTGGTTTCGGTGGCTAGGGTTGGCCCTGCCCTAGAGGTCTTGAGGGGGGGAGCGGGCACATAGCCCGGCCCGTGCCCTTCTCTGGTTTGGGTGGCTAGGGTTGGCTCTTGATCACTCCTTATTTTACACCTTTTTCCTGCATGTTTGCATGCCATTTAGATCACCCAAATCATGTTTTTCACGATATATCGACGATATTGCGATACTTTTCACGATTTGTTGTTTTTGTCGCATTTCAGGTGATTTGGCGCGATTTGGAGTGATCTCGAGATGCGCTTACTCCAGACGGTCACCGACGACCTCCCCGAGGGGTATTTTGCTGTTGGAGAGGAGCGGAAGAAGAACGGACGTCGCAGGAGCGACGAGGAGGCCAAAACAAGCAAATTGGGCATGTTTTGTGTCCCACTCGGCCGAGTGAAGGAGTCACTCGGTTGACCAGCGAGACACCGCTCGGCCGACCAGATCAGACTCGATTCATATGTGCACTCGGCCGAGCGACGGAGACCACATCGGCCGAGTGACGAGACCCCGTCCGCCCGAGTGGCGCCCAGACGAAGCCCTTCAAAAATCGCCATGTTACTGTTTTTCAGCTGCCTGAGCTTCAGAAGACCCACTCGGCCGAGTGGATAATCCCGACCGCCCGAGTACCATGAAGCCATCGGCCGAGTGACGACAACTCACTCGGCCGAGCCGCCCCCGAAGTGAAGACCCCTGAAGATCGAGACTTACTGGAAATTTACAGGGTTTTCACTCGGCCGAGCGACTTTTGTCACTCGGCCGAGTGCGACGCGCTGCCTGTAGCGAAAATTACGGAAAACAGGCTGCGCAGGGGTATTTTGGTCACAGTTTTTGGACGATTTTGGGGGGTATTTAACCCCTGTTTTTACCCTAGTTTGGAGAGCTTTCTCTTAGATTTTTTGCAGCTTTTTAGATTAGCTTTTTAGTTTTATTCTTGTGATTGGAGAAGAGACAAAATTGGATTTTTGTTGGATTAATTGAAGAACTCCATTGGTTTGCTTTTCTCTTCTCTAAAAATTCTATTTTTATTGCATATCTCAATATTGTGATGAATTCTATTGCTTATTTCATTGATTATTTTTGTGATCTTGCTATGAATTGTGAGTAGTCGCCACGTCTTGGGGCGTGGGGATGAACCCTACAAGCCCTATTTCATAATTGTGATGAATTGGTAGGAATTTCGTTAGAATTGCTATTAGAGATTAGATTGGGATCAATTTACTACGGATGGCTAGGAATTCACATCGATTGGGATTTGCAAGAGATTGGATCCCAATTCGATAGGAAACCCTAGAAATCCGAATTGGGTTGGAATCGAATTTCCGTAGTATCGGTTTGCAAGAGATTGGACCGATACTAGGGTTTCCGGTTCCAATTCCGCGCCAATACCCGTTTGCAAGAGATTGGACTGGTAGGAACTATCCCAATCTAGGTCGTGGGCCGAGTTTGCAAGAGATTGGGCTCGGTGCGCGATTGAACGATGATGTTGATCCTAATGCTAGCTTCCCTAGGCTAGGGTTTGCAAGAGATTGGACCCGGGCCTAGGATAGCTATAGACCGGCAACAGCACGAGAGCGTGAGCTTGGTTCTACATTCAGTTGCAACTAGTTCATCCAAAATCTTATTCTAGCAATTTTGATGCCGATGAACCACTTTTACGAAATATGGTAAGTAGCGGGAATTCCCCATTCCCTAGACGTTCTTTATTTGATTTGATACTTCCGTACTTTGTCTGACGATTGTGACAGGATCGCCAAAGGCAAATTTCTCTCTTCTTAAATAGCCAGGTTGATCGGAACAAGCACGGTCATTCGTCCTCCCTGTGTTCGATAACCCGCTCGCTGCTACACCGTGCACTTGCGGTAAAACTACAACCGTTCTTTTGGGTTACATCCCGGAGCGATCAGCCCTGCCCCAGAGGTCTTGAGGGGGGAACGGGCACGTAGCCCGGCCCATGCCCTTCTCTGGTTTGGGTGGCTAGGGTTGGCCCAGCCCCAGAGGTCTTGAGGGGGGGAGCGGTCGCGTAGCCCGGCCCGTGCCCTTCTCTGCTTTGGGTGGCTAGGGTTGGCCCTGCCCCAGAGGTCTTGAGGGGGGAGCGGGCACGTAGCCCGGCCCGTGCCCTTCTCTGGTTTGGGTGGCTAGGGTTGGCCCTGCCCAGAGGTCTTGAGGGGGGGAGCGGGCGCGTAGCCCGGCCCGTGCCCTTTTCTGGTTTGGGTGGCTATGGTTGGCCCTGCCCCAGAGGTCTTGAGGGGGGGAGCGGGCGCGTAGCCCGGCCCGTGCCCTTCTCTGGTTTGGGTGGCTAGGGTTGGCCCTGCCCCAGAGGTGTTGAGGGGGGAGCGGGCGCGTAGCCCGGCCCGTGCCCTTCTTTGGTTTGGGTGGCTAGGGTTGGCCCTGCCCCAGAGGTCTTGAGGGGGGGAGCGGGCGAGTAGCCCAGCCCGTGCCCTTCTCTGGTTTGGGTGGCTAGGGTTGGCCCTGCCCCAGAGGTCTTGAGGGGGGTAGCTGGCGCGTAGCCCGGCCCGTGCCCTTCTCTGGGTTGGGTGGCTAGGGTTGGCCCTGCCCCAGAGGTCTTGAGGGGGGGAGCGGGCGCGTAGCCCAGCCTGTGTCCTTCTCTGGTTTGGGTGGCTAGGGTTGGCCCTGCCCCAGAGGTCTTGAGGGGGGGAGCGGGCGTGTAGCCCGGCCCGTGCCCTTCTCTGGTTTGGGTGGCTAGGGTTGGCCCTGCCCCAGAGGTCTTGAGGGGGGGAGTGGGCGCGTAGCCCGGCCCGTGCCCTTCTCTGGTTTGGGTGGCTAGGGTTGGCCCTGCCCCAGAGGTCATGAGGGGGGGAGCGAGCGCGTAGCCCGGCCCGTGCCCTTCTCTGGTTTGGGTGGCTAGGGTTGGCCCTGCCCCAGAGGTCTTGAGGGGGGGAACGGGCGCGTAGCCCGGCCCGTGCCCTTCTCTGGTTTGGGTGGCTAGGGTTGGCCCTGCCCCAGAGGTCTTGAGGGGGGGAGCGGGCGCGTAGCCCGGCCCGTGCCCTTCTCTGGTTTGGGTGGCTAGGGTTGGCCCTGCCCCAGAGGTCTTGAGGGGGGGAGCGGGTGCGTAGCCCGGCCCGTGCCCTTCTCTGGTTTGGGTGGCTAGGGTTGGCCCTGCCCCAGAGGTCTTGAGGGGGGGAGCGGGCGCGTAGCCCGGCCCGTGCCCTTCTCTGGTTTGGGTGGCTAGGGTTGGCCCTTGTTGGAAGCAACGATCTAGGATCTTGGTTTGATGATGACAAACGTGTCAGTATATCTAATGTGTGTGCTCAGTATGTTTCAGGCTTGGCAAAATGATATACTTTCGATATTTGGCGGATTTGCTATTCGTATAGCACATTGGGAGAGATGGAATGTCTGTGCACAAAGAAGTGTGACTTGGTCAAAAGAAGATTGGTTCAAATCAATTGGTGATTGGTGCAAATCAAATACTTATGGTTGATTTGATTAAGTCACATGTTTCATATCCGATTCCAATCTCACTTGATTTCCTATTCAAATTCCTTAGCCAAAACAATTTCTATCACATTCAAACTCCTAGTGATTATCCATTGCCATACAAATCATATCACACTCCTATTCCAATTGCAAATCCTATTACAAACCCAATTGAAATTCAAATCTCATATCCAAACACAAATGCAATTGTGATTGAACTAAATCACTATTCCTAGGGGATTCTCCTTGAGCCATAGATCCCCTCAATAGTTCCACTTAAACCCTAATCAACGTTGAGAAATATAAAAAGGATGTGCGGCAACCAAAATAACTTTTGTGCGGCTCACAAAAAAAAGGAGTTATCAAAGAGTAGCTTTCAAAAATTAGGAGCTTACGGCAGCCAAACCCTAGCCGCAATCTTTGACCCTCATCCTCTTGAAAACCTACTTGAATTCAATCAACTCTAAAAGGGAGAGCCACAGTTCTTGACCTTCAATCACAAGGTTCCATCGTCAAGTTCCAAGGTCAAAGAGGCTACCCGAGTTCTGCAGTCACCGTGCAAAAGCCGAAGCCAACGAAGGTCTCACACGTCGAAGCACTGACGAGTTTGCTGTCGAAGAAGCCACCGCCGAGGAGTGAATGGTCTTGTGCTCACCGTCGTCGAAACGAAGTTGAACAGCCAAAGAAATCTTGCCACTGCATTGCCCTAGCATCACGCTGTCAACGGGGCGCCGCTGTATCGTCGACTGTTGCTGCTGAGTCAAGGAAGTCGAGGTCACCGCCGTTGCGAAGCCATCACCGGAGTAGTTGTGCAGCAAGTAGCCATCAACGAAGGAGCGCCGTCGATTGAAGAAGAACTTGAAGCCTTCGTTGCCGCTGCCAAAGTCGGCGTCTCACCTCCGTCCTGAGAACGTGAGCTAGCCGCCAGCGAAGCCTGAGAAGAGAGTTGCCCGCCATTCAAAAACCGATGCCATCTAAGGAGCTGCTGTCAAAGCTCACACGACGAAAAACAACGACGTTGTCGCCACAAGAGACCGCCTCCACTAGGTGTGTTCGTCTCTGTGAAAAGATCGAGGAAGCCGTTGTCCTCTACCCCGTTGGAGAAGCGCATGCATCGTAGTCGAGCGCTCGCCGTCAAAGAATCCCGTCGCCACGGAAACACTCGAAGAAATGACGACAGCGAAGTCTCCGCGATCTGCATCCCCTAGTTGAAGAAGAAGTCGACGTGGAGGCGCTTGCACGTGAAGGCGAGAAGAACCAATTCTCTGCTGCCGTTGTCGGAGACGATCATCGTCGGAGAAGAGGCTGGTCGACGAAGTTGGAAGGTTACGCAAAAACATCTCCGTGCTGCGATCAAAGGGATGCTGACGTGGCTGCATGAAAGACTCAAAGTGCTGCGATCGAAGGGGTGCTGACGTGGCCTGGAGTTATAAGGAATTGCTGTGCGCACCGACCTCCTATATATTGATTTGAACTGGAACTTCTCTGCGCACAGACCGCTTGATTTAAGGGAGTTGCTGAGCGCACAGACTACTGAAAAATAAGCTTTGAACTGAAATTGCTTTGTGCACAGACCAGTGCATAACTTGACATCTAGGAGTCAGATTGAGACACCGTTTGCGTCAGATTGGAGCTGACGACGTGCTGATTAACAGAGACGCCTACACGGACACAAACTGAGCATTTCTAAACCCTTAAACTCTTTTATTTGTGTCTTAGTGTAACGTTCTCTGTGGGGAAACTTTTACCTATTTTCTGTGACTATTTTGGGACTTGTCTAGTTGGGACTAGACAAGTGGGACCCAGCTAGTTTGGGACTAGCTGGTAGAAAGCTTTGCTAGGATTGATAGTGAGAGGAAACACTGTGTGTGTGGTACTGAGAGTCTGGCGAGTGTAGAGACGTAGAGGGTGCACTGAGCGTGCTCTAACTTGTGACTTTGTACCTATTGCACTATTCAATCTAGTATTTGCTTTGGGGGCTGGAGTAAGTCGTTGGGACGACCGAACCAGGGTAAATCTGCTGTGTACTCTGTGTCTGCATTTTAGTTACTCTGGTTGTGCTATAACTGCGTGTGATTATTCGTGGGTTGCACGAATTATTTTTATAAGCCTATTCACCCCCCTTAGGCTAGGATCCAGATCCAACAGCCATGCCCGAAAGGTCTTGAGGGGGGGAACGGGCGCGTAGCCCGGCCCGTGTCCTTCTCTGGTTTGGGTGGCTAGGGTTGGCCCTGCCCCAGAGGTCTTGAGGGGGAGAGCGGGCGCATAGCCCGGTCCGTGCCCTTCTCTGGTTTGGCTGGCTAGGGTTGGCCCTGCCGCAGAGGTCTTGAGGGGGAGAGCGGGCGCGTAGCCCGGCCCGTGCCCTTCTCTGGTTTGGGTGGCTAGGGTTGGCCCTACCCCAGAGGTCTTGAGGGGGGGAGCGGGCGCGTAGCCCGGCCCGTGCCCTTCTCTGGTTTGGGTGGCTAGGGTTGGCCCTGCCCCAGAGGTCTTGAGGGGGGGAGCGGGCGCGTAGCCCGGCCCGTGCCCTTCTCTGGTTTGGGTGGCTAGGGTTGGCCCTGCCCCAGAGGTCTTGAGGGGGGAGCGGGCGCGTAGCCCGGCCCGTGCCCTTCTCTGGTTTGGGTGGCTAGGGTTGGCCCTGCCCCAGAGGTCTTGAGGGGGGGAGCGGGCGCGTAGCCCGGCCCGTGCCATTCTCTGGTTTGGGTGGCTAGGGTTGGCCCTGCCCCAGAGGTCTTGAGGGGGGGAGCGGGCGCGTAGCCCGGCCCGTGCCCTTCTCTGGTTTGGGTGGCTAGGGTTGGCCCTGCCCCAGAGGTCTTGAGGGGGGGAGCGGGCGCGTAGCCCGGCCCGTGCCCTTCTCTGGTTTGGGTGGCTAGGGTTGGCCCTGCCCCAGAGGTCTTGAGGGGGGGGGAGCGGGCGCGTAGCCCGGCCCGTGCCCTTCTCTGGTTTGGGTGGCTAGGGTTGGCCCTGCCCCAGAGGTCTTGAGGGGGGGAGCGGGCGCGTAGCCCGGCCCGTGCCCTTCTCTGGTTTGGGTGGCTAGGGTTGGCCCTGCCCCAGAGGTCTTGAGGGGGGGAGCGGGCGCGTAGCCCGGCCCGTGCCCTTCTCTGGTTTGGGTGGCTAGGGTTGGCCCTTGTTGGAAGCAACGATCTAGGATCTTGGTTTGATGATGACAAACGTGTCAGTATATCTAATGTGTGTGCTCAGTATGTTTCAGGCTTGGCAAAATGATATACTTTCGATATTTGGCGGATTTGCTATTCGTATAGCACATTGGGAGAGATGGAATGTCTGTGCACAAAGAAGTGTGACTTGGTCAAAAGAAGATTGGTTCAAATCAATTGGTGATTGGTGCAAATCAAATACTTATGGTTGATTTGATTAAGTCACATGTTTCATATCCGATTCCAATCTCACTTGATTTCCTATTCAAATTCCTTAGCCAAAACAATTTCTATCACATTCAAACTCCTAGTGATTATCCATTGCCATACAAATCATATCACACTCCTATTCCAATTGCAAATCCTATTACAAACCCAATTGAAATTCAAATCTCATATCCAAACACAAATGCAATTGTGATTGAACTAAATCACTATTCCTAGGGGATTCTCCTTGAGCCATAGATCCCCTCAATAGTTCCACTTAAACCCTAATCAACGTTGAGAAATATAAAAAGGATGTGCGGCAACCAAAATAACTTTTGTGCGGCTCACAAAAAAAAGGAGTTATCAAAGAGTAGCTTTCAAAAATTAGGAGCTTACGGCAGCCAAACCCTAGCCGCAATCTTTGACCCTCATCCTCTTGAAAACCTACTTGAATTCAATCAACTCTAAAAGGGAGAGCCACAGTTCTTGACCTTCAATCACAAGGTTCCATCATCAAGTTCCAAGGTCAAAGAGGCTACCCGAGTTCTGCAGTCACCGTGCAAAAGCCGAAGCCAACGAAGGTCTCACACGTCGAAGCACTGACGAGTTTGCTGTCGAAGAAGCCACCGCCGAGGAGTGAATGGTCTTGTGCTCACCGTCGTCGAAACGAAGTTGAACAGCCAAAGAAATCTTGCCACTGCATTGCCCTAGCATCACGCTGTCGACGGGGCGCCGCTGTATCGTCGACTGTTACTGCTGAGTCAAGGAAGTCGAGGTCACCGCCGTTGCGAAGCCATCACCGGAGTAGTTATGCAGCAAGTAGCCATCAACGAAGGAGCGCCGTCGATTGAAGAAGAACATGAAGCCTTCGTTGCCGCTGCCAAAGTCGGCGTCTCACCTCCGTCCTGAGAACGTGAGCTAGCCGCCAGCGAAGCCTGAGAAGAGAGTTGCCCGCCATTCAAAAACCGCTGCCATCTAAGGAGCTGCTGTCAAAGCTCACACGACGAAAAACAACGACGCTGTCGCCACAAGAGACCGCCTCCACTAGGTGTGTTCGTCTCCGTGAAAAGATCGAGGAAGCCGTTGTCCTCTACCCCGTTGGAGAAGCGCATGCATCGTAGTCGAGCGCTCGCCGTCAAAGAATCCCGTCGCCACGGAAACACTCGAAGAAATGACGACAGCGAAGTCTCCGCGAGCTGCATCCCCTAGTTGAAGAAGAAGTCGACGTGGAGGCGCTTGCACGTGAAGGCGAGAAGAACCAATTCTCTGCTGCCGTTGTCGGAGACGATCATCGTCGGAGAAGAGGCTGGTCGACGAAGTTGGAAGGTTACGCAAAAACATCTCCGTGCTGCGATCAAAGGGATGCTGACGTGGCTGCATGAAAGACTCAAAGTGCTGCGATCGAAGGGGTGCTGACGTGGCCTGGAGTTATAAGGAATTGCTGTGCGCACCGACCTCCTATATATTGATTTGAACTGGAACTTCTCTGAGCACAGACCGCTTGATTTAAGGGAGTTGCTGAGCGCACAGACTACTGAAAAATAAGCT
Source organism: Scilla litardierei (assembly GCA_030789695.1). NCBI lineage: Eukaryota > Viridiplantae > Streptophyta > Magnoliopsida > Asparagales > Asparagaceae > Scilla > Scilla litardierei. The sequence continues at coordinate 2,567,877 of CM061139.1, forward strand.
TTGAACTGAAATTGCTTTGTGCACAGACCAGTGCATAACTTGACATCTAGGAGTCAGATTGAGACACCGTTTGCGTCAGATTGGAGCTGACGACGTGCTGATTAACAGAGACGCCTACACGGACACAAACTGAGCATTTCTAAACCCTTAAACTCTTTTATTTGTGTCTTAGTGTAACGTTCTCTGTGGGGAAACTTTTACCTATTTTCTGTGACTATTTTGGGACTTGTCTAGTTGGGACTAGACAAGTGGGACCCAGCTAGTTTGGGACTAGCTGGTAGAAAGCTTTGCTAGGATTGATAGTGAGAGGAAACACTGTGTGTGTGGTACTGAGAGTCTGGCGAGTGTAGAGACGTAGAGGGTGCACTGAGCGTGCTCTAACTTGTGACTTTGTACCTATTGCACTATTCAATCTAGTATTTGCTTTGGGGGCTGGAGTAAGTCGTTGGGACGACCGAACCAGGGTAAATCTGCTGTGTACTCTGTGTCTGCATTTTAGTTACTCTGGTTGTGCTATAACTGCGTGTCATTATTTGTGGGTTGCACGAATTATTTTTATAAGCCTATTCACCCCCCCTCTAGGCTAGGATCCAGATCCAACAGCCATGCCCGAAAGGTCTTGAGGGGGGGAACGGGCGCGTAGCCCGGCCAGTGTCCTTCTCTGGTTTGGGTGGCTAGGGTTGGCCCTGCCCCAGAGGTCTTGAGGGGGAGAGCGGGCGCATAGCCCGGTCCGTGCCCTTCTCTGGTTTGGCTGGCTAGGGTTGGCCCTGCCGCAGAGGTCTTGAGGGGGAGAGCGGGTGCGTAGCCCGGCCCGTGCCCTTCTCTAGTTTGGGTGGCTAGGGTTGGCCCTACCCCAGAGGTCTTGAGGGGGGGAGCGGGCGCGTAGCCCGGCCCGTGCCCTTCTCTGGTTTGGGTGGCTAGGGTTGGCCCTGCCCCAGAGGTCTTGAGGGGGGGAGCGGGCGCGTAGCCCGGCCCGTGCCCTTCTCTGGTTTGGGTGGCTAGGGTTGGCCCTGCCCCAGAGGTCTTGAGGGGGGGAGCGGGCGCGTAGCCCGGCCCGTGCCCTTCTCTGGTTTGGGTGGCTAGGGTTGGCCCTGCCCCAGAGGTCTTGAGGGGGGGAGCGGGCGCGTAGCCCGGCCCGTGCCATTCTCTGGTTTGGGTGGCTAGGGTTGGCCCTGCCCCAGAGGTCTTGAGGGGGGGAGCGGGCGCGTAGCCCGGCCCGTGCCCTTCTCTGGTTTGGGTGGCTAGGGTTGGCCCTGCCCCAGAGGTCTTGAGGGGGGGAGCGGGCGCGTAGCCCGGCCCGTGCCCTTCTCTGGTTTGGGTGGCTAGGGTTGGCCCTGCCCCAGAGGTCTTGAGGGGGGGAGCGGGCGCGTAGCCCGGCCCGTGCCCTTCTCTGGTTTGGGTGGCGAGGGTTGGCCCTGCCCCAGAGGTCTTGAGGGGGGGAGCGGGCGCGTAGCCCGGCCCGTGCCCTTCTCTGGTCTGGGTGGCTAGGGTTGGCCCTGCCCCAGAGGTCTTGAGGGGGGGAGCGGGCGCGTAGCCCGGCCCGTGCCCTTCTCTGGTTTGGGTGGCTAGCCCGGCCCGTGCCCTTCTCTGGTTTGGGTGGCTAGGGTTGGCCCTGCCCCAGAGGTCTTGAGGGGGGGAGCGGGCGTGTAGCCCGGCCTGTGCCCTTCTCTTGTTTGGGTGGCTAGGGTTGGCCCTGCCCCAGAGGTCTTGAGGGGGGGAGCGGGCGCGTAGCCCGGCCCGTGCCCATCTCTGGTTTGGGTGGCTAGGGTTGGCCCTGCCCCAGAGGTCTTGAGGGGGGAGCGGGCGCGTAGCCCGGCCCGTGCCCTTCTCTGGTTTCGGTGGCTAGGGTTGGCCCTGCCCTAGAGGTCTTGAGGGGGGGGAGCGGGCGCATAGCCCAGCCCGTGCCCTTCTCTGGTTTGGGTGGCTAGGGTTGGCCCTGCCCCAGAGGTCTTGAGGGGGGGAGCGGGCACGTAGCCCGGCCCGTGCCCTTCTCTGGTTTGGGTGGCTAGGGTTGGCCCAGCTCCAGAGGTCTTGAGGGGGGAGCGGGCGCGTAGCCCGGCCCGTGCCCTTCTCAAGTTTGGGTGGCTAGGGTTGGCCCTGCCCCAGAGGTCTTGAGGGGGGAGCAGGCACGTAGCCCGGCCCGTGCCCTTCTCTGGTTTGGGTGGCTAGGGTTGGCCCTGCCCAGAGGTCTTGAGGGGGGGAGCGGGCGCGTAGCCCGGTCCGTGCCCTTCTCTGGTTTGGGTGGCTAGGGTTGGCCCTGCCCCAGAGGTCTTGAGGGGGGAGCTGGCGCGTAGCCCGGCCCGTGCCTTTCTCTGGTTTGGGTGGCTAGGGTTGGCCCTGCCCCAGAGGTGTTGAGGGGGGGGGAGCGGGCGCGTAGCCCGGCCCGTGCCCTTCTCTGGTTTGGGTGGCTAGGGTTGGCCCTGCCCCAGAGGTCTTGAGGGGGGGGAGCGGGCGCGTAGCCTGGCCCGTGCCCTTCTCTGGTTTGGGTGGCTAGGGTTGGCCCTGCCCCAGAGGTCTTGAGGGGGGAGCGGGCGCGTAACCCGGCCCGTGCCCTTCTCTGGTTTGGGTGGCTAGGGTTGGCCCTGCCCCAGAGGTCTTGAGGGGGGAGCGGGCGCGTAGCCCGGCCCGTGCCCTTCTCTGGTTTGGGTGGCTAGGGTTGGCCCTGCCCCAGAGGTCTTGAGGGGGGGAGCGGGCGTGTAGCCCGGCCTGTGCCCTTCTCTTGTTTGGGTGGCTAGGGTTGGCCCTGCCCCAGAGGTCTTGAGGGGGGGAGCGGGCGCGTAGCCCGGCCCGTGCCCTTCTCTGGTTTGGGTGGCTAGGGTTGGCCCTGCCCCAGAGGTCTTGAGGGGGGGAGCGGGCGCGTAGCCCGGCCCGTGCCCTTCTCTGGTTTGGGTGGCTAGGGTTGGCCCTGCCCCAGAGGTCTTGAGGGGGGGAGCGGGCGCGTAGCCCGGCCCGTGCCCTTCTCTGGTTTGGGTGGCTAGGGTTGGCCCTGCCCCAGAGGTCTTGAGGGGGGGAGCGGGCATGTAGCCCGGCCCGTGCCCTTCTCTGGTTTGGGTGGCTAGGGTTGGCCCTGCCCCAGAGGTCTTGAGGGGGGGAGCGGGCGCGTAGCCCGGCCCGTGCCCTTCTCTGGTTTGGGTGGCTAGGGTTGGCCCTGCCCCAGAGGTCTTGAGGGGGGGAGCGGGCGCGTAGCCCGGCCCGTGCCCTTCTCTGGTTTGGGTGGCTAGGGTTGGCCCTGCCCCAGAGGTCTTGAGGGGGGGAGCGGGCGCGTAGCCCGGCCCGTGCCCTTCTCTGGTTTGGGTGGCTAGGGTTGGCCCTTGTTGGAAGCAACGATCTAGGATCTTGGTTTGATGATGACAAACGTGTCGGTATATCTAATGTGTGTGCTCAGTATGTTTCAGGCTTGGCAAAATGATATACTTTTGATATTTGGCGGATTTGCTATTCGTATAGCACATTGGGAGAGATGGAATGTCTGTGCACAAAGAAGTGTGACTTGGTCAAAAGATGATTGGTTCAAATCAATTGGTGATTGGTGCAAATCAAATACTTATGGTTGATTTGATTAAGACACATGTTTCATATCCGATTCCAATCTCACTTGATTTCCTAGTCAAATTCCTTAGCCAAAACAATTTCTATCACATTCAAACTCCTAGTGATTATCCATTGCCATACAAATCATATCACACTCCTATTCCAATTGCAAATCCTAATACAAACCCAATTGAAATTCAAATCTCATATCCAAACACAAATGCAATTGTGATTGAACTAAATCACTATTCCTAGGGGATTCTCCTTGAGCCATAGATCCCCTCAATAGTTCCACTTAAACCTTCATCAACGTTGAGAAATATAAAAAGGATGTGCGGCAACCAAAATAACTTTTGTGCGGCTCATAAAAAAAAGGAGTTATCAAAGAGTAGCTTTCAAAAATTAGGAGCTTACGGCAGCCAAACCCTAGCCGCAATCTTTGACCCTCATCCTCTTGAAAACCTACTTGAATCCAATCAACTCTAAAAGGGAGAGCCGCAGTTCTTGACCTTCAATCACAAGGTTCCATCATCAAGTTCCAAGGTCAAAGAGGCTACCCGAGTTCTGCAGTCACCGTGCAAAAGCCGAAGCCAACGAAGGTCTCACACGTCGAAGCACTGACGAGTTTGCTGTCGAAGAAGCCACCACTGAGGAGTGAATGGTCTTGTGCTCACCGTCATCGAAACGAAGTTGAACAGCCAAAGAAATCTTGCCGCTGCATTGCCCTAGCATCACGCTGTCGACGGGGCGCCGCTGTATCGTCGACTGTTGCTACTGAGTCAAGGAAGTCGAGGTCGCCGCTGTTGCGAAGCCATCACCGGAGTAGTTGTGCAGCAAGTAGCCATCAACGAAGGAGCACCGTCGATTGAAGAAGAACTTGAAGCCTTCGTTGCCGCTGCCAAAGTCAGAGTCTCACCTCCGTCCTGAGAACGTGAGCTAGCCGCCAGCGAAGCCTGAGAAGAGAGCTACCCGCCGTTCGAAAACCGCTGCCATCTAAGGAGCTGCTGTCAAAGCTCACACGACGAAAAACAACGACGCTGTCGCCACAAGAGACCGCCTCCACTAGGTGTGTTCGTCTTCGTGAAACGATCGAGGAAGCCGTTGTCCTCTACCCCATTGGAGAAGCGCATGCATCGTAGTCAAGCGCTCGCCGTCAAAGAATCCCGTCTCCGCAGAAACGCTCGAAGAAATGACGACAGCGAAGTCTCCGCGAGCTGCATCCCCTAGTTGAAGAAGAAGTCGATGTGGAGGCGCTTGCACGTGAAGGCGAGAAGAACCAATTCTCTGCTGCCGTTGTCGGAGACGATCATCGTCGGAGAAGAGGCTGGTCGACGAAGTTAGAAGGTTACGCAAAAACATCTCCGTGCTGTGATCAAAGGGATGCTGACGTGGCTGCATGAAAGACTCAAAGTGCTGCGATCGAAGGGGTGCTGACGTGGCCTGGAGTTATAAGGAATTGTTGTGCGCACCGACCTCCTATATATTGATTTGAACTGGAACTTCTCTGCGCACAGACCGCTTGATTTAAGGGAGTTGCTGAGCGCACAGACTGCTGAAAAATAAGCTTTGAACTGAAATTGCTTTGTGCACAGACCAGTGCATAACTTGACATCTAGGAGTCAGATTGAGACACCGTTTGCGTCAGATTGGAGCTGACGACGTGCTGATTGACAGAGACGCCTACACGGACACAAACTGAGCATTTCTAAACCCTTAAACTCTTTTATTTGTGTCTTAGTGTAACGTTCTCTGTGGGGAAACTTTTACCGATTTTTTGTGACTATTTTGGGACTTGACTAGTTGGGACTAGACAAGTGGGACCCAGCTAGTTTGGGACTAGCTGGTAGAAAGCTTTGCTAGGATTGATAGTGAGAGGAAACACTGTGTGTGGGGTACTGAGAGTCTGGCGAGTGTAGAGATGTAGAGGGTGCACTGAGCGTGCTCTAACTTGTGACTTTGTACCTATTGCACTATTCAATCTAGTATTTGCTTTGGGGGCTGGAGTAGGTCGTTGGGACGACCGAACCAGGGTAAATCTGCTGTGTACTCTGTGTCTGCATTTTAGTTACTCTGGTTGTGCTATAACTGCGTGTGATTATTCGTGGGTTGCACGAATTATTTTTATAAGCCTATTCACCCCCCCCCCCCCCCCTCTAGGCTAGGATCCAGATCCAACAAGTGGTATCAGAGCCAGTTTAGTAGATCTAGCCTAGTTTGACCATGGACCACATTGATAGTGCTTTTGCTGAGGGTCAGTCTATTTCCCGACCACCTAGATTTAATGGAGTAGACTATGCTTATTGGAAAAATCGTATGAGAATCTACTTGATTTCTATTGATTATAAAGCTTGGCAAATTATTGAAAAAGGCTATAAATCACCTGTTATTAAAATTGAAAATATTGAAATGCCTAAACCTGATGATAAGTGGGATGATAATGATTGGAAGCTTTATTCTCTTAACGCTAAAGCCATGAATGCTCTTATTTGTGCATTAGATAAATCTGAATTCAATCGTATCTCACATTGTCTAACTGCGCAGGAAATATGGCATACTTTGGAGGTGACGCACGAGGGAACGTCACAGGTGAAGGAGTCTAGACTTGCACTTCTGAGCACGGAATACGAGGGATTTCGCATGCTACCGTCAGAGACCATATCAGAAATGTTTGCGAGGTTCACCAACATTGTCTACAAGTCTAGTTCGCTCGGTAAGCCATATTCTAGCCTTGAGCAGGTGAGAAAGATATTAAGAGCACTGCCAAGCTCTTTCAGGCCTAAAGTCACTGCCATCCAAGAAGCGAAAGATCTATCACAGATGAGGGTGGAGGACTTGATAGGTAATCTAATGTCCCACGAGCTTGAATTGCAAAATATTGATGAAAGGGAGAAACCTGAGGAAAAAGAAAAAGCTACCAAGCCACTTGCTCTGAAAGCTGACGAAAGTAAAGATGATGATGATGACATAGCGCTAATGGTCAGAAATTTCAGAAAGTTTGTCCAGACCAAGCAAGGAAGAGCAGAAATGGCACCCAGGTTTAATCGCTCTAACTTTTTTCAGTCTTCTAAGCAAAATTATGATCAGAATACTACTAATAGAATGACTTGTTTTAAATGCAAGAAAAGAGGACATCGAATGAGGGATTGCCCACATGAGACAGCTCAGGTAGCTAAAGAAAAGAGAAAATCCAAGGTGCTTACTTGGGACATGGATAGCGAAGCTGAGAGCGAGGAGGAGGAACACGAAGCCTATTCATGCATGGCATTGATGGGAATACACAATGAGGTAACTTCTGGTAGTAAAACTGAACTCCTTACTCTTTGTAAAGAAATGCAAGATAAAATAGTAGAGCTTGAATCCACTATAGATGATTATCAAAATGAGAACTTTGAAATGCAACAATCTGAATATGAAATGTCTAAAGAGATTGAAAAACTCAAAATTGATATTGTTGCACGTGACTCTACTATTGATATTCTGAAAAAGGAAAAATCCAGTTTTAATGATGAAGCACCTTGTCCCTCTTGCCCTTCCTTGATGAATAATATTAGCATGCTTAAACTTGATTTGATTAAGCTCGAAACTGAAAAAGACTATGTTATTAGAGAGCTTAATGATAAATTCTGCATGTTGGATAATGATTTTAAAAGAAAAATGGTTGAATTTGAAAAGAAGGAAGAGGAAAACAAGAGAGCTTTTATAAGTAAATGCACATTGCTTGTGGAAGAAAATAGATTGTTAAAATCCAAAGTCTCTAATCTTGAATTAGCCATTAAGAAATTCTCTATGGGAAAACAATCGTTGGATACTATTTTAGAGAATCAATTATATGGCAATAATAGAAGAGGACTTGGATTTGGTTCGAAAAACGTTGAAAAGCCAAAATTCAAGAAATTCCACAAAGCACCTTCTATTGCAAAGAACTTATATGCAAAGTTCTTTACTTGTGATAGTGTAGGCCACACTTCATATTATTGTAAATTTAGGAACACAAACATCAAGTTAAAACAAGTGTGGGTTCCTAAAACAATATTGGCTAACACTAGTGGACCTTGTTGGATTCCAAGGTCACACTTAACACCTTTCATGTAGGTGTGATGGAGTTTTGGCTAGGAGCGTTAAATTCAATGTTTCATTCTTTTAGCTCCTTCGTCAAATAGCGACGAGAAGGTATAATTTCTATCCCTCTTTGCATTGCATTGCATTGCATACCTTCATAGATTTTTTGTGTGCTTGATTTATTTTGGTTTGTGTGCTTGCATGGATGATTTTTAATGTTTTTATTTCTGAAAAAAAAATTGAAAAATCAAAAATAAAAAAAATATGTGTGCTTATTGAATCCTCTTTTGAATCTCTTGAGTGATATTGTATGAATGATCAATTCTATTCCTTGTACAAGTCAATTCATTATTGTTGTAGCTACATGAACATGATGTTATTCTTTTTAGTAGCCATGACATGTCTCATAAGTTTCAAACTTGACTTCTACACCTACATTTGCAGTTTCACGATATTTGACTTTTTAGTGCTTTTGGAGATTCTTTTGAAGAATAATGGAAAGTGAATGTAGGGATGATTAATTTCTGAAATTTCTAAGGGATATGATGTGTTTAGCCATGAATAAAAATTGAGCACAAAAGAATTGCAAATGAAAAAAATTATGAAAATTGCTCCGTATGAAAAATGGATACACTTCATGGCTAATACACAACCCACGAGTATCCAACTTGTGCTAAATGGGTAATCATTAGCGTTGGTGTATATAACTCGTCAAGCAATGCCGCCCCACATTTAAAAGTCCTTTTAGGCCATGTTTTGGGGATCGGTACCTTGAACTCATCTTTGATGAGGTGGGAAAAATCAATCCTAGTGATATTCATGTAAAATTGGAAAATGCGGATTGATTTGGTTGATTGTTCTAAAATTGAATCTCCCTTAGCACTTTATTGTTTATATCATTACACTTACACAAAGGTGGAGAAGTCTTGTTATGAAATTCCATGAGCTTGAATTGTCTATTCCTTGGAAAACTCATGCAAATTGCACGCTACATTTAATAATGGTTTATTTTTGCATGGAATATTTTTGTGACTTCATTAATCCACTTTTGGTGATTACAAAGGGGGAGAAAGAAAAGAAAGATTTGTCGGTATTATTTGTTGTCAGTATTATTTGGTGAAGGGGGAGCTTGAGAAAAATACTTGAATAAATGTTGAAGGGGGTGCTTGAGAGAAGGGGGAGCATGCTTTTATATTTCCTAATTGTTGTGAATGCTTTGTAATGTTTGAATGACTCATCCATACATCATATCGCATTACACCCTTCAACACACTTCACACACTCATTTGTATTGATCAAATCTTTTGTGGGTTTGTCATCACCAAAAGGGGGAGATTGTTGGAAGCAACGATCTAGGATCTTGGTTTGATGATGACAAATGTGTCGGTATATCTAATGTGTGTGCTCAGTATGTTTCAGGCTTGGCAAAATGATATACTTTCGATATTTGGCGGATTTGCTATTCGTATAGCACATTGGGAGAGATGGAGTGTCTGTGCACAAAGAAGTGTGACTTGGTCAAAAGATGATTGGTTCAAATCAATTGGTGATTGGTGCAAATCAAATACTTATGGTTGATTTGATTAAGTCACATGTTTCATATCCGATTCCAATCTCACTTGATTTCCTATTCAAATTCCTTAGCCAAAACAATTTCTATCACATTCAAACTCCTAGTGATTATCCATTGCCATACAAATCATATCACACTCCTATTCCAATTGCAAATCCTATTACAAACCCAATTGAAATTCAAATCTCATATCCAAACACAAATGCAATTGTGATTGAACTAAATCACTATTCCTAGGGGATTCTCCTTGAGCCATAGATCCCCTCAATAGTTCCACTTAAACCCTCATCAACGTTGAGAAATATAAAAAGGATGTGTGGCAACCAAAATAACTTTTGTGCGGCTCACAAAAAAAAGGAGTTATCAAAGAGTAGCTTTCAAAAATTAGGAGCTTACGGCAGCCAAACCCTAGCCGCAATCTTTGACCATCATCCTCTTGAAAACCTACTTGAATCCAATCAACTCTAAAAGGGAGAGCCGCAGTTCTTGACCTTCAATCACAAGGTTCCATCATCAAGTTCCAAGGTCAAAGAGGCTACCCGAGTTCCGCAGTCACCGTGCAAAAGCCGAAGCCAACGAAGGTCTCACACGTCGAAGCACTGACGAGTTTGCTGTCGAAGAAGCCACCGCCGAGGAGTGAATGGTCTTGTGCTCACCGTCGTCGAAACGAAGTTGAACAGCCAAAGAAATCTTGCCACTGCATTGCCCTAGCATCACGCTGTCGACGGGGCGCCGCTGTATCGTCGACTGTTGCTGCTGAGTCAAGAAAGTCGAGGTCACCGCCGTTGCGAAGCCATCACCGGAGTAGTTGTGCAGCAAGTAGCCATCAACGAAGGAGCGCCGTCGATTGAAGAAGAACATGAAGCCTTCGTTGCCGCTGCCAAAGTCGGCGTCTCACCTCCGTCCTGAGAACGTGAGCTAGCCGCCAGCGAAGCCTGAGAAGAGAGTTACCCGCCATTCGAAAACCGCTGCCATCTAAGGAGCTGCTGTCAAAGCTCAAACGACGAAAAACAACGACGATGTCGCCACAAGAGACCGCCTCCACTAGGTGTGTTCGTCTCCGTGAAAAGATCGAGGAAGCCGTTGTCCTCTACCCCGTTGGAGAAGCGCATGCATCGTAGTCGAGCGCTCGCCGTCAAAGAATCCCGTCGCCACGGAAACACTCGAAGAAATGACGACAGCGAAGTCTCCGCGAGCTGCATCCCCTAGTTGAAGAAGAAGTCGACGTGGAGGCGCTTGCACGTGAAGGCGAGAAGAACCAATTCTCTGTTGCCGTTGTCGGAGACGATCATCGTCGGAGAAGAGGCTGGTCGACGAAGTTGGAAGGTTACACAAAAACAACTCCGTGCTGCGATCAAAGGCATGCTGACGTGGCTGCATGAAAGACTCAAAGTGCTGCGATCGAAGGGGTGCTGACGTGGCCTGGAGTTATAAGGAATTGCTGTGCGCACCGACCTCCTATATATTGATTTGAACTGGAACTTCTCTGCGCACAGACGTCTTGATTTAAGGGAGTTGCTGAGTGCACAGACTGCTGAAAAATAAGCTTTGAACTGAAATTGCTTTGTGCACAGACCAGTGCATAACTTGACATCTAGGAGTCAGATTGAGACACCGTTTGCGTCAGATTGGAGCTGACGACGTGCTGATTAACAGAGACGCCTACACGAACACAAACTGAGCATTTCTAAACCCTTAAACTCTTTTATTTGTGTCTTAGTGTAACGTTCTCTGTGGGGAAACTTTTACCTATTTTCTGTGACTATTTTGGGACGTGTCTAGTTGGGACTAGACAAGTGGGACCCAGCTAGTTTGGGACTAGCTGGTAGAAAGCTTTGCTAGGATTGATAGTGAGAGGAAACACTGTGTGTGGGGTACTGAGAGTCTGGCGAGTGTAGAGACGTAGAGGGTGCACTGAGCGTGCTCTAACTTGTGACTTTGTACCTATTGCACTATTCAATCTAGTATTTGCTTTGGGGGCTGGAGTAGGTCGTTGGGACGACCGAACCAGGGTAAATCTGCAGTGTACTCTGTGTCTGCATTTTAGTTACTCTGGTTGTGCTATAACTGCGTGTGATTATTCGTGGGTTGCACGAATTATTTTTATAAGCCTATTCACCCCCCCTCTAGGCTAGGATCCAGATCCAACAGCCCTGCCCCAGAGGTTTTGAGGGGGGGAACGGGCGCGTAGCCCGGCCCGTGTCCTTCTCTGGTTTGGGTGGCTAGGGTTGGCCCTGCCCTAGAGGTCTTGAGGGGGGGAGCGGGTGCGTAGCCCGGTCCGTGCCCTTCTCTGGTTTGGGTGGCTAGGGTTGGCCCTGCCCCAGAGGTCTTGAGGGGGGGAGTGGGCGCGTAGCCCGGCCCGTGCCCTTCTCTGGTTTGGGTGGCTAGGGTTGGCCCTACCCCAGAGGTCTTGAGGGGGGGAGCGGGCGCGTAGCCCGGCCCGTGCCCTTTCTCTGGTTTGGGTGGCTAGGGTTGGCCCTGCCCCAGAGGTCTTGAGGGGGGGAGCGGGCGCGTAGCCCGGCCCGTGCCCTTCTCTGGTTTGGGTGGCTAGGGTTGGCCCTGCCCCAGAGGTCTTGAGGGGGGAGCGGGCGCGTAGCCCGGCCCGTGCCCTTCTCTGGTTTGGGTGGCTAGGGTTGGCCCTGCCCCAGAGGTCTTGAGGGGGGGAGCGGGCGCGTAGCCCGGCCCGTGCCATTCTCTGGTTTGGGTGGCTAGGGTTGGCCCTGCCCCAATGGTCTTGAGGGGGGAGTGGGAGCGTAGCCCGGCCCGTGCCCTTCTCTGGTTTGGGTGGCTAGGGTTGGCCCTGCCCCAGAGGTCTTGAGGGGGGGAGCGGGCACGTAGCCCGGCCCGTGCCCTTCTCTTGTTTGGGTGGCGAGGGTTGGCCCTGCCCCAGAGGTCTTGAGGGGGGGAGCGGGCGCGTAGCCCGGCCCGTGCCCTTCTCTGGTCTGGGTGGCTAGGGTTGGCCCAGCCCCAGAGGTCTTGAGGGGGGGAGCGGGCGCATAGCCCGGCCCGTGCCCTTCTCTGGTCTGGGTGGCTAGGGTTGGCCCTGCCCCAGAGGTCTTGAGGGGGGGAGCGGGCGCGTAGCCCGGCCCGTGCCCTTCTCTGGTTTGGGTGGCTAGGGTTGGCCCTGTCCCAGAGGTCTTTAGGGGGGGAGCGGGCGCGTAGCCCGGCCCGTGCCCTTCTCTGCTTTGGGTGGCTAGGGTTGGCACTGTCCCAGAGGTCTTGAGGGGGGGAGCGGGCGCGTAGCCCGGCCCGTGCCCTTCTCTGCTTTGGGTGGCTAGGGTTGGCCCTGCCCCAGAGGTCTTGAGGGGGGGGAGCGGGCGTGTAGCCCGGCCCGTGCCCTTCTCTGTTTTGGGTGGCTAGGGTTGGCCCTGCCCCAGAGGTCTTGAGGGGGGGAGCGGGCGCGTAGCCCGGCCCGTGCCCTTTTCTGGTTTCGGTGGCTATGGTTGGCCCTGCCCTAGAGGTCTTGAGGGGGGGAGCGTGCGCGTAGCTCGGCCCGTGCCCTTCTCTGGTTTGGGTGGCTAGGGTTGGCCCTGCCCCAGAGGTCTTGAGGGGGGGAGCGGGCGCGTAGCCCGGCCCGTGCCCTTCTCTGGTTTGGGTGGCTAGGGTTGGCCCTGCCCCAGAGGTCTTGAGGGGGGGAGCGGGCGCGTAACCCGGCCCGTGGCCTTCTCTGGTTTGGGTGGCTAGGGTTGGCCCTGCCCCAGAGGTCTTGAGGGGGGGAGCGGGCGTGTATCCCGGTCCGTGCCCTTCTCTGGTTTGGGTGGCTAGGGTTGGCCCTGCCCCAGAGGTCTTGAGGGGGGGAGCGGGCGCGTAGCCCGGCCTGTGCCCTTCTCTGGTTTGGGTGGCTAGGGTTGGCCCTGCCCCAGAGGTCTTGAGGGGGGGAGCGGGCACGTAGCCCGGCCCGTGCCCTTCTCTGGATTGGGTGGCTAGGGTTGGCCCTGCCCCAGAGGTCTTGAGGGGGGGAGCGGGCGCGTAGCCCGGCCCGTGCCCTTCTCTGGTTTGGGTTGATAGGGTTGGCCCTGCCCCAGAGGTCTTGTGGGGGGGAGCGGGTGCGTAGCCTGGCCCGTGCCCTTCTCTGGTTTGGGTGGCTAGGGTTGGCCCTGCCCCAGGGTCTTGCGGGGGGGGGAGCGTGTGCGTAGCCCGGCCCATGCCCTTCTCTGGTTTGGGTGGCTAGTGTTGGCCCTGCCCCAGAGGTCTTGAGGGGGGAGCAGGCGCGTATCCCGGCCCGTGCCCTTCTCTGGTTTGGGTGGCTAGGGTTGGCCCTGCCCCAGTGGTCTTGAGGGGGGGAGCGGGCGCGTTGCCTGGCCCGTGCCCTTCTCTGGTTTGGGTGGCTAGGGTTGGCCCTGCCCCAGAGGTCTTGAGGGGGGGAGCGGGCGCATAGCCCGGCCCGTTCCCTTCTCTGGTTTGGGTGGCTAGGGTTGGCCCTGCCCCAGAGGTCTTGAGGGGGGGAGCAGGCGCGTAGCCCGGCCCGTGCCCTTCTCTAGTTTGGGTGGCTAGGGTTGGCCCTGCCCTAGAGGTCTTGAGGGGGGAGCGGGCGCGTAGCCCGGCCCGTGCCCTTCTCTGGTTTGGGTGGCTAGGGTTGGCCCTGCCCCAGAGGTTCGGAGGTTTGCGCTGAAAAACTTAAGTGGGAACAACAATGTTGGGGAAAGCGGGTAGATGTGTATTTCGTATGTATGAAAAGAAAAACTCACAACTATTGGTAGAATTTTAGCAGATGCTTTGCGTTCCAAGGGTGGGCCAGCTCGTTCCCTTCGGGGGTTGCCAAGATGTACGTGGCTGGTCCGACGATATCGACGACCTTGTAGGGCTCTTCCTATTTGGCGTCCAGCTTTCCCCGCTGGGCGGTCTCGGGGCGGAAGGTGGTGTCTCTGAGGACCAAGTCGTCGATCCTGAAAGTCTGCGGCTTCACCCGGGAGTCGTAGTGTCGCGCCATCCTCTGGCTGTGTTTGACGAGGCTCATCAGGGCTCGGTCTCTTACCTCGTCTATCAATTCAAGACTGAGGCTGAGTCCCTCCCCATTGATCTCTTCGTCAAAGAGCTTTAGTCGGAGCGTCTCTTCGCCAATCTCCACGGGAACGACCACCTCCGATCCGTATGCTAGCATGAATGGGCTTTCTCCTGTCGAGGCCTTGTGGGTGGTACGATAGGACCATAGGATTCCTGGCAGCTCGTCGACCCATGCCCCCAGGGCGGCATCCACCTTTTTCTTCATTGGGTTCAAGATGCATTTATTCGCGGCCTCCGCCATTCCGTTGCACTGTGGATGGGCGACTGACGCGAACTGGAGTTTGATCCCCCAGCCCGAGCAGAAGTCACGGAAGCCTTCGCAATCGAACTGCTTTCCCTTATCCGTGACTATCGAGCGGGGAATCCCAAAGCGACATATAACGGATTGCCAGATAAAGCCCTTCATGTCCGTCCACGTGATACGCGCTAGCGGCTCCGTTTCCACCCACTTCGTGAAGTAGTCCACGGCGACGACTAGATATTTCCTTCCTCCGGAGGCCTTTGGGAAAGGCCCAAGGATGTCGAGTCCCCATTTGGCGAAGGGGATCGGGCTCACGATGGGCATCAGGTTGGCCGGAGGTGCAGTCGTCCGTCGGTAGAATTTCTGGCATGCCTCGCACCTCTTGACGTACTGTACCGCGTCCCGGATCATTGTCGGCCAATAGTACCCCTGGCGCATTATTTTGTGGGCGATGGTGCGACCGCCATGGTGGTTTCCACAGAAGCCTTCGTGCACTTCGCGGATGACTTGCTCAGCCTGCTCCGGGCCCAAGCATTTCAGATAGGGTAGGACGTCGAAATTGGCGCGGCGGCGGTGGTACATCACTCCGTCGAGGAGTACAAATGACGGGGCCCGCCTCTCCACCTTTTTAGCCAGCATCCGCTCCTCGGGCAGTTCCCCCGTCTCCAAGTACTTCATAATGGGGGTCATCCATGTCGTCACCGTGCTCGTACACATCAGTTCTTCTTCGTCAATGGTTGGGGTCAATAGGCTTTCGACGTAGATGGCCTTCCCGATCTCGGCCGCGGAGGAGGAAGCCAGCTTAGACAGGGCGTCCGCCCGGAGGTTGTTGGAGCGAGGCAGGTGCTGGACGTCCGCCTTCTTGAACTTGCAGAGTTCGATCTGGATGCGCCTAAGGTAACGCTTCATTGTTTCTTCTCGAGCCTCGAAGCTCCCTAGGATCTGTTGGACGACGAGCCGTGAGTCACTTAGGAGCAACACGTTCGTTGCCCCCACCGCCTTAGTGAGTTTCAACCCATTAACCGTGGCCTCGTACTCCGCGACATTGTTAGTTGCCGGGAAGTTGAAGCGTAGGGCGTATTCCAACGAGCACCCGTCAGGGGTCTGAATGACGATATCCGCCCCTGTCCCGGATCCCGTCGCGGAGCCGTCGACGTGGATGGTCCACAATTCGTCCATGTCCATCTGGGAGGGCTCTGAGGGTTCACCCACCCCGGTCCCCCGCGGGGACGCGGTCGCCGATGGGAGCTCTAGCTGGTTCCCCGGTGTGCCCCCTGCGGTGCATTCCACCACGAAGTCGGCCAGCGCCTGGCCCTTGATCACCGTCTGGGCCTTGTACATTATGTCGAACTCACTGAGCTCGACACTCCAGTTGAGCATCCTCCCCGACCGCTCCAGTCCCTTCAGGTTTTTCTCGAGGGGCATGTCGGTGTGGACGGCTATGGGATGGGCCTGGAAGTATGGTCGGAGCTTTCAGGCTGTGATGACTAGGCAGTAGGCGGCTCTCTCGATGGGACTGTAACGAGTCTCCGCCTCCCGGAGGATCCTGCTGGCGTAGTAAACAGGGCGCTGCACCCCCCCTTCCTCCTTGATTAGGACGGAGCTAACGGCCTCCTCGTTGGTTGCCAAGTACAACCCTAGGGGTTCGCCTTCTTCCGGCCGTGCGAGGAGCGGTGGGATCTGTAGGTAAGCCCTCTGCTCCGCGAACGCCCGCGCACAGTCGTCGTCCCATGGGATTACCTTCCTCTTGTCCTTAGCTTCGCCAAAGGCTATGCGCAAGACCCTGAAGAAGGTGAGCGACTTCTCCGCAGATTTCGACAGGAATCGCCCCAGAGCAGCGATCCGGCCGTTCAGTCGCTGCAAGTCCCGGATCGTCTGGGGTTCCGCCATACTGATGAGGGCTGTCACCTTGTCGGGGTTCACCTCGATCCCCCGCTTCGTTATCATGAAGCCCAGGAATTTTCCCGACTGCACGCCAAAGATACACTTCGCGGGGTTTAGTCTTAGGTTGTATCGACGGACCCTTTGGAAAGTTTCCTATAAGTCGGCGAGGTGGTCTGGGGCCCTCCTACTATTTACCAGCATGTCGTCGATGTAGACCTCCAGGTTTCGCCCCACCTGAGGGCCGAATATTCGGTCTACCATCCGCTGATAGGTCGCCCCGGCGTTCTTCAGTCCAAATGGCATCTTGGTGTAACAGAATGTGCCCTTGTCGATGACAAAGGACGTCTTTTCCTCGTCCTCCTCCGCCATCAGTATCTGGTTGTACCCGGAGAAGGCGTCCATAAAGCTTAACAACTCGTAGCCGGACGCCTGGTCCACCAAGCGATCGATCCGAGGTAGGGGGAAGCTGTCCTTTGGGCATACCTTGTTGAGGTCGGTGAAGTCGACGCACATGCGCCACTTTCCACTGGGCTTCTTCACCAAAACGACATTGGCGAGCCAGTCCTGGTAATCCACCGGCCGGACAAACTTGGCTTCGAGGAGCCGCTCTACTTCTTCCTGGGCTGCCCTCTTCTTTTCGCCCCCCGCACTTCTCTTCTTCTGTCGGACTGGTCGAGCTTCAGGGTCCGCATTCAACCTGTGGGAGATCACTGTCGGGTCAACCCCCAGCATGTCGGCGGGTGACCATGCGAATATATCCGCATTTTCCAGGAGCAAGGCGACGAGGGTCGCCCTCAGGGCGGCTGGGAGTTTCGTCCCGATGGAGACGGTTCTCTCTTCATCCACAGCTACGGGAACCTCCTCGACCTCCTCAGCCAGGGTCGGCTGCTGGTCGCAGAAGTCCTCCCTTTCGTCTGGGATGAGAACCGTCAGGGCCCGCCTCGGGCTCCCACGCCGGGCTTGCCCTCTGTCACGGCCCCCAGGCACCTCCTGGTCTCCTCGCACCAGTCCCACCCCCTGTGGGGTCCGGAACTTCATCATCTGGTGTAGCAGGCTGGGGAGCGCCTCTATGGCCGTCATGTATGGACGTCCTATGATTCCGTTGTACACCGATGCGACGTCGACGATGACGAAAAGTGTCCCCCTGGTGACAACCCTTGGTTCCTCCCCCAGAGTCATCGGCAGGGTGATCGTCCCCACTATGGGGATCATATGGCCGGTGAAGCCGACAATGGGGCCCGCGTAGGGCTCTAGGTCTGCACGCCCCCACCCCATTCTCTCGACCGTTGACAGGAACAGGATGTCACAGGAGCTACCGGTGTCAATCAAGAGCGGGCCGACGACAACCGCCCCGATCCGAGCCTCGACAACGAGGGCGTCATCGCTCTGGCTCCCCACCTCCTGCTGATCTCCCGCGGTAAAGGTGATAGGGGGTCGGTGTGTCCTTCTCCGTTCGGCCGGCTGCTAGCGCCCGCCACCATCACCTGTCGGGCACCGGCCTCCGAGATCGTGGGCGACGTCCCTACTGGGGACGGCCCCCCGCTTATCATCTCAATGCGCATGATCGCCCCGGGGGGGCGTGGCTCCCCCCGATCGCGGTCCGCTGGCGGTTCTGGCCCCCGCCCCTCGGGGGGCTCTCTCTCCTTCTGCTGCCCGCCTGTCTGCCATGAAGTTTCTCAAGTGGCCCGCCTGGATCAGCCGCTCGATCTCTCTCTTAAGAGTGTAACAACGGTCGGTATCGTGACCGTGGTCACGGTGATATCGACAATACCTCCGGAGATCCCGCTTCACTGGATCCGTCCTCATCCCCCGAGGAGGCTCCGGCAGTAATCCGGCCCTCGTCGCCACGGCCAGAACCTCAAACATGGGGGTGTTGAGCCGCGTGTAGTGCACCCGCAGGGGGCCTTCCTGTCTTGGGAGGGCTCGGGTGGCGCCTTGGGCCGGGGCGAACTCGCGCGCCGGGCCAGGGCGGTCTTGCGGGCGTTGCAACACCGGTTCGCACCTCGGTTGAGTCAACTGGTCGCGACCTCGGCGCCCCTCTTCTTGCCTCGGCCGAGGGTGAGAACGGGGCTCGCCTTGGAGCGGCTTCGCCGGGGGAAATAGGGCCTTTGTGCCGAGAGTCTCTTCGGCCAACGCATGCCTCTCCGCCATAGCAACCAACGCCTCATAGTCGGTCGACAGATCTTGGAGCAGGGATTTGTGGAGGCTTCGAGTCCGCCTCCCCGTCTTGAAGGCCAGCATAAGCACATCGTCGCCGCACGTCACCACCGCCCGTCTCTCATCCTGAAAGCGGCGGAGGTATCTACCCGTTGTCTCCCCTTCTCCTTGGACTATCGTGCTGAGATAGTCTAAGGGTTTCTTCTTCGTCTGCCCGGCCCAAAACTCTTGGTAGAACTTGTGGGATAGCTCGCCGAAGCTCCCAACGGATCTCGTGGGTAGGCCGAAGTACCAGTCCAACGCGGTGTCCCTCAGGCTTTGGGAGAAATGCCGGCATAGGAACGCCTCATCCACATCCTGCGCCTCCATTGCCCCCTGGTACTGCTGCACGTGCGTGAGGGGGTCGCCTCTCCCGATGTACGTGGCCAAGTGGGGGGATTTGAACTTTATGGGCCTCGGGGTGGATGTGATCCATTATGCAAGTGGCGTGGCCTCCTCCGAGTAGGTAGGTCGATCGGGCGTATCCCCTCTCTGCCACTCGGGGGTCTGGCTTCGGTCGTGCCTCGGCCGCCGACGGTCCTCCGGCCCCGGGGAGTAGCCTAACGGTCGCCTGGCGGGGCTCCTTCCCCGGGTCGAGGATTCGACGGGCTGTGGGCTACGGCTCTCCCAGTGCCATCGCCTCCCGGCTGGCTCCCCTCGGGCCTCCATCCGCTCCTGATTCTCCCGCAGAAGCCTTTCGCGCTCGGCGGTGAGGAAGCATAGTTGTCGACAAACAGCTTCCTCGTGCAGGCGATCAGAGTGGTGGTGCGGGCGATGCGGGCTGCCTCCTCCCGGTGGGGACCTGGCCGACAACGGGCCCTGCCCGTCCCCGAGCCGCCGTCCCGTCGCCGTCACCTCCAGGATTTCCTGGTTTCTTTCGTTCTCCCTCCTTAGCCTCTCGCGCTCCGCGATGATGAAGCGGAGCTGGTGGCGGGCGGTTTCTTCGTCCTGGTAGGCCCTCCGGGCGGTCTCGGCCGCTTCGTCCAAACGCCTTTGCACGGTGGCCGCCTCCTCCCGACGCCTCCACAGCCGCGTGACCTCTATTTCCTCTTCCAGAAGCTTCTGCTGGGCCGCAACCTCCTTGGCGAGCCCCCTGTTTTCCCCTTCCTCCTCGAACTGAGGATGGAGATTCCGTCTCACGTTCAGGGGCTCCGAGGGGCCGGGCTATGGCTCCGCCCCCGCCGCCGGGTAGCTTCCCATCGCCTGAGTAACGGCCTCGAAGCTCTTCAGGACTGCGTGGGCCGAAGTGTGGTCTGTCTCGGTGCCCATCCCCGGAGGGGGGTCGGGCGCCGGGGTGATTAGTAGAGAGAGCGGCTCCTGACCCACAGGATCCTTACCGTGGTGAGGGTTCCGAGTGATCGGCATGGAGTCTAACATGGGTGTGACCCTTCGTTCCCACAGACGGCGCCAATTGTTACGAGGTGGAACTCGCACACAATGAATTTGTATTGAGGGAAACCAAGGGCACGGTGGTTTTGTTGATAAGAGGGTTTAGGTGGGAAATTTAACAGGTGATTAATGGGGTAAAGAGGCTGGACTTGCCGCCGGGGGTGGCCACAGAGTCAAATCCCACCGGACACGGCGGAGGAAGATCGGGTAGCGGGAGGCTGGAGCTGATGTTGACCAAGGGGCGAGCTTTCCTGCAGCACGAGCAACTCGTCAGAAGGGCGGGGTTGGGATCCAACCCTTAGCCCCTCCGATGCCTAAGTCAGTAATAGGACTTAAAATGGGGGCTAGGCACGCCGGTCGGACTGAGGGTGTGTCGACCGTACGTGGCGAGCTATAAGTGGGAGAACAAAGATGTGGACGACCTTTGCTCTCGTGTGTGAATAATAGATTGAGAGAGAGAATTTGCCAACCCCCTTCCTCGTAAGAAGTAAGGGGGTATTTATACCTGATGTGAGATGACTAGGGGGGCTGACCTGGCATGCTGACTCGACGTGCTTAGTTGGCTTGGTTGTCGGCGGAAGCTTCGGACGAGGAGGTCAGGAACAGGAGTGCCTGACCTGCTTTTATTAGACGGTGCAACGGATTGGGGCACTTTTGTCAGGGTGTCAGGGCTGAAAGCATTAATTGTCAGGGGGCTCAGCTGCCAGGGGGTGCTTTGTCAGATGGTCGGGCGGCGTTAGTGTCAGTCGTGTCCTTATCCTAGGTTGTTTGTCGTTGGTGACGAACTAAAGGTCGGGCTATGCCATCCCTGGCGCTGCGGTTCATGGGGACCGGTCGGGTCAACTGGCTCGGTGGTTGTCCGGCCTGGCCGTGCCCCCTTTTGGGCCGCTGGCACGGAAGGACACGCACATGCCTATGTCAGCACGCCCGGCGGTACTGTCTGGGCGCTCCCCAAGCGCCCTGCCCCTGGCGGGCCGTGCAACTGCGGTTGTATGCCTCGGCCGGATGGGGGGAGTGCTGCGAGGTGTGCCCGTTCCCGTGTAGCTTCGGTCTTTCGGGGAGGCGGCCCTTTTGTGAAAGGTAGAGTTAATGGGGTATGTCAGCGAATCCGGGCGGGAGTCGGACTCTTACGATCTTTAGGTCGTAACAAGAATCATTCTCTAAACCCTATTGTGTGTGTCATGAAACTAGATCACTATTATCCTTAGGATGTGTTTGATCTAGTTGAGATTTGAGGTTATTCACCTCATTTCTCAAAGTGACATTTTGAGAAGTTAAATTTGCTTTCTCAAGGGTTAAAGTATCAACAATGGTGTCATTGTTGATAATGCATGGAATGGATGGATTGCTAACATTCAATTTTTTTAAGCTAGTATATCTAAGCATTAAATTGATACCTAACAAATAATTCTTCATTAGCAATGTGTAATTCATCCATAGTTACCTCGGTATCATCCATGTCGAAATCACTCTCATCGGAGAGTAAATCTTCTCGAGCCATGAAGCACATGTGGGCACTTTCACCCTTCTCATCATCAGAATCACTTGATGAGTCTCCACTTGAGTCATCAAATGTACCGACGAGTCCTTTCTACTTATCTCTCTTATTCTTGTTGGACTTGTGGTACTTCGGAGCCTTCCACTTCTCTTTGTTTCTTAGAATTGGGCAATCCTTCTTGATGTACCCTGCCTTGTTACACTTAAAGCAAAGAGAGGAAGTATTATTAGTAGACTCAAATCTTTTGTTAGAGGGAATTTTACCTTTGCGAAAGAAGCGTTGGAACTTCTTCGCCATTTGGGCCATTTCACCCAAGTCCATCTCATCTTCTGAATCTTCACTATCGGAGGATGATGAATTGACGGTGAATGCCAAAGCTTTCTTCTTGGCCTTCGAAGGATTCATCATAGCTCGAATATTTAATCGGTTCTCCCGTCTTACTTCATAAGACATGAGAGTCCCAATAAGATTCACAACTGTGTAAGTCTGCAAGTCGTTGACCTCCTCGATGGCGATAGCTCTTCTTTCCCATTTGGAGGTCATTCCCATTATGATCTTTCTTACCTTTTCTGGTTCGGTGTATGGTTGGCCAAAAGCTTCCAGTTCATTGGCGATGTCGGTAAAATGCCCGTACATCGCTGCTATGTTTTCATTTTCCTGCATATGAAACATATCGAAGTTTTGCACGGCAACATAGAGTTTAGAAAGTTTTACCTTGTTCGTTTCCTCATGGGTAACGACGAGATGGTTCCAAATTTGATATGCACTCTTACATGTGCATATCTTGTTAAACTCATTCGGGTCCAACGCACAATGAAGAGCGTTCATTGCTTTTGCGTTGTTGACTTCGGCGGATTTTTCGGAAGTCGTCCATTTTTCGAAATCCTCTTCGGTGGGCTCGACGTATTACTTGTGGAGGGTTCTCCAAGATGAAGCACTCCTTAAGAACGTCTCCATCCGGCATTTCCAATAGCCAAAGTTTGTGCGATTGAAAAGCAAAGGACGCACCGTTGATTGACCTTCGAAAAGTGTGGACGCTCCATCACGATCGTGATTGTTGTACGAGTGGAGGAAAGTTGTTGTTGTTGGAAGCCATAGCTATAACCTTGCACTCTGATACCAATTGTAAGGACCATGTCTATGCAGATAACAGTAGAATGGGGGTTGAATAGTGTTTAAGCAATTTAAAAAGATAGTTACACCAATTTATATTCCTAACCAACAAAATAGTGCGGAATAGAAATAAACCCAAAATGAAACAAATACAAACGCAAGGATGTTTCAAGGGTTTGGATTACCCAAGTCACTTCCCGACTTGTTCCCGGTAATCCTACGTCCCTTCCACTCGGTTAACAACCGGATACTCAAGTTAGCACCCTAACTTGAGGTTTCCTTAAAACCCACTTGTAGCAACCATACAAGTGAAATCGAAATACAATCGATTGATCTTGACTCCCACAACTTGAGAGCAAGCAAACCACTCTCACAACCCGAGAGTAAATTCAAATAACGAAAGTTATGAAATATGAAAACAACACTTACAATCACATTTGCCTTGAAGTAGAACTTGAAGGAGAAGTGTATTGTGTGTTGTGTGTTGAAAGACTCTCTTGGAAGAGAGGAAAGCCCTTTCTCTTGACTGCACCAAATACCTATAAGATGTCTCTTTGGTTCTAGGTTGGAGAGCAAGAGATTGAAGATTGGAATTCTTAGGGCTTTAGGGTTTTTGAGAGCTTTGATCTTGAGAGATTTAGCAAAATGAAACTTGGAAGAATGAGTAACCTCTCAATGGAACAGTAGATGCTCCTTATATAGGTTTCTCAAAACCCTACAACCGAATTCAGCAAAACCGCTTTGAATTCCGTGATAAAACTCTCAATGGATAGAATCTGAGCCTACGACATTCGACTGTTGAGGAAATCACAGTCGACTGCTGCACAGTTAGATAGGGTAGGTGAGAATTCATAACGGTAACTTACCACGTGGACAGTCGACTGATGAGGCAAAGACAGTCGACTGTTAAACCAACAGGTGACTGTAAATCCTACTACATGTGACTGGCCGTAAGATGGGTAAGTTGAAGAATTTTGGAAAACATCTGGGATAACAGGATAGACGACTGAAGAGGAGACGACAGTCGACTGTTAATCAGAACAGGCGACTGTAATTCCTTCTACAGACGACTGTCAAAACCCTGAGATTTTCTAGAGAGTTGAGTCAACAAATTGGCTAACAGACAGACGACTGATGCGGCATTGACAGTCGACTGTTCCAATGGACAGTCGACTGTAAATCCAACATAAGTCGACTGGCCAGAGTAATCAGGGAAATAGACTTTGGGCTAAAGATAGACAGGCGACTGATTAACAAAACACAGTCGACTGTCACTTGGACAGGCGCCTGTGAATCATTCATAAGTCGCCTGTGGGAATTAAAGCAGAGAGGCCCAAACTAGACTATAAAAGTTTGTGCATAACAGGCGACTGTAGAACAAAACACAGTCGACTGTTTTTGAGACTGGCGACTGTAAAATGTTCACCAGTCGACTGTTATAAACAATAAATGCACAACCAATATAGAAATGAATTGGAGTCTAAGGACGATTGATCTAATGATGTCCTAAGACTGAAATGAAGATGTGTGTGTGCTCCAACAATGTTCTACTTCTAAGCTACATACTAGAAGAGATATAAGAAATTTACATTTGACGACTCTCTCTTCTATTCAATGCATTAGCTTGAAGTCTTCATGGAGCTGCATATCACCATCTACGATCATCCAATCCATTTCATTTGCCTTCAATGATCTTTGAGTTTCATCCATTGCAAGTAGATCTTCATAATAAGCTTAAACAATGGGTTAACTGCAAAATAGGGGATTAGTCACAAGTATTTATGTTTGCTCATCATTAACACCAAGTAGGGAGAAGTCCAATACTAATGGTCCAATACTCAACAATAGTCTGGGTCACTGGATCGTTAGTGCGACGAGGGCAGTTCCTTACAATATGATCTGGTGCCCTGCACACTAAACACTGATTCAACAGCACACGACAATCCTTCTTGACATGCCCCCGATCAGTTACAGTAGTGACACACCATCGTAGATCGGGAGTTGGCCAGTGTTACAAGTCTCTTGAAGTTGGCAGTCTGAGTTGGTCGGAGCTCATTCCGGGGTGGTTCCACAGGGTGCTTACTTCCTCTAGTTTGGAGTGCCTTCTTCTGCTTCATAATAAGCTCATACTTTCTAGCATCATCCAATACGTCCTGGTGTGTAGTCAAATTCACCGAAGACATCGAAGCCTGAAAGTCCTCCAGACCTTGGAGAAACTGATATGCACGGTCTTCGGGATCTTCCACCAAATGAGGGGCGAAACGACTAAGCATAGAAAACGCTGCTTTGTATTTGTCAACAGTCCGATCGCCTTGCTCTAGGTTGACGAAACATTGCTGGAGCTCTCTCTTTGCAGATCTGGGGAAGTACTGAGCATCGAAGCGCTCTCGAAAGATGGTCCAGTTAACAGGCTTAACCAGACGTGCTTCCTTAGTATCCCACCAATTCCGGGCATTACCAGTCAGCTGTTTCTTAGCAACTTCTACCCAGCCTGCCTGGTCAATGCGGGAAAGGCTCAAGTCGTCTTTCGTGCTTCGTGCCCTCTTCTGCCTCCAGTGGGCCTTCATTTCCAAAGAAACTCTTCGGGTTCAGCTCCCGAAATTGTTTGGCTCCAGGTTCGGCTCAAGGAGGAGGCGGTGCAAGTTGTACAGCTTGTTGTCCTTACTGAATAAGCTGTTGTTGGATCTCCAACATGCTTCTCATGACACCCATGAGTTCATGGATGTCGAGATCGCCACTTCCGTTGGCTCCGTTTCCGTTCCGATGTGGGGTCTACCTGCCATGCTGTAAGAGAAACAAGTAAACATTTGCGTACAAGATTTATCCAGACAGTCTGCTAATAATGAGATCCATGTTATTCCGAGTATTTCGAAGAATGCAGACCTGTAAGGGCCACTACTAAAACCTGTCACGCACCGCTTCCCATTATACTAAGGAGCGAGGACGCGAGTGGGTTCACATGTGCTTAAAACAAAGAAGATGTACTTTTTTCTTTCTTCTTTGACTTAAGCACGATAAGCGTCTATGTAATAAGCGTGGCAGATTCTTGCTTGCGAATAGCAGAAAAATACAAATATTATTATTACAACTTCAAATCCAGGTTACAAGTACACAAATAAGGCCTAGCTTGGCCATTACAACCGTTACACAAAAGAAAATACCCTGAATGAAATACAACACATATATTAATTTATTACAGCGCTGTGAAAGCACGTCGTTCATTAGCAATGGATCTCAGCGTCTGGGTACTCCTAGTCAACTAGCTTAGCCTCGAAGTATGCTCCTCTGTAAAAATCTGTCCCAGAGCCTGACGTATATTTCACAAGATAAACAACAGGGAAATATACGTTAGCGAGGATCGCTCGGCAAGTTAAAATGTTAGAAAATGGACCCTCGACAAGATAATATATATATTATTCGCAAGGATTTGAAGATAAATGAAACAATATGATTTCAATAAGGTGAGGCATGGGCAGCATAAGAGAACATGTGAGCATAGAAATGTGTAGTGTACAAAGTAGTGAGCATGCAGAGTGTAGTGCGCAAAGTAGTGAACATGGCAAGGTGTGGTGTGTATAGTAAACATGGCAAAGTGTGGTATGCAAGTAGTGAGCATGGAAAGTGTGGTGTACAGAGTAGTGAGCATGGCAGTTGTATATGAGCATGGCAAGAAAAGCTAGCAGGGTACACAATTCACAATAGTATCAGCAGCGGTAAGGTAGTGCATCATTCAATCTCCTAATCTAGTGACAAGCCCATTGTCTGAGGGCGGAAGAAACTACAATTACATCCAAACTAACGGGAGTTACCCGTGGCTCTGCACTCATCGACCCCATCCGAGCGATGGTCGAATTTACCGATGGGGTGAAATACAGAATTCCACACTCTACTACAATGGACTACCCCACCCAAAGTGTCAATGTGTGTTCCATATAGTTCAATGTATGCCCCATGGGCCCAATGTTATGTATATGCCACAAGGGCGCAATATCACGTTTTCATTAGATTGAACAAACCAGAGGTAAGGTGACACGAATAATAGGCAATATGCAATAAGGGTATTCTATGTAAAAGTGACGGAAACATTAACTAATTTCCATTTACTGTGAATATCATAATTAACAATGTTGATGGTGTAAGCAACCAAAAATGTTTTACTAAAGCATGTCACAAGTTTCATCGAGTTGCCTCAAATATTATTTGTCCAGAAATTGTTACTAACCATGTTTGATAGTTTCGACACAAAAGGGTAGTATATCCTCAAGCTTGTAGGTGTTAAAATACTTGCCTGAATGAAACATTTCTGGTGTCTGGGTGATCACGGTGAGAGGCATGATTTAATCTGCGTTAATGGATTTGATGTTAAGTGAATGAGAATTCTGGCTAATGAAATAACATCAAATTCTACAAATATGTATAATATACTGTATAAAACTTATACATATAAGGTGTGTGTGTGTGTATATATATATATCTATTCTATAAAATAGGGAGGTTATCAAGAGAAATCGAATAAGAGAATTTGGACAAGATAAATTAGATATGAGATGAGATTTTGAGGGATAAGAGAGGAGGTGGGGAATTTTGCACATACAACCTCAGTTTTTACATGTTTGCCCCTGGACCCTCCCCACACACACCCACACTTTTTATTCTTCCCCCTTTCCGACCGTTTTTCCCAGTCCACGTGCACGTGTGCACGGGTTATTTGCTAGTACATATATATATAATGAGGTTAATGGAGGAGTGCTGACAGCGCTGAAAATTTTTCCAGTGCTGTCAGCGATCTGGGTGCCCTACACATATTTTTGTAAATTTTTTTTGCAATAGTTAGATAAACTTGTTACCTAGCTCCCCGCAAAATATCCAACACTGTTTGAGCCTCCGTTCATCGATTTCAAAAACATTGTGCAAAACTGTCCGGATTTTGCGCAACGTTTTTGAAATCGATGAACGGAAGCCCAAACGGTGTTGGATCGACCTGAAATTTTGTAGGGAGCTAGGTAACAAGTTTGTCTAACTACTACAAAAAAATTTAAACAAATATGTGTAGGGCACCTAGATCGATTTTTCCAGCGCTGTCAGCACTCCTCCATTTTTCACATATATAATCATACTAATCACATAACATATATATATCATATATATATCATATATATAAACTAACATAATTACACATATAACCTAACTTATACTAACACATGTATATAAATAATACACTTGTATACTGTACAAATATATATAGTAGGCAGTACATGCATTAACATTGTTATTGTTCATGTGTGATGCACTCACCATCGATTGTCGCCTCCGCCTTCCGTTGTACAGGTGATGTGACTCGGTGATAGGCGACAACAGCTGAGGTCGGCGGCGGCGAGCCCAGGGTGGCACTGGAGAGTTTCGACGTCGTTGGGTGGCGGTGAAGGCGCTGGAGCGGGTGATGCAAGCTGAGGGGTGGTGCAGTTGAAGTGGGCAAAGTCAGAGGCTGTCGGAGTTTGGTCGATGGGGTTCGTGGCGAGGCTGAGAAGGTGATGCCATGTTCTTGGTGGCCGGAGGAAGGTGATGTTGGCAGTGGATCGGAGGGGAAGAAGAGGGAGGGTTTGCTTGGGGAGGCGTATGGAGAAGGTTCTATCAGAGCTTAGGGGAGGAAGGCGACGATGTTTGCGTGAGTTTGGGAATGATGTGGGTCCGCGGTGGTGTGAAGTGGCAAGGAAGAGGATGGTGTTGTCGTGGGCGTTCCCCGACATCAGAGAGGGTGGAGCGAGGCCCTGACGGGGGTTGCGAAGTGGGCACAGACGGTGAGAGTCTGCCACGAGTTGTTGGTGATGATAGATGCTTTGAGGCTACCGATGTAGTGGAGGATGGGACGGTGAGTCTGCAGCTAAGGTGGCATCGATGGTGAGGTAGTCAGCGAGGCGGTGGCATGGTGGGCGCCGGAGGAAGGAGGGAGGTCGGGGTGTTGCGGTGGCATGAGGCTGCGGAAAGAACAAGGGAGGGTGTGTGGGTCGCCGGAGAAGGTGGTCGGGGGGTTTTATTCGTCGTGAAGAAGAGAGGGAGTGAGGGGGTTGTTTGGAGGTTGTCGAAGATGAAGGGTCGAGGGGAGGCGTTCGCAGGTTGTAAGGAAGGATGGGATCGGGGCTTGGGCTTGGGTTTTAGCGAGAGTACGCTGCATGCTTTATAAAGGGGAGAGGGGAAGTTTGAAGGAGAACGTGGGGGAGAGGGCAGTTGCGATCTTGTTGAGATTTAATGGGGGAACATTAGGATACTTGCGATTTTTGGGCTTGATTGTAGGGGAAAATAGGGAATGTGGGTTCATGTGAGTTGGGGACGGGGGGTAAAGGAGAGATCGTGGCTCTTTCCTCCTTTGATTCGTTTGGTTTGAAACAGTGAAAATCATATATGAAGAACAAAAGTAAGGACATGGGGACTCGTTGCGAGAATCTTGGAAAGGTATGATATGATATTACCCACAACGTGACCAGGTAAAAGAATCAGTCATTACGATTGTGTAACTGCCAGTATTTGTGTTTTTGTAGCTTAGTCGTTTTCCCTCTTAGTCGTATATTTTTCTTTTGCGTACCCGTTATATTAAATGCGTATCGGTATTTTTGTAGCTTAGCATACCCATCTTCCGTATTCGTGTATCTAAGTATCCCTACGCCTTAACCGCTTATAAATTATCTTAGCTATAATATTTTCATAACAAAATTTAAAATTTAAATTCTAAAATTACTTCCTAATTTGTAAATGAGACTTTTGCTCATTTCTTCTTTAATATCAAATCTCACCCTTATTGCTAATTAAATTTTTTTCCCCTTCCATATCAAAACAAATTTTGAAAACGTTCATTTAATCTCTAAAACCTAAGTCATGGGCATCACTCTTGCCCATGTTCACGTGTTAACATGTGAGCCTACCAAATTTGTATCTAACCCTACCCTAGCTTTCCATATCTCGCTCCTACCATATTAAGCTAGGTTGGTCCTCTCGCTCGTAGAAACCCACACCATAAGACATCAAAACCTAATTAAAAATCGATAACTTAACTCACTAAATTATTTTTACGCTCCTTTAAAACGTTGTGAAACCGTAGATCGACGATCGGACTTTTTAACTGTGCATATAGGGTAGAATTGTCGAATAGGCTTAACATTCAAAACTTGATTTGAAACTTATAGGATAGCCACAGTCAACTTAGAGACAACTTAATAGGATTTTCTAAACTGGTCCTGACCCCGCCCGTTGTCTTGTGACAGCGGACCTTGACCGACACGCTGTCAGTGACGAGACGCTTCCGACAGACATTCTTCTTGCCACCGCAGGCAAGTGTACCCACTTGCATAGTGACGGCCACGTTTAGGCCATCTCTCTTTAAATTGTAAAAGTATGAACAAGAGAACCGGACGTGAAATGATAGCGTCTGGGACCCCCTCACGATAGCTTAGACTTGACGACGAAGTCTAGGCACAAACTACAACAAATGCCATGTAAATCACTATCTGTGTGTGCGTGCGTATGGTCCCCATAAGAACGAATGAACTTACTTCACTCTCGCCATGTCATGCCATGTCATCTTATGCATAAATAGTGTTGAATAACCTACGGTAAACCCGGCACTCCCCTAGCAGAGTGAGTGACCCTTGGCAACCTGCGGGAATGAGGCACCCACCTAGCAGAGTGGGTGATCCTTTGTACAAAACAACCTACGGGAAGCTTGGCACTCACCTAGCAGAGTGAGTGGCCCATGCAACCTGTGGGGATAGAGGCACTCACCTAGCAGAGTGAGTGGTCCTCGTACAGTCTTGTCTTGAGAACTTGGGGTGGGGTTGGATTGAGCGGCCACCAGGTTAGAGAGTTTGGCCACTTTTTAAGCTGCAGGTGTGAACCCTCTTGGTGTCATACAGTCTAGTCTAGTCTTTTCATGTCTTATAGCTGGTAGCACATGCTACGGCTATTGCCTGCCACGTTTACTTTCTGCACAGTCTTTACTTTTCTTGCATATATGTATAACTGTTATGCTGTTGCATCTCTTATGTAATCAACCTTAAAATGTCGTCTTTAAATTCCTTTACACTTGTAGTATAGTCTTCTCACCTTTCCCTTGTAGACTTTACCTGACGTACAGCTCCTTTTCTCTTGGGTGTTGTACGTCAGGTACTAAGACGAAGTACACAGACGAGCTGGCCTTACTTAAGGACTTGGAGTCAGAGAACGTTGACTCAGAGTATGTTCCAAACGAAGACCAGACCTAGAGGTCCCTCACCGTTGATGTCTTACAGAGGTTTACCGCTTTCTAGTTTGGGTGCGTAGCACCATTTTACTTCTTGTCTAGGTTGTGTGTGTCGCACCATTAGTTTCCCTTTTCCGCAGTTGTAGCCATGCTTGGGGCTTCTTTTATTAGACTTGATGTATTGCTGGATATTATCTCTTTTATCAATGAATGTAGTTTCCTTTCGAGTACTCTTATCTTATTGTTATGAACTTTTATATGCAAGAACCTGTAATTTGGTATCTATACAGACGCTTATTGGGCCCGAGCCTCACAGCTCCGGCCCATGCGGACCTTCGTCTTGTCCTCGTATCCATTTTGGGAAGCAGGACATGACAGGTTTTAGTGGTCGCCTATGCAGGTCAGGAAAAAAGTTCAGAACAGTAAAAAGTACTCGCATTCTTTTAATATCCAGTTAACTTGTGCAAAGTCTTAATTGAGTTCCTTGTCAATAGGATGGCAGGAGGACGCAATACCCGAGCCGGGACCTCAGCTGACGGAGCCATGGACAGCCAAAGTGGTGAATTCCGTCAATTTCTGGGCATCATGAGAGAGATGCTGAACGTTCAGCATTAGTTGGTTGAGCAGACACACCAGGCTAGCCATGCTGCTCAGGCCGCTCAGGCTGCTCCGCTGTCGCCTCTGCCTCTGCCTGCCCCTTGAGCTGCACCTAGATTGAAGCAGTTCAATGAGTTGCAGCCGAAGACTTTTTCTGGAAAGAACGGACCTCTGGACACTGATGAGTGGATCCAAAGTGCTGAGGATAAATTAATAGCTGCCAAGATACCTGATGAGACCAGAGTGGAGATGGCGAAGATGCAGCTGATTGAAAACGCAAGGAACTGGTGGAGCATTGAGGAGAGGCGTCTGCAGAAGCCAGTTGAATGGAGCACCTTCAAGTCAATGTTCAAGGAGAAGTACTTCCCCAAGGCTGTAAAGAGAGAGCCCTTGTAGCGATTCGTGAATCTGACTTAATGGAGCATATCGGTAGATGAGTACGAAGCGGAGTTTGAGATGTTGAGCCGCTTTGCCCCGCTTATAGTGAAGAAGGAAGAGAACCGAGCCGATCGGTTTCGTCAAGGGCTTAACCCCAAGATCCAGGCCTCTATGACTTCAGAAAACTTGACTACTATAAGGGCTGTACTGAATGCAGCCAGTAATCATGAGGCTATAGCAAGACTTCTTGATCCTCCTGCTGTTGGAGGAAAGAGACCGATGGAGCAATATGGGCCACCTGCTAGGACTGCGATGAGATCCAATTAGACGGTGCCTTTCAAGAGGCCAGGAGCACCTGCACAGAGCCAGACCATGGGTCCATGCCATTTTTGCAGCAAGCCAGGGCATCATAAGAACAATTGCAGGAAGATGTTAGGTCTATGTCTGTCGTATGGAACTGCCACACACGTTGCTAGAGATTGCCTGAACCTTCTTCATACTGTGGGTGGAGCACCAACCCCACTGCAGAGTAGAGCACCGGCCCCTACTCAGAGAGGAGCTGCTATTCGTCGACCCCATTGGCACCTCAGGAGCAGATTTACCGTCAGACAGTGCCACTTCGGAGGCCAGCTTACCATGACAGCCGTGGAGGCTGAGGACGTGGATGGCGTCATTGCAGGTAACCTCTTTGAATTAGTATTTCTTATTATAGTATAGTTCATACTTGTTTGCATGTGTTTGTATGACCTTGCTAGTTAGATTAGTGACCCTTGTTTGACCTTAGTTATTATCTCTTTATCTTAGGCACCATCATAATGTCATCTTTTCTGGCACTAACTTTGTTTGACTCCGGTGCATCTATGTGCATCATAACCCGGAGATTCATAATAAAACACTCCATTCCCACCCATACGCTTCCAAAGTGTTGGGATATCACTACAGGGAACGAAGTGGTGACGGTTAATTTGGGATATCGATCGATTTCGTTGGTGATTAGTGGACACGAGCTTTATACCGAGTATAGTACATGAGAGTTTTGGTTGGACAGAGTCGCATTCCTGGGACACGTGGTGTCCGGAGATGGCATATCAGTAGATCCAAAAAAGGTCAGAGCAGTCAGTGAGTGGCCGACGCCTCAGTCAGCATCAGATATCAGGAGTTTTCTTGGATTAGCTGGCTACTACCGTCAGTTCATTAAGGATTTTTCAAGGATTGCGGAGCCGATGACGAAGCTGAAGAGGAAGGATATAGAGTTTTGTTGGTCAGAGGATTGTGAGAAGGCTTTCAGTATCTTGAAGGCGAGATTGACCACAGCACCGGTTTTGGCTGTACCGGATCGGAGCGGATGCTTCGAGATTTACTGTGATGCATCTGGTAAGGGCCTCGGATGTGTCTTACATCAGCATGGTCATGTGGTCGCGTACGCTTCTCGGCAATTGAAGAATCATGAGAAAAACTACCTGACGCATGATCTGGAGCTAGCAGTCGTGATATTTGCCCTGAAGATCTGGAGACACTTCCTGCTGAGTGAGAGCGTGAAGATATTCACCGATCACAAAAGCTTGAAGTATATATTTACACAAAAGGAGCTCAACATGCGTCAGAGACGATGGTTGGAATTGATGGCTGATTATGAGATAGATCTGCAGTATCACCCGGGGAAAGTGAATGTAGTGCCAGATGCCTTGAGCAGACTCCCTGCAATGATGATGCATACTGCCGATCGGAGAATGCAGCAGGGGCTGAGAGGGATGAACATTGAGGTTGTCCTACCAGGAGTGATCATTTTATTGATGAACTTGTAGATTCAGTCAACGATCGTGGATCGTATCAAGGCAGCTCAGGCAAGAGACCCGAAGCTGCAGAGGATCAGAAGATAGGTAGAAGCAGGACTACGGATGGAGTTCATTATTCATGAGGATGGATCCCTAAGAAACGACAGTAGGCTCTGCATACCCACAGGAGATATTAGAGATGAGCTGTTGAATGAGGCACATAGCTCGCCTTATTCCATACATCCTGGAGGCACAAGGACCTCCGTCTGAACTATTGGTGGATTGGCATGCAGAGGAGTGTGGCACGGAGCGTTGCCAAGTATTTGGTATGTCAGAAAGTGAAGGCGAAGCACCATCAGACCGCAGGATTGCTACAACCGCTTCCTATTCCGGAGTGGAAGTGGCAACACATCACGATGGATTTCGTGATAGGCCTACATCGGAGCCCGAAGCAAACAACGTAGTCTGGGTGATCGTTGATCGATTGACCAAGTCTGTGCATTTCATACCTTTCAGAGTGGGACAGTCCACGGAAATCTTGGCGAGTAAGTACTTAGAGGTAAAGATATTTTACTTCTCTATTTATAGTTCCTCCTTAAGATTGGTTCGTGATGTGGACCATGTGCGTGCAGGAGATTGTACGTTTGCATGAAGTTCCGGTGAGCATTGTATCCGACATGGACTCGAGATTCACGTCTCAGTTCTGGAGGAGTCTGCAAGAGAACCTTGATACGATTCTGAGTTTCAGCACGGCGTACCACCCGCAGACTGATGGCCAGTCGGAAAGGACGATTCAGATTCTGGAGGATATGCTGAGAGCTTGTACGCTCGATTTGAAGGGTTCGTGGGAGGACCATCTCCACTTAGTGGAATTCTCCTACAACAACTACTACCAGGGGAGCATTGGTATGGTACCATGTGCTGCCCTATATGGAAGGAAATGTCGATCGCCACGGAGCCTAAGTCATGGGCATCACTCTTGCCCATGTTCATGTGTTAACATGTGAGCCTACCAAATTTGTATCTAACCCTGCCCTAGCTTTCCATATCTCTCTCCTACCATATTTAGCTACCTAGGGTTTCGCATTGTTCAGCCGGATAACTCACAGCCATGTATATTTTTATCTACTCTCTCTTTATAGCACGAACCCTAGGGCTTCTTTCGAACCCAACCCTATCTCCCCTACTCCACGCAAAGCCTTCTTGCCTCTCCCCTTTACTCCGACCATGTCACGCCCCGCTTCCTAAAACGACGGAAGCAAAACGTGACTAAGGCCCGCTTGGGCCAGAGCTGTGAAGCTCGGACCCAATAAGCGTCTGTAGGGGTACCATTTCAAAATTTTCAGGTTCTTGCATTTATAAAATTCGGAACAACAAAAGTACAGAAAGGAGGTTGCATTCATTAATAATAAGAGATAACATCCAGAGAGTATAAAAGTCTAAAAAGGAGCCCAGCATGGCTACAACGCAGAAAAGAAAACTAATGGTGCTACGCACCCAACCTAAAACAGAAAGCAAAATGGTGCTACGCACCCAAACTAGAAAATGACTGAACCTCCAAAGTCGGCAACAGAGGAACCTCTAAGACTGGTCCTCACTCGGATCGTACTCCTGATCAATAACGCACTCCTGCTCCAAGTCCTCTGGTACCAGCTTCGGATCTACTAACCCTGTCTCGGTACCTGACATACAAACACCAAGAGAAAGTGGTTGTATGTCAGGCGAAGTCTGCAAGTAACCGTGAGAAGATTCCACTACAAGGTGTATAACTTTTTTTAGGTTGACATTTTAAAAGTTGTTTACATGATGATGATGCAACAGCATGGCAGATATGTATATGTGCAAGAAAGTAAAGACAACGCTGAAAAGTAAAACGTGATAGACAATAGCCATAGCGTGTGCTACTGGCTACAAGACTAAACTAGACGGGACAAGACAAGACAAGACAAGTGTGTGTCACGAAGGGTTCACATCTTACAGTTCGAGGGGGATCAGACCCTCTCCCCGTGCGCACGCTCAACCCTACCCCAGCCCAAGTGCACAAGACAAGACATGACAAGGGATCACTCACTTACTCGGTGAGTGCCCTATTCGCCCGCAGCCTTATGTATCGTGACAAGGGTTCACTCTCCGAGCTTGGAGAGTGCCCTATTCGCCCGCAAGCTTATCCATTACCAATCGTGACAAGGGATCACTCTCTCCAGGTTGGAGAGTACCCTATTTGCCCGCAGGCTTATCCGTTTCCAATCGTGACAAGGGATCACCCTCTCTAGCTTGGAGAGTGCCCTATTCGCCCGCAGGCTTATGCAATACATGACATGACATGACAAGATGAGTATGAGTGAGAGTTGTTCATTCTAGGTGGTCCACATGCACGCACACACAGATAAAACCTATAGTAGCAGTTGTTGT
Organism: Scilla litardierei; assembly: GCA_030789695.1. Taxonomy (NCBI): domain Eukaryota; kingdom Viridiplantae; phylum Streptophyta; class Magnoliopsida; order Asparagales; family Asparagaceae; genus Scilla; species Scilla litardierei. The sequence goes on from CM061139.1 coordinate 2,603,757, forward strand.
TGTTGTTGATTCTAGGGGGTCCACACACGCACACACAGATAAAACCTATGATGTCAGTTGTTGTTTCTGTGCCCGGACTTCGTCGTCAAGTCCAGGCTGTCATGGGGTGTCCCAAACGCTATCATTTCACATCTGTTTCTCTTGTTATTACTTCTTTTATAGTTTAAGGGAAACAAAGGCCTAAACATGGCCAAAACTGTGCAAGTGAACACACTTGCCTGCGGTTGCAAGCGGTACGTCCGTCGGGAGCGTCTCGTCGAGTCGGAGCGTCGGTATTGGGTCAGCTGAAACGAGTCAAGCGACGGTGTCAGGTCACGCTCATCATTGTTCCTATTAAGGTTCATTTCTAGGTTCAACGGGGCTATCCTAGCAGTCAAAGTCGCGTTTTTGTTTTGATTCAGCCTAGTCGACGATCTATCCTATGTGCACAGAAATTCAGTTCGTTCATCGATTTTCTATGGTGGACAACATTTTAAAGATGCATAAATAAAATTTAGTTGTCGTTGATGGTTTTTAAATTAGGTTTTGATTCTCTATCGTGGGGGTTCTTACTACGCGTAGAGGACTAACCTTTTGACGTCGTTCAAAAAGCGGATGTCGGGTCTGAATGGCGATGCGTCGGCATCGTCTGCAACTCCTCGACCATGGGTAGCATAGTGAGGCACCTCTCGACAGTGAGGTGGAGACACAAAAACAGCGAGCAAGAGGCGATCTTCTCCCGTTGCAGGTAGCGCAACGGATCTTCACGACGACGGTGACGTCGGGTAAAAACACGTGGGTACGGCGATGCACGTGAACTTCGAGGGTCCGATGTGGCTGTCAGGGATTGAAGTAAGATCACTGGGAGTTGTTCGGCCCGGTGGGTGGCTGACAGCGTCAGCGTACAGCGGTGGGCGGCCGTGAGAAGACGGAGAGGACAGATTCGCGCAACGGTCGTTGTCGCGCGTCTCTGTGGAAAAACAACGATCAAAGGGGGAAAAAACTTGCAGTAGTCAAAGGACTTCAAGGGGGATCTAACGGTGGTGGAGTGGTCCTGGAAGTGATCAGAGATGGACGGGCGATGGCGTTGAAGAACAGTGCACAGATCTGTCAAAAAAATCAGCTGGACTTGGTTTCGACAGATTTTCCAGGAGCTAGAGATGTGGAATGAGGAAAAGGAAAATTGCAGATGATAGAAGGGTTCGATAGGAGTCCAACGGTGTAACGACTGGTTTTTCGATATTAGTGTTATCGATATAATATATATATGCTTGGTGGATTTTCTCCTTACGTGTGATTTCCGTCTCCGTAGCTTTCGCTTTCGTTCGTTTCGTTGTGATTTTCTAGCTTCTTCCTTAGATCGTTGAGCCTGGAGTAAGTCACACATGACAAGCTTCATATCGCTCATATCTTAGAGTTAGTTTGAGCTTAGGAGCCATAGGAATCCTTCCCAGAGCTTCGCGCTCCATATCAAGACTTTTCGTGCACGTTAGTTGGTTCAAGAAGGGAAACCAACCGACTAGATTCCAATCTAGTCGGTCAGGAACTCTTCTGGAACCGACTAGTTCATTAAATCAACTATTCAGGAGTTACTGTTTACTATTAGTCGGTCTAAGAACAACCATCGACCGACTAAATGTGAAACTAGTCGGTCAGAACTTGCTCTCAGACTGACTAGTTCCTTTGATTAATCTTACCTAAGTTACTGTATATCGTTAGTCGGTCCATGAACACTCACCGACCGACTAGGTCTCAAACTAGTCGGTCGACGGGCCTTCACAGACCGACTAATTCACTTCCCAGATTTCTTCCTTCTTTCACTGTTTGATTTTAGTCGGTCACAGTTGAACGACCGACCGACTAGTTCCCAAACTAGTCAGTCAGCCACCCTTCGTTGACCGACTAAATCACCCAGAAACCCTAGGTTTGCCCTAGCCGCCGCAGTTTTCCTATAAATAACCCCGATCATTTTCTTTTCTTTCTTTCACTTCTCTTGGCCATTTACCTTCCCCTAGACCTCTGATCTTCCCCAACCTTCCTCTAGCCCTTCCTCCTTCCTCAAGAGCCCCTCTCCCCCTCCATTTAGGCCGGCCACCTCCTCTAGGCCGTCGGCAAACCCCCAAAACTCCACAAAATCTCATTTCTCCATATCTTCTCCCCATTTCCAGATCTGAGCCATAGTTCTCCGGGTCGTTCTTCCGTTGCCGTGCTTGCTCGACAGCGTTCTTCCGCTACGATTCGGTTAGTGAATCGATCCTTTAATATTCTCATAACCCATATGGTGATTTTTGTTAAAACCTAATAAAAATGGATATTAGAGATTTTGTTCTGATGTTGTTTTGCCATGGTAGCGATCTCATCCCCGTAATTAACATTTTGTGGCGTGCCTCGTTGATCGTCATCCTTGGTGCCAGGCAAGTGAAACTTGCCACTTAGGGTTTTAGGCCATGTTTTAGGCCATTTGCTTGTTGTAGACGTAAAAGAGACTAGGCGACGAAATGATACTCGCCTAGGCACAAATTTCAAGATCTAGCTTGACAACGAAGCTTGATCCGACTACTTTTAATTATTGGCACTTGTCATCCATGCATCTTATCTGCCATGTTTAAATTCAATTAACAGTATGCGAATTATCTGTACATGCCATGCTATCCATGTTGAATGTTGCATTCGTAGCACACGCTACATTACTTGTACTACTTGATTCGGCTAGGCACCCGTTATACGGGCATAACCCTATGCCAGACGTGTTAAAAACACTTCCTGGCTCGTGATCCAGAAGCGAGCATTACGTGTTCGGGGGTAATGCCCTGGCTCGATACACGTGGAGGGGGTAGGGATAAGCGATCACCTGAGTGTAAGAGTTGGCCTGTACAGCCACTCTAGCCAGAAGACGTAATCTCTGTGCACGACGTGTTTACTTGACGTGATTTACTTGACTTGTACTTGTCCGTGTTTATACTTGTAAAACTTGTCATCCATGCCATATTTGCTACTTGTTACTTGTTACTTGCACCTTACCTTATTTGTTACTCACATACTAAACTTGTCATGCTATGCATCATACTATAACTGCTAGGTTGTTAGTTTACCTTCCTTTCAGTTTCCTTGCCCAAGTCTTTTAGACTTGCTGACATGTGCCCCTTTCTCTTTTGGGTGACACATGTTAGATCCCAAGCTAGAAGCCGTTGCAGAGGACGTAGTGTTTGCTGACGCTGAGCCAATGGTTGCCGAGTAGGAGCTTGTGGTCACTGGTGACCAGTCTTAGAGACCGCTTGTGTTCTCTTCCTTTGTTTAGGCTTGCTGTTAGTCATCGGTGTGTGGCACCTTTGCTTGTATGTTGTACTTTGTTGGCCATGTATGGGCCTCAGATTTTCCTTTTGAGCCGGTGGCTTTTCTGTGATATTGTAATTTATTTTATGGTTATTCTGAGATTTAATAAATTGCTTATTGTCTCATTTCATTATTATTATCGTTGTTTCGTATTACGTTGCAAGGACCTGCCAATTGAATTTTATACGCTTATCAGACTGCAGCTTCACAGCTCCACGTCTGAGCGGACCTCCTCACGTCTCGCCTTCCATTTTAGGGAAACAGGGCGTGATAGGTTTTATTGGTGGACCATGCAGGTCCATTTGCAAATGCGAACTATCGGAACAACGATAATAATTATAGAACGTCCATTAAATAAATTAGAACATCCAAATTATAAGCCCGGAGTCTAGGTTTTTAGCGTTCCTATGTCTTAGGTGGCTGGTAGACGTGTTAGAGCACATGTCCCAGCTTGGTAAGAAATCCATTAGGTCAGGGCTATAATAAGACTTAGTTAGACTTTTGTGCTGGCTAGTTAGGGATCCCTGATTGCTTGTTAGACTCCATGCTAGTGATTGATATGATAGTCTTAAGAGTTACCATAGTGGTTCATGTCTAGCTCTGACCATGATAGATTCCTAGGATTCCTTTAGCCGTTCGCCGGGGTTCATCGATTTCGGGCCCAACAGAACATGATCTCGATTCTCTTAGAACCTTCCCTGAGGCCTCTAATATACTCTAGCCATTAGGAAGCCTTAGTGTTAAATTTCCCTCGACATTTAGTCAACCGATGATTAGGACTCTCTGATTCAATCTTTTCCTGGTCACTACACTTCTGTGTTACTACCGTAGATTTTCATCGTAGTTTTCTTGAATCGAAATTTAGGTGCATTCATCACACAACCACATTCATTGCCCTCGATTCACATGATCCCCTCATTACTATTATCGTTGACCTTTCAAATCTTTTCCGTTGCAAATCTTGATTCTTCCAAAGTCGTTTTCAAATTTTCCTTATTAAAAGTTTCCACTCGATTTAAATTTTGTTTTAAACCTTCTTTCAGTATATTTCCATTATTTCTGTTTGAGCTAAAAGTCATTCTTAGATTTTGAAGACTATTTGGTCGTAATTTTAAATTACTATCTTGAAACTATTTTTCTAACATATATCGTCCGCACTTGATTTTAAACTTTAGTACTATTTCGATAAATCGATATACCACCTTTTCTAAATTGCGAAATTCATTTTAGCTATTTACCATACGTACTTTAAAATACTTCGTTCAAGATAAATAGAACTCCAATTAATTTATGAATATACACTAATTATAAGTTTGTCGTACCCGTACTTCAAGTCTTTATACCAACCCGTTCTTGTGGCAAATCCTAGTTTCCCCTAAAAGTATTTTCGATGTTTCTCTTTCGATAAGTTTAAATTTGTTCGAAAACTTTTAATATATATATTAGATTTCATACTCTTTTGCCGACTTAAATTTATTTGTTCTTTTCTAAATATTGAAACTTTTGTCGAGATTTTTGATTATTAGTTTATAATATTTTACAGCCTATATTTTCATATCGATATAAATGTCTTGCCCCTTTTCATATACCAATTTTATTCTGAACCGTACTTCTGTTTTTCCTAACCCGAATTATAATTTTCTTTTCTTACTTATGCCATTAAAACTTATTCGAATACCGAATCGTGCTTACTTCTTATATACCTTTCAAGTCACATGGGACTTCAGCTTTCAGCAAGTCGATTTTATGCTCAACGTTTTCCCTAGTTCAGATTTTCGTAAAATTACTTTTCGAAACCATTTCCTGATTTAGACCTCCATAATTCGGTTTTAAAGCTTTATTAAAATTTAATAATTCTATATATATCCTCCCACTTACTTCCATACTACTAAGATGCTATTATCTTTCCATTCATCATATACCTATTTCTAAAAAAATGATTTCTAAAGTAGAACTACAATTATTTTTATATATCAGTACTATGTTCGTTGTCCTCGTGTGTTAAGACCCTTGTATAAATCAGTTTCTGCTGGCGAATCCGGATTCTCTAAAAGTACTTTCAATACGATTTATTGGAATTTCTCTTCAGTTTTAAGACTTGGAAAAACATTTGGCATGAGCATAAACCCTCTACACTATATTTGATTTGATTTTATTCCTTGAATATCGAAACTTTTCCAAAAATTTTAAACTACTGCCGCATAATATTTTCTAACCTATGTCATTAATGTTCGTGTAAATGATTTGCTTTTACTCGTGATAGCTTTATATAAGCTAAATAAACCATTCTTCTTATTATGTATATACGACTCAAACTTATTTCGAACGATTCATTTTATCGACCGGTTTCATACTCTTCGTTTTAACTTATATCTTTTACACACTATTTTCCATGTATCCTAATGGAGCATCATTACATCATTACACGACCGTTCTCATGCTTTTTGATCCTTCTCTTCGTTACGCTTTTGATTTCAGTTTCTTTCCTTTTGTCTAGCCAATAGATCTTGTCGTCGCCGCCGTGTCAACCTTAATATAATTTGGTGGGCCACATTAGTGTAATTTGATGTGTCGTCATAGTGTATTAAATATCATGGTGCATATGAAGTTGTATGTGTGTTGGTATTGGTATTGTGTGTCAGTAGTTATGTATTAGCTGCATGAGTATAAGTGTGATATACATATGATAGTAGGATTATAATTGTTTGATTGGTATTACTTGTTTTTATGAGATGTCGTATGCGTGTATACCATGAGGTATACCCAACTACTGCACATCTTAACTAATGGATGAAGTGAATGTAACGATGTACCAATTATAGATGGATGGATATGGTGTGAATATATGATACATGTATGTGACTATACGATGACTGCATTTATTAGGGAGAGTATTGGAATTATAAGTGTGCTGATGTTTGTAATATTATTATGGTATATGAAGTGATTGAAATAGGTGATATTACCTGATTAAATATTAAGGGTGTTTGACATTATGATATGTATATGGTTATGTTGGTAGATGTGTATGCATTAGAATAGTATTGGTATATGTATGGATGATGTGTTATGTATATGGAATATTCTGCTATGATTTTGAGTCTCACTCAAGCTTGAGTGGGTATACTCTATGTACATTGGTGTATTTGTCTGTAATTGGTGTGAGGTGTTGGATGATGTATGTATAATGTTTGGATTGTTTGTGTTCGGTTGTGTTACGCACATGATTATGGGTCACTAAACCAGTATATAGTTATAGGTGTTGGTCTTGTGGTATAGTTATTTATTAGGGGGCTTGCCTGCGTGAATATATATACGTGCTAGCTAAAACTAAGTGTGTCGATGTACTGAGTTTATAATCGTATGATTGGTAAATATGAATGAAATGTTAGCGTTGTGGGTGTGCACCATGCACGGATAAGTATGTGCTTAGTTATAAGTATTGATGACCATGGCATGTGTGGCGTGTCGTGAATATAGTTATAGGACTATATTTGAAGTAAATATATGGTGAAGTATCTGTGTGCGTTTGAATGACTATAAATTGTGAAATTATAATGATGGTGGAAGTATATTAAATATAATAACTTGAGTTGAGAATGGTGTGGTGTGAGTACATGTGTTGACGTGTTTGGTATTGGATGTATACTAGGAGATATATGGAGTAGTGTATTCTTATTGCCTTGTTCATAGGTGGCTACCTAACGTAGAGTATTTCGATGGTATTTACTGGTGTGAACTATTTAATTGGTTGTGTGTATCTGGACTATTGTTTCGTGCTAGGAAGTAATAGCTGCATAAGGTATGTATGTATATATATATGATAGAAATACGTGTATGCATCTGACTGACTATGATAGGAATAAGTGTATGATGTGCGTGAATATATATATATATATATATATATATATACATACATACATACATACATATCAGTAGTGTTAATGTTTGACTACCTAGTGCATATATATAAGCACTTGTATTGAATATACCTAGTTGAAATGTAATGTGACACTGATTGAGGGTAGTTACCAGAGCGACTAGATATGTTAGAAAGTCCAAGGAAGGACTTTATTCTAAGGTGGGTAGGATGTAACGACTGGTTTTTCTATATTAGTGTTATCGATATAATATATATATGTCTTGGTGGATTTTCTCCTTACGTGTGATTTCCGTCTCCGTAGCTTTCGCTTTCGTTCGGTTCGTTGTGATTTTCTAGCTTCTTCCTTAGATCGTTGAGCCTGGAGTAAGTCACACATGACGAGCTTCATATCACTCATATCTTAGAGTTAGTTTGAGCTTAGGAGCCATAGGAATCCTTCCCGAAGCTTCGCGCTCCATATCGAGACTTTTCGTGCACGTTAATTGGCTCAAGAAGGGGAACCAACCGACTAGATTCCAATCTAGTCGGTCAGGAACTCTTCTGGAACCGACTAGTTCATTAAATCAACTATTCAGGAGTTATTGTTTACTCTTAGACGGTCTAAGAACAACCACCGACCGACTAGATGTGAAACTAGTCGGTCAGAACTTGCTCTCAGACCGACTAGTTCCTTTGATTAATCTTACCTAAGTTACTGTTTATCGTTAGTCGGTCCATGAACACTCACCGACCGACTAGGTCTCAAACTAGTCAGTCGAGGGCCTTCACAGACCGACTAATTCACTTCCCAGATTTCTTCCTTCTTTCGCTGTTTGATTTTAGTCGGTCACAGTTGAACGACCGACCGACTAGTTCCCAAACTAGTCGGTCAGCCACCCTTCGTTGACCGACTAAATCACCCAGAAACCCTAGGTTTTGTTGGATATGGAAGACGTTTGTACACCCTTGTGGGAGATGTACGAGGAAATACGGACCTCGAACGTCGCGTACACAAAGTCGTGTGCAAAGGGAATCTGTTCCCTTGCGGAGAGGATCTCTGGATGAGTGGGAAAGTCGCATTATATATGCATAAGTGCATGCGACATATGGCTAATAAAGGGGGAATATCTTAAGCTTATGTTGTACCATGCATATGGTACAACTTAAGCTTATAATGTGCCATGTATCATGGTACACCTTAATTAAGTTGTTCCAAAGGAACAACTTACCCTAAAATAACTACCTTGGGGGCTATAAATAAGACCCAAGGGTAAGCCATTTCTAACACCTTTTGCATGAAATTCATGCATGCAACTTCATCCTAGCGAAGCTCCGCAGAAATTCTTTCTCTTCCTCTATCCAAGTTCTTAATCTAAAGTAGAGATTTAGATTGTGGATTTAGTAGCCTTACTCCGTTCGTGAGAAGACTCGATCCGTCGTGGCGAATCCGAAGGCAAAGTTCCGAGACTACCGTTCCGCATACGCAAGCGTAAGTCTCAACTTTAATTATCGATCCTAACTCTGTTTTGGCAGGATCCTACATTGGTATCAAAGCCATAAGTGTTCGCCCCGGTCAAACCGCCGCCCCGTCGAAACTATGAACGAGGCATTGTCTTTTTCACGAATGGGTCTCCTACTATTACGGATATAGTAGGAACGCTTCGTGACGGAGAGAACGCAGCGGTTGTTCTTTTCACGTTAGGGTCTCCTATCATTACGAATATGGTAGGAACTCTCCGTGACGGGAGAACCGACCGTTCACGTAGTATGTTATTTTTCATTTTTGGCACACGGCCATTAGGAAATAACTAATTTCTCGACGAACGGGTGCTTCATCGACGAACGGGTGCTTCATCGAGGAAGATGATGGTAGTTATTTCCATCGGGTAAGATGAAATTTGGTGCATGTGCACCATGGCCAAATGGGCTATGAAGGCCATGCACCCCCTCTCCCCATGCGGAGGGGGTTGGCTACGGCCAAAACCACCGGCGACCACCCCATCAGGGGGTGGAGTGCATGCGGCCACCCCATGAAAGGGGGGAGACCGGCCATGGCTAAAGGGCCATGGCCGGGCAAGGCCAATAGGCCATGGCCGGGCCATGGCCGGCCGGCCCTGGCCGGCCACGGCCAGGGCCAGGGAGCCCAGGCCGCGGCCAGGCCAGGCCAGGCCAGGGCCGGCCCTAGCCGGCCATGGCCAGGGCCAGAAGGCCCTAGCCGCGGCCAGGCCAGGGCCAGGCCGCCCTGGCCGGGCCAGGGCAGGGGCCCAGGCCCCCGGCCAGGGCCAGGCCGCCCTGGCCGAGGCCAGGGCAGAGGCCCTGGCCCCGGCCAGGGGCCAGGCCGCCCTGGCAAAGGCCAGGGCAGGGGCCCTGGCCCCGGCCAGGGGCCAGGCCGCCCTGGCAGAGGCCAGGGCAGGGGCCCTGGCCACTGCCAGGGCCCGGCCGGCCCTGGCAGTGGCCAGGGCCGGCCGGCCGGTCCTGGCAGAGGCCAGGGCCGGCGCCCTGGCCTCAGCCAGGGCCTGGCCGGCCGGCCCTGGCAGAGGCCAGGGCCTAGCCGGCCCTGGCCGAGGGGGCCAGGGCCCCTGGCCGGCCAGGGCAGAGGCCCTGGCCGGCCCTTGGCCAAGCCCCGGCCAGGGCAGAGGCCCTGGCCGGGAGAAGTTGCAGTTCGAAAATTGGTCGACCAATTTGGTGTTTTTGGTCGACCAATCCGACAGAAGGTCTGGGTCGATTGTAAACTTGCCAACTGACCCATACGGGGTGAGAAAAGGCCTTGGCCAAACTCGAATGTGCCGATTAGCCCATACGGGGCTAACCACAGTTTCGACTAGCCCATACGGGGCTAACGTTTTAATGAAGTTTTTCATTGGGCTCTACTCCTTGAAGATTAGGCATAGTGCTCTACTTCATGCGAGATTAGCCAAGTCATTGTGCTCTACTCTACGGAGATTAGCCAATGTATTTATGAAATTGTGCTCTACTCCTTGAAGATTAGCCATAATGCTCTACTTCATGCGAGATTAGCCATGTCATTGTGCTCTACTCTACGGAGATTAGCCAATGAACTTATGACGTTGTGCTCTACTCTACGGAGATTAGCCAATGTATTTTAAATTCGTTTTGAAAAATACGTTTTCAAAAACGCTTTTCCGCTGCGAAGTACTATAAGAGTACTAACATTTGATAAAGTGAGGGAGAAATATTGAAAGTTACTCTAGATGGTGATTGGAAACATAGTGACCTTTCCGATTCTAGAGTAACATCTTCAATATTTTTCGAAAGTAACTTATCAAATTATGAATATCATTCCAAGTGGGAGTTGATTTTAGAACTATCCATATGTGATATTCTATTATCATTTCAAGTGGGAATTATATCTGAAAAATACGTTTTCAAACTCGTTTTCCGCTGCTAGTACTATAAGAGTACTATTGTTTGATAAGTGATGGGGGAATATTGAAGGTTGTTCTAGATGGTGATTGGAATCATAGAGACCTTTTCGATTCTAGAACAACATCTTCAATATTTTTCGAAAGTAACTTATCAAATATAATATAATTCCAAATGGGATTTGATTTTTAGAACTATCCAAATGGGATATTCTATTATCATTTCAAGTGGGAGTTATATTTTAAGAATTTTTATGCAATGTTTTGATCAAACCTTCGGTTTTGTGTCTTTTGCAGCATTTTAAAAGTAAAATGTCTTCCGCTTCAAAGAATATCGTCGCTGAGTTAAACAAAGGTGAAAAACTCAACGGCGATAATTACAAACTTTGGTCCATCAAGATACAATACGTTCTAGAGGAGCAAGAAGTGCTCGAAACTCTAAAGAACGTTATGATTGAACCAGAGTTGGGCACTACGGCCCAACACCGACGAGACAAGGAAGCTTTCGATGCTTGGTCTCGGAAGAACAAGATAGCGCGCATTACGTTATTAAGTAGTATGGCTGATGACATAATGCGCATCTTCCGGGAACATGACCTAGCCATGGACATATGGTCCAAGCTAGAGGAGAAGTTTGGTGGCACATCGGTGTCCAAACTTCGCGCCTTAACTATAAGGTTCGATACATATAAGAAACGTCCAGATCATTCCATAGGGAAACATCTGCGACATATGGCGAACCTTATCTCGGAGTTAAAGGACGCAGGTCATGTGCTCACAGATGAGCAACAAATCCAAGCAGTCATACGTTCCCTACCAAATGGGTGGGATCAGATGAAGATGCATCTCACTCATAATGAGAGCATAAAGACCTTCAACGATGTTTCCAAGCACCTCGAATTAGAGGAAGAGCGGCTTGCGGCTGCCAAGCCAAGTGCAGAAGTGCACATGGTTGCTAGTTCCTCACACGGGGGAAAGAAACGTAAAGATCGTTCGAAGTCTTCTAATGAACGTAATAAGCAACCTGAGTCTACCAAGGAACCCAAACATAAGGGTGGACACAAGAAATGGCACAAGAAGAAAGACTTGAAAAGGATCAAGTGCTTCAAGTGCAACAAGCTCGGTCATTATGCTCGTTCATGTACGAGTGGAAGTGACGAGGTAACTTGTAATACTAGTTACATATGTGTTTCTAGTTCACTATTTCTTGTGGAATCTAATCCATTTTGGGATAATTGATTCAGGTGCCACCGGCCACATAACAAAGGACAGACGGTCCTTCGTGGAGTATCACCGGATACCCCAAGGAATGAAGTGGATCAATGTAGGAAACAACTCACGTGTTGTAGAGAAAGGCGTTGGGAATTGCAAGCTAGACTTGGACAACGGCCACACTCTCCTACTTTATGATGTTCTCTTCATTCCATATATTCAAAGGAATATTAATACTGTGGTCAATTTAATGGGTCTTGGTTATAGTTGGTTCCTTCATGATTGTAATATGGACCTATTTTGTAATAATTCCTTTATTGGTACTGGGTTTGTATTTCAAAGGATTTATTGTAATAAGTACAATGTATTTCCTCATGTAATGAAAATTTCCTTGTGACAAATTCTTTGACTGTTGAGTCTAATATAATTTGTTGGCACGCAAGGCTTGGTCATATTGGACCAATGCGTATGGATAGACTTGCCAAACGTGGCCTTCTATCCAATGTTTCAAAGGTTGAAATGTCGACCTGCGAACATTGCCTTGTGAGGAAATCTTGTCGCAAGCCGTTTGGAACCGGCACAAAGGCCGAGGTTCCATTACAGCTTATCCATTCGGACATATGTGGTCCGATGAATGTCAAGACAAGACGCGGGAAGTCCTAATTCATCACTTTTATTGATGATTTCACCCGATTCGGTCATATCTATTTGATATCCCACAAAAGTGAAAGCACTAAACCTGCTTTAAAAACTATATGAGTTTAGTGGAGAATCAATTAGATCGCAAGATTGAGGTCATGCAAACCGATAGGGGCGGTGAATATCAATCAACAAGTTTAAAGGAACTTTGTGATGAAAAAGGCATAGTACATCAGGTAACTATGCCTTATACTCCTCAACAAATTGGTGTTGCAGAAAGGAGGTATAGGACTTTAATGAAAAATGGTACGTTCAATGATGGAACAAGCTAACTTGCCAATCACCTTTTGGGGTGATGCATTATTGACGGCCGCTTTCATTTTGAACCGCGTACCCTCGAAATCAGTTAGCTCCACTCCTTATGAGTTGTGGAACCAAAGGTCTCCTGACTTAAACATTTTGAAACTTTGGGGTTGTGCATTCTACGCACATATTTCCTCCCATAAGTATGGCAAAATTGGGCCAAGGGGAAGGAAACGTATCTTTATACGATACGCAGAAAACTCCAAAGGTTATTTTTTATGTTAGTCAGGAAGACAAATGGTGGGCTAATTGAGTTTGAGTCGAGGGATGTCAATTTCTTGGAAAAACGAGTTTTCAAGACAGGGCGAGATAAGTCAGGACTTATCTCTATTTGAGATTTATGATCAAGAAGGATTACCTCATTCGAGTGGGAGAATTCTTGGTGAAAACGAAAATACGTTTCAACCTTCACCAATGGATTATACGAATGACGATTATCCTATTCCATACGGGAATAATGATCCAAGTGGGAGCAATTCTAACGACATTCCAAGTGGGAGTGATATTAGAATTGATCTAAATTCGAGTCAACAAGGACTTGAAGAATCTCAAATACAACGTAGTAGTCGTACAAGGTTGGCTCCTCTAAGATTTGAGGATGAATTTCTGCAAACCTTTATGACTTTACTACAAGATGATGACAAGCCTGCTACTTTCAAACAGGCCGCATCATGCCCTGCGAAAGACAAATGGATGGAAGCGATGAAGGAGGAATTGAAATCCATGAAAGTTAACCAAGTCTGGAACTTAGTTAACTTACCCAGAGGACATAGAGCAATTGGGAACAAATGGGTTCTCAAAATCAAGCATAAGGCTGATGGCTCTATTGACAGATATAAAGCTCGTCTTGTCGCGAAAGGTTTTACGCAACAGGAAGGGATAGACTACGAAGAGACCTTCTCACCTGTTGTGCGTTTTACCTTGATTCGCATGATTCTGGCAATGGTAGCTTGCTTATACCTCGAATTACATCAGATGGATGTAAAGGACGAGGAGATCTATATGGAACAACCAACAGGGTTTGTAAAAGAAGGAAACGAACATAAGGTTTGTAAACTTCGTAAGTCCATATATGGTCTTAAATAATCCTCGAGGCAATGGTATATACGATTTCAAGAAGTTGTCTTATCAAATGGATTTTCCATGCTTGATGAAGATAACTGAGTATATATCAAGAGGATTAAAAGCAAGTATATTATCATGTCTCTATATGTAGATGACATTTTAATAGCCAGAAATGACAAGGGCTTTGTGATGAGTATCAAGGCTTGGCTTTCATCAGTATTTGAGATGAAAGGCATAGGAAAAGCCGCATATACCCTTGGAGTTAAGATTTCAAGGAATCGTTCGAAGAAACTTCCCTCTCTTTCACAGGAGACTTATATAAAGAAGGTTCTAGAACGATTTAATATGCAGGACTGCAAGTCCATTGATATTCATATAAGCATATGCGATAATTTATATCTGGAATCGTGTCCAACGAACCAAAAGAAAAAGGAAATTATGGAAAAAGTTCCATATTCCAGTACAGTTGATAGTCTTATGTACGCTATGGTATGTACGAGACCGGACATCTGTTTTGCCGTTGGAAATGATAAGCTGTTACCAATCCAACCCAGGGCAAGAACACTGGAAAGCGGTTAAGAGGATAATGCAGTATCTTAAAGGAACTGCAGATTTGCAAAAGACTATGATAAAACCAAGAAGGTAGACATAAGGTACATATCTACGCATGAGATGATAGAGGATCAGCTTACGAAAGCGATCCCCAGAAATGTGTTTTATAAACACTTATCATCCCAAGGATTGCGTAAGAGCTGAGTTGTACCAATATATATTCCCATGTCTGAGAAAGATCAAATTTAATAAAAGAATAAGTTCTTTTTCAAACATTGCATATGAATTTCTTAAGAAATGTTTGTGTACATTTTTGAAATCTCAGCTAAATTGTGTGTATGTCGGACAGATTAAGGTTGGCTCTCTCACATGAGCAACCACCTTATCTTATCAGATGGATAAGATAGAGATGAGACTAGTTTAAAGTCAAAATCATTAGACGAATGATTTACAGTCATGACTTTAACAAGATAGTCGAATGAAAGATCTGCATCATATGGATGCTTACAAAAGATCTGAGATCTGTATCACAAGGATATAAAGATCTCATTGGATTTTTTAAATCCTATCTGTCTTATGCAGGATGAGAGTCCGTGAATATTTCACGAGTAGTAAGGGGACTCAAAAAGATAGGCACTGTGGTGTCTGATCTTTCATCCGTACAACATCATTAAGACATAATCTCCCTGGGAAAGGAGTGATGTTGTAGTACGTGTTCATACCACGTATGCATTTCGACCACTGAGTTAGTAGCAATAGTGTTTGCTATTATGTGAGACTCAAAGGCCATACGGGTCTTAACTCTTACCCTCAAGGACTCCAATTGGTTCCTTTAGATTTGACGAGATGATCGCTATCTTAGCGTGTTACTAATGGGCTATGATAATTCGGCTCGGCGGGGCACGTTAGAAAAGCGAATCAAGTCAAGATCAGAAGGTTCGCAAGAAGAGGAAGATTGATTTCATATTCGCATTTGGACTTTAATGATTCAAAGCTGGCCAGCCAATTGTAATCCAGATGGGATTCAATTGTTGAATATAAAGTATAAGAAATGTGAAGAAATAATCTAGGGTAAAGCATGCGTTGAACTACTCAACTTTGCACCTTCGAGGTCGTTGTGTATCTCTAACAAGTGCACAACAACAGACTCTATGCGCATGACGGTCGCACGGTCTATTTCTCGGTATGATAGATGAAAGAACTAAGAGAAAGACGTTCTCTTACAATCCCCGCAAGTGTGAGTGGGAGATGTTGGATATGGAAGACGTTTGTACACCCTTGTGGGAGATGTACGAGGAAATACGGACCTCGAACGTCGTGTACACGAAGTCGTGTGCAAAGGGAATCTGTTCCCTTGCGGAGAGGATCTCTGGATGAGTGGGAAAGTCGCATTATATATGCATAAGTGCATACGACATATGGCTAATAAAGGGGGAATATCTTAAGCTTATGTTGTACCATGCATATGGTACAACTTAAGCTTATAATGTGCCATGTATCATGGTACACCTTAATTTAGTTGTTCCAAAGGAACAACTTACCCTAAAATAACTACCTTGGGGGCTATAAATAAGACCCAAGGGTAAGCCATTTCTAACACCTTTTGCATGAAATTCATGCATGCAACTTCATCCTAGCGAAGCTCTGCAGAAATCCTTTCTCTTCCTCTATCCAAGTTCTTAATCTAAAGTAGAGATTTAGATTGTGGATTTAGTAGCCTTACTCCGTTCGTGATAAGACTCGATCTGTCATGGCGAATCCGAAGGCAAAGTTCCGAGACTACCGTTCCGCATACGCAAGCGTAAGTCTCAACTTTAATTATCGATCCTAACTCTGTTTTGGCAGGATCCTACAGGTTTGCCCTAGCCGCCGCAGTTTTCCTATAAATAACCCCGATCGTTTTCTTTTCTTTCTTTCACTTCTCTTGGCCATTTCCCTTCCCCTAGACCTCTGATCTTCCCCAACCTTCCTCTAGCCCTTCCTCCTTCCTCAAGAGGCCCTCTCCCCCTCCATTTAGGCCGGCCACCTCCTCTAGGCCGTCGGCAAACCCCCAAAACCCCACAAAATCACATTTCTCCATATCTTCTCCCCATTTCCAGATCTGAGCCATAGTTCTCCGGGTCGTTCTTCCGTTGCCGTGCTTGCTCGACATCGTTCTTCCGCTACGATTCGGTTAGTGAATCTATCCTTTAATATTCTCATAACCCACATGGTGATTTTTGTTAAAACCTAATAAAAATGGATATTAGAGATTTTGTTCTGATGTTGTTTTACCATGGTAGCGATCTCATCCCCGTAATTAACATTTTGTGGCGTGCCTCGTTGATCGTCATCCTTGGTGACAGGCAAGTGAAACTTGCCACTTAGGGTTTTAGGCCATGTTTTAGGCCATTTGCTTGTTGTAGGCGTAAAAGAAACTAGGCGACGAAATGATACTCGCCTAGGCGCAAATTTCAGGATCTAGCTTGACAACGAAGCTTGATCCGACTACTTTTAATTATTGGCACTTGTCATCTATGCATCTTATCTGCCATGTTTAAATTCAATTAACGGTACGTGAATTATCTGTACATGCCATGCTATCCATATTGAATGTTGCATTCGTAGCACACGCTACATTACTTGTACTACTTGATCCGGCTAGGCACCCGTTATGCGGGCATAACCCTATGCCAGACGTGTTAAAAACACTTCCTGACTCGTGATCCAGAAGCGAGCATTACGTGTTCAGGGGTAATGCCCTGGCTCGATACACGTGGAGGGGTAGGGATAAGCGATCACCTGAGTGTAAGAGTTGGCCCGTACAGCCACTCTAGCCAGAAGACGTAATCTCTGTGCACGACGTGTTTACTTGACGTGATTTACTTGACTTGTACTTGTCCGTGTTTATACTTGTAAAACTTGTCATCCATGCCATACTTGCTACTTGTTACTTGTTACTTGCACCTTACCTTATTTGTTACTCACATACTAAACTTGTCATGCTATGCATCATACTATAACTGCTAGGTTGTTAGTTTACCTTCCTTTCAGTTTCCTTGCCCAAGTCTTTTAGACTTGCTGACATGTGCCCCTTCCTCTTTTGGGTGACACATGTTAGATCCCGAGCTAGAAGCCGTTGCAGAGGACGTAGTGTTTGCTGACGTTGAGCCAATGGTTGCCGAGGAGGAGCTTGTGGTCACTGGTGACCAGTCTTAGAGACCGCTTGTGTTCTCTTCCTTTGTTTAGGCTTGCTGTTAGTCGTCGGTGCGTGGCACCTTTGCTTGTATGTTGTACTTTGTTGGCCATGTATGGGCCTCAGATTTTCCTTTTGAGCCGGTGGCTTTTCTGTGATATTGTAATTTATTTTATGGTTATTCTGAGATTTAATAAATTGCTTATTGTCTCATTTCATTATTATTATCGTTGTTTCGTATTGCGTTGCAAGGACCGGCCAATTGAATTTTATACGCTTATCAGACTACAGCTTCACAGCTCCACGTCTGTGCGGACCTCCTCACGTCTCGCCTTCCATTTTAGGGAAGCGGGGCGTGACAAACGGTGATAGGGTGGTCGTCGTAGGTGGCCAGATGACTGGTGGGCGTGAGTTTGAAGCGACGGCGCATAAACTGTCAAAAACAGCGGCTAGATCTGAGTTCCACAGGGTTTTTGAGGAGATCGAGATGTGGAAAAAGGATAAGGGGAGTTGAAGATGATCGAAGGGTCAGAGAAGAGTTGAGTGGAGGTGGCAAAGGTGGCTGGGGGTGGCCGGAAGGCAGCGGCCGGTGACAAACTCCTCAGGCGCCCAGATCTGTGAAAACTGCGGCCTTGGGGCTGTTTAGAGAGGAAAGGAGAGGAGAGAGAAGAGAGGATGGAGGAGGGAGGTGGCCGGAGGCTTGGGGTGGCCGACGGCCACCTACCGGCGGCGGGAATGGCCAGGGAAAGGCAAGGGGTGGCGGCCATAGGTAGGGTTGCGTGAGTAGATGATGGGTACGGTTGGTTTTGAATTTTAAGAGATGAAGTTGATATATAACATAGAAAAAGGGTGTGTTTAGGTGACTAGGAGAGAGATTATGTGAGAGGGGAGGAGTGCAAAGAAAGTAAAAGGAGGGTTAGAATAGAATAGGAAATCTCATCCCATGATACATAAGAATCAAATTGGATTTGGGTTAATGTGAATTTTCGAAATGGATTAAGGCTAATCGGGCTTGGGTTTTGATTAGCAATTTGGGTGGGCTAGGAGTGTCAGAAAAATACGAAAAAAATATGAGGACGACCTTGACGAAGAGAGACTCGGGGATACGGTGGTCAATCGCGTGTTTGGTCCATGAAAAATGAACAGAAAAATAAAAGATCCGGCGACCAAGCCTAAAGCTACGACGACTCAGCAATCAAACTCGATTTATGGGAGAACGACCCGTGAAATGACGTTCACTAAAAATCCCACAAATAACTACTCTTCTATACAGTCATAACGACATATCACATCGTATAGTCCGGATCCAAGAAGAGGACAAATAAAATACGCACACGAAAAGAGTCGTATGGGCAGAAAAACGAACGGTCGAAAAGTGGCCGTTACAGACCACCTCCCACGCAAGAGCCCAAGCCGCCGGCCTCTTTCTTTGCTAGCCACCCCTGTGCATGCAACAGCAGCTGTCACGGCCCCCACCTCGACCTGCCCTCCTCTCCACAACGGCCCTATCCCACGGTAGGGTCGCGTTTTTAGGAATCTGAGAGGCGGCCCGCACTCCAGAAGAGCGGAATTATCTCTCTTCATTGGAAACTCCGTTTGAATAAGTTCCTCTACAGAACGATCAAATGGAGCCTGAGGCGACCGACTCTCTAGCAAAATCGATCGAAATTTGTCACGCCCCGCTTCCCAAAACGGGTGTGAGGACGAGACGAACGTCCGCATGGGTCGGAGCTGTGAGGCTCGGGCCCAATAAGCGTCTGTAGAGATACCATTTAAATTACAGGTTCTTGCATATAAAATTTCATAGAGTACTCAAAAGGAAATTGCATTCATTATAAAAGAGATAAAATCCAGCATTATAACAAGTCAAATCAAAGAAGCCCAAGCATGGCTACAACTGCAGAAAGGGAAACTAATGGTGCGACGCACCCAACCTAGACAAGAAGTAAAGTGGTGCTACACACCCAAACTAGAAAACAATAAACCTCTGAAAGTCAGCAACGGTGAGGGACCTCTAGGTCTGTTCCTCGTCTGGAACGTACTCTGGGTCAACGTCCTCCAGCTCGAAGTCCTCAAGTAAGGCTGGCTCGTCCGTGTACTCTGTCTCAGTACCTGACGTACAACACCCAAGAGAAAAAGAGCTGTACGTCAAGTAAAGTCTACAAGGGAAAGGTGAGAAGACTCTACTGCAAGTGTAAAGGAAATTTAAAGACGACATTTTAACGTTGGTTAAAATGAGAGCTGCAACAGCATGCCATTTATACATTTATGCAAGGAAAGTAAAAACTGTGCAGAAAGTAAACGTGGCAGGCAAAAGTCGTAGCGTAAGTTACCAAGACTAGACTAGACTAGACTATGTGACACCAAGTGACTCGATACCAAGAGGGTTCACGCCTTCAGCTTAGAAAGTGGCCAAACTCTCTAACTTGGTGGCCCTCACCCCTACCCCACCCCAAGGACTCAAGACAAGACTGGACGAGGACCACTCACTCTGCTAGGTAAGTGCCTCTAAATCCCCACAGGTTGCAGGGACACTTACTCTGCTAAGCGAGTGCCGAGCGTCCCGTAGGGTGTTCTGTAACAAGGACCACCCACTCTGCTAGTGGGTGTCTCAATCCCCGCGGGTTGCCAAAGGTCACTCACTCACTCGATGAGTGTCGGGCTTCCCGCAGGTCGTGTATCTGTACAAGGGGTCACTCTCTCTGTCTCGGAGAGTGCCCTATTTCCTGCAGGCCGTGTAAAACATTTCGTGCAAGATGTTACATGGCATAACATGAGTATAGTAGGTTCCAGGGTGTCCACACGCACACACACACATAGATAGTTCCTGGCATGACAGTTGTAGCAATTTATATACCTAGACTTCATTGTCAAGTCTAGGTTACCGTGAGGGGGTCCCGGATGTATCATTTCACGTTCGGTTCTCTTGTTCAACAATTTACAGTTTTAAGAAGGAAATGGCCTAGACGTGGTCGTAACTACGCAAGTGGGTACACTTGCCTACGGTGGCAAGTAGAAAGTCCGTCAGATCATCTTGTCTCTGGCAGCGCGTCGGTTAGGGTCCACTGTCACAAGTCAGCGGTGGGTATCAGAACCATTTTAGAAATCCTATTAGGTTGTTTCTAAGTTGACCGGGGCTATCCTATCAGTTTCAAGTCAAAATGAATGTTTAGCTTATCCGACGATTCTACCCTATGTGCACAGTTAAAAATGTTTGATCATCGATCTATGGTTTCACAACGTTTTAAAGGAGCATAAAATAAATTTAGTGGGTTAAGTTGTCGATTTTTTTATTCGAGTTTAATGTCATATTTTTGGGGTTGCTACGAGTGAAAGGACCAACAAAGTGCGACAAACGCGCACGAGTCTGATGTCGGATCTAGAAACGGTGCTGGATCGCATCGTCTCTGGTTCCTCGACTGCGAGTAGCGCAGTAAGGAAGACGCCTTGGGATCGTCTCGGCTGCGGGTAGCACAGCGAAATGGTAACTGCGTCGGGGTCGCCTCGGTTGCGAGTAGCACAACGAAGCGGTAATAGCAATGGTAGCGGTAGCGACGTCGGGAGGCTGCGAGATCTGCGGCGTGCATGGGATCATAGGGACGCAAAGGGGTAGACGTCACATGGACAGCAGGGTTTGCACGCAGGGAGGTGGAGCAAGGGGATGGCCAGCAGTTTTGAGGGTCGAGATGGCCGAGTAACACGAGGGAAGGGAGGCCGGATCTGTCGGGGTGTGAGGGCTGAAGCAAGGGGGAAAAGCGGGTGCAGGTTGGCAGTTGGTTACCGTCGAGGGTGGTGGCCGGAAGCAAGGGAAGATGGCCGAACAAAGGGGAGGCCGGTAGTTTTGCCGTGAGGACTGTCGTTGGAGGCCTTCTGTGCGAGTATAGGGGGCCGACAACGGCTGAAACGCACACGCGAAGGAGGGTAGACGGTAGGGGGGTCCGGCGGTTTATGGAGGTTAGCGGGGTTGCTGGCCGCCGGCTGGAAGAGAGGGCTGGCCATGGGTTTCTTGTGGGGTCTGTCAGCAGTTTTGGGAGAGTGGGCCGGAGTTGTGATGGTTGCGGGGAGGAGAGGAGGCCAGAGTTAGGGGAGGCCGACGGTTGGAGGTGGTGGCTGGAGCAAGGGGCGTCGGCGGCTAGGTGTGCGTGAGTGATAGAGGCGGCTTGGTTTTTGTGAAAACCCTAGGTGATGCTGGCTTACTTTAAAAAGATGGGGGAAGTTGCTAAGTGGGGGAGAAAAAGAGTGTACTTAGGGATAGATTGGAGAGACTGTGTGAGAGGGGGAGGGTAGACTTAGGGTGCAAATAGCTAGGAGAAAAATTGATATGATACGTAGGATCCCATTAGATTTAGATTTGATTTAGTGATTAGAAATTGAATTTGAATTAATCTTAGGACTAATTGTGGATTAAAGATGATTATGGTGAAAGGTCAGTCTAACTGTGTCCGAAAAATACAAGAAAAATATCGAGACGCCAGTGGCAATAAGAGGATCGAAGGTACTATGATCGGTCACGTGCTAGGTTCACAGAAAATGATAATAAAAATAAAAAGCTAAACGTCGAAGTCTAAAGTTAAGACACCTCTTCATTCAAAGCTGATTTGTAGGAGAATGACCCATGAAATGATGTTCATAAAAAATTCCACAAATAACTACTCTCTCTGAGGGTCACAACGATATATAACTTCGTACGTTTAGGATACAAGAGGAGGTCACAATAAATACGCGAACAAAAAGAAAGTACGCGCTGAAAAACACACGATCGAAAAGCGACAGTTACAAAATGTGTCGAGAATGTCGTCAGACAAAGGCACTGGAGGGAACAAGCCTTCCTTAGGCCATGAGTCCTCGTGAAGAGGGAACTCTGGATGGGCTCGGGTCTTGCCCGAGACTCCCTCTAAAAGAGCTTCCTGCTCTTGCTCTTGAGTCTGGGTCTCGCCGCGCCTCTGACTCGCGTCCGAAGGCCCAGGCTGCTCCACGACTTCAATCGACCCAGATGGCTCCGAGTTGCTAAGCTGAAGCCGACGCCTTCTCTTTCTTCCTTCAACAGCAACCACCTCAAATTCGGTGGATGGCTTCTCCTTTTTCTTCTGCTGGAGACGGGCCACCTGAGTAACCCACTCAGTGTCAATGGGTCGATCCTTCGACGATCGAGCCGTCCTTCCTCCCATAGAAGGCACCTGAGGAAATAGCATGCTCTCCTCAGCTTCTCTGATAGAAGCATCGAATCCCTCTATCGTGCGGTGTCTACCTGGTACTCCATACCAACCATACCTACAGAAGGAAAACATGTTGAGTTAGAGAACAAAGATCGAACAGGGGACGGGCATGATCGAATCAACCTTTTGGCCATACGGTCTGGCGCAACACCAAGTTGGACCATATCCACTTCGTCTTCCTCACATTCTTTGGCAGACTCATCAACTCGTCGGTGTCTTCCTTCTCAGCTCTGGACTGAGGCTTGTCCTCGGTAGAGCCTAAGTCAGGAACATCACATCCGGTGCAAAATCTCGCCTCTCCTTGAAATACCACAAACACGAACTCCTCTTTCCATTTGAGATTAAAGGAAGGAAGGTCAACAAATAGCTTCATGCCCCGGCAGGTCGTTATCATGTACCAGCCCGGAGTTTTGAGAGGAGGAATCAGGAAGAAGTAATTGAACAATCTCAGTGACGGTTCAATTCCCTTCAATACGCACAGAGTGATGACGCCCACCAATACACCTATGGCGTTCGGCATCAGCTGGTAGAGAGAAAGATTCAGGGTGCTCAGAAAGAATCACATGAAGGGGTGCACAGTGAATCGAAGCCATCGTTGGAAGGCTTTGACGTAAACCCTGACTTCTCGGTCGCCAGGACGATGAACCCTTTTGTCCCCACCCGACGCTCGGATATGATAGTCAAGCCGGACGTAATTCCTCTGAAATTTGGGGATCTGATCAGCCCCAACTTTGGATCTCAGATTGGCGAGCAGATCAGGCTCCATAGTACCCTCTTTGTTCTTCTGCATGACGGTAACCAAGCTCTTTGAGAAGCAGGAACGGAGGACGAATCCATTTTTCAGAGGGAGGAAAGCTAAAGCAAGAATGGCGAAGATGATATATTCAAATTTACGCACTGGAACCATCTTATATCGACAGGACGACGGCGGCATGATGGAACACGTGTCAAAGATCCGAGGCTCTAAGCATCTTGGATTTTGAACCGGTGAATCATCAAAATCAACGAAGTGGGCAGTTTGGTGCCTAGAACTCGAGTGTTAATTCCTCGACTGTCGTGCCCCATTAATGTGATGTAACATCGCTTGACCCTAACAGGCAGACTATATGAGGTCGTGCGACGGGGGGCCATTGTTGAGCCATCGGGCCGGCACTCGAGATGACTCGTCCGACGAACGACTAAGGCTCGTAGAGCCCACAAAAGAAGCTTGACACAGACTAATTCAAGGACCACTTATCAGTCACCCATTGCACTCCCCATGATTCAAATGAGGGATTACAGGCGAGCTCATAAATAGCAGAAGCATGGGCAGAGTTTACTCTTATTAAACGGGAGAGATCATGGCACCATGATTGGGTGGCCGTTATCCCTCCCAGCGTCACTAAAAAGACCCAGGAGGGCTATAAATACATGAAGGTTCCAATTTCCAAGGTACGAGAGCTAATACATAGACTCTATTCTTCACTTCTTATATTTCTTTCACTAAAGACCTTGCGACGTCAGATCTGAGACGAACCTCCGTGGGTCGATCTCAGCTGCTCCTAGCTCTCTCTCTCTTCCTTAAGTTCACATTCTAACTTAAGCATCGGATGGGATTTGGGTCGGGACCCAGATCTGACCCCCCTGATGCTTCCTTGTGGTGCAGATCTACAAGTCTCGATTACACAGGAAGGTCGTTACAGAGCTTCTCAGCCTCGATCGATCGATACATGGATCGCTCAAGGGTCAATCGAGCATCGCAAGTCAACCTTCATCCATCAACGGCCCTGGTTCTTCCAATTTAGGGTCCCACTCAACTGGTTAACGAGGCTCCGACTCAGTAGGAAGGGTCCACGTCAGCAACTCAATTGTTTCGATCATTATTGGCATTAACAAAATTGTATGGAGAAACATGCTTTGAGCATTGGTATGTTCAAGCTGCCCCTCATAGAGGCGAGGGACAGGTAGAGTGCAATTACTTTGTTGGACCCAAAGCTCAAGGAAACCATTGTCCTTAAGCAAGTGATAAGAAGGACATTTTTAATATCAGTGAGAACATAATTTAGTCTATCGATTAGAATTTGAGCTGATATTCCTCTAACCAACCATTTTGACCAGTTAACTCATTCTCTTAAGGATAGTATGATTTTGGATTCCACATAGAATTACCCTAGTTTAGCATTTGTTCATGATTTTTAAATATATAGTTAAAATGGTTTCTATTCAAACATATCCTCCCACTATTTCTGTGATCATCTTTAGCCATATAGATGAACGAATATAGTTATTTAATGGGATAAGGACCCAACCACCCTGATCTTCACAACCTTGAGGAGACTCAACAAGTTGATCGACTCGGCAGTTGGTAGATAACCTCATTATCAATCACGTCACATGTGACTCCATATTGGTTTTTACCCATAGTCATGTATCATCTTGTGGAGACTCAACAAACCATAATGACTCGTCTAGTCGAACCCTTGTCTAATATTAACTTACACCGATACTCGAGGAGACCCGACGCAGCGGTTTGGGTTAATACTAGACTACATCACATGTATGATGGAGTCGGTTTCTAAAAGAGACCATGTCATAGCTTGAGGAGACTCAACAACCATGACAGGCGTCTTTTAGTTCCCTAATCCAAAAACAAGGAAGGCTACGACTAACCTTAAAGAAGATTTTTAACGTAATTGACTAGATGTAATCGATGGTTTCACATAATCATAATTCACATCCTTGCGGTCCAGTGAAACACGGCCAGGGATTTGACTAGGCCAGGATCACTATCCCCAGTCGAGCTAGGGTGATCCACAACACTAGTCAAAAAACACTAAACCGGATCATGGTCCATTGAAGGAAACTAATTATTCATATGTGTGCCATCGACTAGTAATGACTTCATTAAAACTAGTTTATCCAATCAACTAGTTGAATCCTAAAATTTGAAATTATTAGGATTGGTTAATAACTTTTTTTAATGTCATTATCAACTATAAGGAATGAATTTTAGGGTGCTATCCTAATCATGTATTAGGCATTTAAACAAGTTTAAACCATAGCAAGCCCATCAAAAAATTATCTTATAATTTTCTGAAAGCTTTTAATGGCTATCCTAAAAGTTTTTCTTGTATTATCACATAATCAAAAGAATAATATAACCACTAAAATTTTTCAATTAAACATTTTAGCATGATAACATATCAATTAAAATTATCTCATAAATTATTTTGTTAAACATGCAACTTAAAATTTATCACATAAATTTAAGTTACATTAATAATTAATTATCATCATATAATAATAAAGATCTAATTTTAAAATTATCAAATGATTTTAAAATTAAATCTAATTTTCAAAAACAATTTTCGAAAATAAAAACATTACTTGGGAACGAATATTTTAATAGTTTAAAACTCAAGCTCCATCTCATGGAGAAATATACTGTATCACATACATTTTATAATTGTAAAACATAGATCATGTAGACATGGCTCTGATACCACTGAAGGGTATCGTTATAATATCATTGCAACGCTATTAAGGCCTATCATCCATGGCACCTTAGACCCGTAACAAGATCCCTCACGAACTTGTTTTACGGCAGGCCTTTCGACAACGCCCAACCCATCATAAGATCCCCATCTTATCGGGACTTGGTACGGTAAGAGCGATCAGTTCGGGTCAGCTTATAACCCAAAAGCCCATACTCAAGCTCAACAAGCTCTGATACCAATGTAGGATTTTTTTTTGGTTCCTTAGGGCCATAAAATCGACATCCGACCCAAGTCGGTCGGACGACGAAACAATAAAAACATCGAAAAACAGATCTAAAAATATTTTCTAAATCAAGCCCTAAATAAACAACCCTAACCAAGATCTATACTATCCCAGGGTTAGGTCCGACCAACCCCTAAGGATAGATCTATCTAACATTTGAATTTATAAACACATGAATATTTTAAACTACATACCTTTCACTTCGTTTCCGCAGAATACGAAGCGTCGTTTTCAACAACATTTTTTTGGCACCATGCTGCTTCTCCCAAGACGAACCGTGTCCCGAGCCACACCTCGTCCCGAGCCGAACCGCTTCTCGAACTCCACCGTGTCCCGAGGCGAGCAACACCCTTGTCACCGAGCCAACCACGCGCCGAAGAAAGTTTCACCTTGAGTGGATCCTCCGTCAAGACTTCGGATCCAATTCGAACTCCTTCGTGGCTTTGCTAGAGCTCGATCAGGAGCAAGGAAGAACTTAGGGAGAAAAAGAGAATATTTACTTTAACCTCAGATCCGGGCTTGCTCACGTTTAAAGGAGCTATTCAGATCTGGAGCTTAGGACGAGTTTCAAGGAGGAGGTTGGCCCCTATTTATATAGGCGACTGACCCCACCCCTTTTTGCATATCCGATGTGGGACAAAACTTTTAGAGAAGGAAAAATCAAATTAGTTTGCCTTACGCGAAGGTCAAATCACTTACCATTAAGCTCCAAGAACGATGTCATACATCGTTGCGAAGAGGGTTGAACGTTGAGCGCGTAAAAAATGGGGACTCATTCCGACTTCGTTTGACCCCTCAAACATCGTCTCCAAAATGGCCAAAAAACATAAACTGCACTTAATTCGTAGTTGCCAATATTATGGGTTCAAAAACCAAAGCGTGGGGCCCACACGGGGCCTTATGTGCCCAGCTTGGCCGCCCGGCCGGCGGGCGCCCACGGGCTAGGCACCCTCCTGCATTAGCGGGCGGGCCCAGCCTGCTCGGGCAGGCGCGTGCGTGGGTGCTCGACCGCCCTTTGGGTGTGTGCGCCCTTTTCCTGGTGGGTCGGGCGCACGCCTAGCGGGTGCCAGACCCGCAATGCCCAATATTGGGCAATTGGCACGGTTTTGGCTCTATTTTGCACGTTTTGAGTGCGTTTTTGACGCGGTTTGAACCTACATTTATACTGGGATGATCCCGTCATCCAGGTAACCCTTTCCACACGTTTATTATATTTAATATGCACGTAAACATTTTACGACACATTTAATTCCATTTGCATCATATGCAAAATTCTCACATCTAATATTAAAATCCATTTGTATCAAATACAAATGAACTGAGGGCATACATCTCTCTACAAAGCCTTGGCCTTTCCTAGCTAGATGCAATGGGTCATGTTGGATCCTGTGGAAACAAACTAAACCCTAGAGGGGGGTGATTAGTGTTTTAAAGAATTATGCACAAATAAAACTTATACCCTCAAGTTTAGCCTAGGTGACTTGTTAGAGTTACATACAAAAGTACCTAATCAACACAATCAAGTTGCTTGCTATGAGATGAAGATATGAATGCAGCAGTATGTGAAGCACAATACTAGCAAAGAGTAAGAATAAAGCACAATGCAAACACGAAGAATTTTATTTTGGTTCCCCTCTCCTTGGGGCTAGTCCATCTCCAATCTCCAATTGGGATTTTCCACTATCCAAATCTCTATTCAATAAGATAGCAATGCCTCACAAAGAGGGCTTGCAGTTGCCTAGCTCCACTTGCTAGGTCTTCCAATACAATAACAATTCCACCTAGCCTCTTGCTATGGACAATCTACACACCTCAACTTCTCCAACAATGGATAAATTTATAACCAAAACTTTGTAAGGACCGTCTATGCCTTGCAATACTATCAACAAAAACTCTAAAGAGGAGTGAATAGATTAATGGAAATAATCATGTAATTAAAAATTAAACTTGCAAATGCAGAATTATAAGTGCCAGAGGAATTTAAACAACACAATCAAGCAAACGCTAACACAAGATTTTACCCGGGTTCCCCAACTTGGGTACATCCAGCCACACCAAATATTCATTATGATCCTACACAAGGCAGTGAATACAATCTCACAAAGAGATACCCTATACAAGGGATTTGTCCTCAACAAGGACTCAACCTACTCTACACAAGGGTCTAACTCCCACGCAGAGAGAAACTAACTCCCACACAGAGAATTAGGGTTATCCTACACGAGGATATAATCACCCCTACACAATGGTTAAACTCTCACAAAAAGAGTGACCAACTCCCACAAAGAGAGTAACTAATTCCCACACAGAGAGTTATGATTTCACTTCACAAAGATGAACTAAATACTATTACATATGCCTTGAAATGAACTTACTCAATATGAAGAAGAAGGCTTGGAAGAGGATCTTCAAGTGTCGAGATGTGTTTGGTTGCACTTGGATGATTTTCCTTGAGCTAGCTTCAAAGCATGAAGAGGAGTAGAGCTCTAATGAGGGAAAATGAGAGATATGAGTGGCTATAATGATCTCTTAATGATTTTCAATAGTTCCAAAAGTTCTAAATGAACTAAGCCCATTCCTATTTATAAGAAGCCCCAAAAACCCCATATAACCCAAGTTAGAAGACAAAGGAAGAATTCTGCAACGGTTAAAATCTGTGATTTTACAGCAACGACAGGCGCCTATATACGGATCGACAGGCGACTGGCTAATGGTTAGATTTAATCCCAACATCTATAATCTGTGCCAGAACAGGCGACTGTAGAAGACTAACAGGCACCTATACTATGTGCAGGCGCCTGTAAAGACTTCGTCAGGCGACTGTCACATGGGATGCAATGGAGCTGAGAAAATGCAACTTTCGCACTTATGTATTCAGACGATTGATGCCAAAAGTTCAAGC
Source organism: Scilla litardierei (assembly GCA_030789695.1). Classification (NCBI taxonomy): domain Eukaryota; kingdom Viridiplantae; phylum Streptophyta; class Magnoliopsida; order Asparagales; family Asparagaceae; genus Scilla; species Scilla litardierei. The sequence continues at coordinate 2,633,197 of CM061139.1, forward strand.
GCCTGAAGATAGATAGGCGACTGTAAAATCTACATCAGTCGGCTATCACACAAAGTGGATTGGTGCCCAGAAAAGACAAGATACGCACATTGGCACTCAGAAGACTGAAGAACAAAGGTCAGGTGCCTGATGGTAGACATGTTCCTGTCAAATGAACTTCAGTCGCCTGCATCAAAAGCTCAAGAAAAGAGTCCAGAAAAATTGACTTGAGCTGTACACAACACTCACTTATAGAAGGCTGGCCAGGCGCCTGGTGATCACCAGTCGTCTATCATGCCTTCAGCAATCGCATGTTGGAAAGCCAAAAACTCCAGAGAGAGTTCTTGGCACAGGAAACCTATATGATTTTTTTTTATGATAATCTTAAGTCTCACTGAGATTGTTAATGCATATGAATGAATGAATAGACCATCTATCAAGCATTACAAAATCCTAGACTCAAAAAAAGAAATGCAAGTAATAGAAATTACATGGATTACATTTTGCATCTTCTGGAGTCTAAGGTTTCAAGTGTCAAGTATTGGTGTTTTAGACCAATATTATTTTGATGATGGTCACAACATTATGTTGTTGCTAATGACTCTAATGTTTTAGTCTCATGATTATCAAATGAAGAATAGCATGATTTGGAGACTAATAGCTTGGTGCAAGGATGGACATCAAGAGGAGCAAAGCCAAAGCCTGGATCTTGATGAAGAGAAGCTCATCAAGAGGTGCCAAAGCTTGGAAGATGATGGGGAGCATCAAGCTTGAAGATTAGACTCTAAGAGAAGCAAATGTAATCTATGTAATTTTTTTACTTACTTTTCTCTTTTTGAGTCTAGAATTATTGTAATGCATTGATAAATGGTCTACTCATACATGCATATGTATTTTCCATCTTAGTGTGCCTTAGGATTATCATTGAAACCAATCCTATAGGTTCCTCTTATCTTAAACTCTTACTGGAGTTTTTGGCTCTCCAACATGCGACTGCTGAAGGAAGGACATGCAACTGGGTGATTCCATACGCCTGGCTAGCCTTCAACAGTCGACTGTTGTGCACAGCTCAAGTCAACTTTTTATTGACTCATTCTTAAGCTTTTGGAATAGACGACCGAAGTTCATTATTCAGGTGTCCGTCTTCCATCAGGCGCTTTGGAATCGTCCTACAGTCGTCTATGTGCCAAAGTGCGTAACTTGCATTTTCTAGGCTTCAACCCACTTTGTGAGTCAGTTGACTAATGAAGAGTTTTCAGTCGCATGTCTAGTTTCAGGTGCCTGAGAGATGTTCATTAATCGTCTGAAGGCGGTTGTGCAAAAGTTGCATTTTTCCTGCTCCAGTCCATCCCATGAGACAGTCGCCTGCTGAAGGTTACCGGGCGCTTGCTCATTTATATTTGCCTGTGTAGTCTTCTACAGTTGCATGTCCTGGCTCAGATTATAACCGTTGGGAATTTTATAGCCGTTGATCAGTCTACTGTTGATCCTTTACTGTAACGACTGGTTTTCCTGTATCTGGATTTATTATATTATATTATATGTTTTGGTGGATTTTCTCCTTATATGTGGTTTTCGTCTCCGTAACTTTCATTTTCGATCGTATCGTCGTGTTTTCTAGCTTCTTTCTTAGAATCGTCGATTTTGGAGTAGGTCATTCGTGACGGGCTTCGTATCGGTCATATCTTATTGTTAGATCAAGCCTAGGAGTTTTAGGAATCGATCCCGGAGCTTCGCGCTCCATTTCGGAACTTTTGGTGCTCATTAGCCGGTGTAAGAAGGGGCACCGACCGACTAGATGACGATCCAGTCGGTCAGAAAACCTTCTTGAACCGACTAGTTGGCTTTGTTAATTTCTCAGGAGTTACTGTTTATTTTTAGTCGGTCTAAGAACGATGACCGACCGACTAGATGCTAAACTAGTCGGTCAGAACTTGCTCTCAGACCGACTAGTTTCTGTCAGTAGATTTCACCTAAGTTACTGTTTATCGTTAGTCGGTCCATGAACACTCACCGATCGACTAGGTTGCAAACTAGTCGGTCGACGGGCCTTCACAGACCGACTAATTCTTTACCCAGGTTTTTCCCTACTTTCGCTGCTTGGTGTTAGTCGGTCACAGCTGATCGACCGACCGACTAGTTGCTAAACTAGTCGGTCAGCCAACCTTCTTTGACCGACTAATCAGTGTCGAAACCCTAATTTCTGGGCAGCCGCCAGCCCTTCCTATTTAAACCCCTCCCAAACGTTTTCTTCTTCTTCCTCACGACCTAAAACCCTAGTTTCTCCCCCATTAAGCCCCCTACTACCTCAAACCCTTATTCCTTCATCCCAAGCCCAAAATCCATCATCCAAACCCTCCCTTAACACATTCTACCTCTCATCTTCCTCAAACCATCATCAAATCCCCAAAATCCACACCAAAACCCTATTTCTCCAAACTTCTCCATCCATTTCCAGATCTGAACCCTAGGTTCCCCGGAGCGTTTCTTCCGTCGCCGTGGTTGCTCGGCACCATTCTTCCGTTTCCTATACGGTAATAATCGATCTCTTAATGTTTTCATGACCCGTTGTGTTTTTGTGAAACCCTAATGAAATGAATGTTGTTTTGATGATTGTTCTCCATAACAGCGACTTCCCCGTAGATTAGCGTCCATGGGACGAACCCTCGTTGATCGTCATCCTCGGTGCTAGGCAAGTGAAACTTGCCACTTAGGGTTTAGGCCATGTTTTAGGCCATTTGCTTGTTGTAGGCGTAAAAGAGACTAGGCGACGAAATGATACTCGCCTAGGCGCAAATTAAGGGACTAGCTTGACAACGAAGCTAGATCCGTCATTTATCATGTTGCACAATTACCATGTCATGTTTAATTTCCATTAACGGTACGCAAATTAATTGTCATGTCATTGCATTCTTTAAGTGATTCCGTGATTGCGTAGCTTCGCTACAATGCTTGTGTTTCCTGGCTCGTGTTCCAGAAGCGGGCCATGTGTTGGTTGATAGCCAATGCCCGAACTACTTGTTTCCGGCTAGGTGCACCCCTACGCCAAATACTTATGAATCGTGAACCAGAATGCGAGCTCCTGTGCGGGGCAACCCTGGCTCATTTACTGAGCTCGTGTGCAGGGACCCTGGCTCGTTTACATGTGGGTATTGGGGGTAAGAGTTAAGTGGCCAATCAACTGGGAGTCTGCCCGATCAACAACTGCAGTGGTAAGGCGTAAACTCTGGGTTCTGGGGTAGTGTTAAGCGGCCAATCAGCGTGAATGCCAAACCGTTCAGCTGTAAGGCGTAAACATCTACAAACAACTTGAAACGTGACTAGTGAAATGATTGAGATTGTTAGTAGCTTGGCTACTCTTGTCTTGTCCCGATAATTGTTCTCTTGTACTTATTGTTTCACCACGTCTTGCTTGAGCACTCATGTTATAACTGCCATGTCATGCATACTATAACTGCTAGGTTGCTAGTTGTCTTACTTTCAATTTCCTTGCCCAAGTCTTTTAGACTTACTGACATGTGCCCCTTTACTCTTTTGGGTGACACATGTTAGATCCTGAGCCTGAGTACATTATAGAGGACGAGGTGTTTGCTGACGCCGAGCCCGAGCTTGTGTTTGACGGGGAGTACGTGGACACTGGGGACCAGTCCTAGTGTCTTCGTTGAGCTTTCCCTTTTGTTCAGACTGCTGTTTTGTTGTCGGTGCGTAGCACCTATACTTTGTTACGTTGTTGCTTTTGTTGGCCTTGTTCTGGGCCATTAGACTCTTTCTTTTAGCCTGTTGGCTTTTCTGGATGTTGAACTTAATTTTTCATGTTGGACAAATTATAGGATATGAGATTTTATTTCTATCTCTCCTTGTGTTATTATTGTTGTTCCGTTGTGGTTACAGAGACATGCTTATGTTTTATTGACGCTTATCGGGTTTGGGGCTTCACAGCTCCACTCTCGTGCGGACCTTTTCACGTCTCGCCTCCATTTTAGGGAAGAGGGGTGTGACAGGTTTTGTTGGTGACCCATGCAGGTCCCTCTTCTGTAACTGCGATTATCGGAATAACGATAATAATATTAGAATGTCCAATAAACTAAGTTCGACGTCCGAGTCATAAGCTATGAGTCTAATCTGCTTCGTTTTCTGTGTCATTAGATGGCAGGAAGGCGATTCACCCGTGGTGGAGGTAGTGGTGCGCCCCCTCATGATGAGGAGCCTGAGCGGGAACCCACCAACGGAGAGATGATGCGGATGATGCTTCAGATGATGCAAGTGCAGCAGGGCGTGCTCCTGCAAGTCCAGAATGCTCCACTTGCTCGAGCTGCCCAGGCCCTTCCGGATGTCCCTCGCTCCGAGCCGGGAGCGAAGTAATTTCGGGAGCTGGGTCTCGCATATTTTGATGGGTCTGAGGGTCCTCTGGCTGTCGATGAGTGGATTCGGAACATTGAGGATAACTTGAAGATGGCCAAGATCACCCCGGCTGGATGGGTTGATTTGGCGAAGAGGCAACTCAAGGATAATGCTCAGAACTGGTGGGATGCGGAAGAGAAGATGCTGGTGGAGCCGATAGCTTGGACTACCTTTAAGTCCAGGTTTGATGAGGAGTTCTTTCTGAAGGCTGCCAGGAAGGAGATGCTGCAGCGCTTTATTGACCTGAAGCAAGGGAGCTTAACGGTGGACCTGTATCACCAAGAGTTCACTAGGCTGAGTCGGTTCGCACCGAAGATGGTGCAGGATGCTGATGAGAGGGCTCAGAGGTTCCTGTAGGGACTTGCTTTGGAACTCCAGAGTTTTGTGTCTTCCTCTGATCTGGACTCTTATCAGAAGGTTCTGGTTGCTGCGAGGAGGCAGGAGCTGAACCTGAGTCAGAGGAGAGGACATGTTTCTGGTGCTGGGAAGAGGCCTATGGAGCAGGCCAGGGCAGTGGTTAGGCCTGGTTTCAAGCCTAATCAGCCAGCTCAGTTCAAGAGGCCAGGAGGGCCTATTCAGAAGACTTGCCATTTCTGCGGCAAGCCTGGCCACATCAGGGATCAGTGTAGGAAGTTTCTGGGCCAGTGTTTGGTTTGTGGTGATGCTTCCCATGTCGCGAAGGATTGTCGGCATGCGAATCAGCTGCGGAGGACACCTGTTGCAGCACAACTGTTGCAGCAGCGAGCGTCTGTTCCTGCTGGACGTGGAGCAGCTCTTGTTCCACAGAGGCAGGCTTTTCAGCAGGCTATTCCGCCGAGGAGGCAGGCTTTTTTGATGACCGCTGTGGAGAGCGAGGCTGTGGATGAGGTTATCGCAGGTAATCCTCAATCTAGCTGTTACTTTCCTAGCTGGTTTTGATTGTAAGATTGTGTTGTTTGCTTGAACATGATTGTTTGCTAGAATAGCGTTTGATTGTTAATTGCTTGTTAGGTGTGGTTTTGGTGTGCACATTTCTTGCACGAGTCCTCTTTGACTCTGGTGCATCGATGTGCATTATTTCTTGGAGCTTCGTGGAGAAGCATTCCTTGTCGACGTCCCCTCTTCCCAAGAGTTGGAATATCGTTACAGGGAATGGCGTGGTCTCGGTGCATCTTGGTTGCAATTCTTGCTTGTTGGTGGTCTGTGGACATGAGCTTTACGCTGATTTCATTGTCCACGACATCATCAACTATGATGCAGTTCTTGGGATGGACTGGCTTGCGAGCTTCTATGCTACGATTGACTGTCGGAGGAAGAAGGTGGTGTTCGAGATTCCCGGACATCTAGTATTTGAGTTCAGCCGTGGTAGCAGTTCGCTTGGTCCTGTCAGATTTCGGGCCAGGCCGGTGGAGGTTGTGGCTATGCAGATGGAGTTGGAGAGGCCAGCTGTGGTGCGTGATTTTGATGACGTCTTCCCCGAGGAGATGTCTGGTTTGCCACCTGATCGAGCTCTAGAATTTTCTATTGATCTTGTTCCGGGAGCGCAGCCGATTTCGAAGGCGCCGTATCGTATGGCACCCGCTGAGTTGGAGGAATTGCGGAAGCAGCTGGATGAGATTTTGCAGAATGGTTATATCAACCCTAGTGTGTCTCCGTGGGGAGCACCGGTGTTGTTGGTGAAGAAGAAGGATGGTTCACTTCGCATGTGCGTGGACTATCGGGAGTTGAATGCGGTGACCGTCAAGAATAAATACCCGTTGCCTCGCATCGATGATATCTTTGATCAGCTTGGAGGTTCGAGGGTGTTTTCTAAATTGGATTTGATGAGTGGTTACCACCAGTTGAAGGTGAAGAAGGGAGATGTTCCGAAGACATCGTTCAGGATGAAGTATGGACACTACGAGTTTGTGGTTATGCCTTTCGGTGTAACCAATGCACCCGCAGTTTTCATGAATCTGATGAACCTGATTTTCTACGACTTTTTGGATAAGTTTGTCGTTATCTTTATTGACGACATTCTGATCTATTCAAAGTCGGAGGAGGAGCATGCATCGCACTTGAGGACGGTATTGGAGATTCTGAGGAAGCATCGGTTGTATGCTAAATTTTCGAAGTGCGAGTTTTGGCTGGATAGAGTTGCTTTTCTCGGGCATGTGGTGACTGGAGATGGTATTTCAGTGGATCCCGAGAAGATTAGGGCCATCAGAGAGTGGCCTGTTCTGTCGTCTGCGTCTGAGATTCGGAGTTTCCTTGGACTTGCTGGTTACTATCGCGTTTCATTGAGGACTTTTCCCGTATTGCTGAGCCGATGACCAGGTTGACGTGGAAGGATGTACCTTTTGTTTGGTTGGGTGATTGTGAGAATGCTTTTGGTGTTCTGAGGGAGAGGTTGACGACTGCCCCTATTCTTGTTGTGCCTGATCGCAGCGGTGGATTTGAGATCTTTTGCGATGCTTCTGGCAAGGGTCTAGGTTGTGTGTTGCATCAGCATGGGCATGTTGTGGCTTATGCTTCTCGTCAGCTCAAGGTTCATGAGAAGAATTACCCGACGCATGATTTGGAGTTGGCTGCCGTTGTGTTTGCTCTTAAGATTTGGAGGCACTTCCTGCTGAGTGAGAAAGTGAAGATCTTCACCGATCACAAAAGATTGAAGTATATTTTTACTCAGAAGGAGCTCAACATGCGACAGCGTCGATGGTTGGAGCTCATGGCGGATTATGAGATTGATTTGCAGTATCACCCTGGCAAGGTGAATGCGGTTCCTGATGCGCTGAGTAGGCTTCCAGCGGTGATGATTTTGACTTCGCAATGGAGATTGCAGCAGGATTTTTACGAGTCTGGTGTTGAGATTGTTCTTCCTGGGGAGGCTTCTTCGTTGATGTGTATGCAGATACAGTCGACGATTGTGGATCGGATCAAGCCTGGCCAGGCTGAGGATCCGAAGCTGGTGAAGATTCGGGAGCAGGTGGAAGCCGGTCTGCGGACTGACTTTTTGATTCATGAGGATGGCTCGCTGAGGTTTGGAGCCAGGTTGTGTGTACCAGCTGGGGATATTAGAGAGGAGTTGATGGTGGAGGCACACAGTTTGCCGTATTCTGTGCATCCTGGTGGCACCAAGATATACCAGGATCTTCGTCTGAACTATTCGTGGCATGGCATGAAGAGGAGTGTGGCTCGGAGTGTAGCCAAGTGTTTGGTTTGCCAGCAAGTGAAGGCGGAGCATCAGCGTACGGCCGGGTTGCTACAACCGCTTCCGATTCCGTAGTGGAAATGGCAACACATCACTATGGATTTCGTGACTGGACTACCTCGGAGTCCGAAGCAGAATGACGCGATTTAGGTGATCGTAGATCGATTGACCAAATCCGCGCACTTTATTCCATTCCGAGTGGGACAGTCCACTGAGGCGCTAGCAAGGAGATATATGGAGGTAAATTCTTTTACTCTCCGTTTTTATTTCCTTTTCCTAGTTTGGATAGTGATGTAACGTGAATCGTGCAGGAGGTCGTGCGACTTCACGAAGTCCCCGTGAGTATCGTGTCGGACAGAGACACGAGGTTCACATCTCAGTTCTGGTAGAGTTTGCAGAAGAGTTTGGGTACGCGTCTGTGTTTCAGCATGGCGTACCATCCGCAGACGGATGGCCAGTCCGAGAGGACGATTCAGATTTTGGAAGACATGCTGAGGGCGTGCATGTTGGATTTCAAGGGTTCGTGGGAGGACCATCTACATTTGGTGGAGTTCTCTTACAACAACAGCTTCCAGGCGAGTATTGGCATGGCGCATTTCACTACTCTTTATGGGAGGAAATGTCGATCGCCATTGAGTTGGGATGACGTTGGTGATCGGGAGTTGTTGGGACCTGAGATGATTGTGGAGGCTGTGGAGGTTGTCAGGAACATTCGGGAGAGGTTGAGGATTGCTCAGGACCGTTTTAAGCATTGGGCGGATGCTAAACGTCGTCCTTTGGAGTTTCAGCCGGGAGACCATGTGTTTCTGAGGATTTCCCCGAATCGTGGAGTGATTCGTTTTGGGAAATGAGGGAAGTTGAGCCCGCGATACATTGGACCGTTTGACATTCTGGAGAAAGTTGGCGAGGTAGCTTATCGCTTAGCCTTGCCGCCATCTTTGGAGTGAGTTCACAATGTTTTCCATGTGTCGCAGCTTCGTCGATACATTAGCGATCCATCTCATGCTGTGGATTTTTCGGAGATTACCGTTCGCCCCGATATGATGTATGACCAGCAGCCAGTGCAGATTCTGGACAGGCATCAGAAGTCACTTCGGAACAAGGTTGTCAATCTTGTGAGGGTGATGTGGCGACATGGCTCGCCTGGAGAGTCTACTTGGGAGAATGAGGATGAGATGCGAGAGCGTTTCCCACTTTTGTTTCCAGACACGTGAGTGTTGGAAATTCCGAGGACGGAATTTTTCTTAAGTTGGGGAGGATGTAACGACTGGTATTCATGTATCTGGATTTATTATATTATATTATATGTTTTGGTGGATTTTCTCCTTATATGTGGTTTTCGTCTCCGTAACTTTCATTTTCGATCGTATCGTCGTGTTTTCTAGCTTCTTTCTTAGAATCGTCGATTTTGGAGTAAGTCATTCGTGACGGGCTTCGTATCGGTCATATCTTATTGTTAGATCAAGCCTAGGAGTCTTAGGAATCGATCCCGGAGCTTCGCGCTCCATTTCGGAACTTTTGGTGCTCATTAGCCGGTGTAAGAAGGGGCACCGACTGACTAGATGACGATCCAGTCGGTCGGAAAACCTTCTTGAACCGACTAGTTGGCTTTGTTAATTTCTCAGGAGTTACTGTTTATTTTTAGTCGGTCTAAGAACGATGACCGACCGACTAGATGCTAAACTAGTCGGTTAGAACTTGCTCTCAGACCGACTAGTTTCTGTCAGTAGATTTCACCTAAGTTACTGTTTATCGTTAGTCGGTCCATGAACACTCACCGACCGACTAGATTGTAAACTAGTCGGTCGACGGGCCTTCACAGACTGACTAATTCTTTACCCAGGTTTTTCCCTACTTTCGCTGCTTGGTGTTTGTCGGTCACAGCTGATCGACCGACCGACTAGTTGCTAAACTAGTCGGTCAGCCAACCTTCTTTGACCGACTAATCAGTGTCGAAACCCTAATTTCTGGGCAGCCGCCAGCCCTTCCTATTTAAACCCCTCCCAAACGTTTTCTTCTTCTTCCTCACGACCTAAAACCCTAGTTTCTCCCCCATTGAGCCCCCTACTACCTCAAACCCTTATTCCTTCATCCCAAGCCCAAAATCCATCATCCAAACCCTCCCTTAACACATTCTACCTCTCATCTTCCTCAAACCATCATCAAATCCCCAAAATCCACACCAAAACCCTATTTCTCCAAACTTCTCCATCCATTTCCAGATCTGAACCCTAGGTTCCCCGGAGCGTTTCTTCCGTCGCCGTGGTTGCTCGGCACCATTCTTCCGTTTCCTATACGGTAATAATCGATCTCTTAATGTTTTCATGACCCGTTGTGTTTTTGTGAAACCCTAATGAAATGAATGTTGTTTTGATGATTGTTCTCCATAACAGCGACTTCTCCGTAGATTAGCGTCCGTGAGACGAACCCTCGTTGATCGTCATCCTCGGTGCTAGGCAAGTGAAACTTGCCACTTAGGGTTTAGGCCATGTTTTAGGCCATTTGCTTGTTGTAGGCGTAAAAGAGACTAGGCGACGAAATGATACTCGCCTAGGCGCAAATTAAGGGACTAGCTTGACAACGAAGCTAGATCCGTCATTTATCATGTTGCACAATTACCATGTCATGTTTAATTTCCATTAACGGTACGCAAATTAATTGTCATGTCATTGCATTCTTTAAGTGATTCCGTGATTGCGTAGCTTCGCTACAATGCTTGTGTTTCCTGGCTCGTGTTCCAGAAGCGGGCCATGTGTTGGTTGATAGCCAATGCCCGAACTACTTGTTTCCGGCTAGGTGCACCCCTATGCCAAATACTTATGAATCGTGAACCAGAATGCGAGCTCCTGTGCAGGGCAACCCTGGCTCATTTACTGAGCTCGTGTGCAGGGACCCTGGCTCGTTTACATGTGGGTATTGGGGGTAAGAGTTAAGCGGCCAATCAACTGGGAGTCTGCCCGATCAGCAACTGCAGTGGTAAGGCGTAAACTCTGGGTTCTGGGGTAGTGTTAAGCGGCCAATCAGCGTGAATGCCAAACCGTTCAGCTGTAAGGCGTAAACATCTACAAACAACTTGAAACGTGACTAGTGAAATGATTGAGATTGTTAGTAGCTTGGCTACTCTTGTCTTGTCCCGATAATTGTTCTCTTGTACTTATTGTTTCACCACGTCTTGCTTGAGCACTCATGTTATAACTGCCATGTCATGCATACTATAACTGCTAGGTTGCTAGTTGCCTTACTTTCAGTTTCCTTGCCCAAGTCTTTTAGACTTGCTGACATGTGCCCCTTTACTCTTTTGGGTGACACATGTTAGATCCTGAGCCTGAGTACATTGTAGAGGACGAGGTGTTTGCTGACGCCGAGCCCGAGCTTGTGTTTGACGGGGAGTACGTGGACACTGGGGACCAGTCCTAGTGTCTTCGTTGAGCTTTCCCTTTTGTTTAGACTGATGTTTTGTTGTCGGTGCGTAGCACCTATACTTTGTTACGTTGTTGCTTTTGTTGGCCTTGTTCTGGGCCATTAGACTCTTTCTTTTAGCCTGGTGGCTTTTCTGGATGTTGAACTTAATTTTTCATGTTGGACAAATTATGGGATATGAGATTTTATTTCTGTCTCTCCTTGTGTTATTATTGTTGTTCCGTTGTGGTTACAGAGACCTGCTTATGTTTTATTGACGCTTATCGGGTTTGGGGCTTCACAGCTCCACTCTCGTGCGGACCTTTTCACGTCTCGCCTCCATTTTAGGGAAGCGGGGCGTGACATTTACAGTCACCTGTCCAAGTCGTAAGTTGCCAAGATCTAGCCGTTGCAGATTTTCTCATTTGGCCTCTTTGCTTGGTTTTGAGGGGTTTTAGTGGCTTCATATATATATAAAATATGAAGCTACATGAAGCCACTAAAATCTGCAACGGCTAGATCTTGGCAACTTACGACTTGGACAGGTGACATGTGCTACATGAAGCCACTAAAACCCTCTTGAAACCTCATGCCTACATGTGCTATTTTTGTATTATGTATACTTGATCAATAAAATTCAAGCTAACTTTCCAAAAAATATATATATATATATTAAAACAAAGCTGTTTTTATATTCTAGGGCTGACTAGGACAAGCTGACTAAGACAAACAGGTTGATAGAAAGACGGCTTGGATTTATTCTTGAGGAATGAATGGTTGAGATGAGATTTTGTAGAAGGTTTTGGAGGGAAAAACATTTCTAGGTAAATGAAAGTTTCTAGGGAAATGAAAGTTTCTTGGGAATATCAGAGTGCACGCAATTTATGCATTTGGGGAAAAAACATTAACTTGCACCGTTAATGCTACTGTAGATCGAATGATCTCTCTCTCAACGCAGGGCCCACCGTCTCTTCGACCCATTGGGCAAAGATGAGAATAATTTCCCGCGTCGAAGGCGATTTTTTACGCTAATTTGTTGTTCCGCATCGAAGGCACCCGCGTCGATTTTTTTACGCTAATTTGGTGTTCCGTGTCGAAGAAGCCCGCGTCTAATTTGTTGTTCAGCATCGAAGGCGCCCGTGCTGCTAAATAGTATTACGCTAATTTGTTGTTCCGCACAATTTTGGCCGTGAAAATAATTTTTGGGGAACAAAGATTTCGCGGGGTAAAATCTTAAATGAACCGTGCCCACGGGCACGAGTTATGACTGTGTGTGTGTGTGTGTGTGTGTGTGTGTGTGTGTGTGTGTGTGTGTGTGTGTGTACATATATAATAATGGAGAAGTGCTGACAGCGCTGGAAATTTTTCCAGCGCTGTCAGCGATCTGAGGTCCGTAGAGTTTTTTTTAAATTTTTTTTGCAGTTGGTAGATATACTTGTTAGGAAGATCCCCACAAATTTTCAGGTCGATCAACACCGTTTGAGCCTCTGTTCATCGATTTCAAAACCGTTGCACAAAACTGTGGACAGTTGGACAGTTTTGCGCAATGTTTTTGAAATCGATAAATGGAGGCTCAAACGGTGTTGGATCGACCTGAAAATTTGTGGGAAGCTTCCTAACAAGTATATCTACCAACTGCAAAAAAAATTTAAAAAAAAATTAGTAGCAACCCCAGATCACTGACAGTGCTGGAAAAATTTCCAGCGCTGTCAGCACTTCTCCATTAATCTCATATATATATATATATATATATATATATATATATATATATATATATATATATATATGTTGACTAGGATCCATTCGGATGGATCAAACATGCGGATCCATCCAAGTAGAATTTAAAGCTAGACAATGTAAATAGAAAATCCGACCGTTGGATGTCATCTAACATGTCTAAACTAGCTCCAAACAAAATTTCAACTAATTTGGACATGTTTTGCCCATGCATCAAGTGGTTGCAAATTTAGCCGATTTTATAACTATTCAAAAACATCGATTTTGCAACCACTTGATGCATGGGCAAAACATGTCCAAATTAGTTGAAATTTTGTTTGGAGCTAGTTTAGACATGTTATATGACATCCAACGGTCGGATTTTCTATTTACATTGTCTAGCTTTAAATTCCACTTGGATGGATCCGCATGTTTGATTCATCCGAATGGATCCTAGTCAACCTATATATATATACTAGTCATTACCCGTGCCCATATGGCACAGTTTATTTAATGGCTGAGTTTTTCTCCCCCACAAATTTCCAGTTCACCCAAATTTCAAGTTTTCCCACAAAATTTCAAGTTTCCCCCCAAATTTAAGTTTTCCCCCAAAATTTAAGTCCCCCCAAAATTGTCATTACCACCTAGGACAAACTTGCCACGTAGGACAAAGCTTTGTCCTAGTAGGATAAGATTCAAAATCTTCATAGAACTGGAAAAAAAAATGGTCGGAAGAGGTGAGAATAAAAAGTGTGGTTGTGTGTGTGGGGAGGGTCCATAGGCAAAAATACAAAAACCGGGGTTGTATGTGCAAAATTCCCCACCTCCACTTTTATCCCTCAAAATCCCATCTCTTATATTTTCTCTTATTCAATTTCCCTGTTTTATATAATAGATATCCAAATTCTCTTATCCAATTTCTCATGTCCAAATTCTCTTATCAATTTCTCTTGATAACATCCGTCTTTTATATAATAGATATCCATTATCCAATTTCTCGTGTCCAATATCTCTTATCCAATTTCTCTTGGTAACATCTCTCGTTTGTAATATAGATATCTCTTATCCAATTTCTCTTGATAAAATCACTCTTATCCAATTTCTATTGTCCAATATCTCTAATACAATTTCTCTTGATAACATCCCTCTTTTATAATATAGATATCTCTTATCCAATTTCTCATGTCCAATATCTCTTATCCAATTTCTCTTGATAACATCCCTCTTTTATAATATAGATATCTCTTATCCAATTTCTCTTGATAACATCCCTCTCTTATACTATAGATATCTCTTATCCAATTTCTCTTGTCCAATATCTCTTATCCAATTTCTCTTGATAACATCCCTCTTTTATAATATAGATATCTCTTATCCAATTTCTCTTTTCCAATATCCCTTATCCAATTTCTCTTGATAACATCCCTCTTTTATAATATTGATATCTCTTATCCAATTTCTCTTTTCCAATATCTCTTATCCAATTTCTCTTGATAACATCCCTCTTTTATAATATTGATATCTCTTATCCAATTTCGCTTTTCCAATATCTCTTATCCAATTTCTCTTGATAACATCCCTCTTTTATAATATAGATATCTCTTATCCAATTTCTCTTGATAACATCCCTCTCTTATACTATAGATATCTCTTATCCAATTTCTCTTGTCCAATATCTCTTATCCAATTTCTCTTGATAACATCCCTCATTTATAATATAGATATCTCTTATCCAATTTCTCTTGTCCAATATCTCTTATCCAATTTCTGTTGATAATATCCCTCTTTTATAATATAGATATCTCTTATCCAATTTCTCTTTTCCAATATCTCTTATCCAATTTCTCTTGATAACATCCCTCTTTTATAATATAGATATCTCTTATCCAATTTCTCTTGATAACATCCCTCTCTTATAATATAGATATCTCTTATCCAATTTCTCTTGTCCAATATCTCTTATCCAATTTCTCTTGATAACAACCCTCTTTTATAATATAGATATCTATTATCCAATTTCTCTTTTCCAATATCTCTTATCCAATTTCTCTTGATAACATTCCTCTTTTATAATTTAGATATCTCTTATCCAATTTCTCTTGGTAACATCCCTCTCTTATAATATAGATATCTCTTATCTAATTTCTCTTGTCCAATATCTCTTATCCAATTTCTCTTAATAACATCCCTCTTTTATAATATAGATATCTCTTATCCAATTTCTCATGTCCAATATCTCTTATCCAATTTCTCTTGATAACATCCCTCTTTTATAATATAGATATCTCTTATCCAATTTCTCTTTTCCAATATCTCTTATCCAATTTCTCTTGATAACCTCCCTCTTTTATAATATAGATATCTCTTATCCAATTTCTCTTTCCCAATATCACTTATCCAATTTCTCTTGATAACATCCCTCTTTTATAATATAGATATCTCTTATCCAATTTCTCTTGATAACATCCCTCTCTTATAATATAGATATCTCTTATCCAATTTCTCTTGTCCAATATCTCTTATCCAATTTCTCTTGATAACATCCCTCTTTTATAATATAGATATCCCTTATCCAATTTCTCTTGTCCAATATCTCTTATCCAATTTCTCTTGATAACATCTCTCGTTTGTAATATAGATATCTCTTATCCAATTTCTCTTGATAACATCACTCTTATCCAATTTCTATTGTCCAATATCTCGTATTCAATTTCTCTTGATAACATCCCTCTTTTATAATATAGATATCTCTTATCCAATTTATCGTGTCCAATATCTCTAATCCAATTTCTCTTGATAACATCCCTCTTTTATAATAAAGATATCTCTTATCCAATTTATCTTGTCCAATATCTCTAATCCAATTTCTCTTGATAACATCCCTCTTTTATAATATAGATATCTTTTATCCAATTTCTCATGTCCAATATCTCTTATCCAATTTCTCTTGATAACATCCCTCTTTTATAATATAGATATCTCTTATCCAATTTCTCTTGATAACATCCCTCTCTTATAATATAGATATCTCTTATCCAATTTCTCTTGTCCAATATCTCTTATCCAATTTTTCTTGATAACATCCCTCTTTTATTATATAGATATCTCTTATCCAATTTCTCTTTTCCAATATCTCTTATCCAATTTATCTTGATAACATCCCTCTTTTATAATATAGATATCTCTTATCCCATTTCTCTTTTCCAATATCTCTTATCCAATTTCTCTTGATAACAACCCTCTTTTATAATATTGATATCTCTTATCCAATTTCTCTTTTCCAATATCTCTTATCCAATTTATCTTGATAACATCCCTCTATTATAATATAGATATCTCTTATCCAATTTCTCTTGATAACATCCCTCTCTTATAATATAGATATCTCTTATCCAATTTCTCTTGTCCAATATCTCTTATCCAATTTCTCTTGATAACATCCCTCTTTTATAATATAGATATCTCTTATCCAATTTCTCTTTTCCAATATCTCTTATCCAATTTCTCTTGATAACATCCCTCTTTTATAATATAGATATCTCTTATCCAATTTCTCTTTTCCAATATCTCTTATCCAATTTCTCTTGATAACATCCCTCTTTTATAATATAGATATCTCTTATCCAATTTCTCTTGATAACATCCCTCTCTTATAATATAGATATCTCTTATCCAATTTCTCTTGTCCAATATCTCTTATCCAATTTCTCTTGATAACAACCCTCTTTTATAATATAGATATCTATTATCCAATTTATCTTTTCCAATATCTCTTATCCAATTTCTCTTGATAACATCCCTCTTTTATAATATAGATATCTCTTATCCAATTTCTCTTGATAACATCCCTCTCTTATAATATAGATATCTCTTATCCAATTTCTCTTGATAACCTCCCTCTTTTATAATATAGATATCTCTTATCCAATTTCTCTTTCCCAATATCACTTATCCAATTTCTCTTGATAACATCCCTCTTTTATAATATAGATATCTCTTATCCAATTTCTCTTGATAACATCCCTATCTTATAATATAGATATCTCTTATCCAATTTCTCTTGTCCAATATCTCTTATCCAATTTCTCTTGATAACATCCCTCTTTTATAATATATACATATATATATATACATATACATATATATATATATATACATATACATATATATATAGGGCAATCTTCCATTGCGAAAAAGTGGTGCGAAATGCCGTGCGAAAACATTTTTTTTATTTTTTTGAAATTTTTTTTTTCAAAAATTCTTTTTTTGATGTTTAATCCATAGAATTATATTCCCCAGGGAAAATAATGGGTGAACCCGTTGGGCATTAGAGCACCCATCCACCCGTTACAAATTTAACGGTCTCAAAACGTGCGAATTTGATGAAATGCCTTGATTGAAGGCCAAATGACATTATTTCTCAACCATTATTTTTTGAGGGGGGTATAACAACATATAATGAGGGTGGAAAAAAGAATTTTTGAAAAAAAAAAATTTCAAAAAAAAGATAAAAACATTTTCGCACCGTGCGAAATGTTCTCACATGAAGATTTACCTATATATATATACATATACATATATATATATACATATACATATATATATATATAGACA
Source organism: Scilla litardierei (assembly GCA_030789695.1). Taxonomy (NCBI): domain Eukaryota; kingdom Viridiplantae; phylum Streptophyta; class Magnoliopsida; order Asparagales; family Asparagaceae; genus Scilla; species Scilla litardierei. Next base: position 2,650,475 of record CM061139.1, read on the forward strand.
TACATATATATATGTGTATGTATGTATGTATGTATGTATGTATGTATGTATGAGATGGCTTAGTTCTATTAGAACTCTTGTTTAATATTGCATATGATTAAGAATCATTAAGCCACTCTCAAATTATCGCATTTCCTACTTTGAGCTCACATTACTCTTCATGCATTGAAGTCAAGCTCAAGGGAAATCATTCAAGTGAAATCAAGTTCATCTCATCACTTGGAGATCTTCTTCTATGCATTCATCTTCATATTGAGTAAGTTCATCTCAATGCATAGGTAAGAGTAATTTGTTTCATTTTGTGTATTGAAACCCTAGCTTTCTTTGTGAGAGCTAGTTACTCTCCTTGTGAGAGTTTAACCCTTGTGTAGGGTTGGTTGAGTACTCTCTTCGTGAGAGTTAAAGTCTCTCTGTGTGAGAGCAATGATTTCTCTTTGTGAGAATCCAAATCCTCTGTGTGAGGTATCTCTGTGTGAGATCGTATTCACTACCTTGTGTATGATCATCGTTGATATTGGTATGGCTGGATGTACCCAAGTTGGGGAACCAGGGTAAAATCTTTATGTTAGCATTTGCTGATTCCGGTGTTTAAATTTATCTTGCACTTATAATTCTGCATTTGCAAGTTTAATTTTTAATTACACGATTATTGCCATTACTATATTCACCCCCCTCTAGAGTGTTTGTTGTTAGTATTACAAGGCACAGACGGTCCTTACAATTGGTATCAGAGTGAGGTTGAAGCATACAACAACAATGGTATTCAACACTTCATCAATGTCTCATGAAGAAGGTCTATCAACCATTCGACCATCGCTCTTCAACGGAACAAATTATCCAAGTTGGAAGATCAGGATGATGATCTACTTGGAGGGTCAAGACCTATGTGACATCACAGAGTCACCCTTTGATAAGCCTACTACACCCGCGGCTACATGGACAAAGTGAAGAAGGACTCAATCAAATACAATGCCAGGGCGATGAACGCATTCTATTATGCCATCACTCCAAATGAGTTCAACCACATCTCCGTGTGCAAGAAGGCCAATGAAATTTGGCATACCTTGGAGATTACTCATGAAGGAACTTCAAAGGTAAAGAAATCTAAACAAAGTGTATTTAGATCTAAATATGAATTATTTAAGCTGCAGGAAGGAGAGGGCATCTCGGAAATGTTCACAAGGTTCACGGATATTGTGAACGCCTTGGAAAGATTTAAGAATTTGATTTTCTAAAAGGATCAAGGGGAGAAGATCATTGACTCACTTACATCTCAATGGAAATCAAAGGCCAACTGGATTTTGGAGTCAAATGACATGTCCAAATACACCGTTGAGGAGTGCATTAGGAATCTCATGGCGTACAACGTGAAGCTTCAACATAAGAAGGAGATTAAACCATCCAAGCACGAGAAGCCGAAAAAGCAAAACTGGTTTGCATTCCATGCCGAGAAGGAACCATTGAAGTGGAGGAAGAAATTTCATCAAGAAGCTTAGAGGGAAGAAGATGGAGAGGATGAGGATAGTGGTGATGAAATCATGGAGCTTGCCAAGCAACTAAAAACATTCCTAAAGGGCTAGCAAGGTAAATGTTTGTCAAAGTTTACCTCTAATTCTAACAAGATTCCTATTTGTTTCAATTGTAGAGGAAAGGGCCATCTCTCTACCGAATGCTCTTCCAAACACTCCAAAGAATCTTACAAAGGGTAAGGGAAGAAACATTGGAAAGGGAAGTCCAAATTCAAGAACCAAAAGAAGGGTATTATCGGCACATTTGATGACTCCGATGTGGACACATCAAGAAATGATGAAGAAGATGACAAGGAGCAAGCTTATATGTGCTTCGCGGCGTTCGATGGTTCTTCATCAATCTCCTCAAGTTCAAGCAATGAAGAGGTGGAGGCGTGGCTCAACCCCAACGAAGAAATGTGCTTCATGGCAAAAGGGGAAGAGTCATCGTCAAGCTCTAGCGAGGAAGAAAGCGATGATGAAGTTGAGGAGGAGCCAAAGCTATCTTACGAGGAGCTTAAGTATCGTTATAATGTGCTCTTCAATGGGGCAAGTAAGTGCACTGACTCATATACTAAATTGAAAGCTAAATTTAAGAATGCTATGAGTAGGGTGCATGAATTAGAATATACTAGTGTAAATAATAATAATGCTTTGCATTTTTGTAACACTAGTGAGAGCGACACACTTCTCTTTCAAGTTAAGGATTTGAGCATGATTAATTAAAAATTAGTAGCTCAAAAACTTAGCTTAGAATCTTGCATTTAACACCTTACGTTGAAATGCGAAGAGGAATCCCAAAAGCTCATAAGCTTTGTACATGCTAGTGATTCACTCCACGGTTTGTTGAAAAATAACATCCGGCAAACCATAGAGGAGGTTTGTGATACATTCCAAAAGTGGTGACCAAACCCACATCTAATTCTTTTTATGGTGCAAATTCAAGAAATATTGCTAAAGCACCTAAGAAGAATCACCATGCCTTCCATTATAACAATTACACTAACAAGAAGCATGCAAATCATAAGGTGATGAGAAAAAATGAAAATCTTTCATTTTTTTGCTAAGAAGCAAAATCCTCATTCTTTGCATGCCAAGAAAATATTTTCTAAACCTAAGCATGCCACATCCACCCCTCTTGCAAAGGCAAAACCCTTGCCTAGGAAATCATTGAGTCTTTGGATTCCCACTAAAGGTATGCTAAGAATAAACATTAAGCATAATACACATGCAATATGCACATGTGTGAGAGACCTAAACATTAGTGAACCAAACCCAAGAGGAGTTTGATTTCCTAATATAATCACATGAGATGATCACATCCCTAACTAAAGAGTTGATGTATCTATTCCTCTCTTGCACACTACACTTAGTGTGAATCCAAAGACTTAAGGATTTCCTAGGCAATGGTTTTGCCTTTGCAAGAGGTGTGGATGTGGCATGCTTAGGTGTAGAAATAAATTCCTTGGCATGCATAAAGTGAGGGACTTGCTTTTTAGCAAAAAATAAAGAATTTTCATTTTTCATCATCACCTTATGATTTACATGCTTCGTGTTAGTGTTATTATTACACTTGAAAGCATGGTAATTCTTCTTAGGTGCTTTACCAATATGTCTTTAATTTGCACCAAAAGAAGAATTAGAGGTGAGTTTGGGTACCACATTTTGAATATAACTCAAACCTCCTCTATGATTTTTCGAATGTTGTTTTTCCAACAAATCGTGGAGTGAATCCCTAAAATGAACAAAGCTTTTGAGCCTTTGGGATTCCTCTTTGGATTTCAACGTAAGTTGTTGAATGCGAGACTCTAAGCTAAGATTTTGAGCGAGCAATTTTTCATTAGAAATGCTCAATTTCTTAACTTGATAGAGAAGTGTGTCGTTCTAACTAGTGTCACAAATATGCACATCATTCACATTTACACTAGTAGATTCTAATTCATGCACCCTACTCATATCATCTTTAAATTTTGCTTTTAATTTAGAGCATGAGTTGATGCACTTACTTGCCCCATTGGAGACCAATTGTAGCGATATTCAAGCTCCTCATACGATAGCTTTGGCTCCACATCATCTTTATCATCGGATTCCTCCTCGCTAGAGCTTGACGAAGACTCTTCCCCTTTTGCCATGAAGTACACTTCTTCGTTGGGGTTGAGCCACGCCTTAAACTCTTCATCGCTTGAGGTTGAGGAGATTGATGAAGTATCATCAAATACCGTGAAGCACATATGAGCTACCTCCTTGTCATCATCTTCTTCATCACTTGATGAGTCCTCATCTGAGTCATCAAATGTACCGACAAGACCCTTCTTTTGGTTCTTAAATATGGACTTCCATTTCCAAAATTTCTTCCCTTTCCCTTTGTAAGAATCTTTGGAGGGTTTGGAAGGGTATTCAGTATAGCGATGACCTTTACCACTGCAAGTGTAACAAGAGGGAATCTTGTTAGAATTAGAGGCAAACTTTGACAAAGACTTACCTTGTTTGCCCTTTAAGAATGCTCTTAGTTGCTTGGCAAGCTCCATGATTTCATCACCACTATCCGCATCCTCTCCATCTTCTTCACTCGAAGCTTCTCGATGGAATTTTTTTCTTCACTTGATTGGCTCCTTCTCGGCATGGAATGCAATCCCCTTTTGTTTCTTTGGCTTCTTGGGCTTGGATGGTTGAATCTTCTTCTTATGTTGAAGCTTTACTTCATATGCCATGAGATTTCCAATACACTCCTCAACGGTGTATTTGGACATGTCGTTATACTCCAAAATACCATTGGCCTTTGACTCCCATTGAGGTGTAAGAGAGTCAACGATCTTCTCCACTCGATCCTCTTGGAAAATCACCTTTCCAAGTCCTTCCAAAGTGTTCATAATATCCATGAACCTTATGAACATTTCCGAGATGCTTTCTCCTTCTTGCATCTTAAATATTTCATATTTAGATCTAAACACACTTTGTTTAGATTTCTTTACCTTAGATGTCACTTTATATGTAATCTCCAAGATATGCCAAATTTTGTTGACCGATTTGCACATGGAGATACCGTTGAACTCATTGGGAGCGATGGCGCAATGGAATGCGTTCATTGTCCTCGCATTGGATTTGATTGAATCCTTCTCTGCCTTTGTCCTTGTAGCTGCAAGTGTAGTAGGCTTCACAAATGGACACTCTGTGACATCCCATAGGTCTTGACCCTCCAAGTAGATCATCATCTTGATCTTCCAACTTGGATAATTTGTTCCGTTGAAGAGCGGGAGTTGAACGGTTGATATACCTTCTTCTTGAGACGTAGATGAAGCGTTGAATGACATCGTTGTTGTATGCTTCAACCTCGCTCTGATACCAATTGTAAGGACCGTCTATGCCTTACAATACTAACAACAAACACTCTAGAGGGGGGTGAATAGAGTAATGACAATAATCGAGTAATTAAATTAAAATTGCAAATGAGGAATTATAAGTGTAAGAGGAATTTAAACAACACAATCAAGCAAACGCTAACACACAGATTTTACCCTGGTTCTCCAACTTGGGTACATCGAGCCACACCAAATATTTACTATGATCATACACAAGGTAGTGAATACAATCTCACAAAGAGATACCATATACAAGGGATTTGTCCTCCACAAGAACTCAACCTACCCCACACAAGGGTCTAAATCCCACACAGAGAGAAACTAACTCCCACAAAGATAATTAGGGTTATCCTACACGAGGACATAATCACCCCTACACAAGGGTTAAACTCTCACAAAGAGAGTGACTACTCCCACAAAGAGAGTAACTAATTTCTATACAGAGAATTAGGGTTTCACTTCATAAAGATGAAATAAATACTATTAAATATGCCTTGAGATGAACTTACTCAATATGAAGAAGAATGCATGGAAGAGGATCTCCAAGTATTGAGATGAGCTTGGTTGCACTTGGATGATTCCCCTTGAGCTAGCTTCAAAGCATGAAGAAGATTATAGCTCTAATGAGGGAAAATGAGAGATATGAGTGGCTATAATGATCTCTTAATGATCTTCAATAGTTCCAAGAGTTCTAAAGGAACTAAGCTCATTCCTATTTATGAGAAGCCCCAAAAACCCCATAAAACCCAAGCTAGAAGATAAAGGAAGAATTCTGCAACGGCTAAAATTTGGGATTTTACGACAATGACAGGTGCCTGTATAAGGATCGACAGGCGACTGGCTAATGGATAAATTTAATCCCAACGGCTATAATCTGAGCCAGGACAGGCAACTGTAGAAGACTACACAGGTGCCTGTACTATGCGCAGGTGCCTGTTAAGACTTCATCAGGCGACTGTCACATGTGATGGAATGGAGCCGAGAAAATGCAACTTTTGCACGTGTGCATTCAGACGACTGATGACCAAAGTTCAGGCACCTGAAGATAGACATGAGATTGTAAACTCTACATTAGTCAGCTGTCACACAAAGTGGATTGGTGCCCAGAAAAGACAAGATAAACACATTGACACTCAGCCGACTGAAGAACAAAGTTCAGGCGCCTGATGGTAGACGCCTGTCAAATAAACTTCAGTCGCCTGCACCAAAAGCTCATGAAAAGAGTCAAGAAATACTGACTTGAGCTGTGCACAACAGTCGCCTGTAGAAGGCTGGCCAGGCGCCTGGTGATCACCAGTCACCTGTCCTGATGTCAACAGGCGCATGTTGGAAAGAGAGAAACTCCAGAGAGAGTTCTTGGCACGGGAAACCTATAGGATTTGTTTTTATGATAATAATAAGTCTCACTAAGATGGTTAATGCATATGCATGAATGAGTAGACCATCTATCAAGGCATTATAAAATTCTAGACTCAAAAAGAGAAATGCAAGTAATAGAAATTACATGGATTATATTATGCATCTCCTAGAGTCTAAGGCTTCATGCACTTGATGCCTTGATGCTCCCCATCATCTTCCAAGCTTTGGCACCTCTTGATGAGCTTTCCTTCATCAAGTTCCAAGCTTTGGTAATGCTCCTCTTGATTTCCATCCTTGCACCAATATATTTAGTCTCCAAAATGTTATTCTTCATTTCATTAAATATGAGACTAAAACATGAGAGTCGTTAGCAACAACATAATGTTGTGATCATCATTAAAACAATATTGGTCTAAAACACCAATACCTAACAAACTTCATATAATCTTACCAATGCACTTACTACAAGTCTCAAAAATTGGATGGTAGTTCTTATAATAATCCTATAGCCAAAAGTGTGGACCTTTGGTTTGTGGCTAAGGAACAATTTCCTCTTTGATTCTTTGAAAAAATGAAGATTAAAACTTTATCATGTCCTTCTCCGCCTTTGTCCTCTCTGCTACGGGCTTCTTGGGCTTTTCGTATGGGGCCTCGGTTATATCCCAAAGCTCTTGTCCCTCCAATATCATCATCTTTACCTTCCAAGATGGGTAGTTGGTGCCATTGAAGAGCGGTGGTCGAACGGTGGATAACCCTTTCTCATGGGATAACGGTGAAGCTCTAAACGCCATAATGGTTGCTCGTATGATTTCCACCCACTCTGATACCACCTGTTAAGATATTGTATACTAAGGAACACACTAGATGAGGGGTGAATAGTGTAGTGGTAATTAAAAATTAATTAAGCAAGTGCGGAAATATAATTGGAACACAAACAAAAATCACACAGTAATAATCGCAAACACACGTTGTATCCAAGTTCGGCTAAGCTTAGAAATTGATAATAATGGATGCCAAATATCTTAGCAAAAACAAACTTAAATAGACTCCAAAGAACCGTTGAAAAACATGGACTAAAAAGCCCACACAATGGAAAACTCGACAACTCTCCGTAACACTCGGATCTGCGTAAAATCTAGAAGTAGTCGGTTCCCATAGTCAAAGTAGTCAGATACTTTCATAGTGGCGGTCGACTACTTTGTGTACTACGGTTGTCTACCTTCAGCAGCAGAGAACAAAAATGGTCATAGCTTACACAAATGAACTCCAATTTGGGTGATTCAAGATGTGTTGGATAGTTAATGAAGTATGCCATCTAATGGGTCATGAATATATGAGAAATTCCAAATATAAAAAACTGATAGAGGTTTGAATACTGAAACATATTTCAGGAAAACCGATACATGGATACAAAACATGAAATTGTTTGAAAAACCATTTTAAATCATTCAAAACATTTTGTGAGTTTGAAATGTGTTTTGAGGTATGAATGAATGCATCTACAACAATACAAATTATCTAAGCATAAAGAGGAAAATTACACAAAAAAGATATATAATAATATCTTCAAGCTTGTGCATGCTTTGCAATGGCCTTGAGCTAATCTTCTTAAGCATCTCTACTTTGATTCACCATCTCAAGCATCTTATGACTTTGTCTCCATTAAGATATAAAATGAAATTCTGAGACAAACAAATAAATTCATTAGCAACAACATAATGTGGTGATCATCATCAAAATCATATAAGGCTTAAATGCCACTATCCAACAGAGGTAGGCTCACTCTGCAACACAGCTCCACAGGGACGACCCCTTGAGGTCAGCTCCCTCAGCAACACAGCTCGGGTGAATGAGACGCTCCCTCTTCAAGCCATTACCAGCGGATCCATCCATCATGTACTTGACGGTCGGCTTCGCCAGAGGGGCGTGTCACGACCCGCTTCCCTAAAATGGAGGCGAGACGTGAAAAGGTCCGCACGAGAGTGGAGCTGTGAAGCCCCAAACCCGATAAGCGTCAATAAAACATAAGCAGGTCCCTGTAACCACAACGGAACAACAATAATAACACAAAGAGAGACTGAAATAAAATCTCACATCTCATAAATTGTCCAACGTGAAAATAAGTCCAACATCCAGAAAAGCCACCAGGCTAAAAGAAAGAGTCTAAAGGCCCAGAACAAGGCCAACAAAAGCAACGACATAACAAAGTATAGGTGCTACGCACCGATAACAAAACAACTGTCTAAACAAAAGTAAAACACAACGAAGACACTAGGACTGGTCCCCAGTGTCCACGTACTCCCCGTCAAACACAAGCTCGGGCTCGGCGTCAGCAAACACCTCGTCCTCAACAAGGTACTCAGGCTCAGGATCTAACATGTGTCACCCAAAAGAGTAAAGGGGCACATGTCAGCAAGTCTAAAAGACTTGGGCAAGGAAACTGGAAGTAAGGCAACTAGCAACCTAGCAGTTATAGTATGCATGACATGGCAGTTATAACATGAGTGCACAATCAAGACATGGCAAGACAATTTGTACAAGAGAACAATCATCGGGACAAGACAAGAGTAGCCAAGCTACTATCAATCTCAATCAATTCACTATTCACGTTGTTTGTAGATGTTTACGCCTTACAGCTGAATGGTTTCGCATTCACGCTGATTGGCCGCTTAACACTACCCCAAACCCAGAGTTTACGCCTTACCACTGCAGTTGCTGATCGGGCAGACTCCCAGTTGATTGGCCGCTTAACTCTTACCCCCAATACCCACACGTAATGGAGCCAGGGTCCCCGCACATGAGCTCAGCAAGTGAGCCGGGGTTGCCCCGCACATGAGCTCGCATTCTTAAACATTTGGCGTAGGGGTGCACCTAGCCGGAAACAAGCAATTCGGGCATTGGCTATCAACCAACACATGGCCCGCTTCTGGAACACGAGCCAGGAACACAAGCATTCGTAGCGAAGCTACGCAATCACAGAAGCACTTAAAGAATGCAATGACATGACAATTAATTCGCGTACCGTTAATGGAAAGTAAACATGACATGGTAATTGTGCAACATGATATATGTCGGAACTAGCTTCGTTGTCAAGCTAGTTCCCCAAATTTGCGCCTAGGCGAGTATCATTTCGTCGCCTAGCCTCTTTTACGCCTACAACAAGCAAATGGCCTAAAACATGGCCTAAACCCTAAGTGGCAAGTTTCACTTGCCTAGCACCGGGGATGACGATCACGAAGGTTCGTCTCGCGGATGCTAATCTACGGGGGAATCGCTGTTTTGGGGGAAACAATCATCAAACAACATGAAATTTCATTAGGGTTTCATAAAAATACAAATAGGTTATGAAAACATCGAGAGATCGATTTCTTACCGAGAGGAAGCGGAAGAAACACTCCGGAGAACCCTAGGACCAGATCTGGAAACAAATGGAGAAGTTTGGAGAATTAGGGTTTTTGGGGGATTTTGGGGATTTGATGGAAATTTGGGGAAAATGAGAGGTAGATAGAGTTGATGGAGGGTTTAGATGATGAATCTAGGGCTTGGAATGGAGGAATAGGGCTTGGAGGAAGATGGGGGCTCAATGGGGGAGATTTTAGGGTTTTGGGTCGAGTGGAGGGAGAAGAAAACGTTTGGGAGGGGTATAAATAGGTTGGGCTGGCGGCTGCCCAGAAATTAGGGTTTTAACACAGATTAGTCGGTCAAAGAGCAACCACTGACCGACTAGTTTGGCAACTAGTCGGTCGGTCGACCAACGCAGACCGACTAAGTGTAAACAGTAACTTCTGAACGAAAATAGGATTTAGATTTAGTCGGTCCATGAACAAATACTGACCGACTAGTTTAACATCTAGTCGGTCGATGAACGTTCTTAGACCGACTAAGAGTGAACAGTATTGATACTAAAATTAAGTTGAAGAGTTAGTCGGTTAAAGAAGCATTGCTGACCGACTAGTTTGCAACCTAGTCGGTCAACCAACGTTCTTAGACCGACTAACGATAAACAGTAACTCCTGAGAAATTTAGAAAGCCAACTAGTCGGTCCAAGAAGGATTGCCGACCGACTGGATCGTCATCTAGTCGGTCGGTGCCCCTTCTTATACCGGCTAATAAGCACCAAAAGTTCCGATACGGAGCGCGGGGCCCCGGGATCGATTCCTAAGACTCCTAGGCTTGATCTAATAGTAAGATACGACCGTTATGAAGTCCGTCACGAATGACATACTTTGAAATCGACAATCCTAAGGAAGAAACGAGAAAATACGACGAAACGATCGAAAATGAAAGCTACGGAGACGAAAACCACACATGAGGAGAAAATCCACCAAAACATATATTACATTATAATAAATCCAGATACATGAAAAGGCCAAGCGATACGCTACCTCGCCAACCCTCTCCAAAATGTCAAACGGTCCAATGTATCGCGGGCTCAACTTCCCCCGCTTCCCAAAACGAATCACACCACGATTCGGGGAAATCTTCAAGAACACCTGGTCTCCCGGCTGAAACTCCAAAGGACGACGTTTAGCATCCGCCCAATGCTTAAAACGGTCCTGAGTAATTCTCAACCTCTCCCGAATATTCCAGACAATATCCACGGCCTCCACGATCATCTCAGGTCCCAACAACTCCCGATCACCAACGTCATCCTAACTCAATGGCGATCGACATTTCCTCCCATAAAGAGCGGCGAAAGGCGCCATGCCAATACTCGCCTGGAAGCTGTTGTTGTAAGAGAACTCCACCAAATGTAGATGGTCCTCCCACGAACCCTTGAAATCCAACATGCACGCCCTCAGCATGTCTTCCAAAATCTGAATCGTCCTCTCGGACTGGCCATCCGTCTGCGGATGGTACGCCGTGCTGAAACTCAGACGCGTACCCATGCAAACTCTGCCAGAACTGAGATGTGAACCTCGTGTCTCTGTCCGACACGATACTCACGTGGACTCCATGAAGTCGCACGACCTCCTGCACGATTCACGTCACATCACTATCCAAACTAGGAAAAAAGGAAATAAAACAGAGAGTAAAAGAATTTACCTCCATATATCTCCTCGCTAGCGCCTCAGTGGACTGTCCCACTCGGAACGGAATAAAGTGCGCAGATTTGGTCAATCGATCTACGATCACCCAAATCGCGTCATTCTGCTTCGGACTCCGAGGTAGTCCAGTCACGAAATCCATAGTGATGTGTTGCCACTTCCACTCCGGAATCGGAAGCGGTTGTAGCAACCCGGCCGTACGCTGATGCTCTGCCTTCACTTGCTGGCAAACCAAGCACTTGGCTACACTCCGAGCCACACTCCTCTTCATACCATGCCACCAATAATTCAGACGAAGATCCTGGTACATCTTGGTGCCACCAGGATGCACAGAATACGGCGAACTGTGTGCCTCCACCATCAACTCCTCTCTGATATCCCCAGCTGGCACACACAACCTGGCTCCGAACCTCAGCGAGCCATCCTCATGAATCAAAAAGTCAGCCCGCAGACCGGCTTCCACCTGCTCCCGAATCTTCACCAGCTTCGGATCCTCAGCCTGGCCAGCCTTAATCCGATCCACGATCGTCGACTGTACCTGCATGTACATCAACGATGAATCCTCCCCAGGAAGAACAATCTCCACGCCAGACTCGCAAAAATCCTGCTGCAATCTCCACTGCGAGGTCAAAATCATCACCGCTGGAAGCCTACTCAAAGCATCCGGAACCACATTCACCTTGCCAGGGTGATACTGCAAATCAATCTCATAATCCGCCATAAGCTCCAACCATCGACGCTGTCGCATGTTGAGCTCCTTCTGAGTGAAAATACACTTCAAACTTTTGTGGTCGGTGAAAATCTTCACTTTCTCACTCAGCAGGAAGTGCCTCCAAATCTTAAGAGCAAACACAACGGCAGCCAACTCGAAATCATGCGTCGGGTAATTCTTCTCATGAACCTTAAGCTGACGGGACGCATATGCCACAACATGCCCATGCTGATGCAACACACAACCGAGACCCTTGCCAGAAGCATCGCAAAAGATCTCAAATCCACCGCTACGATCAGGCACAACCAGAATAGGGGCAGTCGTCAATCTCTCCTTCAGGACACCAAAAGCACTCTCACAATCACCCGACCAAACAAAAGCAACATCCTTCCGCGTCAACCTGGTCATCGGCTCAGCAATACGAGAAAAGTCCTTAATGAATCACCGATAGTAACCAGCAAGTCCAAGGAAACTCCGAATCTCAGACGCAGACGACGGAACAGGCCACTCCCTGATGGCCCTAATCTTCTCGGGATCCACCGAAATACCATCTCCAGTCACTACATGCCCAAGAAAAGCAACTCTATCCAGCCAAAACTCGCACTTCGAAAACTTAGCATACAACCGATGCTTCCTCAAAATCTCCAACACTGTCCTTAAGTGCGAGGCATGCTCTTCCTCCGACTTCGAATAGATCAGAATGTCGTCAATAAAGATAACGACAAACTTATCCAAAAATTCGTAGAAAATCAGGTTCATCAGATTCATGAAAACTGCGGGCGCGTTAGTTACGCCGAAAGGCATAACCACAAACTCATAGTGTCCATACTTCGTCCTGAACGCTGTCTTCGGAACATCATCCTTCTTCACCTTCAACTGATGGTAACCACTCCTCAAATCCAATTTAGAAAACACCCTCGAACCTCCAAGCTGATCAAAAATATCATCGATGCGAGGCAACGGGTATTTATTCTTGATGGTCACCGCATTCAACTCCCGATAGTCCACGCACATGCGACGCGAACCATCCTTCTTCTTTACCAGCAACACCGGTGCCCCCCCACGGAGACACGCTAGGATTAATATAACCCTTCTGCAAGAGCTCATCCAACTGCTTCCGCAACTCTTCCAATTCTGCGGGTGCCATACGATACGGCGCCTTCGAAATCGGCTGCGCACCCGGAACAAGATCGATAGAAAATTCTAGGGCTCGATCAGGTGGCAAACCAGACATCTCCTCGGGGAAGACGTCGCCAAAATCTCGCACCACAGCTGGCCACTCCAACTCCATCTGCATAGCCACAGCCTCCACCGGCCTGGCCCGAAATCTGACAGGACCAAGCGAACTGCTACCACGACTGAACTCAAATACTGGATGTCCGGGAATCTCGAACACCACCTTCTTCCTTCGACAGTCGATCGTAGCATAGAAGCTCGCAAGCCAGTCCATCCCAAGAACTGCATCATAGTTGATGATGTCGTGGACAATGAAATCAGCGAAAAGCTCATGTCCACAGACCACCAACGAGCAAGAATTGCAACCACGATGCACCGAGACCACGCCATTCCCTGTAACGATATTCCAACTCTTGGGAAGAGGGGACGTCGACAAGGAATGCCTCTCCACGAAGCTCCGAGAAATAATGCACATCGATGCACCAGAGTCAAAGAGGACTCGTGCAGGAAATGTGCACACCAAAACCACACCTAACAATCAATTTAACAATCAAACCCTAGTCTAGCAAACAATCATGTTCAAGCAAACAACACAATCTAACAATCAAAACCAGCTAGGAAAGTAACATCTAGATTGAGGATTACCTGCGATAACCTCATCCACAGCCTCGCTCTCCACAGCGGTCATCAGAAAAGCCTGCCTCCTCGGCGGAACAGCCTGCCGAAAAGCCTGTCCCTGCGGAACAAGAGCTGCTCCACGACCAGCAGGAACAGACGCTCGCTGCTGCAACGGCTGTGCTGCAACAGGTGCCCTCCGCAGCTGATTCGCATGCCGACAATCCTTCGCGGCATGGGAAGCATCACCACAAACCAGACACTGGCCCAAAAACTTCCGACACTGATCCTTGATGTGGCCAGGCTTGCCGCAGAAATGGCAAGTCTTCAGAATAGGCCCTCCTGGCCTCTTAAACTGAGCAGGCTGGTTCGGCCTGAATCCAGGTCTAACCACAGCTCTCGCCTGTTCCACAGGCTCTTCCCAGCACCAACAACAGACCCCCTCCTCTGGTTCACGAGCAGCTCCTGCCTCTTGGCTGCTACTAGAACCTTCTGATAAGACTCCCGGTCAGAAGAGGTCACAAAACTCTGGAGCTCCGAAGCAAGTCCCTGCAGGAACCTCTGAGCTCTCTCCTCAGCGTCCTGCACCATCTTTGGTGCAAACCGACTCAGCCTCATGAACTCTTGGTGGTACATGTCCACCGTCAAGCTCCCTTGCTTCAAATCGATAAAACGCTGCAGCATCTCTTCCCTGGCAGCCTTCGGAAAGAACTCACCCTCAAATCTGGCCTTGAAGGTAGCCCAAGCTATCGGCTCCACTAGCATCTTCTCTTTCGCATCCCACCAATTCCGAGCATTATCCTTGAGTTGCCTCTTCGCCAAATCAACCCATCCAGCCGGGGTAATCTTGGCCATCTTCAGATTGTCCTCGATGTTCCGAATCCACTCATCGGCAGCCAGAGGACCCTCAGAACCATCAAAATATGCGGGACCCAGCTCCCGAAATTGCTTTGCTCCTGGCTCAGAGCGAGGGGCATCCGGAAGAGCCCGGGCAGCTCGAGCAAGTGGAGCATTCTGGACTTGCAGAAGCACGCCCTTCTGCACTTGCATCATCTGGAGCATCATCCGCATCATCTCACCGTTGGTGGGTTCCCGCTCAGGCTCCTCATCATGATGGAGCGCACCACTACCCCCACCACGGGTGAAACGCCTTCCTGCCATCTAATGACACAGAAAACGAATCAGATTAGACTCATAGCTTATGACATCGGACGTCGAACTTAGTTTATTGGACATTCTAATATTATTATCGCTATTCCAAAAAATCGCAGTTACAGAAGAACCTGCATGGGCCACCAACAAAACCTGTCACGACCCGCTTCCCTAAAATGGAGGCGAGACATGAAAAGGTCCGCACGAGAGTGGAGCTGTGAAGCCCCAAACCCGATAAGCGTCAATAAAACATAAGTAGGTCCATGTAACCACAACGGAACAACAATAATAACACAAAGAGAGACTGAAATAAAATCTCACATCTCATAAATTGTCCAACATGAAAATAAGTCCAACATCCAGAAAAGCCACCAGGCTAAAAGAAAGAGTCTAATGGCCCAGAACAAGGCCAACAAAAGCAACGACATAACAAAGTATAGGTGCTACGCACCGATAACAAAACAACTGTCTAAACAAAAGTAAAACACAACGAAGACACTAGGACTGGTCCCAGTGTCCACGTACTCCCCGTCAAACACAAGCTCGGGCTCGGCGTCAGCAAACACCTCGTCCTCAACAAGGTACTCAGGCTCAGGATCTAACATGTGTCACCCAAAAGAGTAAAGGGGCACATGTCAGCAAGTCTAAAAGACTTGGGCAAGGAAACTGGAAGTAAGGCAACTAGCAACCTAGCAGTTATAGTATGCATGACATGGCAGTTATAACATGAGTGCACAATCAAGACATGGCAAGACAATTTGTACAAGAGAACAATCATCGGGACAAGACAAGAGTAGCCAAGCTACTATCAATCTCAATCAATTCACTATTCACGTTGTTTGTAGATGTTTACGCCTTACAGCTGAATGGTTTCGCATTCGCTGATTGGCCGCTTAACACTACCCCAAACCCAGAGTTTACGCCTTACCACTGCAGTTGCTGATCGGGCAGACTCCCAGTTGATTGGCCGCTTAACTCTTACCCCCAATACCCACACGTAATGGAGCCAGGGTCCCCGCACATGAGCTCAGCAAGTGAGCCGGGGTTGCCCCGCACATGAGCTCGCATTCTTAAACATTTGGCGTAGGGGTGCACCTAGCCGGAAACAAGCAATTCGGGCATTGGCTATCAACCAACACATGGCCCGCTTCTGGAACACGAGCCAGGAACACAAGCATTCGTAGCGAAGCTACGCAATCACAGAAGCACTTAAAGAATGCAATGACATGACAATTAATTCGCGTACCGTTAATGGAAAGTAAACATGACATGGTAATTGTGCAACATGATATATGTCGGAACTAGCTTCGTTGTCAAGCTAGTTCCCCAAATTTGCGCCTAGGCGAGTATCATTTCGTCGCCTAGCCTCTTTTACGCCTACAACAAGCAAATGGCCTAAAACATGGCCTAAACCCTAAGTGGCAAGTTTCACTTGCCTAGCACCGGGGATGACGATCACGAAGGTTCGTCTCGCGGATGCTAATCTACGGGGGAATCGCTGTTTTGGGGAAACAATCATCAAACAACATGAAATTTCATTAGGGTTTCATAAAAATACAAATAGGTTATGAAAACATCGAGAGATCGATTTCTTACCGAGAGGAAGCGGAAGAAACACTCCGGAGAACCCTAGGACCAGATCTGGAAACAAATGGAGAAGTTTGGAGAATTAGGGTTTTTGGGGGATTTTGGGGATTTGATGGAAATTTGGGGAAAATGAGAGGTAGATAGAGTTGATGGAGGGTTTAGATGATGAATCTAGGGCTTGGAATGGAGGAATAGGGCTTGGAGGAAGATGGGGGCTCAATGGGGGAGATTTTAGGGTTTTGGGTCGAGTGGAGGGAGAAGAAAACGTTTGGGAGGGGTATAAATAGGTTGGGCTGGCGGCTGCCCAGAAATTAGGGTTTTAACACAGATTAGTCGGTCAAAGAGCAACCATTGACCGACTAGTTTGGCAACTAGTCGGTCGGTCGACCAACGCAGACCGACTAAGTGTAAACAGTAACTTCTGAACGAAAATAGGATTTAGATTTAGTCGGTCCATGAACAAATACTGACCGACTAGTTTAACATCTAGTCGGTCGATGAACGTTCTTAGACCGACTAAGAGTGAACAGTATTGATACTAAAATTAAGTTGAAGAGTTAGTCGGTTAAAGAAGCATTGCTGACCGACTAGTTTGCAACCTAGTCGGTCAACCAACGTTCTTAGACCGACTAACGATAAACAGTAACTCCTGAGAAATTTAGAAAGCCAACTAGTCGGTCCAAGAAGGATTGCCGACCGACTGGATCGTCATCTAGTCGGTCGGTGCCCCTTCTTATACCGGCTAATAAGCACCAAAAGTTCCGATACGGAGCGCGGGGCCCCGGGATCGATTCCTAAGACTCCTAGGCTTGATCTAATAGTAAGATACGACCGTTATGAAGTCCGTCACGAATGACATACTTTGAAATCGACAATCCTAAGGAAGAAACGAGAAAATACGACGAAACGATCGAAAATGAAAGCTACGGAGACGAAAACCACACATGAGGAGAAAATCCACCAAAACATATATTACATTATAATAAATCCAGATACATGAAAAGCAGTCGTTACAGACACATGCCCCACTTTATCAGGGAGCAGTTATGGCAGAAACGTCCCAAATCATGATAGTCCCATCGATGATTCCACTGACAAACATCTAGTCAGGTACGAAGGAAAGTGGAGAGCCATCCGATGGGACAAGGCTGTCCTCCAAATTCTACAAAACCCAGGCAGCATCCCTGTCATCATGTGTCTTCAAACATCCGAAGAAGAGTGATCCCAAGGCTCTAACACACAATCTCAAACCCTATCGAAGCCACGCTTACTCATTCCTCCGCTTGATACTGAGTTAAGCATCGGAGTCGAACTCGAGGGCCACCCCCGCTGTTTCCGCTGACGTGTGTTCTCTCTGTTCTAGGCGGCGACAAAGGAGCCTATCCCGGCCTGACAAAACCGACCTGTCCGACCCTTTGTTGCGTGAATACTCGTTCCGACAGTCGCGCCCAAGCTCCGCATGAGGCTAAGCATCAAACAATACGATCAAATCTTTTAGTTGAAACACAGAAGACACCGAAAGCTCCATTTTTGTATACCTTCGCATCCGACTCGGGCGATTGAAGACAAATGGTCGCCACTGCTTTCTCACGCGTTCGTCACGTGAATCGGATGTCCATCCAACAGCTATAATCACAAAAGCCAAAGCCAGTCGGCGCACCACCAGTGCAAAATGCAAACGGTGGCCGACAAGCCAAGGTGCCTTCCCAAATATTATTCTGCTATTGACCATCATGTCCTCGTCTCTTTCCCCCACCACTGCAAACATCAAGCATGTGCATTTTTGGAAAGATAAGCCGCCCACCCTCTGCTCCTCCCGTTCCGAATCGACAGCGGCCGAGAGAGAGAGAGAGAGAGAGAGAGAGAGAGAGAGAGAGAGAGAGAGAGAGAGAGAGTCTTTGTAACTGTGAGCGTGGCAGTGAATGACATGAGATAATTATTACCTACATAGTTAATAAATAAATAATAAGGACCCATATTCATATTCATTCCCCCTTTCACTTTCTTAGTTAAAAAAAAATAACCCCCTCTCATTCTTCACGGCGAGGGCTGTTCTCTGCAGGGAGAGATTGATGGAGCTGAGATTCACCGTCATCCTCGTCCTTCTCCCGGCCGCCTTTTTCTTCTTTATGCTTCGATTGGGCCCCAGTTTCTCCACCGTCCTCGGCTTCTTCTGGCCGCTCCTCCTCTCCACCGCCTTCTTCCTCTTCGCCGTCGCCTTGCTCCTCCGGATCTCGCCGCCTCCTTCGGACGTCGCCGCCGATCTCACCGGAGAGTAGCTCATGGACTACGTGGCCGGTCAGCCGTAGGAGGAGGCGACGTCGATCGAAGCGGAAGAGGAAGATGAATCGCAGCAGCGAGGGGGAGAGGTCATGCCGGAATCAACGGACCATCGAAAGTCGGAGTGAAGTGTCCGGTGTGCCGTCTCGCTTAACGTGGTCTGCATGAAGGACAAAGCCGGGCCGGGCCAGGCCGGGCCGGGCCGGGCCGGGTCGGGGATGTGATGGGAACGTAGCTAGGGGGGATGGGGTGTTTTTGTACGCTGTATTTTGTGTGATTAATTAGAGAGGAGGCAGCGGGAGAGATGTTGTTTTGTTAATATTGAATAAAAATCAATTTAAATCTCCCGATAGTGCAATCTTTCTTTCGACATGAATCACATGATGACCATTTATTATTGTTATTTATTTTTTTGAAGTTTAGGGGATGTTCTTTTCGTGGATAGTTGAGGAAAAATTCTGAGAAACGCACTATTCACCAACTGTTCACCGAAATCCTTCTTCAGATTCTCAGTTGGTGTTCTTTTGGGATGAATGAGAAATTGGAAATTTGGCTTACATGGCGGTACGATTTGAGAATCTCTGGGGTTCAAAGAAATCGGGATGTTTTGCTCGGATTACATCAGAATCCAACTTTGTGGTGGGTCCCTCTCCCTTCCATCTCCAATCACAGCGCCTCATTCTCTTTTTGTTTTTTGTTTTTTTTCTTCTGCTGCAACGCAGCACATGATTTGGGTGGGCCATTGCTGTACACACATAGGATTAATCTTTTCGAACTCATTTAATTACTTTTAATTATAATTAGTATTAATTAGTTAGTATATTAATTAATTAATTTAGATTTAAGTATTTAGTTTAGGTTTAAATAGCACAAATTAAATTTTAGTGGACCACATACCACTTTCCAACATACAACTTTCTTCAACCAAAAGAACACACTACACCGAGTGAGACCTATCTCAACTTTTCAACTCCACAATCCAACCCCACTTTTCAACAAAAGAAAACACTACACACCAATTTCTCTCTCATTGTTGTGAATGGGTATTTACTGGGTTGGTGAGTTATTGGGCCAACCCAAGTGGTTGGGCCCATACCCACTTGTATTCTCCCCTTTGGCTATAAATATAGACTTGAGGGCTCTCCCCTCAATAGTTGATTCATAACACGTTATCAGCACGAGTCTCTAAAAATTTTTTCCACAAAATTTTTTTCCGTTCGTTGCGAAGGCGAAGGCGAAGGCGAGACGGGAGATCCACGAGCGCGGTGCAAGGCTTCCTCCATCAAGGGTCGTCATCCGCGTAGGGCTTCGAGCAACCGTCGCTATATCCGGAGGACGGATATAGAGGTAAAAATACTAAAAACTATATTTTTAATCATACGTATGATTGCCCATCCCCTAGATCTCGCAAGATCGTCATGGGGATTCATCGTCGCCTTGAAAACGACGGATTTTTCATCCCAAAAATCAATTTTTTTAAAGGGTTTTCTGGATTTTTTTTCAAAATCAAACCCTAAACCAAAAACCGCCGGCGGCCTCGCCGCCGGCCCCCCCCAACACCCTGCCGCGCCGCCCACCCCCCCATGGGGGGGGCGGCAGCCGCCGCACCCCCCCTGCAGGGGGGGCGGCCACCGCCGTTCCCCCCCCTACAGGGGGGGCGGCGGCACCCCCCTCCCGTGCCCGCCGTCCCCCCCCGCAGAAGGGGGGCGACGGCCCCCGACGTCCCCCCCCCCCCCCCCCCCCCCCCCCCCCCCGCTGCGGGGGGCGGCGGCCCCCGGGCCACGCCCCCCTCTGCGGGGGGCGACGGCCCCCGCCGTCCCCCCCCCCCCCCCGCAGCGGGGGGCGGCGACCCCCATGGCCACGCCCCCCGCTGCGGGGGGCGACGGTCCCCGCCGTCCCCCCCCCCCCCCCGCAGCGGGGGGCGGCGGCCCCCTGGCCACGCCCCCCGCTTCGGGGGGCGACGGCCACCGTCGTCCCCCCCCCCCCCCCCCCGAAGCGGGGGGCGGCGGCCCCCTGGCCGCGCCCCCCCTCTGCGGGGCGGCGGCGGCGGCGGCGGCGGCCCCCCCCGCCGTAACCCTAACTCATTCAGAACAAAAAAAACAGTGCTGTGGGCCTGAAGCCCACAGCAGATCTGTGGGCTTCAGGCCCACAGAACTCTTTCACAAAAAAACAGATCTGTGGGCCTGAAGCCCACAGCAGATCTGTGGGCTTCAGGCCCACAGATTTTCATCAAAAAAAAATTGGGGGGAGGCAATAGGGCTATCCATGTGCCTCAAATGGCAACCTATTAGCCTAAAAATTGTTTTAAAATGGGGATTCAAAGGCAAAATATTCGTGAAAATCACGGTAAATTACTGGACGAATATCGGGCAGACAAGGGCGTTTTGGGGATTTTTTTTGGGGGACCTTTTGGGATGACGAGGGAGACTTTTCCCTCCGACAAAGAAAATGTTAATTTTGGGCTCTTAATCAATTTGATTGATTAAACCCATTTACTTTACAACCTATGCATCGTAATCCCTTTTACATGCTTCACATCTCTGGCAAAATTATGTGGATATTAATTGCGTGGTTGTACATTTTATTTAAAAACTTAATAATTAGGAAGATCCTGCGACCGCTCTGCCGTTAGTTACCTAACCTAACGGTGTATGACGTTGCCCAGTGGTCCAATAATTATTAAGTGATTAAATATTGCTTTATCCTCATATGAATAAACTGCCTGTGATGTCTGTGGATGAAAATGTTGATGAGCACAATATTCTTGCATGAATTGCTAAATGTGGTTTTTGGATCGGCCGTTTAGTCCCACAGTTTATTTCCCGCACTTTTCTTTTATTTTTGAGAGAAATTGTAGTGAAGAATTTATGTAAATGTCAAAGAAAGAAGACCTACTTCCATGGAGTCAGAAGCTACGCTTGAAGACGAAGATATTAAAATGGGACCCACGTGGTTTCCAAAGTTGTATTTTCATTTTAATTCAAGCTGCAAATTTGTATAATTTGGACTGTGGACTTTTGGACTCTTTCTTGTGGGACTGGCCGATCCACACATTTAGCTTTTCATTAAATATTGCTTCCGCATGAAAATGTTTTTCTGGTTGATTATTAATTCATGCATGTTTGTGCTCTGCTAGATAAAT
Source organism: Scilla litardierei (assembly GCA_030789695.1). Classification (NCBI taxonomy): domain Eukaryota; kingdom Viridiplantae; phylum Streptophyta; class Magnoliopsida; order Asparagales; family Asparagaceae; genus Scilla; species Scilla litardierei. The sequence continues at coordinate 2,672,413 of CM061139.1, forward strand.
GGCTAAAATTGCAAGCGTTGACTTTGAAGTGCTGGATGCATCAGGCAGAAACTATCTAAGCTGGCAGCTAGATGTTAAGTTTCACCTGTGGGCCAAGTCCCTCATCACTGCTGTGACTGAAAAAGAAAATGTTAGCGATATAGAGAAGGGGCAAGCCATCATCTATATTCGCCGTCATGTGGACAAGACCTTAAAGGCTGAGTACCTTACGGTCGAAGATCCACTTGAGCTATGGACCGCCCTTGAGGACAGGTATAAACATCAGAGAGATGTCATACTCCCAAGGGCGAGATATGAGTGGGAGAACCTGAGACTGCAGGACTTTAAGTCCATTGCTGAGTACAACTCAGCACTCTTTAGCATCACCTCACGCCTGAAGTTGTGTGGTGAAAAAGTCTCAGAAGATCGCATGCTGGAAAAGACGTATACGTCCTTCCATGAAAAGGATGCGATACTTATGCAGCAATACCGTGAACGTAAGTTCACCAAGTATTCAGAGCTGCTGTCATGTCTTCTCATGGCCGAGCAAAACAGAGAGCTTCTTCTCGCCACTCACAATATGCGCCCTCCCGGCACTGTCCCCCTACCAGAAGCTCACCATACCTCTTCCTTCAAAAAGAAGAGGGACAATAAAAGAAAAGAAAGACCACAGAAAGGGGGGCAACAGAAAAGAGCCAAGGGCCCACCACAGCAGCGCAAGAATGAAGGGAAGCGCAAGTTCACCTGGCGCAGGAATGATAACAAGAAAAACAATGCACCCCCACCCAAGAGGGACTGGGAAGACCAGTGCCACAGCTGTGGCATGATAGGCCACTGGTCTAGAGTGTGCAGGACCCCAGTGCATCTCCAGGAGCTTTATAAACAAAGCAAGAAAAAGAATGCTGAATCAAACCTGGTGGCTGCGAATAATGCAGTCAAATTTACAGCAAAAGACTTCGAGTCAGATAATCTGCTTGATTAGCATGTTATCATTTATCTTAGCATTTCTATTGTATGAACATTTTTATGAGAGCTTTTATGTATCTTCAATTCTGCTGAATAAAATTTAGCTTTTCTGAATGCAAATGTTTACTCATTTTTTAGATGGAATGCTCTCATGACTGCTTAGTAGACAGCGCGTCAACGCATACGATCCTTCAACACAAATGCTATTTTCATAGCATCATCCCGTATAAGAGCCCTGTAAACACAATTTCAGGGCCATCGGACATAATTGAAGGTTCTGGGAATGCAACCTTGTTGCTCCCCAATGGAACGGAAATAAAAATAAAAGATGCACTTTACTCTCCGAATTCCAAGAGAAACTTACTAAGTTTCAAAGATATCCGTTTTAACGGATTCCACTTGGAAACAGCAAATGTCAAAGAAAACGAATTACTGTATATAACATCTCAAGAAAATGGATTTAAAACCATTCTTGAACGTTTTGAGAGCCTCTCATCGGGCCTCTACCATACAAAAATTCGGAGAGAGGAAGCAAACCTGACGGAGCACCTGAAGTGCCCGACATCGGCCAAATTCTTACTTTGGCACGATAGACTTGGCCACCCCGGATCTGTGATGATGCACCACATCCTAGCACAATCCCATGGGCATAACCTGAAGAACCAGAAGATTCTTCAGAAGGGAGAATTCCCTTGTGTACCCTGCTTTAAGGGTAAATTAATAACAAGGCCATCACCACTTAAAGTGGATATCGAGTCTCCTAGCTTCCTTGAAAGAATACATGGAGACATATGTGGACCTATCCACCCCCCCTAGCGGGCCTTTTCGGTACTTTATGGTACTGATTGATGCATCTTCGAAATATTCGTATGTGTGTCTACTTTCAACCCGCAACTTAGCTTTTCCAAAGCTTTTGGCACAAATAATAAAGTTGCGGGCGCATTTCCCAGACAACCAAATAAAGAAAATACGTCTGGATAATGCGGGGGAATTTACCTCTCAGTCATTCCAAGAATATTGCCAGGCAACGGGAATAGAAATTGAACATCCAGTGCCACATGTTCACACCCAAAATGGGTTAGCTGAGTCGCTAATCAAAAGACTCCAATGGATCGCACGACCATTGCTGATGAAATCCCAGTTGCCGGTGGATGCATGGGGACATGCAATTTTGCATGCTGCATCACTAATAAAAATAAGACCCTCAGGAGGTCAGAGTCTATCTCCAATGCAACTCGCATATGGAACGCCGCCGAACATCTCTCACTTGAGAATCTTCGGCTGCGCAGTTTATATCCCCATTGCACCACCACAGAGGACCAAGATGGGCCCTCAACGTCGCCTAGGTATCTACGTAGGGTTTGACTCACCCTCCATTATAAGATACCTAGAACCCCAAACGGGGGACGCCTTCAAGGCACGCCTTGAAGACTGCAATTTTGATGAGACGTATTTCCCCAAAATGGGCCTAGACATCGAAAAGTCTAGTGCAAAGCAAATGTTGACGTGGGATACAAAAAGCTTGACCCACTACGATCCGGTAACAAGACAATGTGATGATGAGATCCGGAAGATCTTACACATCCAGGACACAGTCCATAGATTACCGGACTCGTTCACTGACAACCAGAAGATTGTCAGATCACACATCCCTGCTGCGAATACTCCAGCTAGGATTGACATCCCGAAGGATGGATGCAATCCACCTGCAGCAGAAGTGGCTGCACCTCAACAGAAAAGAGGCAGACCACCAGGCTCCAAGGATAAAAATCCAAGAAAAAGAAAAATATCCGGAGACCTTGGGACGATACCCCCACAGAAAAACGAGCTCGTGTCCATACCCTCTCCCCTCCTGGAATCCACTGCAGAGGAACTGCCGGGAGAAACAGAAATATCACTAAATTATGTACGTACAGGGGAGGTATTGGACAGAAAGAGTACAGTCGTCGACGATGACTTCGCGTTTCACATTGCCATTCACGTCGCCGGAAGCGATGATGATTATGAACCACACTCCGTTGCTGAATGCAAACGTAGAGATGATTGGCCAAAGTGGAATCAGGCAATAGAAGCCGAGCTGGACTCGCTTCAGAAACGAAAAGTCTTTGGGCAAATAGTCCAGACACCTACCGGTGTCAAACCTGTGGGATACAAATGGGTATTCGTCAGAAAAAGAAACGAAAATAATGAGATCGCACGCTACAAAGCTAGACTTGTAGCACAGGGATTCTCCCAAAGACCGGGTATAGACTATGACGAAACATACTCCCCGGTCATGGATGCGATCACGTTCAGATTCCTGATAAGCTTAACAGCAAAGGAAGGCCTAGATATGCAGCTAATGGATGTTGTGACTGCGTATCTATACGGCAATCTCGACAAGGAGATCTACATGAAACTTCCTGATGGCTTTTCAATGCCTGCTGAACTGAAAGATAGACCTCGGGACGTCTATTCTGTTAAGCTACAAAGATCATTGTATGGTCTCAAACAATCAGGAAGAATGTGGTATAATAGACTCAGTGAGTTCCTTGTTCAACAAGGATTCACGAACAATGAAGTCTGCCCTTGTATCTTCATAAGAACAAAGGGAAAAGGATTCGTGATAATAGCTGTCTACGTAGACGATCTGAATCTCATAGGATCTCCCGAAGAGATCACTGAGATATCTGTAAGCCTAACAAAAGAATTCGAAATGAAAGACCTAGGCAAAACCAAATTCTGCCTTGGCTTACAGATTGAACATCAGAAAGACGGAATCCTATTACACCAAACCACATATACGAAGAAAATGTTGCAAAGATTCCATATGGACCATTGCCATCCATTAAGTACACCTATGGTAGTACGATCACTGGATGCACATAAAGACCCCTTCCGGCCGCTGGAAGAGGGGGAGGATATACTTGGTCCGGAAGTTCCCTATCTGAGTGCCATCGGAGCACTACTATATCTGGCAAACTGCACGCGTCCCGATATAGCGTTCGCAGTAAATTTGCTTGCCAGATACAGTGCAGCGCCTACGCAGCGCCACTGGACCGGGGTAAAGCACCTTCTGCGCTACCTCCAAGGGTCTACAGATTTGGGACTCTTCTACAAAAATGGAACATCCTCTACACTTGCAGGTTATGCTGATGCAGGGTACTTGTCTGATCCCCACAAAGCAAAATCACAGACTGGGTACGTGTTTACCTACGGAGGGACAGCCATTTCCTGGAGATCCATCAAGCAAACCTTGACGGCAACCTCATCCAATCACTCGGAGATCATTGCCATCCATGAAGCAAGCAGAGAATGCGTATGGCTACGCTCAGTCATCCACCACATCTTGTCTACGACCGGACTGAAGACTGGAGACCTCGAGCCCACTACCATGTTCGAGGACAATGCTGCTTGCATAGCTCAGCTACGAGGTGGCTTCATCAAAGGCGACAGAACGAAACACATTTCACCAAAGTTCTTCTGGACGCATGAGCTACAGAGAGATGGCAAGATCGACATTAGACAAGTGCAGTCATGTGACAATTTGGCAGATTTGTTCACTAAAGCCCTTCCTACTGCTACCTTTAGAAAACTTGTACATAGGATTGGAATGAGACGCCTAAGAGATCTGAAAGCTTGAGAGCTTGTACAGATCAGGGGGAGTTTGGCAGAGTTTGCACTCTTTTTCCTTAACTATGGTTTTTCCCACTGGGTTTTCCATAGCCAAATGTTTTAACGAGGCATAATCTCACCAACTCAGGATCCTGAAGTATCCACCCCATGTGAGACCCATACAGGCTCAGAATCCTGAAGTATTCATGAGCGGGGTCCACAACCATGGCTGGATAAGGGGGAGTGTTGTGAATGTGTATTTACTGGGTTGGTGAGTTATTGGGCCAACCCAAGTGGTTGGGCCCATACCCACTTGTATTCTCCCCTTTGGCTATAAATATAGACTTGAGGGCTCTCACCTCAATAGTTGATTCATAACACTCATCATATTCCTAATTTCTCAACTTTCCCAAATTTACTTTCAACAAAAAGAACAGGCCCTTATTTTCTGCGTGTTGTGGGTCCCAGTGTTATGCCGGGTTAACGCTAATTTGATGCCCATCTCAATAGGCCCAGGGCAAGCACAGTCCGCCAAATTGAAGCCCACATAATTGGGTATCGCTCGCTCCCTCTCGGAGTCCCAGTTGCACTCGAGCGAGCGGAGAGGAGGAGAAGAAAAGAAGAAGAAGAATGGGGGAAAGGAGTTGGAATCTGACGCCCTCCGATGTTCTCTGCAAGATCAGAGGTCAGCTAAATTTTAGAAACAAGCTTTCTTCTCAAATTTTCATCCGAATGCAATCGTTTTCAGCTGATAATTATCCCACGGGTTCTTATTTTTCTTTTTTCAGGCTTTGTTCGATCTTTAGTGCAGGATCTCGCGAACGCTCGCTCTCCTGCGATCTCACTAGATCGCTACCGGAGCTACTGCTCCGATCCTTCTGGAAACTGGTTGTTCCATCTCTGCTTCACTCAATTGCTGGATTTTCATCTTTCGACGCTCTCGATATTTTAGCGCATTGCCCACTGTATAACCAAACACAGAATTAGTAGATTTACTGAAACCCTCCAATGCTCTTGAACTAGGGTTTTTTCGAGGGGGCTTAAACCCTTCTATAGTTATGCTGCAATCTTTAGTAGCATTCGGCTTATTTGTTAGTGTAAGGACTCCAGCAATAGGAAAATACTGAAGCTTTTTTTTGTTAGTACCGTTATTGCTCGACTTAATTGTAAGAACCTAAGCTTCATTGTTAAGTAATCCAGATCTCGAAATTCAAGGATCATGACGCATTCTTTCTACTATATGTGGCGGTAATATTGGTTTTCAATTTTTTTTTTAAACTTTGAATCATCAATGCAGCTGTGGCCAGTTCAAGAAATATGCAATATTCAGGACCTGCATTCATTTTTGCATCATTGATATCACAATGACATCAAGAATATATTGTTTTACACTGTCTTCTCCTAATAATGCCCTTTTAGTCCTGAATCTCTCATTGTACTGAAATTTCCTCACATTTGTCTCCTACTTTGTTCAGCACTTGCCGCTATGACTTGCCCTGTGGTAAGGAGATAATCTTGCTTGAAAAGGAATGCCATGCCTACAGACTGGGTCGGTTATCTTTTATGATCTTTTCATGCAGTTCCATTTCCATTTTGAATTCCAGGCAGACAGTCTCTAGTGCATTAGTTACAGTTTCCTTACACCTTATTTTGGCAACCAATATTTAGGGGGTGCCATTGGGTGTCTTCTTTTCAGATGTCCTGCTTAGAGTGCTATTAGTCATACAACAGCTACTGCAAGAAAACAAGCATGGGTCCAAGAGAGACATATTCTACATGCAACCATCGGTTTTTCAAGGTAACGGCCTGTGAGCATGCATGATATGTTAGATGGTATCAGGATCTGTTGAAGCCTACAGACCGGACTTGTAATTTTGTTGATTTTGTCTTTATCTGAACTTAATAATATCATGCTTTTGAATTAAAGAAGATAAAATGGGTAATCTATTGATTTTTCATCTGAAAAATATGTAGAGAATTCTAGGAGGCATTGCTTCTCGGGAGATTAGTAATTGCGTTAAATGTTATGTCAAAGATCCAGCACATGGAGTAAAATTTTATGTAATCTTAAGAAGCCATTTGGCTTCACTCCATTTACATAAACTGCATTCGGGGCGATAATTTACCTTCTTTTCTACCCCTGCTAAAGAATGCAAGAGTACATTAAAACATCCAACTATTGTTTATTGTATCATAGTCGCCTTTTTATTTTGGTAATGTGATGAGCATCGGTTGATGGTCATACATATCAATGCGAAATAACATGTGTTTACTAAGAGTTTAGGATGATTATCAAACAACAATAAGAGATTAAAAAACAATTATTCAATTTGGTGTTCCATGTGCAGTGCCATAACACCAACACTTTTGAGTTGAATATTTCTTAATGAAGCTATATTTTCATACACATAGAGGTGGATATATTTGAGGCTCAAACTTATAATGTAAATACAACGGTTTGATCTGCTGATCTAACAGTTTGAATTGGTAAAAGATCCATAAATGAACATTATCACTTTGGATCTTAGCACTTTTAGATATTTTTCAACTGAATGTATGAGTGAACTCGGCATCCTATATTAAATCTTAATCTGTGGGAACATTGTCACACCCTAGACTCGGGTGCCATACATCCTAAATAATTATGCAGGTTTTGCATGTACCAATGAAGACAATATAAAGATAAAAAGAAAATAATATAAAGAAATGAAAAGTACTCTTTTATTCTTCCTTTAACGAGAGTACAATGTTTAATGCGGAAAAGAAAACACAATCTCTCGACTACAAAGCATTCAAAGAAAATAAAAGATGAAAGATGTAGATACTCTCCTACTAGGTCCAAAAGCTTAGAACTCTGCGTCCTCCACAGGAAACTCAGACTCTCCGTACTGTGGAGCCTCCTCGTCAAGCTGCTCATCACCTAGAGGAAACAATAAGAATTGAAGTACTAGTAATAACGTAGATTAAATCTTTACTAAATATTTAATTAATTTATCATGGTGGAATTTAAAGGCATGCAATAGTAAAGCTGTAAACAAATGATACTAATCTGGCATTGTCTAGCATCAGTAAAAGGTCTATAAGCTAAATGAAAGTAGCTAATCAATTTGTGTTGTGACTTATAAAGGAGAGCACGATGTGCAACGTGAAGTCCACCTTGTACCGCGGGGTGCGAACCCAGACCGAGTCAAGAAAGTCAACTGTGGCAGAGACTCAAGATTCATAGACGGAAATCCTCCCAGATACGGGCCGAAAGTATGGCTTCAATCGCTTTCGCATTCTATCGATTATAAGTTTTTCCAAAACCCCCGTGTTATGTCAAGTGTGTAATTGTACTAGCTCTAGGTTATGTCAAGTGCCATGTCACTAATTCCTAAATTAATTAAGGTACTATGTAGAAATTATATGTCACATTGGTAGTATATATCGGGTGTCAGGTATAAGTATCAAGTCCAGTTATATCCAGTTCATGGTGCATGGCCTTTAATTGATGGAATTTAGTGAATAGTTCAATGTTCAACTGTTCAAGTCATGTGATATGTTCAATTCCATGTATCAAGGTTAGTTGACTATTTAACAATTATCGCAGACATTTTATATCAAAACAAACAATACTTAAGACGAATTTTTAAAATTAAAATAAAAGGAAATTAAATTTTTTTGACACTTTAGGATCAGATTCGGCAACCCACAATAACCCTACAACCTACCAGCTCAGTGGAGGATTCGTCACGGTCAGTACAAACCCACAAATTAACTATTTAAGGCCCAAACAGAACTGTGCTGCAAGCCGCAGATAAAACCCACAGAAAAACTATGTGAAAAGGCCCACATGGACCAACCGAAAACATTTTGCAGAAACAGTCACACGAGCATACTTAAAGGCCCACAAATGCCCACAGGAACCCACATTAAAACAAACAGAAAAGGTCCATAGAGAGGCCAACAGCAAGCCCATAAACAAACACACAACATGACATACAGAAGGCCAACCGAACCAGTCCACAAACAAACCAACAGAGAGGACTGAAATTGCGCCGATCAGAACAGCCGAAGACAACATCTCCACTGGCGGCCAGATGGGGTTCGAAAAAAGGAAACGACCACAGAAAAGTGGAGGAGATAACATCATGGGTCACCGACACGTCTTGGGTTGCCGGAGTTTGGACCATCAGAAATAACCCCTCTAATCTAACTCTACATCAGATTCCAACAAAACATACCGAAAACAAAAAATAGAACGTAACAGTGGCGGGGATCGCTAGAAAAATCATCAGAGGAATAACCCATAGTTCATCATCCAACACAAACAATTCCTAATTAAATAAATAATTGAAAGTTTAGTGAGATCGAATCTATCGTTCATCGAAGTCGCGTAAAACCCAAATAAGAGAGCCTGGAAACCAATCAGAAGAATCTCCAGAAATCAAATGATCAAAGCCAGGGAGAGGAAGATAATTTTAACAAGAAACAAAACCCTAAAATTACCATCATTTAAAGAGAAGAGAAGAGGGGCAAAAGAGGGAATCTTATCAGGTATATAGGATTTTTAGTTTGAGTCGAACTCATCTTGAGAGAGGCCGCGGCGATGGATATGATTAGGGTTAGGGTTTGGATTTGCTGCCGGCTTCTGCGTTCGCCTGCCCGCAAGAGAGAAGGGTTGGGTTCGTTTTTGAGGGAAAGGTGCGTCTTGGGTGCATACGGCTAAGGGTTGGTGTAAGTGAAAGGAAGTGGGCTTGGGCTCAAATAAAAGAAGAAAGATAGAGAGAAAAGAATGAAAGAGAAAGATAAGATTTGGGCTTGCGATTTTGGGCCAACCAAAACAAAATGAAAGAAGGAAAAAAAGAACGGTAATGGAAAAAAAGAAAAGAGAGAAAAGGGAAGAAATGAAAAGAAAATAAAGTAAATAAAATAAAATAAAACACAATTAGAATAAGTCTTCAAAAATTCAATTGGAAAAAATACGGGCGATTACAAGCATGGGATGAGAAACGATTCTTAGAACCTTCTCAGATATTAAACTGGAAGCTTAAACCAATTATTATAGCACGGAAGCTGACACAGAACATGATGACACATCATGGACACGGGGACACGTGAGGTCCTTGAGAATGAGTTGCTGGGACAAAATGTACAATACCAAACATAACAAAGCATATACTGATTAGTGGTGAATGTGCACAGTTATCAAAAGTAGAAGGAAAAATGCAATAAAGTGATGCGACGCGTCTATAGCTGGAGGCGCACGTGAGGCCAAGGAACTACGTGCACTCTTCCAATCGATTAAGGGAGATATTTTATTAGTAAGGGTATTTGGGTCTTTCACTATTTTTGGGGAGTTTGGGGGATAATTAGGGCTGGCTGACCTCTTGTGTTTTCTTATGCTAATTTGGAGAAGAAACTCTTTATTTTGATTATCGTTGCTAGGAGGATTTTCTCTTTGATTCATTATTTTAAAGAGGGAGTTGATCTTCTCTTATAAGATCATTTATCTTGTTTCTTTGCATTTGATTATAAAATTCCATCTTTTAATCTTTCCACTCATAAAAATATCTTCTTTTGTTGCTTTTCCTGCTTTTCCCTTGAAGTTTGTATCAAATTGGTATCAGAGCACTCGATCCTGATGGCGACGTCTATGAGATCTAAGGATAAGATTGATGCCTTAGAAGAGAAAATTGAAGGATGAATCGAAGAACTGACGAAGGGGATGGATGAACGCTTGGCCAAGTTAGAGTCATCCATCGCTCCAACCAAGACGGAGTTAACGGAGACAAGAGATGATGTAAAGCGGATTCTTTTGATTCTTTCGTCGTAACCCCGCCACAAAAGGAGACATCTTTGGCCAAGGACAATGTAAGGGAGTTGAGATTGTCGAAGATATGTTTGAAGATAAAGATGACGAGCCTGAGGGCTTCAGGGACTCATCGGGGGGAGATCTGGCCTCTTCAGCCTCCGCACGCACCCGTCGAACTCGCCGAAGCCAACAGGGATACCCCGGGGTCGGTTGGCTTCCCTGGGCCCTTCCCGGGCTTCGACTGGGCCCCACAGGGCCAACCGCCCATCCGAAGGACCAAGCGACCCCGTCGAAGGCGCACGGCCCCCTGGCCCTGGTCGTGCGACCTCCCCGACACCCAACCCGCAGGCGGCGGGTCTTTTCAGAGCCTTCGGGGCCCAATCGGGCCTCCGACGAGGCTTTCGGGCTTTTCGGACACTGCGACAGGACCACGAGGACCAGGAGTGGCCTTCCAGGGTCCTTCCCTCCTTTTGGGGGCGTAGCGACAGTGCAGGGGACCGCAGGCCTAGGCATATGTCGTGAGGGAACTTTCAGCGTAATCCTTTTCAGATTCAGGCAGACCGTGGAGGGGAGAATAGTGGTGGAGGGCAAGTGGGTAGATTTGGAGGAGTCCCAGGAGACTTTTGACAGAGACCACCTGACAGGAGTTGATGGAGGCCAGCAAGGGAACGTACATGCAGATCATCGTTACAAGAAGCTAAAGATGCCCATATTCGAGGGTGGAGATCCCGATCGGATGGATATACCGGGTGGCAGGGACGGATCTAGATGGAGGCCAGGGGGGCACGTGCCCCCCCTGAAATCCAGAATAAGAATAAAATTACGTTTATATAATTATATCCTTGGTTTTGATCATGATAAAATAGAGTTATATATATTATTAACAATAAGTCATAACACTTCCAGCCTAGCTTAGTGGTAAGGTTGCGTGACCTGTTAGTGTAGCGACCTTAGTTCAAATCCCAGGCTGAACAGCGGCTTATTGTATTGGCCCTATAAATTTTTTTAATTATATTGGTTAACTACATATTTATATATAAGTTACAAAAGAAACCAAACAAGGCCGAGTTGGTTGATTGCTTCACCCAACGTTTGAGAACCTGGTATCGAATCCCAGGCTCAGCAGAGGCTATTTTTTGTACCCAAAATTTTTTGCTTTTATCATGCCAAAATAGGTTTTTACATAATTTACAAAGAAGAACAACGCTCATAAACCTAGCTTAGTTGTAAGATTTCATGAGCCGACGATGACAACCTAGGTTTGAATCCAAGGCCTAGCAACGACCATTTTTTGTCCCATGTCATTTTTTTCCGAAATTTAACTTATAGAATTGTGCCCCCCCTTAATTTAATTTCTGGATCCGTCACTGCCGGGTGGAGCGGTATTTTCAGGTAATGGGGCTCACAGAGGCAGAGGTACTCTAGGCGATCAACATCTATTTTGAGGGTGAGGCCTTAGCTTGGTACCGCTGGTAAGAGAGTAGGGGACCGATGGATATATGGTGGGAGCTGACTGATGAACTATTGGAGTGATTTCAGGAGGGACACAAGGGAAATTTTTTCGAACAGCTGTATGCACTCAGGCAGGATGGCACGATCAGGGATTACGTCAAAAGGTTCGAGGCATTGGCGGGGCGTGTAAGGAGTGTCAGATGAGTCTTTAAAGGGATGTTTCATGAAGGTATTGAAACCCTCTATTAGAGCAGAGTTATGCATGCAGACCTCCAGGGTTGGTAGGGATGATGCACCTAGCTCATCAAGCAGAGGAGAAGCAGAATGAGGAGCGACAGGCGAGGGGAGCATGGGGGTCAGAACTTCGGCACTCAGCCCCAGCAGCAGTGCCGAAGGCGGCTACAGGGGGAACAGTTGCCCCAGGAGGGGGCCGTTAGCAGTGGGAATACACGCCCTGGATGACAGGGAAGACGGATGACAGATGCCGAGATCAGAGACAGGAGAGCCAAGGGGCTGTGCTTCAAGTGCGATGAGAGGATTTCACCGGGGCACTGGTGTGGAAGCCGTCTCCTTCAGTTGACGATCGTGCCCACCGAGGAGGATCAGGAGGAGGTAGCTGAGTTGGTGGCTGACGAGGAGGATGTGGAGCATTTGCACTTAGACGTGGCGGAGGTGTCACTTAACTCTGTGGTGGGGTTCACGTCGAACCGCACCATGAAGAAGTTAGTGTGGCGGTTGGCAGACGAGGCAGTGACAGTGCTGATTGATAGTGGGGCCACCCACAATTTCATCTCTCTACGATTGATCGAGCGACATGGGCTACAGATCAGTAGTGAGAAGAAGCTCACGGTGCTACTGGGGACGGGCAGGATGGAGGAGAGCAGGGGCCTCTGCAAAGGGTTGTTATTGACCATACATGCAGCGCAGATGGTGGAAGACTTTTTATTCTTGGAGTTAGGGAACGTTGACATTATATTGGAGGTCCAATGGCTAAAGCAGTTGGGGGATGTGAAAATCATCTGGAAGTTGTTACGAATGGAGTTTCAGAAGGGGGATCGGACAATGGTGTTAGCGGGGGATCCCAGTTTATGCTTTTCGTTGGTGGCTTTTCGATCCATGACCCGGGCTTTACAAAGGTAAGACGGTGGGGTGTTGGTGGAGTTTCAGGGGATGGTATCGACAGTACCAGCTGAGGTGGAGAGGTTGTTGGGACACTTCGAGCAGATCTTTCAGACACCTAATGGCCTCCCCCCTCGTGACCACGAGCATGCCATTGTTCTTAAGGACGAAGTATCACCCATTAGTGTGCGACCCTATCAATGCCCTCAGATTTAGAAGGATGAGATCGAAAGGATGGTGCGAGAAATGCTCCAGGCAGGGGTGATTCTGCTTAATGTTAGTCCTTTCTCCAACCTGGTATTGCTAGTTAAGAAGAAAGATGCGAGTTGGCGTTTCTGTGTTGACTATATGGCTTTGAATAAGGAAACGATATCGGATAAGTTTCCCATTCCCGTCATTGATGAGCTGTTGGATGAGCTGCACGGAGCAGATGTGTACTCCAAGATAGATCTGAAATCAAGATATCACCAGATTCTGATGCGAGCAGAGGATGTGCCCAAGACGTCGTTTAGGACGCATGAGGAACACTATGAGTTTTTGGTCAAGCCGTTTGGGCTAACCAATGCACCGGCGACATTCCAGGCCCTAATGAATAAGATTTTCTGCCCATACATGCGAAAGTTTATTTTGGTGTTTTTTGACGATATCCTTGTGTATAGCAGATTCATGGAGGAGTATTTAGGCCACTTGAAGGTGATATTTTAGGAGCTGATTGCGAATAAGCTGTATGCCAACCAGAAGAAATGCCTTTTTGGACAACGACATGTTGAGTACTTGGGGCATGTCGTATCCGCGGAGGGAGTAGAGGCAGATAGATCGAAGATTGAGGCCATGCAGGACTGGCCCTACCTACTACCCTGAGGGTATTGTGGGGATTTTTGGGGCTGACATGCTATTACAGGAAATTCATCAAGGACTATAGCACTATAGCATGGCTGCTGACAGAGCAGCTGAAGAAAGACAACTTCAACTAGAGGATCCAGTTACGAAGGCGTTTGAGGCCTTAAAGGTGGTTATGACTACTGCATCGGTGTTGGGGTTACCAGACTTCACCGTTCCTTTTGTAGTGGAGACTGATGCGTCGGGATATGGTCTGGGACGGTTTTGATGCAGAGGGACAGATTGATTGCTTTCTTCAGTTAGGTATTATCAGCCAGAGCACGGCAAAAGTCAGTTTATGAGATGGAGCTCATGGTCATAGTCTTGTCTATTAAAAATGGCGGCCTTACCTACTTGGGCGGTAGTTCGTGGTCAGGACGGATCAACGAAGCTTAAAATATTTGTTGGAGCAACGCTTGGTCACCGAAGAGCATCAGAAGTGGCTTTCCAAGTTAGTTGGCTACAAGTTCGATATTCAGTATAAAATATGCTTAGAAAATAAGGTAGCTGATGCCTTGTCTCGGCGGAATGAAGGGGTGGTGTTGAAGGCGCTGACTTTGCCAGTGCTACTTGATTGGGAGCCGCTCTTACAGTAGGCAGAGGCGGACTCGGGGATCACGCAGATTCGGGCGGCAATACAGCAGGGATCGACTGAGCACCCTGGCTACACTATTGAGGGAGGGAGGTTGCTGTACCACGGGCGACTGGTCATTCTGCATTCATCGACATATATACCGTCGCTTTTTCAGGAGTTTCACAACAGCGCCATTTGGGGACATTCTGGAGTACAACAGACCTATATGCACTTGTCCAGGGAGATTTACTGGATTGGTATGAGGATGGACATCGCCCAACGGGTGGCAAACTGTGACGTATGTCAACGTCACAAGTATATGGCGATGGCACCTGCGGGTTTATTACAGCCATTGTCTTTGCCGGAGAGAGTATGTGATGAGATCACAATGGATTTCATTGATGGCTTGCCGAAGTCCGAGGGTTACACTGTCATTTTTGTGGTGGTAGATCGGTTGAGCAAGTATGTGCTTTTCATTTCGCTGAAGCATCCATACACAGCTGTGTCAGTGGCAACAGTTTTTATGCGGGAGGTGGTGCGGTTTCATGGTTTCCCAGGGGGAATTGTCTCTGATAAGGACCAAGTTTTTCTGGGTAATTTTTGGAGGGAGCTCTTTCGGATGCAGGGGACTATATTGAAACGGAACACATCGTACCACCTACAAACGGATGGTCAGACAGAGGTAGTCGATAGGAGCATTGAGACATACCTGCACTGTTTCGCTTCCGATACACCGAGGCAGTGGGCGAGGCTTGCATGGGCAGAATATTGGTACAACACATCCTTTCACACGGCAGCCCAGATGACACCCTTCAAGATATTGTACGTGAGAGATCCTCCCCATTTGGTGCACTATGGACACACTTCGACCTATGTCTCACAGGTGGAGGAGTATTTAAGTGAGCGGGATAGGGTGCTGGAGGAGTTGAAGCGTCATTTGGGAAAAGCCCAGCAGATGATGAAGGCATGAGCAGATGGCAACCGTAGATATGTCCATTTTGATATGGGGGACAAGGTCTATTTGAAGCTGAGACTATATAGGCAGAAATCTTTGGCACAACGTCACAATGAGAAGCTTGCAGCACAGTATTATGGTCCCTATGCGATATAGGTAAAGATTGGCCATGTGGTGTATCGACTCAAGTTACCATCTTCTTCTGTCATTCATCCAGTCTTTCATGTGTCTCAACTACGAAGGGCGATTGGAGATCACAGTTCTTACCCCTATTGACACATACTCTCACCGACGATATGGAGGTGCTCATGGAGTCTTTAGATGTTACAGCGGTGCGACAAGGGTCGGGCCGTGTTCGTGACGTGCTCATTCATTGGCGCAGATTGCCAGATCATGCTGCTACGTGGGATCCGTTTGACGTCATTCAACAACAATTTCCAGACTTCCACCTTGAGGACAAGGTGACTCTTCTGGGGGAGTAATGATGCGACATGTCTACGCGTCTATAGCTGGAGGTGCGAGAGAGGCCAAGGGACGGCGGGGCCCGCTTCCAATTGATTAAGGGAGGTATTTTATTAGTAGGGGTATTTGGGTCTTTCACTATTTTTGGGGAGTTCGGGGGATAATTAGGGCCGGCTGCCCTCTTGTGTTTTCTTATGCTAATTTGGAGAAGAACTCTTTTATTTTAATTATCGTTGCTCTGGTGATTTACTCTTTGATTCATTAATTCACAAAGAGGGAGTTGATCTTCTCCTATAAGATTATTTATCTTGTTTCTTCGCATTTGATTATAAAATTCCACCTTTTAATCTTTCCACTCATAAAAATATCATCTTTTGTTGCTTTTCCCTTGAAGTTTGTGTCATAAAGCATTAATGATTTATGAATAAGAGACGTCCAAAATTACATTCAATCCCACCGAAGACATGGCCAAATCCATATGCCCTTCATGTTCAAGATGTGTTTGGCTGTGTTAAAAGTAGCGTGCAACCTGTGTCAAACGATCTCTTTATGTCCATCAAATTGAGACATATGTCTAGTGTTCCACTTATCTTTAAAACTTGTTTTAAAGCTAATAATGTCTCTAGCTTGTGATATTTGATTTTTTTTTGAAGGTGTCTGATACATTTCAAGGCAAGTGATTTGCAAGTGTTGCTGTCCTATATGTGACAGAGATGGACAAGAGGCTCATGTTGAAATGATTGTGATTCATAAATCATATATCAATTAGACCCAATCATGTTACAAACTTACAATGTCAAGTTTGCCGTAGAATGTCCACCTTCCGAAGAGGCATGAGGCACACCTGACTGCATAGTCATGCAAAGTGAAAAGGATGGTTGTGTTACGCATACATGTTGTTCATAATATGAGCTGTTGCTATAATGTAGCATGTGTTAATCATCATGTTTAGGGTTCTACACTAATAACTTTCATCAGTTACGTCATCAGCTAGATGGTTACCAGGTATCCCATGTCCTTTTCATTAGTTTGTCTTTAGTGCATAATGCAGCAATGTACACGTTGTTATGGTAGTGCTTATGCTGGATCTTTGTAATAGACCTGTAATTTATACTACCGAGATAAGTTAAGTCCCATTTCTCAACATCTTTCCATTTAGGACCTTTGGGTTTCTTTGTGATGTTGTTCCAGCTTGCAATAGGAAGGTTGGGATTGATCTCTCAAGTCTAATATACATAATTTTCCAATGAAACTCAATGTACATAATTGACCTGCTGTCGTCTACTTCACCCATTGCAGAGCAAGCTGTTGTTGATCGAGCAATCAGTGACATATGCGTCCTTCTGAAATGCAGCCGCCATAATCTAAATGTGGTATGCCATTATATTATGTCCCTGACAGTTAGTGTAACACCTCAAATGGTGGTTACTTTTGAAAAAGAATGCATTGATGGTACAACCGTGTCCTTCTATGTTGATATGCACTTGGCTCACATACTTTTGAAAATGAAATCCGTTGATTTTTTTGAGAATTTTTACTTGCGCGGTTTCATATTCATTCCATTTCTCTCTTGCAGGTGCCTGTAGGAAAAGGGTAAACCTTGACATATCCAAACTATGAAATATACGAAGACATCTTGATTTACTTTGCATCTACATTTCTTTCCTTCTCAGTCAGTATTGTGCTTTTGGTATCACTGTATGTTTCTTTGTGCTTTTGGTATCACTGTATGTTTCTTTGCTATATATTTTTCTTTTATGCTTTTCTTTTTTTTTTACAAAATTCTATTTCGAACGTAATAACCATGATGAATCTAAGGACAAAATCATTTACCAGTTTATCGTTTCTCCACATCTAAATGCATATTCAATTGTGTATATGTTTCCTATGAAAAAGAAGTACTTATTGGAGAGAAGATCATTGTTTTCATGCTATCAGTTTCATCTGAACTGTCCCCATTTTATGCAAGAGTACTTAGATGTAATACATTTTTTCATCTCCATCCGTTTAATTTCTTTTATATTTTCCCATGTCCATGTCCTTGTCCTCCTTACGAAGAAATTACTGTTTGTCCTCCTCGTTAGAGTTTAGATGATGAATGTGTTGGGATGAGAACCAACCAGAAAGCATTCCGTAAGGCATTTTACTACGATTTTAAAAATAATTTGAATATACGTAGACTTATTCATGGTGTCACATTTTGATTTTTTATACACAAAAATACTTAAATTAAGAAAACCTACCTTCAAAAGAATTTATGGAAATTATGCATGCACTTCCCTACTTATATGTTACCCTACTTTTCAAACTTAACTCATACCTGATAGAATGGTTCTTGATGTTTATCAACTGTATTAGATTTCATTAGCTTTACACTATATTGAACTCTCACATGATGTAAAGCTTTCTATATCTTCACATTTCTTGTTTTAGGTTGGTGATGGGTTGGTTAAAGTTCACAGAAACTGGCAGGGAAACCTACTGCATACGGAATCCCAACACTGTAAGCTTTTCAGCTTGCTTATTATATTTCTTTGCTAATTATGTTGACTAAGTTTTTCATAAATCTCATTAATTTTTCAGGCATATTCTATTCCTGTATGCATAGAAGAAGTTGAAGGTACTTGGATGGTTAAGAGATAACCATATGAATAACTTAATTTTCTTTTTTATGCGAGGATGATTCCTAATCTGTTGTGTAATGTCTATTACTCTTTGACATGTAACGAATAACAAATACAACATCCTAATTTGAACAAATACATCATCTTTACTATCTATTATACATTTGAGGGAGATTGATGGGACATTTGTCCGATGTGGCATCCAAAGAGGGGTGCCACTTGGGATGCCACATCATCCCCCAAAAGAACCCTAAAACAAAAAAAAAAACCCAAAACCCCACCCCAACCCCCCAAAACACACCCAAACCCAAAACATCCAAAAACATACACCCAATAAAAAAACCCAAAAACCCCAAGACAATTCCAACACTCACACCCACTCTTCCCATTTCACCCATTTTTGCAACCACCGAAACACCCGTATGGATCTCAGGTCTTGAGTGTGTGGGTTGGTTTTTTGGGTGCCCATGCACTTTGTGCACGGGTTATTTCTAGTTAAAATATAAAGATGTCGGATAAGTTTCATATTGACTTACTGATTCGTATCATTTGTGTTGATAATGATCTCATATTAAATTCGTATCATTTGCCCCACAGAAGTGCATACTGCCATAAATAGTCGTACACCCAGAAAACACACTTGACAGTTCAAGGCTATGTTCCCTATTTGGAGCAGTTGTCCGTGGCTATTACTACTTGGATCTGAGCCTACACTTCTCTCTGTCACGTTTTATTCAGAAACTTCAGTTTTTGAATGCTGAATAGATTCCACCGAATTGTCCTTGACATGTGAGTAAAAGCAGCTTTCATCCTGCCTGGTTCCCATCAATGGGTTTGACCTCTGTATCCCTCTTGTAAAAGGAGGCAAAACATCCAGTCAATCAATACTCAGGTTGCCTTGTTCTACAGGGTTTATGTAAGTACAGCATAGTATTTGATGCCTTTTGTTTCTGCTACATAGCTCCGATCACTTTACATTTGTTATGTCATTCTCTAGTGGGAACTTGTAACCCTTGCATGCAGGACTTCAAAAGTTTATGATACATCCTGTGACCCTAACCATATGCAATGCAAACTTTGGCATGTGCCTTCAAGATGGTCTCCTCAAGTCACATCTGTTCACAGTTTGTGCCATGAAGCAATCAGTAAAACTGATTTTCCTTCCAGCCTTAGTTGTGTTGGGAAAGATAAAGTATGCATTTCAGCACTAGGAAGACTAGTTTCAGCATAGCAGCCCTCACAGAAGCCCAGAAGATGCAAAAAACCAACGACCCTAACCTTATGTACCGAAGATGAAAAATTCAATGATACCATGCTTAGCTAGATCATGATCCATCAAACAACCTTCTACATCAGTCTAGCCGTGGAATCCTTCACTTCAGCAATATCTAATTCTTTAATTCTTTTTCAGTTCCAGAAATACATTACTCTATTCCATAATTTTATCTAATAGGTTTATGCTAAATTCAACATTCCCTTGAAATATTATCTCAAGTTTGTTTTCAGAGAGTGCAGAGAAAGCTCGTAATTAGGAACTTCTATGTCAACTTGTTCTTATAGGTGTTGTGAGTGTGGCCCGATACATACTTGTTGTGGAGAAGGAAACCGGTAAAACATATGTTCTGAACTTTGTTTCCGACTTTGTTTGACCATAAATATGGTTTTTTGCTGAACTTTAATTTTAAGTGCAACTTTTTTCAGTGTTCCAGCGGTTAGCAAATGACAAATTCTGTGACAAAAACCACTGCATAGTAATTACGGTGAGAGGACGCTAGGTCTGGGCATAAATTTTCTTACTGTTATCAACTGTAATATATTGCTGACATTTGTTATTTCAGGGAAGAGGCTATCCAGATGTTCCCACAAGAAGTTACGCTCACAAGCTGGTTTTCTCCATCCTTTTTCTTAATTTCAGCATGAAAACTAGTATTCGGCTTTAATTATTTCTTTGCTGATTTTTTTAACACGTTCCATCAGGTTTTTGCGTCATCTCGTTCAACAACTGCAATTGCCTGTCTTTTGCTTGGTAGATTCAGATCCATATGGGTTTGACATCTTGACTACATACAGATTTGGTTCCATGGTAAGTATTTATTTCTATCCATATGTTGTTGTTTGGTGCCAGTGTGTTGGATAAATAAATTTCCTACTTAATGTTTGGAGATACTCTCACATACATGTGCACTGTTTTTTTCCTGCTTTTTGATTGGTTGTTACCATTCATTCTACTGATATACGTATATTGGCAAAGTGACTCAAAATTATTGGAAACATGCTAATCTAATTCCAAATGGAGCTGGCTAATCATTAAGTAGAAACCGTCCACTTCAATTTTTCTGTTATTCCTTTATTCTTTCTGCGCTGCTTAAACGAGGCTGTCCTACGGCATAAACAGCGACGAAAAGAATTAAGGAAAGAGACCAAAGAGTGAAAGAGAGAGAGATAAAACCTTTTTTGTTCATTCTCACTACCCCGCACGGCTCTTCTGTGAGTAAGCAAGGGCCATTTCATTTGCAACAAGTTCACTTACATTTTGTGTCTTCCTCCATTCACTTCCTTTGCAACAAGTTTAACTCATATCGTTTTTTTTGCCTTCACGCTAATTTCTCCATCATGTCCGGATGCTCTAATAATTGCACAAGCAATGGTATCCTCACACTAATATTTTCAGCTTGAAACAGTTGCATGAGTCAATACCAAACTATTATATGCATATCTGGACTCTGAGGTTACATTTATGTGAAACAGTTAACTATGAAGTTACTTATTATTGACTATGTCATTGTTGGCCGGTTGTCGGATCCAACACAAATTTTATTTTGTCCAAGCAAATGGCGTATGACGCAAAATTGATGCGTGTGCCTGAGATAAGGTGGTTAGGAGTTCTCCCTTCTGAGTTTGAGACGTACCACCTTCCAGATCGATGTCTCCTCCATTTGACACATGAAGGTGAAAATATTGTAACATTACTGATGTTTTGATGATTAATTTATTTTTCTACATATTGTACTGCTACATAACAAATCCATTTGTTGCATTTTGTTTCAGATAAGAAAAAAGTTCATGCTATGATGTTAAGATGTTACTTGCACCGGGAAGCACCAGAGTGGAGGTTACATATCACCTAAATTTATTTCACACCCGTTTATTCATGACATCTGTAGTTTCTAACATCCCCTCCTATATTAAATTACTAAAAATAACCTGTGCACAGTGAACGGCACAAAAAACGCGCGCAACTGAAAAGGAGTGAGAAGTGTGGATGCATGTCTGTTGGTATATTCGTGGAGTAAAAGTGGTAAAAAATGCTAGTGGCAAACATGTAAATCGGGGAGGGGGGCAAAGGGGGGAAATGTCTGTGGCAACCTTGTTAATAGGGGGGACCAATGGGAAAAAGTTTGGAGGGGGTTGATGTGATATTGCCATATAGGACAAATCACATCAACCTCCCTCTTTTGTATAATGGACTAGAAATAACATGTGCACACAGTGCACGACGTCAAAAAACTCACACGGAAAGGATGTAGTGCATGCGTGAAACCGAGTAGTGAGAAGTGTGGGTGTGTGTGCATCGTCGGGGGAATGGGAAAAATCAGGGACTAAACTGCAAAAAAACCGGGGGGGCAAAGCGCAACAATCCCAATAGCAAATCCGTAAATATGTGGAAGGAGATGTGTATTTGGGGTTGATGAAGAAGCAATGTTAAGCTTGCAAATAAGAGGATTTTGTTGTGTTTGTGTGTGTACTGGGGGGGGTGTGTGTGTGTGTGTTTTTTTTATTTTATTTATTTATTTATTTATTTATTTATTTTTTTTTTTTTTGGGGGGGGGGGGCATTTAACCCAACTCCCCAAAGCCACACCCCTCTTTTGTATAATGGATGTCAAATTTTAGTTACATAAAACATGACATCCTGGCCTAGACAAAATTTTAGTCAAAGCGTACAATTGTATTGGAGCATGAAAAAGTTTTTTTAGACCCATATAAATTATATTAGACCGTATATACTAGAATGTTTTGTATCATACATGTAGGTCGATATAAAATGCTATACTGTATACCTTTTAATCAAAACAATATATTGTATAATATCAACACACAGACACAGAATAATAGTACAATTACAAGTGGATCCTATATTAGATGAAAACAGACTGTTCCTGCTTGTTTATAAATGGAGTTGATACTATATCATATGCTTATATTAAACAACCATATTGGTATTCACATGATGGCATGCAGAGCGGATTCAAATACTTTGGATATCCATTTACGCCCCATCAAATGCTTTGCCATATATTTTAATAATCACCTCACTTCTACAAAGTGTCTTCACAGTTTTGGATGTCTCAAGTACTAAGCCACTTTTTCAACATGCATGCCTTGTGAACCATTTGGGGATAACTTGGCAGGTCGGAATTGGAGATCATGCTGCAAACGGGTGTGAAATTTGAGATTGAGGCATTATCAGTCTCTTCACTTACCTTCTTGTCAGAGGAGTATATTCCGGCAAAGATTCAACGTGGAGCGCATATTTGATTGCATGTACGGTATAATTCATTCATAGACTTGCTCTAGTCCATTTAACTTCTCTTGCCCCTCTTATCATGGTTCATGCCATAACGGAATATAATATGCTATCATGGATACATACATGTTATCCAGTTTTTTGTAGTAGGGGAGAATTCATAGTGTATAAACTGAATCACCTACAGGGCGTGATGAGTACAATAAACATCTAATCTATGAAAATTAGCAGTATTACTTTGTAAGAAGAACATACTTAAGAAACAGTTTCGATCTGTTAACTGACAATGGAAGTCAATCAAGGCCTGATAGAAACATCCACTTTATCGTTTTCAACTGGATGAAACTAAAGCAGTCTTAATGGCTGCTGCAACATTTATTTCATAGGTTGTAACCATCCATACATCAGCTGAATGAGGGTGGCCCCAAAGAAGATGTTTACTCCTGCATGGAGCCACATCTTGTTGATGGAATCACCGTCATGCTCCTTCAGCCTCATATTGCTACTATCAATATTTGCTATCAATATAGTAGAAAGCGGTTTCATTAGGTGTGCGGTCCAACATCGCATAGCGTATAAACGGATTAATTACCAAGTATGCGGATTACACGTACACACATATAGAATAACAGAGAATAATATGTGTTGTCAGCGTGAGAGAATTTCTCGCGTTGATGCACATAAAAACCATATATATATATATATATATATATATATATATATATATATATATATATATATATATATATGAGAATAATGGCTATCATACGCCATATGAGAGCCTCTCTCATACGCCCTCTCACATAAAGCACCAAAGTACAAGCCCACATGGGCTTGTACTTGGTTGTACTTGGGTGCTTTATGTGAGAGGGCGTATGAGAGAGACTCTCATATGGCGTATGATACCCATTAATCCCTATATATATATATATATATATATATAGGGCAATCTTCCATTGCGAAAAAAATGGTGCGAAAGCCCGTGCGAAAACATTTTTTTTATTTTTTTGAAATTTTTTTTTTCAAAATTTCTTTTTTTGATGTTTAATCCATACAAATATATACCACAGGGAAAATAATGGGTGAACCCGTTGGGTATTAGAGCACCCATCCACCCGTTACAAATTTAACGGTCTCAAAACGTGCGAATTTGATGAAATGCCTTGATCGAAGGCCAAATGACATTATTTCTCAACCATTATTTTTTGAGGGGGGTATAACAACATATGATGAGGGTGGAAAAAAGAATTTTTGAAAAAAAAAATTTCAAAAAAAAGATAAAAACATTTTCGCACCGTGCGAAATGTTCTCAATTGAAAATTTTCCTATATATATATATATATATATAAAATAATGGGTATCATATGCTATATGAGAGGGTGTCAGGGTGTCTCATATGCCCTCTCACATAAAGGGGGCAAGTACAAGCCCACATGGGCTTGTACTTGTTGTACTTGATCCTCTTTATGTGAGAGGGCATATGAGATACCCTCTCATATGGCGTATGATACCCATTAATCCCATATATATATATATATATATATAGGAAAATTTTCAAATGAGAACATTTCGCACCGTGCGAAAATGTTTTTAGTTTTTTTTTGAAATTTTTTTTTTCAAAAATTCTTTTTTCCACCCTCATTATATGTTGTTATACCCCCCTCAAAAAATAATCATTGAGAAATAATGTCATTTGGCCTTCGATCAAGGCATTTCATCAAATTCGCACGTTTTGAGACCGTTAAATTTGTAATGGGTGGATGGGTGCTCTAATGCCCAACGGGTTCACCCATTGTTATACCCCCCTCAAAAAATAATCATTGAGAAATAATGTCATTTGGCCTTCGATCAAGGCATTTCATCAAATTCGCACGTTTTGAGACCGTTAAATTTGTAATGGGTGGATGGGTGCTCTAATGCCCAACGGGTTCACCCATTATTTTCCCTGGGGTATATATTTGTATGGATTAAACATCAAAAAAAGAATTTTTGAAAAAAAAAATTTCAAAAAAATAAAAAAAATGTTTTCGCACCGTGCGAAAACCCTTTTTTTCGCAACCGAAGATCACTATATATATATATATATATATATTTCTAGATGTGTTCTATACATCTTGTATGATCAACATACCAAAAATCAAATGAATCTAACGTTTATTTGATCATCAATCCATTTTTCACAAATTCAATAGTTTTAGAAATAGAATTATTTGTAACGAGTGGATCGAGTAGTAAATACCCCTATGGTTCACACATATTTGAGTCTTTTGGATTTTAGAATGTGTACAATAACGTCATAATTTTTTTAAAAATGACGACTATGGGTTTATTGTGATGTCAGCACGTATACATTAATCTCACATATTTATATATATGTCGGGGTTCCTGAAAATTTCGCACGGGCATGCCGTGTGAAATTTTTTTTATTTGAATTTTTTCCAATTTTTTCAAAGTTTAATCTATACATATATGAGAAGGTTCGAAAACATATTTATTCTGAATCACAAGGGTACATCAGGAAAAACAATGAGTAAACCTAAGTGGGACTTGACACGGTTTCAAAACAAAAAACTTTGTAACGATTTGACTCGAGGAGCAAATAAGGGGAGATTTTCTTCATTTTTGGTATGTGTGTGTATTAGTATTGTAGAACACATCCAACGGTTTGGACCTTTAAAAATTATCAAAAAAACATTGCACAGTTTTTGCACGGATGGCTTTTTGTATTGAAAGACCACCCCCAACGCACACAAACAAACAAACAAACAAACAAACAAAATCATAGATATATACATGCATCTACATACATGTATCTTAAATGTAAAAATTTCTAAAATTTGAGAAAAAATAAAAAAAAATATTATCAACTTATCATTGTTGTATATAGAAATTTGCAAGTTGGTGAAGAATTAACATGTGGATCTTGAGCATCATCAACACCTTTACATTTGCAATTGCAAACAACTAATTTTTATTGCCGAAATTTAATCTGTATCAAATAACAATTTTTAAAAATGTTACTATTACATGCTTGCTGCTGCTTATTCGACAAGTATACAGATTATGCTGACACTCGACACATTATGTGGGCGTATAATGCGGCCAATATGCGAATTATGCTGGTCATGCACGTGTTCAATCATTATATATGGTATTTGGGCCACCTACTCGCGACTCCGTACAGCACCAAACTGCATACATTTATGTGGCAGCATAAAATGCCTTGTAGACATTGATTGCTATAGGTAACTAACCATGATTACAAAAAATTTGCTTGCACACTGCAGATTTAAGGTTCCAAATCCATTTTACCCTTTAAATGCTCTCCTCAGAAGAACACAAGGAAATCTGTAAGCCTCTCCAACAAAAATAATTCCATGCCAACTGATAGGATTGTTCATACTGCTAGACTGGATTGGAAGCTGAAGTTTTTGCAGATGGATGAAGCTTAAAATGAAGAAATTAATTTTTGCACCCATGTTCTTGTGTCAATCATGAATGCACCTTCATATCCTCAGCCGATTCCACAAAAAACGATAAAATGCACCTTATTTAGAGAATCAATCAATCTTCTAGTAAAGATCATAATAGATGTACCATCTCCGACCACCCACCATAATTTCATAAAAATTTTAGGCGTTGCAACTCTCAATCCTCACAAATCCAATAACCTTCCGCGCTCCTTGAAGTGTCAAAAGTGCAGAGGCAAAGCTCTTAGGTTGGGTTCAAATGGTAACGCTTGTTTGCGATTACTAGCAGAAGCGAGATGGGAACTGGGTAGATATTTAGTAGGTTGATGTTTGAAAATTTTGAACTGACATGGTAAAAGGGTAATGCTGTTCAATTAACTGACGGACTCGGAAAACATGAGAAGAAGAGGTGCTTATGTGTGTGGTTTGTATAATCTAAGCATCAATTCCATCGGGAGACTAGCTTTATATTTTTTATGCTATTTGTTACAGCATGTAGGCAAGTGTTTCACAGTTTCAGTAGTAATGTTGTGCCTTGCGCTTCAAGAAAAACATAATCATGTAATATTTTGATCAGAGGTTGGAGTATGTTGCATGTAGTTTGCTGATGTATTTGGAAACACAGATGAGTTTGTGTATCAGCTTTACTTCGGTTTTTTGCCGCGATTTTAATCCAGTTTCTCCAGCACCAAATTTTCTGCAGTCACAGTGCCTCGTGAAAAGCTGCGAGGAGAATTGGGAAGTTTCTCAACCAGTCGATTTGCTGCCAGCCATTAAATCTATAAGCTGCAGACGCCCGTACAGATGGAATCAACACCTTTGGCCACCTTTGTTCAAACAAACCACCTGTAGAAATTGTATGAGATTGTATACATTTCCAACCCGCAAGAAAGTGGAACTCTCTACGTACAAAATGCCTTGTGATTCGTCGAGTGGTTCAGTTTATTCATAACGGATAGAAAAATGCATTACAATTTAGCATGAGATTGTTCATCGTTTTCAAATATTATTGTTTGGAAGACGGCGGATCTGAGATCCTATAATGTGTATGTATATATCCCTGCCACATCTGTTATTGCCGATTGGTTGCTCTCAGAAGCTCCGATCAAGTCTCTGGTTGCATTAGGTTTGCCTCAATATAAGTTTATGATGAAGTAACCGATTAATTGGCACAAACCTAGAAGATACATGCCAGACTTATCTCTGATTTATTAGATTCACAACCAGCACATCGTAATGGACACAACATTCTAATCCAGTAGTAGTCATTTACAAAATGTACACGAACAAACCAAATTAGAAACGTGCAAACGTGGGCGCACTTGTGATGCAAAAACCTGTCATTGATCCGATTGAGCAAGCAGATCCGATGCTGATATTGCACCCGACTGATCCACATCAAGATCCTCAAACTCCTCCATCACAAGAGCTATGTCCTCTTGGCTTATCTTCCCCATTTCTTTGAGCTTATATATGATGAACTCAGCAGCACTGCGGAGCAATACAATGCAAACATTTGGTCAGGATTTGAGAAGGAATTCATATGTTAAACATGTCCGGAAAAAAATTCTTACCCTACAACACCATCCTCGTCCAAATCAGCTGCTTCAAGGTCCACGAATGTCATTCTCCGCGTGAGCACCCATTTCGCAAGCAACCTCTGCCTGTGCTCCGTGTATACCTCAGCAAGATAGAAAAAGAACTGGGCCACACAAATGGTACTCGTCAATATCCAAAACACAGCAAATATTCGGCCCCCTTCGGTTGAGAAGCTCTTGTCCCCGTATCCCAGCGTTGTAACAGTGCAACAAACGCAATAGAAGGCATCCACAAGGCTCAGCTTCTCAACCGTCGCTAAGAAAGCCGTGCCAGCAGCCATCAAAATAACGAGAAACACTGCATTCATGACAAATTTGTACTTCACCTTTTTCCCCTCGATCTCTCTAAGCATTTTAGCCTCACTAGCCTTGCGATGGCGCAAGTGCATTGCTTTCACAAGTAGCACTTCCTGCTTCTCGACGAGGTAATCAGCTGCTTTGCTTAGGAAGAGAGCAACGATTGCCATACCAGAGAATACAAAAACACAAGCCATTAGCTTGGATGCCACGCTGTTGGGAACAAGATCTCCATACCCGACCGTGCTCATCGTTACGATGACGAAATATATGGCATCCAGAACTGAATTTGTCTTTGTGCCCCGTATCTGATTACTCACGAGGCAAAAGCAGAGAACACCCAATCCAAGGTAGATTGCCACCAACAGAATTATTTGCCTAAATCCCGGCTTAAAATTGTTGAAGATGATGTTGGAACCAGGAAATAGGCCGCCTGGTTTTGCTGGATCCAGCAGAACATCAACGGAAGGGGCAGTTCTGCAGTGACGGAATCTCCTTTTCTTGATGCTGCTCTTTTTCACGGGTTCACCGGGAGGATCTAATAAGCCAGAGATCAACGGCCGTAAAGCATCATCAGCCATGTGAGTGTTCTTAAGAAGCAACCGATCTCGTCAAGAATAGAAGACCCTGCATGCAAAAGAAGTCTCCTATGTTCATGATGTTTTTGAGGAAATTATTAGGCGAAATACCATAGGAATCAGATGGTGGACATAATCTTGTGATTGCTACCTACAAGGCAAAAGGGCAAAATGCACTAAAATACGCCAATGTTTGGGGGCGATTTCACAAATATACCTTATTGTGTATCTGCTTGCAAGTTAATACCTCCAAGTTTCATATTCTTTCGGATCGATACATTTTGTTAGAATTCTGTTATGGAAGTCTATGTCTTTTCTGCGACAAATCTTCCTTGGTATCATTTCAAACTTTCCGGTTAATGCCATTTTGGGTCATTCTTAATTTTTATCTCTTTTGATATAAAATAAAAATTATCCAAGTTTCCATGTTCCTAAAAATTATAAAAGAGAAAAAACAAAAAAACAAAAATAGTACCTGTTAAGGCCAAAATTGACTGAGCCAGTTGTCAAGCTGACGTAGACTCGGAATGCTGAGTCGGAGCCTCGTCAGCAGTTGGAATGGGACACTCGGTTGGAAGAACCAGTGTCGAGTGATGGTGGTTGAAGATGATGCGATGTTCAATCGACCTTCGAGAGGTAGTTGCGTCGATCGTTCAAGACTGGGAAGCTCAATGTCGACCTTCGACGTTGGATGATGACCGTCGATCTGCACCACATGAACTCGTTAGGGGTGGTCGGATCTGGGTTCCAACTCAAATCCCCTCCGATGCTTAAGTTAGTATGGAACTTAAGGAAGAGAGTGAGCTTGGTGCAGGTGAGATCGACCCACAAAGTTTCGTCTCAATACTGGCGGCGCAAGCTCGAATGTATAAGAAGTATAAGTTGAGAAAGTAGAGTTCTATGTCTTAAATCTCGTACCTTGGAAATGGGACCCTTTCCTCTATTTATAGAGGTTTAGGGTCCCTTTGTAGACGTTGGGGTGATAACTGCCACCCATAGTGGGACCACGATCTTCCCCCATTAATAGGAATAAATGTTGTGCACGTCCCCGAGATTCACGAGCCCGCCTTTAATCCCACGTTCGAGTGAAGCGGACTCAACGGTCGACTGACCATTGGGCTTTGACTGAGTCGGTATCGGGCGTCTTTGGTGGGCCTTTCGGGCCATTATCATTTGTCGACCGAGTAATCTCGAAGCCGACCCAATGACTCAACAATGGCCCCCGTTGCACGACCTTGAAGGATCCATCCGCTGAAGTCAAGCGACGTTACTTCGCATTAATGGGGCTCGGCAGTCGAGAAAATAGCACATGAGTTCTAGGCGCCAAAACGACCGCCTTGTCAATTCAGATGATTTGTCGGTTCGAAATCCAAGACATTCTGGGCTCTTGGATCTTTGACACGTGTTCCATCATGCGGTTGTTGCCTCGCCCATATATGACGGTTCCAACAATAGAGTGCGAAAGTACCATCTTCATTCTCTTAATTTAGATTTTTCTTCTCTCGAAAGCAATGGCTTCGTTCTCTATCGCTACCTCCGAAAGGAACTTGGTCACAGCCATGCAGATGAATCGGAAAGGGATCATGGAGCCGGGCTTGCTGGTGAATGTGAGGTCCAAAGTCAAGGCCGGTCAGATCACCGAGCTTCAGAGGAGTTACGTCCGTCTCGATTACCAAATTAGGCTGTCGGAGAGGGACGAAAGGGATCATCGTCCTGGCGATCGGGAAGCAGAGATTTATGTCAGAGCCTTCGAGCGTGGCCTTCGATTTTCCATGCATCCTTTCATGCGGTACTTCCTGTGTACCCTGAACATTTTCCTTTGCTAGCTGATGCTGAATGACATTGGTAAGCTGATGGGCTTCATAGTTCTGTGCGTGACGAAGGGGATTGAACCATCTCTGAGTCTGTTCAATCATTTTTTCTCGATCCCTCCCCTCAAGACCCCAGGGTGGTATACGATAATGGCTCATCGAGGTAGGAAGCTGCTACAAGATCTTCACACCTCCAATCCCAAGTGGAAAGACGAGTTTGTGTTTGTGGTTTTCCAAGTGGAGGCTAGCTTTTGCACCGGCTGGGGTGCCCTGATTTGGGACTTGCCGGGGATAAGCCGTTGACTCTCGAGGAGAAGAAAACCGCCGATATTTTGACGAGCTTGCCAGAAGAGATGTGGTCGATCAAGTGGCTGTGGTCAGACGACGTGCTGCGTAGGACCGTGTGGATGAAAGGTTGGTTCAGTCGTGCACACTAACCGTTTGACCTTTGTCTTTCGACCTAACTTGTTTGTTGCTCTCGCAGGCATGGCAAGCGTGGATTACCAGGTGGATCCCGCATTGAGGGACGCAGTCGAGGCTTCCATCAAAGAGGCAAAAGTGAGCATGTTGTCACCCCGGATGCCGACCATAGGGAGATCGATAGCCCAGCCGTCCGGTGATCGTCTCATGGTTGACGAGGGGGTTGCTCAAGTGGATCGCTCTCAGCAGAAGAAGAAAGGGTCCCCCTCCGAATTTGAACTAGTTGCGCTGGAGGGGACAAAGAAGAGGCGGAACCTCGTTCTCAGGGACTCGGAGCCGTCTGGATCGAATGCAACCACTGAGCGGGTCTCCCAGCCAGGGAGTGATACTTTTCATGAGGAGGATTCGAGGGAGACTCGGGTTCCACCGGAGCTTCTCGTGCACCAAGACTCCTCGCCTTGGGGGGTCTGTTCCCGCCTGTAAGGCTGTCTGAGGACATCCCCGATGAATATAGGCCGATTTTGCTGGATGGCCGGTCTCCTCAGGCCACATTCGACTGTTCCGAGGAGGAGCTTGTCCGAGCGTGGTTTCCGTTGAGGCGTGGAGATTCCGCTCTTCTTGACTGCGGGACCACCTCCCACATCGCTGAGAATGCGACCCTTCCACGGGACATGGTTGTCGTGGAAAGGGTCGATTATGAGCGGCTTGCGTCAATAGCCGTTCACGCCAGCGCCCAGGTAATTGTTGTTCTAGCTCACATGTAGGTGATGCCAGCACGCACACTTACCGTTGTGTGGTCCTTGCAGGTCCTCGTAGCGACCGCGGCCTTGCGTCGTCATGCTCCGATGGTGACCAATCAAGGTGTCACCCTGGAGGCCATTAGGTGGAGAGTGGAGAGATCTCAGTCTGAGCTGGATAAAATTAGCCTCCTTTCCGAGATAAGATCGGATCGCATTCGAAAACTCGAGCATGAGTTATGCGAGTCTCGTAGGAGGGATGCTGAACAAATCGCCCTAAAAGAGCAAGCGAAAGATGCTCTACTGAAGGAGAGTCGAAGCCGAGGTCATTGCGGAGAGGGCGATTCGGGATTTCACGGATTCATTTCCCGACTTCGACGAGCTATACAAGGCAAGTTATGAGCGATGCCGATCGGAGATGAAGAACCGATTCCCTGACCTCTCCGTGGAGATCGACGAGATCCCGGTGATATTTCCGGACCTTGGTGACGATGAATCGAGCCAAGGCACGGAGGAAGTCGCTCCCCTGACGACACTGCCATCGTGGCTGATGATGATGCGTATGCCGCGAGGGACCCAGAGTCCGCGGCCGTGCTAGATGAAGACCAAGGGCCTAGCCAGCCGTCGTAGGGTCTCGGCATTTTTATGCATGTTTCGGAAAATTTTTGGATGTATAGGGGTTGATGTAAATGTGAACAAACAAGTAATTTTTTGTAATAGGAGCGCCATATTGCGTCTCTTTGCTTGATGTCGTGTGGTGGTTGTAACGCCTGATGGTCCCTCGATGGGTTAAGCATTGCTCCAGGATGATCGAGATAAACCATCGAACCATGTCTTGAAGTTGATCACCACGTTTCATGATGAGGGAGCGATTTCCTCGAATCATGATTGATGGCACGGGAGTCGTTTAGTAACAAAGGAGTGACTCTTTCTTCTTTCGGCTGACGACATTTTTAGAAGAGTCGGTCAATGGCGAAAAGTGGCCTTTCGACTTACGGCTGACGCTCGATTAGAAGAGTCGTTTAGTAGCGAAGGGGTGGCCCCTTCGACTTACGGCTGACGACATTTTAGGAGAGTCGTTCAGTGGCGAAGGGGTGGCCCTTTCGACTTACGGCTGACGCTCGTTTAGGAGAGTCGTTCAGTGGCAAAAGGGGTGGTCCTTTCGACTTACGACCGACGTTTATTTAGGAGAGTGGTTCAGCAGCGAAGGGGTGGTCCTTTCGACTTATGGTTGACACTCGTTTGGGAGAGTCGTTCAGTGGCGAGGGAGTAGCCCTTTCGACTTACGGCTGACGCTCGTTTTAGGATAGAGTCGTTTAGTGGCGAAGGGATAGCCCTTTCGACTTACGGCTGACGCTCGTTTAAGGAGTCATTTGCATCAACGTAAGTTCAGTTTTCCCAAAACCTCTGGAAGATCGGATACTTTTCGAGGGGAGTTTTGATTGGGTAGTTTCTATAGACTTTACGACGGCTCAAGGAAGCGAAACTTTATTTGATAAAAGAGACATGCTTTATTGACTGAAGTAACGGAAAAAACGAAAAAGACGTACATGTGTTTTCGATCGACGTCGGAGATGTTACTGTTCATTGTCCATTTATTCGCCTCAAGTCTTAAATGGCTCATTAGTCGATCACCTTGGTGACAGTCGATCTCGTCATCTTGCCCTTCTGCTTTGAGGATCCTAGCTTGGTGGATCATTAGCCGGGTTCTTGGGGTGTCCTCGCTTGACCAGCGCATCGATATCTATTTTGAGAGTCCAACAGTCGTTGGTATTGTGCCCATAGTAGTTGTGTTATTTGCAGAATTTGAGGTCATCCATCTTCCCATATTTGCCTTTCTTTGCTGTCTCTTGGATCAACTCTTCTCGTGGGACGTAGACGAGGACTTTTTGTCTTAGGGACGACTGGCTGAGCGTAGGTAGGACGCTCCTTGCTTTGAGGGCTCCTTTCCCTGGGCCTCTTAGCTCGAGACTCCTGGCGGGGGTCCCCGAGGTTGGTTTCTCTCGCCTCATGTCTCCGCGACGGAAGGAGGTGCTCTTCGCATTAGCTCCGGCTGGTTCTTCCGCCTCCTCGGAGGAAGTGAATCGATCCGTTATATTGAGCATTTCTGCGACGGTGTTGGGGAAAAACTGGTGAATGGCCCTCCTCAGGTGTTTATTCCGGACCGCCTGGGTGAGCGCCGCTATGACGGTCATGTTCGGTGTCTCTTCTACATTGAGCCTTTCGTAGTTGAATCTCTGGAAAAAGGCCCGGATCGACTCATTCTCGTTCTGTTTAAGCGAGAAGAGGTGAGACTTCTTCTTAGGATGTCGTCCTGCGACGAATTGTTTGCAGAATATTTCTGCCAGTTCGTCGAACTTGCCGATGCAACCGTGGGGTAGACCCTCGTACCAGCTTTCTGCCCTATTGAACATAATAGCATGAAAGGCTCTACAAAGGTACGGCTCATCGGCCCCGTGGAGCAGCATGATATTCAGATACTTATGAATGTGCGACCATGGGTCGCCTCTGTCATCATAAGCTGGTAGAGCTGGGAGCTTGAACTTGTGGAGAGGAGGAGCAACGATGATGTTCTCTTTCAGGGGGTCTTTCGAATCGCGGATTGGACTAGTAGCAATTCTCCTGCTCCAGGTTGCGTGTATTTGGCTCCCGAAGATCGGATCGGGATCTCTTCCCTGCTCACGAATCCACCTGCAGGGTTCAGTGGGTTATAACCTGAGGGAGCCCCGTACATTACCAGATCTAGGATGCTGCGTGTTGCTGCCCGGTAATTGTAGGAGGTGGGTTCTCCCTGGAGAACGAAAGCTCGATTATCGACCCCCACTCCGTTGTATTGGTGGGCCGGGGGGTCGAATTGTGGAGGTTAATCTCCAGTTGATCTGCCCTTGGGTCCTTTAGATCTTGGAGGAAAGCCGAGCCCTTAGTTGGCGTAAGGTTCGGGTTTAAGGGCGGCAACGGCTCATTTACGGGCGATGGGCTCCCCATGTTTTGGCGTATAAAAGTCGCCAATGCGCTGTCGATTTGCTCGGTGAACAGGGTGAATTCCTTTCGGGTCACCTCAGGTTCCTTCGGGACTTCTGTTGTTCGTGGTGGGGGTGTTGTGGAGTCCGCGACGTCCTTCACTAGCACGTTGTTCGCTCTCGGCTTCTCCTTCGGACCTTCGACCGGTCCGGCGTTGCTGGGTAGGGGTGGCAAACGGGTCGGGTCGGGTCGGGTTCGGGTCGGGTCGGGTCAGGTTTGACCCGACCCGAATATGGGTCAACCCGAACCCGACCCGAATTAAGTTCGGGTCAGGGTTCGGAAACCCGTACCCGACCCGGCTGTAACCCGGGTGACCCGTACCCGACCCGGTTTGCCGTGCGGGTCGGGTTCGGGTCGGGGTTTGCCGTGCGGGTCGGGTTCGGGTCGAAAGTAAGAGTAAAAATTCTAATTAATTTGTAAAGAGAAATGAGGAAGAGAGGTCTCGAATTCGCGTGGATGCGTGCGCGCTCACAGAACCCAACCACCAGGATAAAGTCTTTGTTGCAAACCAATGGTATTTACTTTCATTATATTGTTCTAAAGCATCATATTCTTAAATTTCAAAGCAAAACTTTGAACAACAACAGAATCCGTTGGGATTCGAAACCGAGACCTGCCCACGAACCAAGCGGAAGCGTTAACCAAGTTGCCACGTTGTTCGCTCTCGGCTTCTCCTTCAGACCTTCGACCGGTCCGGCGTTGCTGGGTCCAGCTGTCATAGCTTCTGGATTGCTTTGTGACGTCAAGCTGGTTAACGTTTTCCACAGACGTCGCCAAACTGTTAAGGCCAAATTTGATCGAGACAGTTGTCAAGCTAATGTAGAATCGGGATGCTGAGTCGGAGACTCGTCAGCAGTTGGAGTGGGACCCTCGGTTGAAAGAACCAAGTTCGAGTGATGGTAGTTGAAGATGAAGCGATATTCGATAGACTTTCGAGCGGTAGTTGTGTCGATCGTTCAAGGCTGGGAAGCTCAATGTTGACCTTCGACGTTGGACGATGACCGTCAATCTGTACCACAGGGACTTGTTAGGGGGTCGGATTTGGTTCCGACCCAAATCCCCTCCGATACTTAAGTTAGTATGTAACTTAAGGGAGAGAGGGAGCTTGGTGCAGCTAAGATCGACCCACGGAGATTCGTCTCAAGCAGTTGACGCAAGCTCGAATGTATAAGAAGTATAAGCTGAGAAAGTAGAGTTCTATGTCTTAGATCCCGTACCTTGGAAATGAGACCATTTCCTCTATTTATAGACGTTCAGGGTCCATTTGGAGACGTTGGGATGATAACAGTCACCCATAATGGGGCCACGATCTTCCCCCATTAATAGAAATAAATGTTGTGTATGTCCCTGAGATTCAAGAGCCTGCCTTTAATCCCACGTTCGAGTGAAGCGGACTCAATGGTCGACTGACCATTGAGCTTTGACTGAGTCGGTATCGGGCTTCTTTGGTGGGCCTTGCGGGCCATTATCATTTGTCGACCGAGTAATGTCGAACGCCGGCCCAATGACTCAACATTACCCAATTGACATGTTCCTAAAAGACTATAAAAGATCAAAGAAAACAATAATTACCCAATTTCCATGTCAAAATCCAATTTATAGGGCAATGATCTTCTCCACAAAAAACCAAACTTCTCAATTGCTTTAATTTCATTGTGGCCAAACTCTTCTCACTTAACTTCTTCTCTTCGTTCTTATTCATACCTTTTATAATATCTCTATTAATGGTAGTAGAAGCTTGCTCTACAATTTTTTTCTTTCAAAACAGCGCTAGAATGTGTGGGTGTATTATGGGGGTAATTTGGTCAAATAAAAAAAAGACGATGTTACCAATTTTTATGCATTTTGCCCAAAACAAAATTCAATAGTCCATTCACAATTAACAGAAGGACAGATAGGCTTGTGCTGAGTAATTGAAAAGGATATTATGACTTACCAAAAAAAAAGGATATTATGAATTCTTGTGTTACTTTGTGCCTGCATACTAAATCAAGAGGCAAATAGTCCTGAACCAACTGAAATACACTTGGTTGGCCGTGAGGAAACTAGAACCAAGCATGCTTCTAAGGTTTCGATTGCAAAAAGGGGCACCCAAATTGATATTTCTTTTTCCAACTGGACAGGAAGAAAGAAAGAAAACGAATTGTTAATGGACTACGGGGTCACACATTATACTGATGCTGCTAAGAATACATCCTGTTAGGTATCAAAATGCTATCCAGTTTGGTCATTTTTCATTGAGTGCAGGGTAGAGCGCCACTTCTCGGCATATATGGTCGATCTTGTCGTTGGAGAGAGATTTTGACGGAGGAGCCGGGTTTCATTCCCTTAAAAGAGTATGATGGTGTGGCACTCCATTTGGGAGCTACTTTCTACTTTGGAAGCACATCGTGAATCATTTAACTGAGTGCTTCACACATGTGCTTGAAAAAACTTCCTCGAGCAAGATATATGCTAGGAGTCAAATGATTGCCCAAATCCTAGCGCCAAAATCATCACATTTTCGGATGACCCGTCGAAGAATGCAATCATGTCCGACCTCACACCATCCCCCGGCAATGCCAACTAAACTCTTAAATGATAGGCGAGTGACCTCTTCTCAATCAATTGATCCTGGAGTAAGCGGTTCTACTCCATCTTCTAATGCCAAGCCATCTTCCTATTGATCCATACTAATAACCAGATAGAACACAGGGATAGTGATAACATCTTTTTATGTGACTTTCGAGTCACCATCGGCAACGATGAGTGATCTATCCCTTCAATCTCTCCAATACATAGTTAAAAAGAGATGATATGGCTCATAGTTCGGGGTCTGTATTCAGCCCTGCATGTACGAATTATGCTTACTGTATGGAACCGGATCGACGTGCCCGTCCCAAGGGAAACGATCATGAAGAGAGATAATCATCTGTACCAATCATCACAACGAGTGGGTTAGACAGCCCGCTAAAGGAGCTCCGTACCATCAAAGAGGAGCAAATAAAACTTCTACAAAGTTTGGAACGGACCTTTTACCGATACCTCAGCTTATGAAAGTACAAACTGTAGTTTGGACATCGTTGATATACAGTCACTCACTTGTTGAGGACCATCATTCTTTTTCATTCTGGTTGCATCGGAACAAATGTGTGACGTCGGTGTCTCTTCCCTTTCTCCGAATAAAGTTTTTAATCAAAAAAAATGAGATGCCTCACTTTCGGAGGCTGGTTCGCTTGCTAGTTCTAGTCAAGGAATGTAAGAGGGGAGTTGTGATTTCATTCACGACTATCTTTAGGTCATGAGGAGCCAGAAATACCAGACTAACTACTCGACTTCACTAGAGATCCAGTTATTCTTGACCGCCAGTCATTGTTTTTAATCACTGCAAACAAGAACCATGCTGAAAGGCTAACGGCAGATGATAATGATGTGCCCTTCACTCTTACACTCGAAAGGAAAACATGTATCATGCCACATCCATTCCTTCTCTGGCAAAACACATCATCAATTCATGTTATGGTTCTCAAGGATCACTTTTTTTGCTTATATTTGTTTCTTAACGATCTCCATGCCACATGATTACCCACCAATCTTTGAAGTTGCTTCCAACTTAATCTGACCATCTCTTGACCAAAGAACATTATTCTCAGTGATCTTTATAACGTGTTGGTATTTGACAGCAAACACTGGCTTCAAGCAGTAAATAAAAAAGGGAAACTCATTTGATAGCAAATGCTTCTGTAATAATGGCTGAAGTATCCAAAATGTTCATATATGGGTGGCGTATTCATTGGTTTCAAATTAAGATTAACAAGTGTTTCATGGGTGATTGAAACAACAAACACCATCAAACTTATAAATCTAAGATATATGTTTTTTCTGTTCATGAGTGCGTTTATTAATCTCGGCCAGAAAACTACAAAATCAAAAAAAAAAATTGTTTGTATTGATGGGTGATTGTACTCAGTTATCTTACCTCCAAGGATGAAGTTTGAGCATCAATTGTGCTAGTATTGATGCAGAAGTGTCAACGAAAAGCCCCTAAAAAGCTAAAGA
This sequence comes from Scilla litardierei, assembly GCA_030789695.1. Classification (NCBI taxonomy): domain Eukaryota; kingdom Viridiplantae; phylum Streptophyta; class Magnoliopsida; order Asparagales; family Asparagaceae; genus Scilla; species Scilla litardierei. Next base: position 2,711,308 of record CM061139.1, read on the forward strand.
TCCAATTTTTCCTCTTCAGTTGGAGGATTTGACCAGAAATATGGATTGGGTCTTCCAAAATTAAGAAAAAGAACCACAAACGAATCCTAAAATCGAATAATTTAAGCAAAGCTAACATCCAAATCAAGTTGTCATAGGACTGGGAACCAGAAGCATGAAGCTTTAAGATACTTAAAATCAAGGGCAAAATCCAAAACTAAAAAAAGGATTAAGAGGTTGAGAGATTTACCACTTGAACGACGCGAAATTGGGTTCCTTGCGCATCACAAAAGAGCTTTGATTGGTCGACTCGGCCCGCTTTTCCCCCCAATAAAGAAGTTGAGAGCGCCGTGAGAGCTGGTCGTTAGGTGTCGAGATCTATTTAAGTTGCAAATTTGACCCCTCTCATAACTAAGTTCTTATTTTTAATTTTATATATCAGCATTTTGTTTGGATTTATTTTTCCTGGGTTGTGCGACTGTGACGCTCGATGCCCGCAGCGAACTTCATCTTGAAATTTCTACGGCTTTCGAATAAAAATATTTTGATTTTAAAAATCATAAGGACGCTGCCGCTTGCGGACTTTGTTCCTCCTCCTGACTCTTTGCTTCATAAATTAAAAATTATAATTAGATTCCATCATTCAATCATAGCCCATTGTTGAAGATTGGGCCTGCGTTTTTGCCCAATTTGTAAACGGAATTTGGATCAATGATTTTATATCTATTTAAATCCTAAAATCCGAAAGATTTGCATAACAAAAATATTTATATCAAACTTTTTACCATAGTTATGTGGATTCGTACACTGCTTACTCAATATTGGAATAATTTATTGTTTCAGGGTGTTTTCTCACCACGAAATGGTTGACTAGGAGGCTGGAGGTCAAGGCACTCGTAAGGATCACGTGCGGCCTTCAGGAGCGGAATCCGGCTCGTTTGGCCTCGGCGAAGAGCGTGCATGTCCGCGCGTCGGCGTGCCAAAGGGAATCCTCAGCAGGACGACGGCCTCCTTTGGGGTGTTGGCGAACAGACTCGAAGGCGAGCGCGTTCGGCAGCGGTCTAGCTGGACGCCGAAGTGTAGCCTCGGCGCGGTTGGATCTGCTCGACCTGAACAGACGAGAAAGCTCGTTGGGGGGGGGGTTGGACCTTGGTTCCGACCAAGTCCCCTCCGATGCCTAAGTCAGAACGGATCTGAAGGATGCTCGGTGTGATCGGTATGGCTCACAGGGAGGCTGATACGCGAGTCCTCGGGCCGAGCTGTGGAGGAGAAAAATAAGGTGGAAGACAAGGTCGTATGAGAGAATACCTCAGTGTTTTGGGTATCCAGCAAGTGATCCCTTTGGTACGTTGTACCTCGAGCCTCTTTATAGGAGCCATCCCCGACCACGCCTCCTCAACGTCCCCTACTCCTGCCCCCACGATCTGCCATCTTCATGGCGCCCTCATGGGTCATGAAAGTGGGCGTAATGGGGCCTTTAATGGTGATTAAGGGGGCGCGCTTTGTGGGGAGCGGTTAGCTCCTGCTGACGTGGGCCAGCGGTTGCGTCCGCTTAGGTCTGAGGCTGGCCTGGCTCTGAGTCTTCATGGGGGCCTCGTTGCTCGGCCCGTTCTCCCCGGGGCCGTGGGCTTGCGACATGGACTTGGGCCGTTCGGTTTTGGCCCATCGTGGGAGGGTTGTATCAATTGCCCCCATCGCTCGGGCCGTTCGGATTCTGACGGTTCGGCTCGGACGATGTGATTTGTGTGGATTTGACAGGTGCGTCAGTCAAGGCAGCGGTATTAAATGGAAACTATTACGACCAGAAGATCGTGATAATCCGACCTTCCGTCCCAAACCATTGAAACACCCCGTTGGCTCGTCCCTCCTGAACGGGCGGCCAATCCAACGACGGGGAGCTCCTCGTCCAAACTTCAGAGGCCCGCAGGGCGCCAGTCGAACCAATGGCCTGACATGATAGGGAGAGGGGCGCACCTCGCCTCGACTACCGACAGAGGCGCTTACCCGCTCTCCCTCGGTCCGCCAGGAACAGCGCGCATATGGCGCGTCCGGACAGCGCAGCCTGGGACGTTGATAGAGGTGCACCCGTTCTCCCCCCGTGATCCAGGACCCACGCCCCAAAGTGAACGACCGGGCTGTTCATCCTCTGCTCAGGGCGGCCCGGTGGCTCATTTAGGGCCCCGCCATGGGAGGCGTTCCGCCGGATCCTTGGCTCATCGGACACGACAAACAACCTAGAACAAGGACGCAACTGACACTAACTGACACTAACGCCGTTCGACCATCTGATAAAGCACCCCCTGGCCGCTGTGCCCCCTGACACTTAATGCTTTCGGCCCTGACACTCTGACAAAGGCGCCCCTGACCGTTGCGCCGTCTGACAAAAGCATGGCTGACACTCCTTTTCCTGACATCCTCGTCCGAAGCTTCCGCTGACAGCAGGGCCAGCTCAGCACACCGAGTCAGCATGCCAGGTCAGCCCTACCTAGCCGCCTCCCGTCAGGTATAAATACCCCTTCGCTTCCAACGGTGAAGGGGTTGGAAAATTTACTCTTAGTCTTATCACTCACACACAAGGGTAAAGGTCGTCCATATCTTTGTTCTTCCACTCATAGCTCGTCACGTACGGCGGACTCACCCCCAGTCCGACCTGCGTGCCCAGCCCCTGCTTTAAGTCCTATTACTCACTTAGGCATCGGAGAGGCTAAGGGTTGGACCCCCAACCCGGCCTTTCTGACGAGTTGCTCCTTGCGCAGGTTAGCTCGTCGCCACTGGTCGCACTCGCCCTCAGCCTCAGCAATTCGGCCCCTTCAACTGTCTCATGCCGGGTCCAACACCGTGGTCAGCTCTAACAACAAGTTTAGCCTCAACACCCCACTAATCACTTGTTAAATTGCCTGCCCAAATCCCCTCATTAACACAACCACCGTGCCCTTGGTTCCCCTTAATACAAATTCATTGTACACGAGTTCCACCCCACAACAATTGGCGCCGTCTGTGGGAACCGAAGCGTCACACCCATGTCAGACCCCATACCAGTCAACCGAAACCCTGACCACGGCAAGGACCCAATGGATCAAGAACCACACTCTCAACCAATCACTCCCGCGACTGACCCGCCCCCCGGGGTAGAGGTCGAGACGGTCCAGGCCTCGGCCCGCGCGGTACAACAGAGCTTCGAGGCCTTCACTAGGATGATGACGGGCTTCGCAATGACCGGAACGGAAGCACCCCCCGGCCCCTCTGAGCCCCCGAATGTGAGACGGAACCTTCACCCTCAGTTCGAGGAAGACGGGGGAGACCAGGGGCTCGCCAAGGAGATTACGACCCAACAGAAGCTCCAGGAGGAAGAGATGGAGATCGCGCGGCTGCGGAGGCGCTAGGAAGAGGCGGCCGCCGTGTAGAGGCATCTGGATGAGGCGACCGAGACCGCCCGACGAGCCCTCCTGGACGACGAGACCGCCCGACGCCAGCTTCGCTTCATCATCGCAGAAAGCGAAAGGCTCCGGAGGGAGAACGAAGAGAACCGAGAGATCCTGGAGGTGTCGACGACGGGCCAGCGACACATTGACGAGCGCGACCCACCACTTGCCAGGTCTCCATCTCGAGGGCAAAGTCTGCCCCGTCAGCATCTCTTCCCAGATCGTCTGGACGAAGAGGCCATCTGTCGACAACTCCGCTTCCTCGCCGCAGAGCGCGAGAGGCTCCTAAGGGGGAATCAGGAGCGGAGAGAGATCTCGGAGGCGACTACTGGGGGCCAGCAGTACTGGGATGACCGCAGCCCGCCGCCCATCGAATCCCCTATACGCAGAAGGAGTCCTCCCAGACGACCGCTTCGTTATTCCCCGGGGCATGACGATCGACGACAGCAGAGGAGGGACCGAAGCCTAACCCCAGAGTGGCGGAGAGGGCACGCGCCCGAGCGCCCTGCCTACACGGAGGAGGCCACGCCGTTGACACAGTGGATCACGTCCGCCCCGAGACCCACAAGGTTCAAGGCCCCCCCCACCTGGCCACCTACAACGGGAGAGGCGACCCCCTCTCGCACGTGCAACAGTACCGGGGGGCGATGGAGACGTAGGATGTGGATGACGCGATCCTGTGCCGGCTTTTCTCGCAAAGCTTGCGGGACATTGCGTTGGAATGGTACTACGGCCTACCCGCGGGATCCATTGGGAGCTGTGGCGAACTGTCCCACAAGTTCTGCCAGGAGTTCCGGACCGGGCGTACGAAGAAGAAGCCCTTGGACTACCTCAGCACGATAGTTCAAGGGGAAGGAGAGACGACTGGGAAATACTTGTGCCGCTTCCAGGATGAGAGACGAGCGGTGGTGGCCTACGGCGATGAAGTGCTCATGCTAGCCTTCAAGACGGGGTTGCGGACTCGGAGCCTCCACAAATCCCTGCTCCAAGATCCGCCGGCCGACTACGAGGCGCTAGTCGCTATGGCAGAGAGGCATGCACTAGCCGAGGAGACTCTCGGCACGAAGAAACTGTTCCCCCCGGCGAGGCCGTCCCAAGGCGAGCCTCGATCGCATCCACGACCAGGGTAAGAAGACGGACCTCAGGGGCGCGATCAGTTGGCCCAACCGAGGCACGACCCAGCGGGGCGTCGCCCGCAAGATCGCCCGGTCCCTGCCCGAGAATTTGCCCCAGTCCGGGAGCCCGTCGGAGCCGTCCCGAGGCTGGAGGGACCCTTGTGGGCTCATTACACACAGCTCAACACCCCCTTGATAGAGGTGCTGGCCGCGGCGACAAGGGTCGGACTGCTGCCGGAGCCGCCCAGGGAGATGAGATCGGACCCAGGGAAGCAAGTTCTCCGGAAATACTGTCAGTATCACCGGGACCACGGTCACGATATCAACAATTGCTACACCCTCAAGAGGGAGATCGAGCGATTGATTCAGGCGGGCCACCTGGGAGGCTTCGTGGAAAACAAGAGGACGATCCAGGAGGAAAGGGCCCCGCGAGAAGCGCAGAGGCCAGAACCACCGCCAGAAAATGGTCGGGACGAGCCACGCCCCTCAGGGTGATCATGCGTATAGACGTGATATGTGGGGGGGCGTCCTCAGGCAGGGCATCGTCCTCAAGCAAGAAGGTATATGCCCGGCAGGTGATGGCGACGGACATCAGCAGCGAGGCGAAGCGGAGAAGAGTGGCTCGACCCCCCATCACTTTCACTGATGAAGACCTAGAGGGAGTCGAGCTTCCGCATGACGACGCCATCATCATCAAGGCTCAGGTCGGGACGGCCATCATCGGCCGGCTCCTGATCGACACTGGGAGATCCTGCGACATCCTGTTTATGTCGACAGTCGAGAAGATGGGAAGCAGGCAGATCTGAGGGCTTGCACGGGGCCCATCGTCGGCTTCACCGGCCACGCGGTCCCTATCGTGGGGGTGATCACCCTGCCGATGACACTTGGGGAGGAACCAAGGGTCGTCACCCACATGAGAAATTTGTTGTCGTCGACATTATGTCGGCATACAATGGGATCATTGGGCAGTCATTCATGACGGCCATTGAGGCGCTCCCTAGCCTGCTCCACCAGATGATGAAATTCCAAACTCCACGAGGGATGGTGCTAGTGCGGGGGAACCAAGAGATGTCCTGGAGCTGCTACGTAGGGTCGACCAAGCACAAGAGCCCGGAACCGGCCTTGTCTGTTGACCTTCTCGACGAAAGGGGAGACTTTTGCGACCAACGGTCGGCTCCTGCCGAGGAGGTCGAGGAGGTGCCTGTGGCCATGGAGGAGGGCAAGTTTGTCTCCATCGGGACGAAACTCCCGGCCTCTCTGAGGGCAGTCCTCGTTAGCCTGCTCTGAGAGAGCGTGGACATATTCACCTGGTCGCCCGCGGACATGCCGGGGGTCGACCCAACGGTAATCGCCCACAGGTTAAATGTGGACCCAGGGTCTCGACCAGTCCGGTAGAAGAAGAGGAGCACCAGGGGCGAAAAGAAAAGGGCAGCCGAGGAAGAAGTGAAGCGGCTTCTCCAGGCCAAGTTTATCAGGCCGGTGGACTATCCGGACTGGCTCGCCAATGTCGTCTTGGTGAAGAAGGCCAGCGGGAAGTGACGCATGTGTGTCGACTTCACGGACCTCAACAAGGTGTGTCCGAAGGACATCTTCCCCCTACCTCGGATCGACCACTTAGTCGATCAGGCGTCCGGCTACGAATTGTTAAGCTACATGGACACCTTCTCGGGCTATAACCAGATCCCGATGGAAAGGGAAGACGAAGAGAAAACATCCTTCGTCACCGATAGAGGCACCTTCTGTTAAAGATGCCCTTCGGGCTGAAGAACACCGGGGCAATGATCACTCCTTATTTTACACTTTTTTTCCCGCATGTTTGCATGCCATTTAGATCGCCCAAATCATGTTTTTCATGATATATCGATGATATTGCGATGCTTTTCACGATTTGTTGTTTTTGTCGCATTTCAGGTGATTTGGAGCGATTTGGAGTGATCCCGAGATGCGCTTACTCCAGAGGGTCACCGACGACCTTCCCAAGGGGTATTTTACTGTTGGAGAGGAGCGGAAGAAGAAAGGACGTCGCAGGAGCGACGAGGAGGCCAAAACAAGCTGTTTGGGCATTTTTGGTGTCCCACTCGGCCGAGTGGAGGAGTCACTCGGCTGACCAGCGAGACACCGCTCGGCCGACCAGATCGGATACGTTTCATACGTGCACTCGGCCGAGCGACGGAGACCACATCGGCCGAGTGACGAGATCCCGTCCGCCCGAGTGGCGCCCAGACGAAGCCATTCAAAAATCGCCAACTTACTGTTTTTCGGCTGCCTGAGCTTCAGAAGACCCACTCGGCCGAGTGGATAATCCCGACCGCCCGAGTACCAAGAAGCCATCGGCCGAGTGACGACAACTCACTCGGCCGAGCCGCCCCCGAAGTGAAGACCCCTGAAGATCAAGACTTACTGGAAATTTACAGGGTTTCTCACTCGGCCGAGCGACTTTTGTCACTCGGCCGAGTGCGACGCGCTGCATGTAGCGAAAATTGCGGATTTCAGGCCGCGCAGGGGTATTTTGGTCACAGTTTTTGGACGATTTTGGGGGGTATTTAACCCCTGTTTTTACCCTAGTTTAGGAGAGCTTTTCTCTTAGATTTTTGCAGCTTTTTAGATTAACTTTTTTAGCTTTATTCTTGTGATTGGAGAGGAGACAAAAGTTGATTTTTGTTGGATTATTTGAAGAACTCCATTGGTTTGTGTCTCTCTCCTCTAAAATTTTTATTTTTATTGCATATCTCAATATTGCGATGAATTCTCTTGTTTATTTCATGATTATTTTTGTGTTTGTGCTATGAATTGTGAGTAGTCTCCACGTCTTGGGGCGTGGGGATGAACCCTATGAGCCCAATTTCATATTTGTGATGAATTGGTAGAAATTTTGCTAGAATTGTTATTAGGGATTAGTTTGGGAGCGATTTACTACGGATAGCTAGGAGTTCATACCGATTGGGATTTGCAAGAGATTGGATCCCAATTCGATAGGAAACCCTAGAAATCCGAATTGGGTTGGAATCGAATTTCCGTAGTATCGGTTTGCAAGAGATTGGACCGATACTAGGGTTCCCGGTTGCAATTCCGTGCCGATACCTGTTTGCAAGAGATTGGACGGGTAGGAACTATCCCAACCTAGGTCGTGGGCCGAGTTTGCACGAGAGTGGGCTCGGGGCGCGATTGAACGATGATGTTGATCCTAATGCTAGCTTCCCTAGGCTAGGGTTTGCAAGAGATTGGACCCGAACCTAGGATAGCTATAGACCGGCAACAGCGCGAGAGCGTGAGCTAGGTTTTACATTCAGTTGCGACTAGTTCATCCAAGATTTTATTCTAGTAATTTTGATACCAATGAACCACATCTACGAAATACGGTGTGTAGCGGGAATTCCCCATTCCCTAGACGTTCTTTATTTGATTTGATATTTCCGTACTTTGTCTGACGATTGTGACAGGATCGCCAAAGGCAAATTTCTCTCTTCTTAAATAGCCAGGTTGATTGGAACAAGCACGGTCATTCGTCCTCCCTGTGTTCGATAACCCGCTCGCCGCTATACCGTGCGCTTGCGGTAAAACTACAACCGTTCTTTGGGTTACATTCAGGAGCGATCAAGTTTTTGACGCCGTTGCCGGGGATGGCATTTTGACGGTGTTCGGCATCGACCACCCGGTTATTTTTTCTTTCTATCTTTTTTTACTTTCTTCTATATCTTGTTCTAACTCTGTTCGCAGCCCTATTTGCATATTCTCCCCGTATTTTGCATAAGATCTTAACAGGGAGAATGGATGATGCAATGTCAACAATAGAACTCAGTCAGGAAGACTATGACTCCTTCACAGACCTCCTTAAGGAGCTTGTCGACGAGGTCCACGCTACCGGAGCTTTCGCTATCGATGTCAAGGACCCCGACGAACAACTGTTTGCTAGTTTTGTGATGGTCCAGGTCTCCCCGGAGGGGACTATCGGGGGCAATGTCAGAGTTGACGTGATCGACGACAAATTATACTTCGAAGACGGTAGAACAAATGTCGAAGAACACTATACTCCCGAAGAATCCTTCGAGCAAACCGACATTCAGGGAGTTGCACTCTATGACGCTCACTCTTGCTTTTATGAATCGTCTGATGTGTTTCTTGATCCCAGGCACGAACCAGAACAGAGTGAAGGTTTTGACGATGCTAACACAGAATCGGAGAGCGCCTATTTCGATGCATCGTCCTCACTAAGTAGTGAGTCTGACTCGTCACAAGAGAGCGCACCACCTGAACATGAGCTAAACCTGGATGACAAGGAAGAAGCCAAACTCATGCGAGCTGATGAAGTGGAAGGAGCAGCGCCTCTTGAGGTAGAACTTAAACAATTACCTCCGAATCTAAGGTATGCCTTTTTGGGTAATAAATTAACTTTCCGGTGATAGTCAATTCCCACCTCACGCAAGATCAACTTGAAAAACTCCTAGACGTTCTTAGGAGCCACAAAGATGTCCTGGGATACACTATCTCCGATCTAAAAGGGATAAGCCCTAGGCTTTGCACGCACAGGATCCATTTGGAGGATACCGACGCCACCTCCATAGAGCCTTAAAGGCGGTTAAACCCGAACATGAAGGAGGTGGTTAAAAAGGAAATCCTAAAATTGCTAGACGCCGGTATTATTTATCCTATCTCAGACAGTAGGTGGGTTAGCTTCGTTCACGTCGTCCCCAAGAAAGGGGGGATGACAGTCATAAAAAATGAAAGAGGCGAGCCCATATCTACACGCACCGTCACGGGATGGCGAATGTGCATTGACTATAGGAAGCTCAATAAAGCCACCCGAAAAGAACATTCCCCTTGCCCTTCATTGATCAAATGCTTGAACGCCTAGCAAAACATAAATACTTTTGCTATCTAGATGGGTATTCGGGATTCTTCCAAATCCCTTTGCACGAAGACGACCAAGAAAAGACCACTTTTACTTGTCCCTACGGTACCTATGCCTACCGTAGGATGCCGTTTGGTCTTTGTAATGCTCCCGCCACTTTTCAGAGGTGTATGACATCCATATTTTCCGATTACATTGAAAATATTATGGAAGTTTTTATGGATGATTTTTCGGTTTATGGGAGTGAGTTTGACTCTTGTTTGGCCAATCTTACTAAAGTCCTTAAAAGGTGCCAACAAAATAATCTCACTCTAAATTGGGAGAAGTGTCACTTCATGGTCAGGAAGGTATAGTCCTCGGGCACCTTGTTTCCTCGAGAGGAATTGAGGTAGATAAAGCAAAGATTGAGGTAATCGAAAAACTTCCTCCTCCTATTAATGTCAAGGGAATTAGAGGCTTCCTTGGTCATGCGGGGTTTTACCGCCGCTTCATCAAGGATTTTACCTCGATTGCCCGACCACTTACTTCCTTGCTCGCTAAAGATACTACTTTTGTTTTTTCAGGGGAATGCTTGCAAGCCTTCAACTCCTTGAAGAAAGCACTAGTTTCCGCGCCCATCATTCAACCACTGGATTGGAGCCTTCCCTTTGAGCTAATGTGTGATGCTAGCGACCAAGCCATTGGAGCAGTATTGGGACAAAGAAAAGATAGGAAGCTTCATGCGATATACTACGCGAGCAAGACATTGGATGACGCGCAGAAAAACTACACAACTACCGAAAAAGAGCTTCTAGCGGTCGTCTATTCCATAGAGAAGTTTCGCTCTTACCTCCTTGGTTCCAAGGTGATTGTCCACACCGACCATGCGGCGTTGAAGTATCTTTTAAACAAGAAGGAGGCCAAACCTCGGTTGATTAGGTGGATACTCTTGTTGCAAGAATTCGACTTAGAGATCAGAGACAAGAAAGGTACGGACAATGTCGTGGCAGATCACTTATCTAGGCTCATTCGCGACAAGGAGGATGAGAGTTTGCATATCGATGACACATTCGTGGATGAGAGGCTATATGCCGTAAGGACCGGGGAAGTGCCTTGGTACGCGGACTTCGTCAACTACTTGGCTTGTGGAATTAAACCGCATGGGATGCCCACGCATCAAAAGAGGAGATTTCTGCATGAAGTCCGTAGCTATTTTTGGGAAGATCCATACCTCTTCAAGATATGCAAAGATAGTGTCACGACCCGCTTCCCTAAAATGGAGGCGAGACGTGAAATGGTCCGCACGGGAGTGGGGCGGTGAAGCCCCAAACCCGATAAGCGTCAACTTAGTATAAGCAGGTCCCTGTAATTGCAAACGAGACAACAACAATAATAATAATATGAGACAGATATAAAATACCAATCCCACAATTGTCCACAAAGTATTCAACATCACAGAAAAGCCACCAGGCTAAAAGAAAGAGTCTAAGGGCCCAGAACAAGGCCAAACAAAAGCAACGACATAAATAAGTATAGGTGCCACGCACCGATAACAAAACAACTGTCTAACAAAAGATAAAACACAACGGAGACACTAGGACTGGTCCCCAGTGTCCACGTCCTCCCCGTCCAACACGGGCTCAAGCTCGGCGTCCGCAAACACCTCACCCTCAGCCGGCAACTCAGGTTCAAGGTCTAACATGCGTCACCCAAAAGAGAAAGGGGCACATGTCAGCAAGTCTAAAAGACTTGGGCAAGGAAACTGAAAGTGAGGCAACTAGCAACCTAGCAGTTTAGTATGCATGACATGGCAGTTATAACATGAGTGCACAATTAAGACATGGCAAGACTATTTGTACTTGAGAGCAATCATCGGGACAAGACAAGACAAGAGTAGCCAAGCTACTATCAATTCCAATCAATTCACTATTCACGTTGTTTTGTAGATGTTAACGCCTTACAGCTGAATGAGTTAACATTCACTGAGTGGCCGCTTAACAACTACCCCACCCAAAGAGTTTACGCCTTACAACTGCAGTTGCTGATCAGGCAGACTCCCAGTTGAATGGTCGCTTAACCCTTACCCCCAATACCCACACGTAATGGAGCCAGGGTCCCCGCACATGAGCTCAGCAAGTGAGCCGGGGTTGCCCCGCATATGAGCTCGCATTCTATTTCACAATTCAATATCGAGCGTTGGGGTTTCCAACTACAGGGCTCGCTTCTGGAACACGAGCCAGGAACACAAACATTGTAGCGAAGCTACGCAATCACGTCAACACTTAAAGAATGCAATGACATGACAATTAATTCACGTACCGTTAATGGAGAGTAAACATGACATGGTAATTGTGCAACATGATATATGTCGGAACTAGCTTCGTTGTCAAGCTAGTTCCCCAATTTGCGCCTAGGCGAGTATCATTTCGTCGCCTAGCCTCTTTTACGCCTACAACAAGCAAATGGCCTAAAACATGGCCTAAACCCTAAGTGGCAAGTTTCACTTGCCTAGCACCGGGGATGATGACCACTTCGTCACACGGATGCCAATCTACGGGGAAATCGCTGTTTTGGGGGACCAATCAACAAACAACATGAATTATTATTAGGGTTTCATAAAAATATAAATAAGTTATAAAAACAACGGTAGATCGATTTCTTACCGAGAGGAGGCGGAAGAAACACTCCGGGGAACCCTAGGATCAGATCTGGAAAAGTTTGGAGAAGTTTGGGGAAACTAGGGTTTTGGGGATTTTGGGGATTTGATGGATTTTGATGGAGATTTGGGGAAGATGAGAAGTAGATAGGGTGAATGGATGGATTGGATGATGGATTTAGGGCTTGGGGTGAAGGATTGAAGCTTGGAGGAAGATGGGGGCTTAGAGGGGAAGAAACTAGGGCTTAGGGTCGTGTTGGAGAAGATGAAAACGTTTGGGTTGGGTATTTATAGGTTGAGCTGACGGCAGCCCAGAAATTAGGGTTTCAACACAGACTAGTCGGTCAAAGAACAACCACTGACCGACTAGTTTGGCAACTAGTCGGTCGGTCGACCAACGCAGACCGACTAAGTGTAAACAGTAACTCCTGAACGAAAATAGGATTTAGAGTTAGTCGGTCCATGAACAAGTACTGACCGACTAGTTTAGCAACTAGTCGGTCGATGAACGTTCTTAGACCGACTAAGAGCAAACAGTAACTCGACTGTACAGTAGAACCAAGAGTTAGTCGGTCTGAGTACAAAACTTAACCGACTAGTTTAACAACTAGTCGGTCGAAAGATGAACTTAGACCGACTAAGAAATGAACAGTATTGATAGTAAAATTTAGATGATGTGTTAGTCGGTTAAAGAAGCACCGCTGACCGACTAGTTTGCAACATAGTCGGTCAACAACTCTTCTTAGACCGACTAACGATAAACAGTAACTCCTGAGAAAATTTAGAAAGCTCACTAGTCGGTCCAAGAAGGATTACCGACCGACTGGATCGTCATCTAGTCGGTCGGTGCCCCTCCTCATACCGGCTAATGAGCACCAAAAGTTCCGATACGGAGCGCGAAGCCCCGGGATCGAATCCTAAGACTCCTAGGCTTGATCTAATAGTTAGATATGACCGTTATGAAGCCCGTCACAAACGACGTACTTCGAAATCGACGATCCTAAGGAAGAATCGAGAAAATATGACGAATCGATCGAAAATGAAAGTTACGGAGGCGAAAACCACACAAGAGGAGAAAATCCACCAAAACATATATTATATCATAATAAACCAGATACATGAACAGCAGTCGTTACATCCTCCCCAACTTAAGAAAAATTCCGTCCTCGGAATTTCCAAATATTCACGAGATCGGAAACAAAAGTGGGTAGCGCTCTCGCATCTCATCTTCTCTCTCCCAAGTAGACTCTCCCGACGAACCGTGCCGCCACATCACTCTAACAAGATCGACGACCTTGTTTCGAAGTGACTTCTGACGCCTGTCCAGAATCTGCACTGGATGCTGGTTATACGTCAAATCTGAGCGAACGGCGATCTCCGAGAAATCCACGGCATGAGATGGATCGCTAATGTATCGACGAAGCTGCGACACATGGAAAACGTTGTGAACTCCTTCCAAAGATGGCGGCAAGGCCAAGCGATAAGCTACCTCGCCAACCCTCTCCAAAACATCAAATGGTCCAATGTATCGCGGGCTCAACTTCCCACGCTTCCCAAAACGAATCACACCACGATTCGGGGAAATCTTCAAGAACACATGGTCGCCCGGCTGAAACTCCAAAGGACGACGTTTAGCATCCGCCCAATGCTTAAAACGGTCCTGAGCAATCCTCAACCTCTCCCGAATATTCCTGACGATCTCCACGGCCTCCACGATCATCTCAGGTCCCAACAACTCCCGATCTCCAACGTCATCCCAACTCAATGGCGATCGACATTTCCTCCCATAAAGAGCGGCGAAAGGCGCCATGCCAATACTCGCCTGGAAGCTGTTGTTGTAGGAAAACTCTACCAGATGTAGATGGTCCTCCCACGAACCCTTGAAATCCAACATGCACGCCCTCAGCATGTCTTCCAAAATCTGAATCGTCCTCTCGGACTGGCCATCCGTCTGCGGATGGTACGCCGTGCTGAAACTCAGACGCGTACCCAAACTCTTCTGTAAACTCTGCCAGAACTGAGATGTGAACCTCGTGTCTCTGTCCGACACGATACTCACAGGGACTCCATGAAGTCGCACAACTTCCTCCATATATCTCCTCGCTAGCACCTCCGTGGACTGTCCCACTCGGAATGGAATAAAGTGCGCAGATTTGGTCAATCGATCTATGATCACCCAAATCGCGTCATTCTGCTTCGGACTCCGAGGTAGTCCAGTCACGAAATCCATAGTGATGTGCTGCCACTTCCACTCCGGAATCGGAAGCGGTTGTAGCAACCCGGCCGTACGCTGATGCTCCGCCTTCACTTGCTGGCAAACCAAGCACTTGGCCACACTCCGAGCCACGCTCCTCTTCATACCATGCCACCAATAATTCAGACGAAGATCCTGGTACATCTTGGTGCCACCAGGATGCACAGAATACGGCAAACTGTGTGCCTCCACCATCAGCTCCTCTCTAATATCCCCAGCTGGCACACACAACCTGGCTCCAAACCTCAGCGAGCCATCCTCATGAATCAAAAAGTCAGTCCGCAGACCGGCTTCCACCTGCTCCCGAATCTTCACCAGCTTCTGATCCTCAGCCTGGCCAGCCTTAATCCGATCCACGATCGTCGACTGTACCTGCATGTACATCAACGAAGAAGCCTCCCCAGGAAGAACAATCTCCACGCCAGACTCGCAAAAATCCTGCTGCAATCTCCACTGCGAGGTCAAAATCATTACCGCTGGAAGCCTACTCAAAGCATCTGGAACCACATTCACCTTGCCAGGGTGATACTGCAAATCAATCTCATAATCCGCCATAAGCTCCAACCATCGACGCTGTCGCATGTTGAGCTCCTTCTGAGTGAAAATATACTTCAAGCTTTTGTGATCGGTGAAAATCTTCACTTTCTCACTCAGCAAGAAGTGCCTCCAAATCTTAAGAGCAAACACAACGGCAGCCAACTCCAAATCATGCGTCGGATAATTCTTCTCATGAACCTTAAGCTGACGAGACGCATACGCCACAACATGCCCGTGCTGATGCAACACACAACCGAGACCCTTGCCAGAAGCATCGCAAAAGATCTCAAATCCACCGCTGTGATCAGGCACGACAAGAATAGGGGCACTCGTCAACCTCTCCTTCAGAATACCAAAAGCACCCTCGCAATCGCCCGACCAAACATAAGCAACATCCTTCCGCGTCAACCTGGTCATCGGCTCAGCAATACGGGAAAAGTCCTTAATGAATCGCCGATAGTAACCAGCAAGTCCAAGGAAACTCCGAATCTCAGACGCAGACGACGGAACAGGCCACTCCCTGATGGCCCTAATCTTCTCGGGATCCACAGAAATACCATCTCCAGTCACCACATGCCCCAGAAAAGCAACTCGATTCAGCCAAAACTCGCACTTCGAAAACTTAGCATACAAACGATGCTTCCTCAAGATCTCCAACACCGTCCTCAAGTGCGATGCATGCTCTTCCTCCGACTTCGAATAAATCAGAATGTCGTCGATGAAGATAACGACAAACTTATCCAAAAAGTCGTAGAAAATCAGGTTCATCAGATTCATGAAAACTGCGGGCGCGTTAGTTACGCCGAAAGGCATAACCACAAACTCATAGTGTCCATACTTCGTCCTGAACGCTGTCTTCGGAACATCATCCCTCTTCACCTTCAACTGATGGTAACCACTCCTCAAATCCAATTTTGAAAACACCCTCGAACCTCCCAGCTGATCAAAAATATCATCGATGCGAGGCAAGGGGTATTTATTCTTAATGGTCACCGCATTCAATCCCCGATAGTCCACGCACATGCGACGCGAACCATCCTTCTTCTTAACAAGCAACACCGGTGCTCCCCACAGAGACACACTAGGATTAATATAACCCTTCTGCAACAGCTCATCCAACTGCTTCCGCAACTCTTCTAATTCTGTAGGTGCCATACGATACGGCGCCTTCGAAATCGGCTGCGCACCTGGAACTAGATCAATAGAAAATTCCAGAGCTCGATCAGGCGGCAAACCAGACATCTCCTCGGGGAAGACGTCGCCAAAATCTCGCACCACAGCTGGCCACTCTAGCTCCATCTGCATAGCTACAGCCTCCACCGGCCTGGCCCGAAATCTGACAGGACCAAGCGAACTGCTACCACGATTGAACTCAAATACTGGATGTCCGAGAATCTCGAACACCACCTTCTTCCTCCTGCATTCGATCGTAGCATAGAAGCTCGCAAGCCAATCCATCCCAAAGACCGCATCGTAGTTGGTGATGTTGTGGACAATAAAATCAGCATAAAGCTCATGTCCACAAACCACCACAGAGCAAGGACTGCATCCACGATGCACCGTGACTACTCCATTCCCTGTGACGATATTCCAACTCTTAGAGAGAGGGGACGCCGACAAGGAATGCTTCTCCACGAAGCTCTGGGCCAAAATGCACATTGACGCACCTGAGTCAAAGAGGACTCGGGCAGGGAACGTGCAAACCAAAACCACACCTAATAAACAGTCTAATCGATCAAATCTTATTCTAGCAACACCATACACA
Organism: Scilla litardierei; assembly: GCA_030789695.1. Classification (NCBI taxonomy): domain Eukaryota; kingdom Viridiplantae; phylum Streptophyta; class Magnoliopsida; order Asparagales; family Asparagaceae; genus Scilla; species Scilla litardierei. The sequence continues at coordinate 2,727,864 of CM061139.1, forward strand.
AGCATTCACATAATTTAACAATCAATTAATTAAGGAAGGAACAATCTAGATCGAAAGTTACCTGCAATGACCTCATCCATGGCCAAAACCTCCTCCTCGGTCATCAGAAATGCCTGCCTCCTCGGCGGAGCAGCCCGCTCAAAAGCCTGCCTCTGCGGGACGAGGGGCACCCCACGACCAGTGGGCACCGGGGCTCTCTGCTGCAACGGCGGGGCAGCAATAGGCACCCTCCGCAGCTGATTCGCATGCCGACAATCTCTCGCGACATGGGAGGCATCACCGCAAACCAGACACTGGCCCAAAAACTTCCGACATTGATCCTTGATGTGGCCAGGCTTGCCGCAGAAATGGCAAGACCTCAGAATAGGCCCTCCCGGCCTCTTAAACTAAGCGGACTGATTAGGCCTGAATCCAGGTCTAACCACAGCTCTCGCCTGTTCCACAGGCCTCCTCACAGCACCAACAACAAACCCCTTCCTCTGGTTCACAAGTAGCTCCTGCCTCTTGGCAGCGACCAAAACCTTCTGATAGGATTCCCGGTCAGAAGAGGTCACAAAGCTCTGGAGCTCTGAAGCAAGCCCCTGCAGAAACCTCTGAGCTCGCTCCTCAGCGTCCTGCACCATCTTTGGTGCAAACCGACTCAGCCTCATGAACTCCTGGTGGTACATGTCCACCGACGAGTTCCCCTGCTTCAGATCGATAAAACGCTGCAGCATCTCTTCCCTGGCAGCCTTTGGGAAGAACTCACCATCAAATCTGGCCTTGAAGGTAGCCCAGACGACCGGCTCTACCAACATCTTTTCCTCAGCATCCCACCAATTCCTGGCGTTATCCTTCAGCTGGCGCTTCGCCAAGTCAACCCAACTAACTTCGTTGACCTTGGACATCTTCAGATTGTCCTCAATATTCCTCATCCATTCATCAGCAGCTAGGGGACCTTCGGTTCCATCAAAATACGCAGGTCCCAGCTCTCTGAACTGCTTCGCCCCGGGCTCAGGGCGAGGGGCTTCCACCACCCGAGCAGCTCGAGTCACCGGAGCATTCTGCACCTGCAGAAGCACACCCTGCTGAACCTGCATCATCTGCAACATCATCCTCATCATCTCCCCATTAGTGGGCTCCCGCTCGGGCTCCTCGTCATGAGGGGGCGCACCACTACCACCACCTCGGGTGATTCGCCTTCCTGCCATCTAATGACGCAGAAAACGAAACAATTAGACTCATAGCTTAGGGCTCAGATGTCGAAATTATTTGTTGGACAAACTTGCATTATTATCGTTATCCCGATAATTGCAGTTACAGAGGACCTGCATGGGCCACCAATAAAACCTGTCACGACCCGCTTCCCTAAAATGGAGGCGAGACGTGAAATGGTCCGCACGGGAGTGGGGCGGTGAAGCCCCAAACCCGATAAGCGTCAACTTAGTATAAGCAGGTCCCTGTAATTGCAAACGAGACAACAACAATAATAATAATATGAGACAGATATAAAATACCAATCCCACAATTGTCCACAAAGTATTCAACATCACAGAAAAGCCACCAGGCTAAAAGAAAGAGTCTAAGAGCCCAGAACAAGGCCAAACAAAAGCAACGACATAAATAAGTATAGGTGCCACGCACCGATAACAAAACAACTGTCTAACAAAAGATAAAACACAACGGAGACACTAGGACTGGTCCCCAGTGTCCACGTCCTCCCCGTCCAACACGGGCTCAAGCTCGGCGTCCGCAAACACCTCACCCTCAGCCGACAACTCAGGCTCAAGGTCTAACATGCGTCACCCAAAAGAGAAAGGGGCACATGTCAGCAAGTCTAAAAGACTTGGGCAAGGAAACTGAAAGTGAGGCAACTAGCAACCTAGCAGTTTAGTATGCATGACATGGCAGTTATAACATGAGTGCACAATTAAGACATGGCAAGACTATTTGTACTTGAGAGCAATCATCGGGACAAGACAAGACAAGAGTAGCCAAGCTACTATCAATTCCAATCAATTCACTATTCACGTTGTTTTGTAGATGTTTACGCCTTACAGCTGAATGGGTTAACATTCACTGAGTGGCCGCTTAACAACTACCCCACCCAAAGAGTTTACGCCTTACAACTGCAGTTGCTGATCAGGCAGACTCCCAGTTGAATGGTCGCTTAACCCTTACCCCCAATACCCACACGTAATGGAGCCAGGGTCCCCGCACATGAGCTCAGCAAGTGAGCCGGGGTTGCCCCGCATATGAGCTCGCATTCTATTTCACAATTCAATATCGAGCGTTGGGGTTTCCAACTACAGGGCTCGCTTCTGGAACACGAGCCAGGAACACAAACATTGTAGCGAAGCTACGCAATCACGTCAACACTTAAAGAATGCAATGACATGACAATTAATTCACGTACCGTTAATGGAGAGTAAACATGACATGGTAATTGTGCAACATGATATATGTCGGAACTAGCTTCGTTGTCAAGCTAGTTCCCCAATTTGCGCCTAGGCGAGTATCATTTCGTCGCCTAGCCTCTTTTACGCCTACAATAAGCAAATGGCCTAAAACATGGCCTAAACCCTAAGTGGCAAGTTTCACTTGCCTAGCACCGGGGATGACGACCACTTCGTCACACGGATGCCAATCTACGGGGAAATCGCTGTTTTGGGGGACCAATCAACAAACAACATGAATTATTATTAGGGTTTCATAAAAATATAAATAAGTTATAAAAACAACGGTAGATCGATTTCTTACCGAGAGGAGGCGGAAGAAACACTCCGGGGAACCCTAGGATCAGATCTGGAAAAGTTTGGAGAAGTTTGGGGAAACTAGGGTTTTGGGGATTTTGGGGATTTGATGGATTTTGATGGAGATTTGGGGAAGATGAGAAGTAGATAGGGTGAATGGATGGATTGGATGATGGATTTAGGGCTTGGGGTGAAGGATTGAAGCTTGGAGGAAGATGGGGGCTTAGAGGGGAAGAAACTAGGGCTTAGGGTCGTGTTGGAGAAGATGAAAACGTTTGGGTTGGGTATTTATAGGTTGAGCTGGCGGCTGCCCAGAAATTAGGGTTTCAACACAGACTAGTCGGTCAAAGAACAACCACTGACCGACTAGTTTGGTAACTAGTCGGTCGGTCGACCAACGCAGACCGACTAAGTGTAAACAGTAACTCCTGAACGAAAATAGGATTTAGAGTTAGTCGGTCCATGAACAAGTACTGACCGACTAGTTTAGCAACTAGTCGGTCGATGAACGTTCTTAGACCGACTAAGAGCAAACAGTAACTCGACTGTACAGTAGAACCAAGAGTTAGTCGGTCTGAGTACAAAACTTAACCGACTAGTTTAACAACTAGTCGGTCGAAAGATGAACTTAGACCGACTAAGAAATGAACAGTATTGATAGTAAAATTTAGATGATGTGTTAGTCGGTTAAAGAAGCACCGCTGACCGACTAGTTTGCAACCTAGTCGGTCAACAACTCTTCTTAGACCGACTAACGATAAACAGTAACTCCTGAGAAAATTTAGAAAGCTCACTAGTCGGTCCAAGAAGGATTGCCGACCGACTGAATCGTCATCTAGTCGGTCGGTGCCCCTCCTCATACCGGCTAATGAGCACCAAAAGTTCCGATACGGAGCGCGAAGCCCCGGGATCGAATCCTAAGACTCCTAGGCTTGATCTAATAGTTAGATATGACCGTTATGAAGCCCGTCACAAACGACGTACTTCGAAATCGACGATCCTAAGGAAGAATCGAGAAAATACGACGAATCGATCGAAAATGAAAGTTACGGAGACGAAAACCACACAAGAGGAGAAAATCCACCAAAACATATATTATATCATAATAAATCCAGATACATGAAAAGCAGTCGTTACAGATAGTGTCATTCGGAGGTGCGTTTCTAAAAAGGAGGCAACGTCTATCATTTTGCATTGCCACAGTCTACCATGCGGAGGACATCATGCCGCCTCTAAAACAACCGCTAAGATCTTGCAGAGCGGATTCTTCTGGCCAACAATATTTAGGGACACCCACGCTTTTGTAAAGGGGTGCGATCGATGCCAACGGACCGGGAATATCTCCAAGCGCAATGAGATGCCAATGAGACCCATCCAAGAAATTGAGCTTTTTGATTGTTGGGGAGTAGACTTCATGGGACCATTTCCGTCGAGCAATGGTAACAAATACATCCTATTGGCGGTTGACTATGTCTCCAAATGGGTGGAAGCAATCGCCACCCCTACTAATGATGCAAGTGTCGTCTCCAAGTTCTTCAAGCAAAATATCTTCCCGCGCTTCGGAGTACCTCGTACCTTGATAAGCGACGGGGGAGCCATTTCATAGAAAACAAGTTTGAAGCCATGCTAAAGAAGTACGGGGTAAACCATAGAGTTGGCATGGCATATCACCCCCAGACAAGCGGCCAAGTGGAAGTCTCAAATAGAGAGATCAAGCAAATCCTAGAGAAGACTGTGGATCGATCTAGAAAGGATTGGTCAATGAAGCTAAACGACGCTCTATGGGCATATCGAACGGCTTTTCGCACTCCCATCGGCACCACACCGTTCCGACTCGTCTATGGGAAAGCTTGCCACTTGCCGGTAGAATTGGAACACCGCGCATATTGGGCCATCAAGACCTTTAATTATGATTACAAAAGTGCGGCGGTGAGGCGACTCTTAGACATCAACGAGCTTGATGAGATAAGGAGAGACGCCTACGAGAGCTCAAGAATTTATAAAGAAAGGACCAAGATTCTCCACGACGCCTGCATAACCGTCACAGACTTCAAGGTAGGAGACAAGGTCTTGCTCTATAATTCCCGGCTCCGACTATTTCCTGGTAAGTTGAGGTCACGTTGGTCCAGACCTTTCACCATCAAGCACATACAACCGGGAGGAGCTTTCGAGTTGGAAAGCAAGGATGGTTCCACATTCAAAGTAAATGGTCAGAGGCTCAAACACTATTCCGAGGGGGTCCCGACGGGCGAAACCAATAGAATATATTTGCTTAAGGGATGGCCGGATGATCTTTCAGACCTCCTTGATGAGGCAATTGAGGAGGCGATCCCGCACTCGATTGGTGCTCTTTTCGATGAGGATTTCGAGGAAGGCCCGGATTTAGGCCGAGATGAGAAGATAGATGATTCCCCCGACCTCTCCGCTGAAAATGATGAAGGCGACGCTGATGTCGCAAGGATTCGAGAGCTCTGCAAGCTCTCGAAATTGAAGTCTCCGAAGAAAGCTCCGCCGATACGGAAATCGGCGTCACCGGTGAAGCCGTTGACCGGAGCAAACGCTAGCTTAGGGGAGCCTCCCCCCAACACTATTCAAGACGGGAGACCACCGAGGGAGAACACGCCGCCGCAACTTCCGAATCCAAGCGTTCTCCCCGGAAAGTTTGATGGGTGCATCTCATATGCACCAAACATCCCGCATTAATTGAAAACCATAGGGGGTCGAGCTCACGACCTTAAACGAGCGCTTGTCGGGAGGTAACCCGACGGTTATTGCTTTATTTTCACTTTTCTTTTATTTTTGTTTTAGAAATTTTTAGTGTTTTGATTCGTTCGCCCAAAAATCTTGTGATAACGGGTCCTATTTTTCCTGACAGGAGAGGGGAATGAGGTACCCATCATTAGAAGGATGCACGAGGCGACGAGGAGCGCCCCGGGAAGGCGCTCGATGCTTAGGAGGAAGATGAAATCGACTGGATGAAGAACGACGGAGTTTAGAGCCCAAACGAAGACAAACAGCAGAAGACAAGGCTCACTCGGCCGAGTATACTAGTCACTCGGCCGAGCACAAAAGTTCGTCCGGCCGAGCCGCTCACGAACGAGGGAAGTCTGCTATATCCAACTCTCTGTTTATTTTCCTGATTTCAGTATAACTGCTACTCGGTCGAGTATATATATTCACTCGGCCGAGTAAAACTGATACGCTCCTAGGGCGAGTCTTGACGAGTAGCTTGAGCCACTCGGCCGAATGGACTTACTCCACTCGGCCGAGGCTGGCAAGGCCACTCGGCCGAAGCGTAAGCGGGTAGGGATTTTCCATTGATCTCGCTCGGCCGAGTGACCCAGTCGCTCGGCCGAGTCGTAACTTTTCCTATAAAAGGGGGCGGGGTCGGGATCGTTTTTCGAAACGACACAAACCGCAGCGCCCTGACCCTTCAGCTCCCTCGCCCAAACCCCTCGCTCACTCGCCCGACCGTCGACCCGCCGCCGCCGCTCGGCCAGCCACCGCCGGCCGTGCCCCGCCGCGCCTCGCCCGAGTCGCCGCCGACGGCCACCACTCCGGCCACCTCCGGTATCGCTTATTTAGCCTATTTCTCCTCTTTTTGTGTATTTTTCGAGGATCCATGTGCTTAATGAACCCGAAACCCAAATTAATTTCTATTTCTATCTGTTATACCCCTAATGCCCCGTACGTTTTGAATATTACTCGCTGATATCTCCATTTCATGCGCAGGTTATTTTTGGGAGCTTAGGGGAGCCCAGGGAGCTTCCAGGGACTGATTTGGGCTTCGCGGAGGCGTTGTCTTCGCACGCTTCCATTGCTTTGCACTCGCGGCATGTCGTGGTATACTCTCTCCTTTATTTTGCACACGCCGCACTTTTCACGCTTTTTGGCGCGCGCTCGGGGCCCATATGCCGCCCCGGACACGGCCGAGGTCGAGGAGAGCTTCCGCCAAGCGGAAGCGGTCGGATGATGCCGGCCCCTCCCACGAGTTGGAGGACTCTCCTCTGCCTTCTCCCACACACCCCGTCCACCCAGCACAGCCTGCAGGCCCCGCACACCCCGCACAGCCTGCAGAGCCCGCACAGCCCATACACACCGCACAGCCGCTCCCTGCCGCTCCACAGCCACCACCTTCGGCTCCACTTATCGGGCCGCTGGGGATCACGTTCCGGAACGACGCACACCGCGTCGCTTTCGAGCGTATCTCCCAGCGCTCGATCGTACCCTCCAGGTTTGCACACCTTGCCGACCTAGGACGCCTGGGGGTACTAGAGGGGATGCTCACGTTGTATGACAACGTGGGCTGGCGAGATTTCTTTCAGGTGTCGGCGGATACGTTTACCCGCCCGACACTTGAGGTACTTAGTTCGATCGCCCGGACCGACGAGGGATGCTCGTTTCGGTTCATGGACCGGGAGTGCCAGGTCACTCTCGGTATGATGAGAGCCTTCTTCTCGTGGCCCGATGTCCCCGTGGCCGACCGAGGTTACGCCCCCACCCATATCCCCCCACCTTCCTTCGACGCCGGTGCCTTCTGGGCCCGGATTACGGGTCTTCACGCTGCCTTTGACCCTAGTAGGGCCAAGGCCTCGACCATTGTCCATCCCTGCCTCCGTATAGCTCAGCGCCTTATGGCGACGACCTTTTTGGCCAGATATGAGCCGGGCACGATGTCCACGCCGGAGCTCTACATGCTCTACGCGATGACACGGCCCAGAGCTCTATCTAGGGATGGCGATGAGCTGGTCCCCGTCGTCGTGATCGATGTCGCGGCTTGGTTTTTGGACCGCATCATTGTATCGGTGGGCGCTCGCTCACCGATATGCTGCGGCGGCCTGATCACCTTGCTTGCTCTTATGACCGGCGAGGACTTCCCTGACGACCTGCGACGAGCACCAGGCCCCACTTCTCTGTCGATTGATGTTATGGCCCGGATGAAGATGCTTCGTCCACACGGTGAGCGACACTGCGTCTGGCTGCACGGCCCTTACGGTGCCGATTACATGATTCTTCCGAGCCCAGCTCGGACTCAGATTGCACCGGCCCATGTGGATTGGCTCCCTGCGATGGATGTTCTGATCCCTGCCGCATACGTGCTCGAGGATGAGGAGGCCGAGCAGGCTCACGCTGCCCACGCTGCCCCCGCAGACCCTGTTGCACCTGCCGAGCCTGCTGCCCCTGTTGACCCCGTGGCCCCTCAGCCTATCCCCGATGTTTCCGATGCTCCAGACACCTCTGTCCACACCTCTGTCGGTGTCGGGAGTACCTTAGCTGAGCCCACTTCCACTTCTTCCGAGCCTGTCACCACCACCACTGGCCCCCTGTCTGCCGAGCCCGTTTCCTTTGCCCCACCCGAGCGCTCGCCGACCATAGTTGAGTGCGGAGAGCCCTCTTTTGCCACCGCTGTAGAGACCGTAGTCTCCGCCTCTGTCTCCACCGCTGATGTATTTTCCGAGAGTGTCGTGGCGTCTGTCCACACTTCTGTGCCACCGACCTCTCCGGCCGCCTCACTGCCTCTTTTGTATTCTTCTTTCGTTGCTGCTGCCTCCACTTCTCACCGCCCTACCCAGCCTTGCACTGAGGCCAGGCCCCCACTTGCGAGCGCAGCCCCTTTTGTTCCCTTGCCTGCTGAGCCCGTCACCTATGCCACCAGAGTACGCCAGCCCCGACCTGCACAGCCCCGACCGGTGCGTCCCTCTGCACCACCTCCCCCTGACACTGTACTTCAGAGACTTCGTGCTCTCGAGGGGGCGGTGAGTGGCCTCAGAGGCGACCTTCGGACCTTGTCTGCCTCCGTCACTGCGATGGCTGGCCGCTTTGACCTGCTCCCGCAGATTCACTACTGTCTTACCCAGGTCCTGGAGCGTCTCCCCCGCGTACCCGTCCCCACCCAGCAGGTTCCCACCCCCACTACCACACACACCCAGCCTGCTGCCACTTCCACACCCACACCCGCTCAGCAGCCTGTCCAGCCACCACACCCACCTCCGCCTCAGGACGGAGACGGCGCAGCACCACCTTCTTAGGCACCCTTGATGCCATCGATTCTTTTTACCGTTGTGCTGCCCGTTTCTGCTGGGTCCTGATGCATTTTTGTCCACCCCCCTCCCCTCACTATTTTTGGTTGCACATTATCTTTATATATCTTTATACATCGTTTTCGGGAGAGAGGGAGAGTTTTTGGTGCCACACCTATATATCTATATCACTCCTATATCTGCATGCATCATGACCACATCATATTTTTATTCCTTCACTTTTATTTTCTTTTTTCCACACATGCATGCACCCTCACTTACCCCTCACATTACTTGTCTCTCGGTGTGCCACACTTTGCACATTGAGGACACTGTGCCATTTAGCTTGGGGGAGTGAGTTCTCACGTTCTTTTTCGATTTGCCACCTTTATTTTTAGTTTTTCACACCATTTTCCACTTTTGCACTTATTTTCATCATTTCTTCTTTTATTTTACCATGCATCACGTTTTTCTTCTTTTTCTGTGTGCCGCATTGTAAATAGTTCTATTTTCCCCTTTATCTTTATTTTCTTTTTTTCATCTCATGCTAGAGATGACTTTTCTATGATGATGATGACGTGGAGTTAGCTTACTCTATTTGCATGCTTTATTTGTCATGTCTTAGACTTTATTTCTGATATCATATGCTATGACTTGCCTTGCATCTAGAGATAGTAACCCACACTTTTTCCACATGAAAATGGATGAAATTCTATTATTAGCTGAGTCTGAATATTCATATGTATGCTATCACAGAAAACACACCAAGATTCACGCATTGAACGCTTATATTTGGAGTACCGATTTCTTTTCCTACATCACTTCTGTATGCATGAATTGTACATTTCACTTCAGGATGATTGAATGATGTTAGCTATGATAAATCTGGATTAGTTAGCTTTTTTGTGATCGAAACTGAGTAGATTAGATTACCCTGCTGAAGTTGTCGTGCATGTCTTATAGAGTGAACCGAGAGATATATTTATTTCTTTCTCCACAAATCTTGAACATCATTTCTCTACTTTTAAAATCATTGGTGAATCTCTCCTTAGCGATTCTATTATATGGCATTTCCCCCGCTATTAATTCCTAGCTCCAAATTTCCCGAATTCAAAAAAAAAGAGAGAAAATATTCTTGTATCTCATTATCTCTCTTTGAGTTGGGATCGTTGTGTATATATGCTGTGTCAAAAAAAAAACAAAAAAAAAGAGAAAAAGAAAAAGAAAAGAGGAAGAATCCTCAATAAAAGATCCCATCTCACTTTCTTTCTTTCTTCTCTCTTTTCGTGTTCATTTTCATTGCTTTTGGAGCTTTATAAAAATGGGGATGTGAATATTTTTTATGCCACCATGCTTATAGATAAGCTTGGGGGAGGGAATCCATTGATGTGAGAGAGAGTGACTACTTGACGTTGCATTACAACCTAGGCTAAGTAATATTCTATACTCGGTGAGATTATTTCTAGCTTTACGAAATCCAGAAATCTAAGCCTAGCGTTCATATCATGAAATCCACACTTTTCTATTCTCTCTATTCTATTGTGTGATACTCTTATACTCCTTATAGAAAGCATCAATTGAAAAGTGTGTGATCTGCGATTTGTATACCGCTTTAAATGATTCAGACGATGTTAATTCTAAAATTATTCCGTTTTTCATGATTGTGTCGTTGTTCGTGGGGTTTCTATTTCTATTTGCACTATTATACTATGATATCAAAATAAAACTCTTTGACATGTATTTTTCATTCAATGCACGCTATATGAGTAAGCGGAACCCACGTCCTGAGAAAATGATCTAGCAGCTTCCCTCTTCGCTTCTTTCTTTCTTCTTTGTTTTTATTTCGTTTTTCATTCTTCTCCGCTTTTCATTTTTCATCTTTCGCCGTTTTTGTTTTCCGAATCCACCGGGTTCGCCTTTTACTTATCTTCCTCGAGGACGAGTAAGAGGTAAGCTTGGGGGATTTTGATCACTCCTTATTTTACACTTTTTTTTCCGCATGTTTGCATGCCATTTAGATCGCCCAAATCATGTTTTTCACGATATATCGACGATATTGCGATGCTTTTCACGATTTGTTGTTTTTGTCGCATTTCAGGTGATTTGGAGCGATTTGGAGTGATCCCGAGATGCGCTTACTCCAGAGGGTCACCGACGACCTCCCCAAGGGGTATTTTGCTGTTGGAGAGGAGCGGAAGAAGAAAGGACGTCGCAGGAGCGACGAGGAGGCCAAAACAAGCTGTTTGGGCATTTTTGGTGTCCCACTCGGCCGAGTGGAGGAGTCACTCGGCCGACCAGCGAGACACCGCTCGGCCGACCAGATCGGATACGTTTCATACGTGCACTCGGCCGAGCGACGGAGACCACATCGGCCGAGTGACTAGATCCCGTCCGCCCGAGTGGCGCCCAGACGAAGCCATTCAAAAATCGCCAACTTACTGTTTTTCGGCTGCCTGAGCTTCAGAAGACCCACTCGGCCGAGTGGATAATCCCGACCGCCCGAGTACCAAGAAGCCATCGGCCGAGTGACGACAACTCACTCGGCCGAGCCGCCCCCGAAGTGAAGACCCCTGAAGATCAAGACTTACTGGAAATTTACAGGGTTTCTCACTCGGCCGAGCGACTTTTGTCACTCGGCCGAGTGCGACGCGCTGCCTGTAGCGAAAATTGCGGATTTCAGGCTGCGCAGGGGTATTTTGGTCACAGTTTTTGGACGATTTTGGGGGGTATTTAACCCCTGTTTTTACCCTAGTTTAGGAGAGCCTTTCTCTTAGATTTTTGCAGCTTTTTAGATTAACTTTTTTAGCTTTATTCTTGTGATTAGAGAGGAGACAAAAGTTGATTTTTGTTGGATTATTTGAAGAACTCCATTGGTTTGTGTCTCTCTCCTCTAAAAATTCTATTTTTATTGCATATCTCAATATTGCGATGAATTCTCTTGTTTATTTCATTGATTATTTTTGTATTTGTGCTATGAATTGTGAGTAGTCTCCACGTCTTGGGGCGTGGGGATGAACCCTACGAGCCCAATTTCATATTTGTGATGAATTGGTAGAAATTTTGCTAGAATTGTTATTAGGGATTAGTTTCGGAGCGATTTACTACGGATAGCTAGGAGTTCATACCGATTGGGATTTGCAAGAGATTGGATCCCAATTCGATAGGAAACCCTAGAAATCCGAATTGGGTTGGAATCAAATTTCCGTAGTATCGGTTTGCAAGAGATTGGACCGATACTAGGGTTCCCGGTTGCAATTCCGTGCCGATACCCGTTTGCAAGAGATTGGACGGGTAGGAACTATCACAACCTAGGTCGTGGGCCGAGTTTGCACGAGAGTGGGCTCGGGGCGCGATTGAACGATGATGTTGATCCTAATGCTAGCTTCCCTAGGCTAGGGTTTGCAAGAGATTGGACCCGAACCTAGGATAGCTATAGACCGGCAACAGCGCGAGAGCGTGAGCTAGGTTTTACAGTCAGTTGCGACTAGTTCATCCAAGATTTTATTCTAGTAATTTTGATACCAATGAACCACATCTACGAAATACGGTGAGTAGCGGGAATTCCCCATTCCCTAGACGTTCTTTATTTGATTTGATATTTCCGTACTTTGTCTGACGATTGTGACAGGATCGCCAAAGGCAAATTTCTCTCTTCTTAAATAGCCAGGTTGATTGGAACAAGCACGGTCATTCGTCCTCCCTGTGTTCGATAACCCGCTCGCCGCTATACCGTGCGCTTACGGTAAAACTACAACCGTTCTTTGGGTTACATTCCGGAGCGATCAGGCAACTTACCAGCGGATGGTAGACATGATATTTAACTCGCATGTCGGGCGAAACCTGAAGGTCTACATCGACGACATACTGGTGAAGAGTAAGAGAGCCCCAGACCACCTTGCCGACTTATAGGAGACGTTCCAAAGGGTTCGCCAATACGGCCTGAGGCTGAACCTGGCGAAGTGCGTCTTCGGCGTGCAGTCGGGAAAATTCGTAGGCTTCATGATAACGAAGCGAGGGATTGAGGTGAACCCAGATAAGGTGACAGCCCTCATCAATATGGCGGAACCGCGGTCGATCTGGGACTTGCAACACCTGAATGCCTGGATGGCGGCTCTAGGGCGATTCTTGTCGAAATCCGCGGAGAGATCGCTCCCTTTCTTCAAGGTCATGCGCACTGCCTTCGGAGAAGCCAAGGACAAGAGGAAAGTGATCCTGTGGGACGATGACTGCGTTCGAGCATTCGCAGAGCTGAGGGCCTACCTGCAAAGCCCGCCCCTCCTCGCCAAGCCGGAAGAAGGAGAACCGCTAGGATTATACCTGGCGACCAATGAAGAGGCCATCAGCTCCGTCCTAATCAAAGAGGAGGGGGCGTTCAGTGACCTGTATACTATGCCAGCCGGATTCTTCGAGAGGCAGAGACTCGCTACAATCACATCGAGAAGGCCGCCTACTGCCTGATCACAATGGCGAGGAGGCTTCGACCGTACTTCCAGGCCCATCCCATCGTCGTCCATTTCGACGTGCCCCTCGAGAAGAACCTGAAGAGGTTAGAGTGGTCGGGCAGGATGCTCAACTGGAGTGTCGAGCTCAGCGAGTTCGACATAACATACAAGGCACAGACGGTAATCAAGGGCCAGGCGTTGGTGGACTTCGTGGTGGAATGCACTGCCGGGGACCTGCCGGGGAACCAACCGGACGCACCATCAGCGAATGCATCCCCGCAAGTGATGGGGGTGGCTGGACCCTTGGAGCCTGCCCAGGGAGATGTAGGCGAACTATGGACTGTTCACGTCGATGGCTCAGCGACGGGATCCAGGACAGGGGCATGAATTGTCATCCAAAACCCCCGACGGATGCCTGCTGGAGTACGCACTGCGCTTCAACTTCCCAGCAACCAACAACATTGTCGAATATGAGGCCGCGGTCAACGGGCTGAAGCTTTGTAGGGCGGTGGGGGCGATGAATGTGCTGCTGCTTAGTGACTCGCGGCTCGTCGTCCAACAGATCCAAGGGAGCTTCGAGGCCCGAGAAGAGACGATGAAGCGCTACCTTAAGCGCGTCCATGCCAAGCTCCAGAAGTTCAGGAGGGCAGAGGTCCAGCACTTGCCCTGTTCCAACAACCTCCGGGCGGACGCCCTGTCCAAGCTGGCCTCCTCCTCCGCGACCGAGATCGGGAAGGCCATCTATGTCGAAAGCCTGCTGGCGCCCTCCATCGGCGAAGAAGAACTGATGTATGTCGAATCGACGACGACGTGGATGACCCCAATAGTGAAGTACCTGGAGACAGGGGCCCTGCCCGAGGAGCAGTTGCAGGCCAAGAAGGTAGAGAGGCGGGCCCTATCATTCATACTTCTCGACGGAGTACTGTACTGCCGGTGCCGCGCCAACTTTAACGTCCTGCCGTTTCTCAAATGCTTGGGTCCAGAGCAGGCCGAGCATGTCGTCCACGAAGTGCATGAAGGCTTCTGTGGGAACCTCTACGGAGGTCGTACTATCGCCCACAAAATAGTGCGCCAGGGTTATTATTGGCCGACTATGATCCAAGACACGGCACAGTACGTCAAGTAATGCGAGGCATGCCAAAAATTCAGCCGACACACGGCAGCGCCTCTGGCCGACTTGGTGCCCATCGTAAGCCCGATTCCATTCGCCAAGTGGGGGCTTGATATCCTCGGGCCCTTCCCAAAGGCCTCCGGAGGGAGGAAGTATTTGGTCACCGCCGTGGACTACTTCACAAAATGGGTCGAAGCTGAGCCGTTGGCACGCATCACGTGGACGGATATGAAAGGCTTTATTTGGCAGTTCGTGATTTGTCGCTTCGGGATACCCCACTCTATAGTAACGGACAATGAGAGACAGTTCGACTGCGAAGGCTTTCGCGACTTCTATTCGGGCTGGGGAATCAAGCTCCACTTTGCTTTGGTCGCCCACCCGGAGTGCAACGGGATGGCGGAGGCCGCCAACAAATGCATCTTGGGCCCCATGAAGAAGAAGGTAGACGCTGCTCTCGGGGCATGGGTGGACGAGCTACCGGGCATCCCTGGTCCTACCGTACCACCCACAAAGCCTCTACTGGAGAGAGCCCATTTATGTTGGCATACGGTTCGGAAGCGGTCGTTCCTGTGGAGATTGGAGAGGAGACACTCATGCTGAAATTCTTCGATGAGGACTTCAATGGGGAAGGCCTCGGCCTCAGTCTCGAACTGGTGGATGAGGTAAGGGACCGAGCCTTGACGAACCTCGTCCGGCATAGCCAAAGGATGGCCCGGCACTACAACTCCAGGGTGAAGAAGCAGACCTTCAGAATAGGCGACTTGGTCCTCAGAGACACCACCTTCAAACCTGAGACCTCTCGTCAAGGGAAATTGGCCGCCAAATCGGAAGGACCCTACGAGATCGTCGACATCGTCGGACCGGCCACGTACATCCTGGCGACCCTGGATGGGAGCGAACTAGCTCACCCCTGGAACGCGGAGCACCTGCTAAAGTACTACCAATAATTGTGAGTCTCTTTAATAAAATATCGTCATTTCCACACTTTTCCAAACCCTGTTGTCTCCACCTGAGTATTTCAGTCCGAACTCACAAGACTATGGGGCAGGGCCAACCCTCGCCACCCAAACCAGAGAAGGGCACAGGACGAGCTATGCTCTCGCTCCCCCCTCAAGAACTCTAGGGCAGGGACAACCCTCACCACCCAAACCAGAGAAGGGCACGGGCCGAGCTACGCGCTCGCTCCCCCCTCAAGAACTCTGGGGCAGGGCCAACCCTCGCGACCCAAACCAGAGAAGGGCATGGGCTGAGCTACGCGCTCGCTCCCCCCTCAAGAACTCTGGGGCAGGGCCAACCCTCGCCACCCAAACCAGAGAAGGGCACGGGCTGAGCTACGCGCTCGCTCCCCCTTCAAGAACTCTGGAGCAGGACCAACCCTCGCCACCCAAACCAGAGAAGGGCACGGGCCGAGCTACGGGCTTGATCCCCCCTAAAGAACTCTGGGGCAGGGCCAACCCTCGCCACCCAAACCAGAGAAGGGCACGTGCCGAGCTACACACTCGCTCCCCCTCAAGAACTCTGGGGCAGGGCCAACCCTCGCCACCCAAACCAGAGAAGGGCACGGGCCGAGCTACGCGCTCGCTCCCCCCTCAAGAACTCTGGGGCAGTGCCAACCCTCGCCACCCAAACCAGAGAAGGGCACGGGCTGAGCTACGCACTCGCTCCCCCCTCAAGAACTCTGGGGCAGGGCCAACCCTCGCCACCCAAACCAGAGAAGGGCACGGGCCAAGCTATGCGCTCACTCCCCCCTCAAGAACTCTGGGGCAGGGCCAAACCTCGCCACCCAAACCAGAGAAGGGCACGGGCCGAGCTACACGCTCGCTCCCCCCCTCAAGAACTCTGGGGCAGGGCCAACCCTCGCCACCCAAACCAGAGAAGGGCACGGGCCGAGCTACGCACTCGCTCCTCCCCTCAAGAACTCTGGGGCAGTGCCAACCCTCACCACCCCAACCAGAGAAGGGCACGGGCCGAGCTACGCGCTCGCTCCACCCTCAAGAACTCTGGGGCAGTGCCAACCCTCGCCACCCAAACCAGAGAAGGGCACGGGCCGAGCTACGCGCTCGCTCCCCCCTCAAGAACTCTGGGGCAGGGCCAACCCTCGCCACCCAAGCCAGAGAAGGGCACGGGCCGAGCTACGCGCTCGCTCCCCCCTCAAGAACTCTGGGGCAGGGCCAACCCTCGCCACCCAAACAAGAGAAGGGCACGGGCCAAGCTATGCGCTCGCTCCCCCCTCAAGAGCTCTGGGGCAGGGCCAAACCTCGCCACCCAAACCAGAGAAGGGCACGGGCCGAGCTACGCACTCGCTCCTCCCCTCAAGAACTCTAGGGCAGGGCCAACCCTCCCCACCCAAACCAAGAGAAAGGCACGGGTCGAGCTACGCGCTCGCTCCCCCCTCAAGAACTCTGGAGCAGGGCCAACCCTCGCCACCCAAACCTGAGAAGGGCACGGGCCGAGCTATGCGCTTGCTCCCCCTCAAGAACTCTGGGGTAGGGCCAACCCTCGCCACCCAAACCAGATAAGGGCATGGGCCGAGCTACGCGCTCGCTCCCCCCTCAAGAACTCTGGGGCAGGGCCAACCCTCGCCACCCAAACCAGAGAAGGGCACGGGCCGAGCTACGTGCTCGCTCTCCGTTCAAGAACTCTGGGGCAGGGCCAACCCTCGCCACCCAAACCAGAGAAGGGCACGGGCCGAGCTACGCGCTTGCTCCCCCCTCAAGAACTCTGGGGCAGGGCCAACCCTCGCCACCCAAACCAGAGAAGGGCACGGGCCGAGCTACGCGCTCGCTCCCCCCTCAAGACCTCTGGGGCAGGGCCAACCCTCGCCACCCAAACCAGAGAAGGGCACGGGCCGAGCTACGCGCTCGCTCCCCCCTCAAGAACTCTGGGGCAGGGCCAACCCTCGCCACCCAAACCAGAGAAGGGCACGGGCCGAGCTACGTGCTCGCTCCCCCCTCAAGAACTCTGGGGCAGGGCCAACCCTCGCCACCCAAACCAGAGAAGGGCACGGGCCGAGCTACGCGCTCGCTCCCCCCTCAAGAACTCTGGGACATGGCCAACCCTCGCCACCCAAACCAGAGAAGGGCACGGGCCAAGCTACGCGCTCGCTCTCCCCTCAAGAACTCTGGGGCAGGGCCAACCATCGCCACCCAAACTAGAGAAGGGCACGGGCCGAGCTACGCGCTCGCTCTCCTGCTCAAGACCTCTGGGGAAAGGCCAACCCTTGCCACCCAAACCAGAGAAGGGAATAGGCCGTGCTACGTGCTCGCTCCCCCCCTCAAGACCTCTAGGGCATGGCCAACCCTCGCCACACAAACCAGAGAAAGGCACGAGCCGAGCTACGCGCTCGCTCCCCCCTCAAGACCTCTGGGCAGGGCCAACTCTCGCCACCCAAACCAGAGAAGTGCACGGGCCAAGCTACGTGCTCGCTCCCCCCTCAAGACCTCTGGGGTAGGGCCAACCCTCGCCACCGAAACCAAAGAAGGGCACGGGCCGAGCTACGCGCTCTCTCCCCCCTCAAGAACTCTGGGGCCGAGCCAACCCTCACCACCCAAACCAGAGAAGGGCATGGGCCGAGCTACGTGCTCGCTCCCCCCCTCAAGAACTCTGGGACAGGGCCAACCCTCGCCACTTAAACCAGAGAAGGGCACGGGCTGAGCTACGTGCTCGCTCCCTCCTTAAGAACTCTGGGGCAGGGCCAACCCTTGCCACCCAAACCAGAGAAGGGCACGAGCCGAGCTACGCACTTGCTCCCCCCTCAAGAACTCTGGGGCAGGGCCAACCCTCGCCACCCAAACCAGAGAAGGGCACAGGCTGAGCTACGCGCTCGCTTCCCCTCTCAAGAACTCTGGGTAGGGCCAACCCTCGTCACCCAAACCAGAGAAGGGGATGGGACGAGCTACACGCCCGCTCCCCCCTCAAGAAGTCTAGGGTAGGGCCAACCCTCGCCACCCAAACCAGAGAAGGGCACGGGCCGAGCTACACGCTCGCCCCCTCCAGAACTCTGGGGCAGGGCCAACCCTTACCACCCAAGCCATAGTAGAAGCGGGCCGAGCTACGCGCCCGCTCCCCCCTCGGCCAACCCATGATCCTCGAAAACTCGAACCTCAGGAAGAGGACAAGGGCACGTAAATCGGGGTAGACCCGGCGCAGACCAAGGATTGCTGAACAACGCCCGCTAGATAAACGCCGGGTTTCGATAAAGCAGGCCCCAGATGCGACTCGTTGAAACGAGGGGACGCTTGGGAAATGCGCCATTAATGACGACATGCCCATCGAGAGGCTAGGGCTGACGAATCGCGTCAGGCGCCACCTGTCAAAAGCGGTTCCCAAGGGGCGTGGTTCTGAGGATCCTATTAATGATGCCAGCTCATCGCATTAACTAGGGGGAAATCGTTAACAGAATCCCTGTATAAATACCCCCCTCACCCCTTCGGAGATGAAGGGGAATAAGAAAATATGAGAACCGATCTCAGTCCCATCCACCAAGTATGAAAAGGCCCGAGATGCCTCGCCTGGACAAAAGGGAGGTCGCTGGCCACCAATGGATCCCGCCTCCCCGACCGACGATCGCTTCCACACGATGACCACTGATGGACTGCTCCACTTACCCAGGGGACGGCCCGGCTATCGGTCTCCAACTTGCCTTAGACAACTTGCGGTAGAACAACTAGAGCCTCTATGGCGGACCACCACCCCTCCCGGCGTCCGACGAGCGCAGGTGCTCCGGGCCGAGAACCGGAGACATGGGGCAGCCCAGCCAAATCCCCCCAGTGGCACTCCAGCCTCAGCCAGGGCATACCAGTTTCCACGGGCCCGCCTCCCGATGGCCCACCACACTGATGGGCTATTCCTCTTACATACGGATCGTCGATGGGCTATTCCCCTTACACATGGGGAGCCCCGCCTTCCACTCATCCCTCCGTCCTGTACCAGATGAAACAGGGGAAGGTCGGCATCCGTTGCCCATCGATCCCCGCCGATGGGAAAGGCAAAAGCCCCTCCGGGCTTGCAGGTCTCCACCGACGCCCTTCCTAACTACCTACCTGCTCGCCCTCGACCTTCCCCTCGAGGCCGGGCCGCCGGAGAACCCCCCCAGGGAGGCGACGCCTCCACCTCCACCTCGTCCGCCGCCCCCTCTCGGGTTTCCCTTCGATGTACGGGTCCCCCGGAGAGGCCTTGCAACCATTCAGTATGACGAAGGTGAGGCGGGATACGACAAAGCAAGGGAGGAGAAGGAAGGCCACCCTACAGACATGGATTCGCTCACCCTGACGCAGGTCACATCAATGCTGCATCCCTGATGAGTCCAAACGACGAGTCATGGCATCTCAGCTTACCTACAGACGATCAAGACCGGTACCCCGCTCCCAACCCTTCGCAGACAGAAAGACAAAAGGAATGCAACGAGCAACGGAAAAAAGGAGAGCCGTCCTGCAAACAGGAGCCTGCTCATCCTGATGCAATGTACAACAAAATAAAACAACTTCACGCCTACCCTATTACTGTAAACCTCATCGAGATCTCTTGTAATAGCTAATGAAAAAGATTATCCCATGCGAACTCCTAGTCATTATCCAGGCGCACTCTAACTCGGTGCTTCACTGTACAAATGATGGCAAAAATAAAGTGAAAATAACAGAAATTCTCACAAATGTTTAGTAAAAACTTTACAATGAGAGCTGGGGCCGACCGGGCAAAACAATGCTTCCTTCGGGCCGACCCTACCGCTTTATGTAAGCGAAAAATGAGAGGGAAAGAAGAGGGAGACAAAACTACTCCGGAAGGCAGAGATCGGCCACTCCAGCGTTACGGCGGCCCGTGACGTGGGACAACAGTTGTTTGAGGTCGGTCAGCGGCACCGCCCCCCTGCAAACTACCAGGGCAGTACACCTCGCCTCGCCCCGAACCTACGGATCCCTAGTTCGCCCCAACCTCGTACGTGTACCGTCAACATACAACGATTCGACATCCATCTCCCCTTTACCTAGCGCTCATGGGCAGACGTATGTTGGGGGCAATTATACCCCCTAGTAAACAGTCTACACACATTCAGCAAGTGTAAGAAGAAACCAAGGATTTAAAGGGCGAGGTTATCCGCGGAGCCCGCCAAATAATACGACAAGACATCGGGTTCGTGTAGGATCCTGCCAAAACAGAGTTAGGATCGATAATTAAAGTTGAGACTTACGCTTGCGTATGCGGAACGGTAGTCTCGAAACTTTGCCTTCGGATTCGCCACGACGGATCGAGTCTTCTCACGAACGGAGTAAGGCTACTAATCCACAATCTAAATCTCTATTTTAGATTAAGAACTTGGATAGAGGAAGAGAAAGGATTTCTGCAGAGCTTCGCTAGAATGAAGTTGCATGCATGAATGCCATGCCAAAGGTGTAAGAAATGGCTTACCCTTGGGTCTTATTTATAGCCCCCAAGGTAGTTATTTTAGGGTAAGTTGTTCCTTTGGAACAACTTAATTAAGGTGTACCATGATACATGTCACATTATAAGCTTAAGTTGTACCATATGCATGGTACAACATAAGCTTAAGATATTCCCCCTTTATTAGCCATATGCCAAATAATACAACAAGACATCGATTCCCTTTGGTTCGGCCCTCGGCCTGTAATACAAAAAGAAACCAAAAAGAAACCAAAAATCCCCTTACTCAAAGTCCCTAGCGCCATCGCCTCTCCAACAGCCGAGCCCCCATCTCCCTCGCTACCTAGCGAGCTCCCGCCTCCCTAGCCTCCCACAGCAGCCGAACGACATGTTCGTCAAGATAACGGTGAATGGCGGCCTCGATCAAGTCGCGCTCAACCTCCCGCTCCTCCTCTAGCTGTTGCCTCAGGATTCCCTTCTCTCTCCTCTTCGCCTCGACGGCATCCTTCACGTCGGATATCTGCCTCACCTGCAGCTCGATTACCCGCTGCTTGCTAGCCAGTCCCCCAGCATGCTTCGCCAGGATATCGTCCCTCTTTCGCTTTGCCTCTAGGAGTTCACGCTCGATCGTAGCCTTTGACGAATTGAAGTACGCGGCCCGCCCCTTCTCAACCTCGCGGGCCATCACAACCCTCTCCAGCTCCGCTTCCTTTTCCTTCAGAGACTTCCTAACGTCAGCCAGATCAATCCACGCCTTATCGAGAGCCGCCTTCGTGGCAGCCACCGGAGTGCATCACTGTAGTGCTTCCATAGCCATGACCGCTTGCAAAAAATTCCCCGATCAACCGTACACGAATGAAGAAAACCTGGGGACAAGACGAGGAAGTCGACCTACTTGCACGACATGCCACACAGCGGAGCCGCACAGCCGCTCTGCCCCCATGCGGATCAATGACTCATGATCCCGCGACAGCATGCAATACTCTGTGAAACGCGCCTCTACCCCGGTGTCCTCGAATATCGATTCGTCACGGCCTATTCGAAAGGGTGGCTTATGTAGACGGTCGCCGGGAAGTGCCTCGACCTCAGCCCTGGTCCTCTTGAAATGGATGAGAGCACTCTTGTAACTCGGGTTCATCGACCTTCCCATCTCACGTAGGGGGATTCCGTAAGGCCACTTTGGGACCAGGGGTGCCTCGCGAGGCCTGTCCGCCTCGGACGTCCGCGTCAGGACCGGGATGACCACCCCCTGAATGGGCGAATCCTCTGAGAGGCCCTCGCCAGTTCGACCGGGAGAGACAGCCGATACGGACATCACCCCTCGCCGGTCCGACCCTTCTTTGTCTGGGACCTCGACTCCCCGCTTTCGGGACACCTCCGTCACGGGTCCATCCTCTCCTATCACTTTCTTACCCTTATCCCGAGGGTAGGCATTCTCCGCAACAGGCACCCCGGCGGACCCCGACGCCTCCTCCGGTGAAAGCATCACGACCCCTCCTGCGAGGAAAAGAAAGATCATGGTAAGCCTACCTAAATGCTCGCCAAACTCAAACCACCTCAGAACCAAAAATCCTGGGCGAGCCGACAGTCCCGCGTTAGGTTCGCCAACAGGCGGGGCACCTCGGACGGCCCCGCAAAAATCTGCGCCTTCATCAGATCTTCTCCGGTTAGCTTCACCTTCTCATTCACCAGAGGGTTCAGCGCCCCCCAGTTCGACATCAGCACCGCATCGACCGGCATCTCAACAAAGACAAAACCCTCCATCCGCCTTCCTACATCGGCGGGCACCCCGACGATGAGCTCCCTCCCCTCCTCGCACAGACACAGTAATACATCCCCCTCTTCCGAACTGCGAAGAAGTATTGGAACAACGACGGGGATGGACTCAGGGAGCTGGAAAAGCACATCACAGCGAACCGCACCAATAAGCCCCAGTAGCAGGGCACCAAGGAAAAAATCGACACCTCCAGGAAGTTCATCAGGTGTAGGAGGTAAGGGTGGATCGGAAAGCGAAGCCCTAACTCGAACGATCTGGCGTAGACCCCAACTTCATTATCCACGGGCGAACACACCCCCTCTGCCGATCCCGGGACCCGTGCTTCGCAAGGACACACAAACCGCACCCGAATCTCTCTAATGCTGATCCTGTCTGTCCTGCACCCGACGGCTACAATCGCCCTCGGTACGTTAGAGCGCCACGTCCTCCTCTGCAAAAGCCTTGGTGCCCCCACCACCTTTCCCCGGCCATGGACTCTTCTGTCGCCGCGCTGCTACCCGCCCCAGAGTCAAACTGAGAAGTCGTCGATTAAATGATATGGGGATTACCTAGCGAGAGGCTGAGATCTGAAGACGAACGGAAAGGGACCACCGGCAACGATAGCGACGACAGCGTTGGCGGATGGCTAACAAGAACCGAAAGGCAGAGAGAAGAGTTGAAGCTATGAGAAAGCAACCGTCGACCCCCTTCTCCTCATACATATAGAAGACGACAGGCCATCTTGACCGTCGATGCGCCACCACGTGTCGCCCATCGAATCATCCCTGATGCCTCGACTGGCGTAAAAGTCTCCTTCATCCACACGTCACGCGACCATAAGCGAAGGCGCTTTGATTTCCCCAGCCACTTTCAAATCATAATAATGGCCAACTTGACGGGAATCCCTAGACCTACGCCGCCACTCACGAGCACGGACCAAAATCCGAACCGCCATCTCAAGGCGGGAAAGCGCTACGTCATCCGAGCCGAATCGGGCTCTCGCTTCGAACTCGAATGCCGGGGGCAATTGTTACGACCAGAAGATCGTGATAGTCCGACCTTCCGTCCCAAACCACTGAAACACCCCGTTGGCTCGTCCCTCTTGAACGGGCAGCCAATCCAACGATGGGACACTTCTCGTCCGAACTTCAGAGGCCCGAAGGGCGCCAGTCGAACCAAGGGCCTGACATAACAGGGAGAGGGGCGCATCCCTCCTCGACCACCGACAGAGGCGCTTACCTGTTCTCCCTCGGTCCACCAGGAACAACGCGCACATGGTGCGTCCGGACAGCGCAGCCTCGGACGTTGATAGAGGTGCACCCGTTCTCCCCCGGCGATCCAGGACCCACGCCCCAAAGTGAACGGCCAGGCCATTCATCCTCTGCTCAGGGCGGCCCGGTGGCTCATCTAGGGCCCCGCCCCTGGGAGGCGCTCCGCCAGATCCTTGGCTCATCGGACACGACAAACAACCTAGTATAAGGATGCAACTGACACTAACTGACACTAACGCCGGCCGACCATCTGATAAAGCACCCCCTGGCCGCTGCGCCCCTGACACTTAATGCTTTTGGCCCTGACACTCTGACAAAGGCGCCCCTGACCGTTGCACCGTCTGACAAAAGCATGACTGACACTCACGTTCCTGACATCTTCGTCCGAAGCTTCCGCTGACAGCAGTGCCAGCTCAGCACGCCGAGTCAGCATGCCAGGTCAGCCCTACCTAACCGCCTCCCGTCAGGTATAAATACCGCTTTGCTTCCAACGGTGAAGGGGTTGGCAAATTTACTCTTAGCCTTATCACTCACACACAAGGGCAAAGGTCGTCCATATCTTTGTACTTTCACTCATAGCTTGTCCGTATGGTGGACTCACCTCCAGTCTGACCTATGTGTCCAACCCCCACTTTAAGTCCTATTACTGACTTAGGCATCGGAGAGGCTAAGGGTTGGACCCCAACCTGGCCTTTCTGACGAGTTGCTCCTTGCGCAGGTTAGCTCGTCGCCACTGGTCGCACTCGCCCTCAGCCTCAGCAATTCGACCCCTTCAACTGTATCCTGCTGGGTCCAACATCGTGGTCAGCTCTAACAACAAGTTTAGCCTCAACACCCTACTAATCACTTGTTAAATTACCCGCCCTAATCCCCTCATTAATACAACCACCGTGCCCTTGGTTCCCCTTAATACAAATTCATTGTATGCGAGTTCCACCCCGCAACAGAAGCCATCATGGCACTGCCATTCTGAAATTCTCCTGCCCTTGGGAGTGGAATTCGAAGCACCGCACCCTGCGGGATGTCGACGCATGTGCTCAGGTGGACGACTCACGATGGAGCAGAGGGCCTCAGGGAGTGGTATAAAGGGAAGCGGTTGCCCAGCGGGTGAGGGTTCTGCTCCTTCAGCGTTGTCTTCTTCTTCTTCATCCCCAGTGTCTCCCCATCCTTTTCCAGTGCCGCATCATGTGTCCCCCCTGTCGTCCTCTTCTTCTTCTAGCATAGGTCGGGCAGCTGCTGCCGACCCACCCGTTTTGCCCCGAGGATCGGTCTTGGAGATCTGTCGTCATGGGGGCGATCTCTCCGGGGTGCCCTCCAAGGTATTGGCGTGGCCATCGGTGGTTTGTGCTACTTCGATCAGGCGCCTGCGTTCTAGATACCTTCTCCCCCCTGTGCTCCTCCCGGGCACCTGAGAAGGATGAGAGGGTTTGCTTCCCGGGCCATTGCGAAGTCGGGGTGTATGAGCAGAGCTTCCGGTTCAGGATGTGGTTCCCTCTCCACCCTTTTATCGCCGTGCTCCTGAGGGCCAATGGGTTTGCCCTATGCCAATTCTGTCCCAATGCCGTCGATTCTCTCGTGGGGTTCATCGTGCTCTGCATGCTCTGTATGATATAGCCGACCCTTCGCCTCTTCGCCCAATTTTTTTGCATCAGCCACCACAAGTCGGGCGCTGGCTTTACATCAGTGCCTGTCCGAGAAAGATCTTGGTGTTGGGGTTGCCATCTTCCTTGAAGCGCTGGAACGGGGAGTATGTATTCGTGGGCTTCCCTTCAGAGGTGGATTTTCCTGTTTGATGGGGGGAAACGAGCTCGTTGACCCTCAAATTGGGGGATCTCACCGCTGCTGAGGCCAAGGCGGTCGACACTTTGTTAGCAGTCCATGTCGCCAATCGAAAGATTGACGTCCTCTTCTTGGATCATGCCCTGAGGATGACCGTGTGGCCTATTGGTGAGCCTTCTTGGAACCCTCTGTCCGAAGAGTTTATCAGGCGGATCCCACTTGGGTAAGGTCGTCTCCTTAACCTATTCTCTTTTGTATACGGTTTCAGCCAGGGCTCTTTTCAACCCAGCATCCTGGCCTCCGTGCCGAATCCCAGCCCGTGGAAGGGGGAATGTTTTGGAGGTTCGAAGGAAGCCGAGTGTGGAGCTTCCTGGAGTATGCGCGAAGCGAACGAGGGAGGATGCGCCCCGGTCCAGGGGAGGGGGAGAGCGGAAGAAAGCCCGGGTCCGTGTTGTGGTCAGGGACGCTCATCTCCTTGATGCTCCCACCCGGCCTCTCCAGACGAAGGATAAGTGGCCCTGGGGCGTCCCTTCTCCTTCCCGCTCGGGGCCGCTCCTGGAAGATTACGAGCGGTCATTGGGCATGTTTCGGTCGGTAGAGGCCGACCTGCCACGGTCCGGGGAGGGATTGCTCAGCCCTCGCTTTCCAATGGGGTTGAAAGAGACCGTCTTCTCCGACTGTGGGGTCGCAGCTTGGTTGGCTAAGAACTGTTGCCTTCTTCAGGACCAATCCGTGTTGGACGGGGTGAGGAGCGAACAGACTCGATTGTGTCGAGAAGAAGCATCCCCGGGCGCCTCACCCTGCCCCAATTGAACGGGCTCCTCGGGGCCAGCCAGAGGACGAGGAAGCATCTGGTCCACCTTGACCTCCAGCCACATAGTCAACCAGTTCGTGGTGAGAAAACACCCTGAAACTGGTCGCTCCTCGAACCTCTGGAACCCGTCCTGAAAGGCCCCCACAATCCTCGGGGACAGGATGTCTTCATAGGACTAGAATGCCTCCCGGAGAGATGTCGCGATCTTCGGCGACAGGACCTCCTCATAACCCCTCTCCACCTCCTCGACGAATCGGGTGGGGTGTGCCTAGTCTCGGTGCGGTTGGATCTGCTCGACCTGAACAGACGAGGAAGCTCGTCAGGGGGTCGGACCTTGGTTCCGACCAAGTCCCCTCCGATGCCTAAGTCAGAACGGATCTGAAGGATACTCGGTGTGATCGGTATGGCTAACGTAGAGGCCAATACGCGAGTCCTTGGCCGAGCTGTGGAGGAGAAATATAAGGTGGAAGACAAGGTCGTGTGAGAGGAATACATCAGTGTTTTTGGTATCCAGGAAGTGATCCCCTTTAGTACGTTGTAACTCGAGCCTCTTTATAGGAGCCATCCCCGACCATGCATCATCAACATCCCCTACTCCCGCCCCCACGATCCGCCATCTTGATGGCGTCCTCATGGGTCATGAAGGTGGGCGTAATGGGGCCCCTTAATGGTGATTAAGGGGGCGCGTTTTGTGTGGAACAGTTAGCTCCTACTGACATGAGCCAGCTGTTGCGTTCGCTTCGGTCTAAGGCTGGCCTGGCTCTAAGTCTTCGTGGGGGCCTCATTGCTCGGCCCGTTCTCCTCGGGGCCATCGGCTTGCGACACGGGCTTGGGCGGTTCGGTTTTGGCCCATCTTAGAAGAGTTGTATCATTTATAATATAGTCTATTTCTCCCTATCATAGCAAGTAAACAATTATTATGTTAGCATATGTCGTTTTAAAAAGAAAATAAATCATATATTTGATTACATGTTAATATCTTTATCCTTTCATAAAATTTGTAATCTACCAAAAAAAATAAAATATTATTGTATTAAGGCCCAAGCCCATGACCAGCCATTTTATTTTTTTATTACTTTTCTTAAAAGGACAGTGAACCAAGCATTTCATTAATAAAAGCTTAGCGGACCAACAAACTATGATCCCGGCTCTCAAGCTTAGAATTCAAAATATGTTATGAATCAACTACTGGGGGAGGAACCCCCAGCCCTTTATTTATAGGCATGGTAGGGGAGTAGATACATCGAATACATAGATATGGGCGTATCTCTAAGATACCCGCAATCCTAACCGACTCTGGTTATTTCCATTCACAACACTCCCCCTTATCCAGCCATAGGTGTGGACTCTGCTCAAGAGTACTTCGGGATTCTGAGCGTAATAAGAGTCTCACATGGGGTGGATACTTCAGGATCCTGAGTTGGTGAGGTTTGCCTCGTTAAAACCTTTAGCTATGGAAAACCCAGTGGGAGAAACCATAGTTAAGGGAAAAGAGTACAAACGCTCTTTAACTCCCCCTGATTTGTACAAGTGACTCTGCTCATGAATACTTCTGGATTCTGAGCGTCACTGAGGGGTGGATACTTCAGGATCCAGAGTTGATGTAATTTGCCTCGTTAAAACCTTTGGCTATGGAAAACCCAGTGGGAAAAACCATAGCTAAGGGAAAAGAGTACAAATTCCCTCAACTCCCCCTGATCTGTAAAAGCTCTTAGGCTTTCAGATCTCTTAGGCGTATCTCATCACTCCTATTTACAACATTCCGAAAATATACACAGATTACAAAGTTATTGCAATTAAGTAGCTGCTGAATCCAGAAACTCTGGAGAGGTGTGCTAAGTATCGTCGCCTCTGATGTTGTCTTCAGACTATGTGGTTAGCTCCACAATACCAGCTTCTATCCCAATTGTCATTGGGATGCGATGTACCAGCAGGCGCCCTCAAGTACACCATTGGTGTGGTGATGATCTCGGAATGATAGGAAGATGTCGCCTTCATAAATTGCTTTGCAGATCTGCAGGGGATGGCCATCCCACTGTGGGTACCCGTTCTGTGATTTCTCAGCATAGGGACTGGACCTGAAACCTGCATTTGCATAAACATTGGAGGATGCTACTACATTTTGTAAGTCCAAATATTTCGACCCTTGGAGGAAGCGTAGAACGCTTAACTCAGGTCAAATGGCCCTTTTTAGGTGCCAACTATCTCTGGCTAATGAGTTTACTGCAATTGCTATACCGGGACACATGCAGTTAGCCAGGAGTGCATGATTGCACTAAGATAAGGGACTTTAGGACCAATTATATCCTCCCACTCTTCCAGCGATCGGAAGGGTTCTTTTTGTTCATCCAGTAAGTGTACCACCGTAGGTGTACTTTGGATGACAATGGTCCTTTTAATATCTCCAACGCACTTCTGGGCGTTTGTAACAGGATTCTATGAGCCATGACTTTATATTTGCCTAGGTCTTTTTATTTCATGTTTAAAAGTCAGGCTTGTACATTTATTTCGGTTTTCTCTTCAGGAGATCCGATGAGATGTTATTTGTCTACAACTAAGATCTCTAATCCTGTTCTTTGCACATATGCAAAGACAACCTTCAGTAGGAATCATTGACTTGTCAAGTGATTCTCTTGGTTGTACATTTATTTATACTTATTGTTTTTCTTGAATAGACGTCCCGAAGTCTATTCAGGCATTTTAAGGAAATGTGGAAATTATCTTTACAAGGTATCCACGAAGGTATGCCGTCACAACATCCAATAACAGCATATCCAAAATTTTCCTTCGCCAAATCGTAAGGTATTCGCTTTTGATAACTTAGGGAGACTGATGCATCATTTATGAGACATGCTCATTTGAATTTGTTCGATCCCTAGTTTCAGCGAAATTTTCCTTGGGCTATAGGTTGTACCGTATAGCATACGATTTTGTATTTATTTTTCTTATGTTTGCAATACTTTGTTTTATCCACAGGTTTGACACCTTTTAGTGTCTGGACTTCGGGTCCGAACATTTCACGTTTCATAAGTGAGTCCAGCTCATCTTTTATTGCCATGTTCCACGTTTGGCCAATCTCTACGTTTGCCTTCTAGCAACGGAGTGTGGAACGATAATTTACAAACATCATCGCCATTGCGATGTATATGGCAATATGATACGTGAATACATTGTCGACAATTTATGTTCTATCTATCCAACACCTCCCCAGTACGTACAACATTTACTTAATTTCACTTTTTCCTGGCAATTCCTCTGCAGTGGATTCCGGGAAGGGTGATGGTGTGGACAGGAGCTCATTGTTCTGTGG
This sequence comes from Scilla litardierei, assembly GCA_030789695.1. Lineage (NCBI taxonomy): Eukaryota > Viridiplantae > Streptophyta > Magnoliopsida > Asparagales > Asparagaceae > Scilla > Scilla litardierei. The sequence continues at coordinate 2,757,477 of CM061139.1, forward strand.
TAGTATTGTCTTAAGGTCTCTAGGAGTTTCTGTCCTTAGAGCCTGGTGGTCTGCCTCTTTTCTGTTGAGGATCAGCCACTTCTACTGCTAGTGGGTTGCATCCATTCTCGGGGATGTCAATCCTAGCTGGAGTTTTTGCAGCAGGGATGTGTGATCTGACAATCTTCTGGTTATCAGTAAACGAATCCGGTAATTTATGAACTGTGTTCTGGATGTGTAAGATCTTTAGGATCTTATCATCACATTGTTTTGTTACCGGATCGTAGTGGGTCAGACTTTTTGTATCCCACTTTATAATTTTCTTCGCGCCAGATTTTCTAGTATCTGGGCCTATTTTTGGGAAACTCGTCTCATCGAAATCACAGTCTTCAAGATGTGCCTTAAATGCGTCCCCCGTTTGGGGTTCTAGGTATCTTATAAGTGAGGGTGAGTCAAACCCTGCATGGATACCTAGGCGATGTTGAGTACCGTTTTGGTCCTCTTTGGTGGTGCAATGGGGATTTAAGACTGCGCGATCGAAGATCCTCAGATGAGAAATGTTCGGTGGCATTCCATATGCAAGTTGCATTGGAGACTCTGACCTCCAGAGGGTCTTATTTTCATTTACGATGCAGCATGCAGAGTTTGCATGTCCCCATGCATCCATAGGCAATCGGGATTTAATGGACGTTCAGTCCATTGGAGTCTACTTTTCAGTGACTATGCCGACCCATTTTGGGTATGAACATGCGGCACTTGTATGTTCATTTTCAATTCCCGTTGATTGGCAGTACTCTTGAAAAGACTGGGAGGTATATTTCCCAACATTAACCAGACTTATTTACAACATTTTATTGTCTGGGAAATGTGCCCGCAACATTTTTATTTTTGTGCCAATAGCTTTGGAAAAGCTAAGTTGCGGGTCGGTAGTAGACACACGTACGAATATTCTGAGGATGCATTTATCAGTACAGTGAAGTACTGAAATAACCCACTAGGGGTGGTGGATTTTATCCACATCTATCTCCTTGTATTCTTTTTGAGGAAGCGTGGAGATTCTTTTTCAACTTATCGTGGAGATGGCCTTGCAATTAGTTTTCCCTTATAGTAAGGGATGCGAGGGACTTTTTCCCTTCTGAAGAATCTTCTGGTTCTTCAAGTCATACCCATAGGATAAGATGTGATGCATCATCACAAATCCAGGGTGGTCGAGTCCATCATGCCGGAGTAAAAACTCGGCTGATGTCGGGCACTTCAGGTGCTCCGTTTTAATTCTGCTTCCTTTCTCCGAATCTTCGTATGGTGGAGGCCTATAAGGCACTCAAAACGTTCAAGTGTGGATTTTACTCCTTTTTCTTGAGACGTTGCATACGGTATTTTATTTATTTATTTTATTTTATTTTCATTTACATTTGCTGTTTCCAAGTGGAATCCGTTGAAACGGATGTCCTTGAAACTTAGAAAGTTTCTTTTGGAATTCGGAGGGATTAGTGCATCCTTTATTTTTGTGTTGTTTGGGAGCAACAGTGTTGCATTCCCTGGATTTTCAATATAGCCCTGATATTGGGCTTTGTATTGAAAGAGATCGTACGTGTTTATTGTCTACTAATTATTTATGAGAGCAGTTTCATCTATTAAAAGATGAATCGTTAGGCACATGCATATTCAGATAAACATTTTCATTTATTGTCTACTAAACATTTTCATTCAGAACAAATTTCATAATTAAAATGCTCTCATAAATTATTCTCAAAACAAATTGCTAAGATAAAAATAAAGGCTAATCAAGCAAGTCATCATTTTCGAAGTTGTCAGCTGAAAACTTAACTGGAGCATCAGATGTCATCAGGTTTGTTTCAGCTTTATTTTTCTTGTTCTCTTTATACAAATCCTGGAGGTGCTGCGAAGTTCGGCACATTTTGAACCAGTGGCTTTTCATGCCACAATTATGGCACTGGTCTTCCCATTCCCTCTTGGGTGGGGGTGAACTTCCGCTTACTTTCATTATTTCGCTGCTGCTGTACATGGCCCTTGGCATTTTTCTGTTGACCCCCCTTCTGTGGTCTTTCTTTTCTTTTATTATCCCTCTTCTTTTTGAAGGAAGAGGAATGGTGAGCTTCTAGTAGAGGGGTAGTGCCGGGAGGGCGCATATTGTGAGTGGCGAGGAGAAGCTCTCTGTTTTGCTCGGTCATGAGTAAACATGACAGCAGCTCAGAATACTTGGTGAACTTGCGTTCACGGTATTGCTGCTTGAGTATCGCATCTTTTTCATGGAAGGACGTATACGTCTATTCCAGCGTGCGATCTTCTGAGACTTTTTCACCACACAACTTCAGGCGTGAGGTGATACTAAAAAGTGCTGAGTTGTACTCAGCAATGGACTTAAAGTCCGGTAGTCTCAGGTTCTCCCACTCATATCGTGCCCTTGGGAGTATAACATCTTTCTGATGTTTATACCTGTCCTCAAGGGCAGTCCATAGCTCAAGTGGATCTTCGACCGTAAGGTATTCAGCCTTTGAGGTCTTGTCCACATGGCGGCGAATATAGGTGATGGCTTGCGCCTTCTCTATATCGCTAACATTTTCTTTTTCAGTCACAGCAGCGATGAGGGACTTTGCCCGCAGGTGAAACTTTACATCTAGCTGCCAGCTTAGATAGTTTCTGCCTGATGCTTCCAGTACTTCGAAATTAACGATTGCAATATTAGCCATTTATCTAGCAGAGCACAAACATGCATGAATTAATAATTAATTCAGAGAAAACATTTTCATGCGGAGGCAATATTTAACGAAAAACTAAATGTGTGGATCGGCCAGTCCCACAAGAAAGAGTCCAAAAAAGTCCACAGTCCAAATTATACAAATTTGCAGCTTAAAGAAAATGAAAATACAACTTTGGAAACCCCGTGGGCCCCATATGATATCTCCATCTTCAAGCGTGGCCTCCGTCTCCATGGAAGTTGGTCTTCTTTCTTTGACATTTACATAAATTCCTCACTACAATTTCTCTCAAAAATAAAAGAAAAGTGCGGGAAATAAACTATGGGACTAAACGGCCGATCCAAAAACCACATTTAGCAATTCATGCACAAATATTGTGCTCATCAACATTTTCATCAGACATTTTCATCACAGGCATCACAGGCATTTAATATTCGCAGAGATGGATAAATAATTTAAACACTTAATAATTATTGGACCACTGGGCAACGTCATACACCATTAGTTTAGGTTACTAACGGCAGAGCGGTCGCAGGATCTTCCTAATTATTAAGTTTTAAATACAATGCACAACCACGCATATAATATCCAACAGAATATACCAGAGATGCAAAGCATGTAAATATGATTTTTGCAGAAAAAATCATTACAATGTAAAGGTTGTAAATTGAATGGGTTTAATCAATTAAATTGATTAAGAGCCCAAAATAAACATTTTCTTTGAAGAAGGAAAAAGATTTTTCCTTTTGGAATCATCCCAAGTATCCCCCCTAAGAACCCCAAAAAGGAGCCCTAGTCAGTCAGGAAATCGCCCTATAATTTACCGTGATTTTTCACGAATTTAATTGCCCTTGGATGCCCTTTAAAAATGGGTTTTAGCCCAAAATTTGCCTTAAGGGTTATTTTTGCCCTTCCCCACCACTTTTCTCTCTTTTTTTTGAGTATAGAATTCGGCCTGTGGGCCGAAGCCCGCAGGCCGGCCTGCGGGCTTCGGGCCGCAGGCCATTTTTTTTTTGAATGAGTGAATTTGGCCTGCGGGCCGAAACCCGCAGGCCGAGAACTTTTTTTTTAATTTATATATATTATATAAAGGTGAATTTGGCCTGCGGCAGGCCGAGAGAATTTTTTTTTGTTAAATAATGAATTTGGCCTGCGGGCTTCGGGCCGCAGGCCAAGAAAAACACTTTTTTTAATGGGCCGTAAGCAAGCCCAACTGGGCTTGGGGGCGGCGGTTTAGGGTTTAGCCGCCACCGCCGCTGCCCCCTTTGTTCCGCCGACGGCGGGTAGGCCGCACGGAGGCGGCGGCGTCAATCCCCCCTTCCGCTGTCGGCGGCGGGGGTGGGGGGGGTCACAGGGCGGGGCAGCCGCCCTTGTTCGGGCGGCGGAAACAGGCCGCCCCCGCTTCAGGCGGGGGGGGGGGGGGGCGACGGGGCGGGGAGAGACCGCCCTGTTCGGGCGGTGGAAGCGGGCCGCCCCCGCTACGGGGGCGGGGGGGGGGGGGGGGGGGGGGGGGCGACAGGGCGGGGGCGACCGCCCTGTGTTCGGGCGGTGAAAGCGGGCCGCCCCCGCTTCAGGCGGGGGGGGCGACAGGGCGGGGGCGACCGCCCTGTGTTCGGGCGGCGGGGGCGGGCCCCCTCTCGCTTCAGGCGGGGGGGGGGGGGGGGGGGCAAGCCGCCGTAGGGCACAATTAGGTTAGGCCCTAAAAATTGCAATTTTTGGGATGAACGATCCGTCGTTTTCAAGGCGACAAATGATCCCTATAACGATCTTTTGAGATCTAGGGATAGAGCAATCATACGTATGATAAAAATATCGTTTTTAGTGTGTTTACCTCTATATCCGTCCTCCGGATATAGCGACGGTTGCGCGAAGCCCTACGCAGATGAAGACGTTCGATTGAGGAAGCCTTGCACTGCGCTCGTGGATCTCCCGTCTCGCCTTCGCCTTCGCAACGAACGGAGAAAGAATTTTTGTGGAAAAGAAAATTTTTAGAGTCGTGCTGATAACGTGTTATGAATCAACTACTGGGGGAGGAACCCCCAGCCCTTTATTTATAGGCATGGTAGGGGAGTAGATACATCGAATACATAGATATGGGCGTATATCTAAGATACCCGCAATCCTAACCGACTCTGGTTATTTCCATTCACAACAAAATAGACATTGAAGGTACACCTTTAAAAAAAACCGGACATTGAACGCTCTCTTTCTCCTATGCATTTTTGGGATCTTCCCAATTCATTTTTGCAAATACTCTTGATGACGTGGTGGAAAAATGAGACCGTCTGACACGATCGGACCCAAACCCTGCCTCCTTAACCGGATATGGGTATGAGCCAATCCGGGTCAAGTAAGATTCAGGTTAACCCGACCTGATCCGGATAAAATCCGGGTCAGGTATGGGTTTGACCTGTCAACCCGGATGACCCGAATTCGACCCGGTTTACTTTCTCTCTATTTATATAAATTTTATAATAACTTCAACACATGATTGCAAGTGGAGTTTTGCTTATACGGTTTGAATTGTTGTTCTCTTCTTTAAAAGGTCTTGGATTCAATTATTTTTACATACAACTTATTAGTTACTTTTATTATTTTTATTAATAAATTGGTAAAGTTAATTATATTTTCATGCTGTCATCAGTGAGGCTTAAGCGACGAGCTGCTGGCAATTATGCAACACTTAATAAATTGACGAGGGCTCTTAATAAATAGCCGGATATCGAAAAAGGAGCAGTTGCGTGTAATTCAAATCTTAACCCGACGGGTGAACCCGAACCCGACCCGGGTATTTTTCGGGTCGGGTTAGGGTTTACCCCGATCTAGGTCGGGTCAAATCTGACCCGATAGGAACCCGACTTGACCCGACCCGACCCGTCTCCCCCCCACGGTCATATAATATGCACACCACAAATAGCCAACAACATTAGCAAGTCAAGACCAGGACTGTTGACATCGGGATGTGGCCCCTGCCTCGATTCTTCTAAGGGTATGTTCTTTTGTGAAGAATAGGGGTGGGAATGGGAATATGGACACTATTCCTGCACTATTCACCCTATTCCAAGTTTGTATTCCAATGGGTTGTTCTTTTGGGCGTGGAATAGAATCCTACGTGGCTATTCCAATTTGGTAATGATGAGCACTTTTGTATTCCAAGCTTTTTGCTTGGAATACGATGGAATCCTTGGGAATGGTAAGCCCCACTCTCTCATCTCTTTCTATCTCTCCCCTCCAACTCATCCCCTTTCCACTTTTTCATTCCAACTCTCCAATCCCAAAAGAACACAAGAATAGAATGTGGACCCCACTTTTTATTCCAAACCCCATTTTCCATACTCTATTCCACCAAAAGAACACAAAACTTCATTTTCTCTCTCCTTGGAATACAAACTTTCCCTTATTCCATTCTTCCCTATTCCAGCAAAAGAACAGGCCCTAACACTCAAATTAGAAGAGGAGACCGATATGGTGATCAATCTCAAATAATAAAATTTATAGTATAGAATGAGTAGTTACATTCTTTCTTGTTGCGATAAATTAAAATAGATTTGTTCGAAGAGATTTTAGTAATTGCACGTGAAGAGTATGCTTCTATTTGGCTGGGATGGCTTTGATCAGTATTGCCTTGAAGTTAACTATGTGAACTTTTTTCTAAGTTGGGCACATCAACCTTTTACTGAGTTGGGCCCATAGGCATGTGCCCGTGGGAGTTTTACCAAGATGTGCTCGTAAGCCTTTTCATGTGTTTGGCTTCTAGGCCAATTAGGTGATATACTACCATTAGTCCCTCATCGTGTCTGATTCAAGGGTTGCATATAGTTTGGCTCGGCTATACAATCGGAGGGTCCTCCCCTTCACGGGCTGATCGAGCTATACTGTAATGACCCAAGTGCCAGATACATTCGGGTATATATGTTTGTGTGATATACAGTGTGTATATGCATGTGTATAGTAACTACATGGTGTGTATAGTAAATAGTCTACCATATGCCTACTTGTACGACTATATGGGTGAATGTATGTCCATATGCATGTCTTATATGGATGCCTATGATAGCATGGAGAAGAGTGTCATGGATGCCTATATGGTTGAATATGTGTTTGTAGTGTATATAGTAGTGTATTGTATATAGAAAATATTGCCATTGTATTAAATATAATGCTGGTAAATAATGTTTAAGCTTGCTAGCATATAAATCATTTTCAAGTATATTTACACGCTCATTTACAAGAGACACATATAACATATGCTTATTCTTTAAAAAATCATGATCACGTACTAAGTCAGCGTATCTATCTTTGAGACATTTAAAATCTTGCATCAATGTGTTGTGTCCGTCATTATTGTGAATTAAGATACTATGTTGATTTTTCAAACATTCGTATTCATGCACAATAATGTCATAATCCGTTTTCAAAGATTTGTAGTTGCTCTCTAATTTTTTATTCCTCGTCCTAAAATTTTCAAACAGTATATAATTGTTCAAATGCATCTTAAAAAATAAATTCATCTTCAGAATCACTAACCTCAATGTCGTCTTGTTGATCCGCCATTAAACATATTTCATTTCGGAAGTTTTGTTTATTGCTCTCTTTAATCTTTTGTGTCTCCATGAGTCATTCTTCAATTTTGAGTTCTCCATATTTTTCTTCCAACATTTTCATGATTTGTTGTGCGGTGTTGACCTCTGCAACATCAGAAAACATGAGTATAATATGTTCATTACCTTGATGTTTGTTCCGTAGATATCATTCTGATCATTTGTCTAAGTGCTTGGTGAGATGGTGGGAGCTTTATATGGCTCTTGTAGGAATAGTCCCTGATATTTAGTACGCAAGCACAACTAATAAACATACAGGTAAAATAGAGCAACCAAGGTGACATAAAGAAATTGGTAACGCAGTTCGGTGCGCACACCTATATCTGCAGGGCCTCGTCCAGAAAATCAAATAACTCCACAAGTATTAATGATTACAAACACCAATACCACGTATTACTAAGGGGAATAATCTCCCCCTCAACACACACCATTAGGGGTGATCTCAATCAACCCTGTAGAGTAATTTGCGCAAGCTCCCTTTACGTGCAAGATCCCCTTGCTAAACTGACAAAGATCAACTCCCTGGATCCCTTACCTCTGTAGTCGTCAGCCTCCTCCCGGAGCTCCTTGCAGCTTTCGTAAAAGCTGTTGTCGAAGTAGTTAGACCCTAGCCACCAATCTTCATCCTCCTTTTAAACGAACTCTCCCCCTCAATTATGGAGCCGTTAAAGGAAGTAAACTCAATCGAATCTGGGAAGATTGGCAGTCCACAATTAACGAAGCCCCACTAGGAAATTGGTTTCAGCAAATCTTCTAAAAATAACAATAACCATAAGTGGGTGAAAAACATTCTCTCTCTACAACTGTCTTAGTAGAGACGAGAGCTATTCGACCCCGACAGAATTTACGACGATTCTTCAGTTGACAGAAAAACTCCCAAACTGTAGAAGGAAATAACAACAACCAGAAAACCTCCCTTCTACAATACGCTCAGGCTTGAACTACATCTCAAAAGCCTGATACAGCATGTTGAACATTATTTTCAACATAATGTTCAACACATTATACAACATTCTCCATACCACATGCTGAGAACTGACATATGAATCCTTTATGCCACTAATGACAACATAGCCATATACGTATGACCTAACAATCTCCTCCTTTGGATTTTAGTGGGACAATCAAGAATAAACACAGTCGAGAACAAGATGAAGGACATACTGGAGAGTAGCATAGTTATAGTAGATGATGAAGAAATCATACAGATGATATTGCAGTGAGACAACATTCACCCGCAAGACAACGACCCAACACTCAGCACACCACAGAACCACACCACCACAAAGTTCCAAGGCATAATAACACCCATATACTCCCCCTTTGGGCCACAAAAAGAACAAGAAACAAAGAACATACCTTACTAGGTACCACTTCCTGAAGATAGTTTGCATTTAAGCTGTGAAAGTCTGTCCTGAAGCAGAAGCTTGTGAGATTCGAGTAATACTTTCTGACTTGGAAGAAGGACCAGCTGATCATCCACATTCTGCACAGCTTTTTCAAGCACCAAAAGGTCCTCCATGATAATAGACTGTCCGTCCACTAAGCCAGATGCAGATGAAAGCTCCTTGTCAGCGGAAGTAGATGCAGATGGAGGAGAAAATGGAGAGGTAGGGACAAACTTCTGAGGAGATGGGGGAGACAATAGATATATCATCTAGTTTCCCTGCCACAGACTTGGCAGTAAAACTGATCCCCTTACACGCTGAAGCAAGCTCAGTAAGAGCAGGGACAATCCGCTGAGAGAAGAGCACCATGTAAATAAGGGAGGAATGTGGAAAAGAAGACGAAGGTGCTGAGGAATCCGAAAGAGATAGAATGGAGTCGAAGATGATACGTCCGAGATTGAATGTCTTCTTGGTCCCAGCAGCAAAGATCATCTTGCACATTGTCTTAATGACTACAGACATATTAGTGGTGGGTAGCCAGTTCCTAGTATCAATTCGATAAAGCAAGAAGTATTTCGTTGTCAAAGCAGATGATGGGAAGCAAAAAGTCTTGGGCCAACTCTTGTACTGTCCCCTGTGACAGTCCTCACAAATAGATCATAGTCATCACCAATAGAGTTCCCAAAAGCAGGCAGAGTCTGAGAGCAGGGCCACTTCAGGAATTTTTTCAACAAGGATGGGGAGAAAGAGACTACTTTTCCCCGAATATAGGCTCTGAATGCCCATCTAGACAAAGAATCTCATGAGGATTTAGATAGATTGCAATAAAATTTCCGAACCAAGACAGGATAGAAAGTCTTGAAGCAACTAGCTGCATGAAGTAGATTGATCCCCTTAAGGAATAATACGAACTGTGTCTTTGCAAAGGAGGATAGGGCTAGAGATTTTTCACCAAGAATGGATCTATCAGAATATGAGGACCATCTCTTTTTGCAGGATATGTCAAAGAATGACTTGGACATAGCATCAGATGCAGAAAATGGAGATAGGTGAGGAGAACCTGAGGAGCCATCCACCTTGGACTTCTTAGATGGAGATGGAGTATCCAATCTGGATGGAGCTGCACGCTTACTACGAGAGCCAGATCTTGATTTGCATGTGGGAGGGGTATCAGATCCACAGCAGGAGAGGCAACTACTGAGTCTCCTTCTACTGGCACACCAGTCTTCTCTTCAACAACATATGGTCCAAAATTTAATGCAACATTGTCACTGGGTCCAACATTGACACTGAGTTCAACATTTGATACAGAATCCACATCAGGCATAGCTATAGTGTCATTTCCTTGGATCATACTTGGAACATCAACTAGGGCATCTTCTTCATAAGCATAATATATATGCGATACCGATGGACAACTTGGTTCTACCATCATTGGAGTTCCTCCAACATGAGTACCTTCTATCATATCATCAGGTACCTCAGCTTCTACACCCACATCAGTCATGACAATCTCTCCTGTTTTAGCTGCTAAATCTACCATATCAGATACCTCAGCCACAACATGGATATTATGATCAACATTCATTGCTGCAGACACTTGAGGTTGATCCTTGTCAAGACAGACACCACTGCCATGACCAATATGATCCTCACTAGACACTACACTACCCATAGGATTAACACGGCCATCACAACCTTCAGCAACACCCTCCACATAACTAGAATCAACACCATCATCAACATCCGGACGGGGCTTTTCTGTAGACATGGAGGACTCAGAATCAGAGATCTCCACTACTACTATTTCTGAAATTCTCACAGAAGATCTTCTTAGATTCCAGGTTTTAAGAATGATTTTGTCAGGCACTTCCACACTAATCAACTTGCCACGCACTCTTTTTAATATAAGCGGGTCAATACGAACTTCAGAAAGATCCAACCACAAGGGATCCAATTTTTGCCATGTCCTTCGGAGGTGCCAAAACCAATCTTGAACAGTGACTGGATGAGAAAACTGTTCATCTTCTTCAAACTCCGATAAAGGAGGTTTGATCGATAGAAGAGGAATATCAAAAATTGGGGAAAAACTACTACTGCCGAATTCGAAGAGGAGCAGAATGCATGTAATTACGAGACATTGGGGATGAAGTGAGAGGAGAATTACCAACCGGCGAGACCCTAGAGACACGAGGAACCGTCTCCCTTTCGTTTAACCTGAGAAGATGAAGACGAAGATGTAGTTCTCTGAGATGATGCGGCCTGACGAGAAGAACGAAGAGGGTTCTGAGGGGATTTCTGGCTCTGATCGCGACCCATTTGATGAAAGGAGACATGAAATTTCTCCACAGGAAAGAAATCAAGAGCCCTAAGATCACTTTGGAACTTTTGAAATAAACTTGAGAAGCGATGAGCGCCGAGAGAGAAAAACCCAAGAAAAATAAAGGCTGGGCAAGTATAAAATAGTGCCTACCACAAGAGTCTACTCAGTACCCCCTTTATGTTGCAACATAACGTGTAACATTATGTACAACATAATGTGCAACATTAAATACGACACAGCCCAAGAGCTTATCGCAATTCTTCAAATCTACTGGAGTCCAAGGGTTTAGTAAAGATGTCAGCTAATTGGCTGGTAGTTTCAACATACTGCATGGCTAGAACCTTCTTCTCAACCAGTTCTCTGATGAAATGATGTCAAATGTCTATATGATTGGTTCTGGAATGTTGGACGAGATTCTTGGATATATTGATGGCACTCTGGTTGTCACACAAAATAGTCAAGACATCTTGCTCCATACCATAATCTGTCAGCATCTGTTTCATCAATAGGAGTTGTGTGCAACAACTTCCTGTAGCAATATATTCGGCCTCGGCAGTGGATAGGGAGATAGAATTCTGTTTCTTGTCGTACCAAGAAACATGATTATTTCCCACGTAGAAGTATCCTCATGTGGTACTTTTTTTGTCATCTGCATTTCCTGCCCAATCAGCATCACTGTCGCCTGAGAATAAGGTATTAGTGTCCTTAGTATACCAAATACCATAGCTGTCCCGCTGACATATCTTATTATATGTTTAACTGTAGTAATATGAGATTCTTTAGGACAAGCTTGGTAGCGTGCACAAACCCCAACACTGAAACTAATATCTGGCCTGCTAGCTGTCAGATACATTAAACTCCCTATCATACTTCTGTATAATGTGACCTCCACTGATTTCCTACCATCATCCTTAGAAAGCTTTTCACTTGTGGACATAGGGGTGCGAACTTACCGAGCATTTTCCAGGCCAAACCTCTTAACAAGATTTTTAGCATATTTACTTTGAGAGATGAACAAACCATCACTAGATTGCTTTATCTGAAGTCCAAAAAACATGTTTAATTCACCAACCATGCTCATCTCGAACTCTTTCTGCATGAGGGCAATGAATTCACGCACCAGCTGTTGTGAAGTGGAGCTGAATACTATATCATCCACATAGATCTAAGCAACAATAACAGCTGACCTGGTTCTTTGAACAAATAATGTCTTGTCAGCTCCCCCTCGTTCATAGCCTTTTTGGATAAGATACTTGGTCAACCTCTCGTACTAAGCCCTTGGCGCTTGCTTCAGACTATAGAGAGCCTTCTTCAATCGGTAGACATGGTTTGGAAGAAATGGATCTTCAAACCCCTTCAGTTGTTCGACATACACCTCTTCATTCAATATCCCATTCAGAAAAGCGCTCTTCACATCTATCTGATGAGGCTTGAAATTGAAAATGCAGGCAACTGCCAAGAGAAGTCTGATAGATTCCAGCAGAGCTATATGTGCAAACGTCTCATCAAAGTCAATGCCCTCAACATGAGTGTAGCCTTGAGCCACCAGACGAGCCTTGTTACTGATGGAAATTGAAGTCCACCCCAAGTGATTTTGATGATGAGCACACCAAATGAAAGCTTAGTGTACTAACTACACTACACTTAAGATGTGCAGAATTTGCGAAGCTCTACTCATACTCAAAGAAGCACACTTCAACGCTCAAAGACAAAGACGAATATGACTAAACTCAAGTGATGAAGATCAAGCTCAAACAGAACAAAAAGCACAAAGAGAAGCTCGCTTTCGCTTCACCAAATTGATCAAACTTCCGAAGACATGTTCTGAGTCCATAGTGAGTGTGTCGTGTCTTTTTAGGGTATTTGTTAAAGCCATATCAAATAGACAAAAAAACACACACACAAACAATTTCGAAAATACTTTTAATTATCTTCAAAATATTTTCGAGAGCTTTTTTCTAGTCACTCCATAATTTTCGTAGTGAAACTCCACGCACCCTGGAGTTAACTACTCGTCTGACTAGAAGAGCAGCCGGAAAAACTCCTCTGGGAGTCGACTACCAAAAGTAGGGAGTCGACTACCTGTCAGAGATCAAGAACTCCTGGAACTCTCTGGGAGTCGACTACCTATATGAGGGAGTCGACTACCAACTGTAAATTTCAGACGTTTTTTGAATTTGAATTTTGAAATCCTTTGAGCAATTTACTCCGTAATTTTTGGACAAAAGTCAAACGAAATTTGAAATTCAAATCTCAGTTTTTCCCTATAAATAGAGCTAAATTCTTTGATGAAAAACACAACATTGAAAATCAATCTATTGTGAAAACTCTCTTGAATTCAAAGCTCTCATTTTTTTTCTCTCTTGCCAATTTGATTTTATTTGATCTTGCAATACTTTCTTACAAATTCTTTTGAAGATCATACTCTTATTTTTATTGGCTAAAACGTTTTCAAAATCCTTACTATTATTCTCTTTAATTTTTATTTAAAGGATTTTTGAAAAGATCTAGATCACAAAGAATTTCTCTCGTATCTTTGTGTGATCTAGACTATCATTATATCAAGCCACTACACAAATTTGTCAAAACTTTGATTGGCTATAGAATCGGGTGTATAAACCAATCTCCATCATTTAGTGTGGTGTATTGGATAAATTCTCATTGTGTTGATTGTTGGAACACTAGACAAGTCTAGTTGTTGCCAGTTGGAAAGTCCTCGGTTTGTGAGGCAAGAGTAAATCCTAGACAAGTCTAGGTATTGTGGTTGGAAATCCTGGTTGAGACTAGGTACTTGTATTTGCCAAGGCAGATAGTGGAAATCTCGTACCGGATTGGTCGGGGACTGGACGTACCCGGGTTGCGGGGAACCAGGATAAAAATCCTTTTTGTTTGCGATTGTTTTCTGTGATTTGTTATCTTTCTTGTACAAGCATTCCTTACTTATTAAATGTTCATCTGTGTAATTCATTGTTAACTTATTGTAAAGATTGTCTCTTTAATTTCCGCTGTGTATAAATCTATTTGTAAAGATCTATTTGTCAAAGTTATATTTATCTGATCTTAATCCAATCTCTTTCATATTCTTGTTAAGATTGTTTTGTTGATTAAGAACCAAGCGTAGATCACTCTACTTGGTTTCTTAGGCAACATTAGAAGGAATTTATTTGTGTTAATATCGTTGAGCGAAAAAGTTTACTATATACACAACACTATTCAACCCCCCTTCTATTGTTGTTTGCCATCCACATGATCCAACACTTGGTATCAGAGCAAGGCTACAAAAGTGATGGCGTCAACATCTTTTCACTCTGAAGGACTGAATACCATGCGACCACCTCTATTCAACGGAACCAACTACGCTAGCTGGAAGATCCGAATGAAGACTCACCTAGAGTCATTAGACATTGAAGCTTGGACTATTACCAAAGTCCCGTACATCGCACCCACCGACGTTGAGTTTGGGAAATGGTCTGTTGACGACAAGAAGAGAGCTAATCTCAATGCAAAAGCAATGAATGCTCTATTTTGCGCTGTTACAGGAAATGAGTTCAATCGAGTCTCCCAATGTGAGACATCACATCAAATATGGCATACTCTTCAGGTAAGTCACGAAGGAACTGAAAAGGTAAAAGAATCTCGCATAAACGTTTTACATTCAAAGTTCGAATCTTTTAAAATGGAAAAAGGAGAGAGTATCACCGATGTGAATACTCGTTTTACTAATATTACGAATGAGCTTGCAGGACTAGGAAAGAAACTTTCCGAGTATGAACAGGTAATGAAGATACTAAGATCCCTCCGAACCGAGTGGAAGGGAAAGACTACGGCCATTCGAGAAGCCCATAATGTGAAAGACCTCACCATCGAAGAACTAATGGAAAATCTCATGGCATATGAGATTGAGCTTAAAGAAGACAAGAAAATCGAAGAAAAGCCAAAGAAGAAGAATCTTGCGTTCAAAGCACAAGAGGAAGATTCCGACTACACGGACAAAGAAGACCATATCGCGTTCATATCAAAGAACTTTAAAGAGTTCATCACTAGTAAGTATGGAAAACGATCTTTTAGACCCACTAACGGTATTATTTGTTTTGGTTGCAATAAACCAGGGCATGTAAAGAGAGACTGTCCATTGGAGAGAAACAACCATGATTCCAGAGATCGTGGGAAGAACAAAGACAATAATGAGAGGTGAAACAATGTAAGAAACAAGTTTCGACGACCAAAGAAAGAAGCTTATACAGCCTTCGACCAAAGCGACGAATCTTCATCCGATGAATCCTCAGAAGAAGATAATGATGAAAGAAAAGAGACGGCACACATGTGCTTCATGGCATCTACATCCTCCAAGGTAAGCTCGCATCATGATTCATCTAGCGACAATGATTCATCGTCAAGCGATGATGAAGACCTGGACTATAGGGGAGCATATAAGGAGCTATGTAAAATGCATGAAAAGCTCATTAAAGAACATATAAAAACACTTAGAAATATCAAAAGAGATACTAAAGAAAAAGAAGAAGTCATTAAAGAAAATAGTCTTCTTAAAGAAAAGAATGATCGTCTGCAAAAAGATATTTCACTAGTAAATGAAAAAGTTGAACATCTAAATAAGCTTCTCGTATCTGTCAAAGATAAATACGACGCTACGATGAAAATTATTGAGAATTTTAACAAAGGAAAATGGAAGCTAGATAGTATAATAGATAATCAAAAAGCTTCATCTAGCAAAACTGGACTCGGCTATGATTCACATCATACCAAGCAACGGGTTAAGCATACTAGGATGCATCATGCTAACGATAATGTTTTGAGCATCTGGGTACCAAAGAGATTATCTGATCAGCGAAAAGAAAGGTACGCTACTAACTTTGTTCAACAAATTCATTTTAACAAAAATTATAAATATGTTGTTCATGAAGGAACTAAACCGTATTGGGTTTGGCTTCCTAAAGACTAACTCCTCGGACTCAAAACCAAAGAGTACCATAAAACGCTTATTTTTTTCAGGTACTCTAAAAGGAGGAAAACAATGAAGAAATTTCAAAAAGTCAAAACGGCTGAATCAGAACAAAAGTTTTTTTTAAAATTATTATATATATATATATATTTAAATGTGTTGTAATGAGTTAATATGTGTATATGATTGTGTTTTATTCTTAAAATATTTTTTTCAGAAAGCACACTCAACCTGGATCAAAATCTCCCCGGGATGAGAAAACGACTCAACCCAGCAGGGAGTCGACTACCTACAGGAGGGAGTCGACTACCCGTGCGAAAATTTTCTGGGTTGCTCTTTTTTTTGACTAACTCCTAATGGGTTCTATTGAGTGGATGGGTCAAGATCCGTTAAGACAACTTACCCAATAAGCCTAAAACTCATCCTAGCCATCCAAAACTTGATCTAAAGGCCCTCTATTCTCCCCATCTCTTCAATCAAACAAACAAAACCCCAAGAAAACCCTAGAGGTAGCCGACTACCCCCCTTTCTCCTCCTCATCTCTTGATTTCTCACCTTGGTGCTTGGACTTTTGGAGCTATTTTCTCATCCTCCTCCAAAATTACTCAAGGTAAAATTTTTCTTACTCCATGATCTTTTATTAATTCATCTCTCTTGGTTATCTAGTAGTGTAAGAATGTTGTTTTTTTTTCTTTTACTCTATCTAGATGTCTATCAAGGGGATTTTCTCCAAGAAGAGGAAAACTACTACAGAAGTTGATTCTGAAAAAGAAACTATCCTACCCTATCTTTTCAAATCAACTACCTATGAGCATTTTGTTAAGATCTCAAAGAAACCAATCTTGCATGAACGATTTGTCAAACTTCACGATGTCATCAATTATGGTATTGACAGTCCGTTAGATTTTCAAAACTTAGCAAACTTGTTCTCTTCTGAAAATGTGTACCTTTGTTATCCTAGGCTTGTTCATCTTTTCTATGCAAACATGGACTATGATCTTGTGAAAAGTCGTTTCATAACAAAAGTTCTTGATACTAAACTTGCTATAACTGTCAAATCCCTAGGAGAAGCCCTAGGAATCTCATACTCCGGTATGATTCTTGACAAAATCGAAATGACTGATGAGAACATTCCAGAAAGAATGTATTTGCCCGGTAGACACTTTCAAACCAAACTTCCATGTAACAATCTTCGCTATCCGGCAAGGATCTTGGCTAATATATTATCTTATAACATAACTCAAAAGTCTGGGAGCCATGCAATCCTATCTGAGAAACAAGCTAAGTGTATCTATGCCATCCTAGGTAACATTCGTATTAATTGGGCCAAAGTGATTATGGATTCTATCCTAGCCTCATCTTCTTCTGATAGACCCTCCTCCACTCTTTCTCATGGGCACTATCTTACTATATTATTCATTAGCTACAATGTGCCACTGGATCATGAAACATCTATTCTAGAATCTGCTCGTGTCTTTGATGTACATGCTCTTGGGAGAATGAATCTCCATCATGACCTTGATGAAAATGTCTCTGAAGAACAAATTGCTGCCGAAGGAGGATCATCATCCTCAAGGCGAGGTAAGAAAGTTGTCATTTCAGATTCAGAAGAAGAAGGAGAAGAAGAAGAAAAAGGAAGCGGAGAAGAAGAAGAAGAAGAAGAAGTTCCAGCCTACATCCTTGAACTTCAGGAAATGCTTCTGAAGAAGATTGGAAAATTGAAGATCTCACAAGAGAAAGGATTTGAAGATCTCAATCAAAAGGTGGACGACCTCAAGGAGATCATCGTGAAAAGCAATAAGATGACTGAGGAAACACTTGTTATGATCCTTGAAGAGATCAAGGAACTGAAGAAGAACAACGGTCATCCTTAGCTTCATGAACTTAGCTTCATAAACAATGGTTCTCTTTCAAAACAATGATTCTCTAAAAACTATGGCTTGTAATAACTTTTATCGTGTGATGCTAGCTATTATGAAATTATCTACTATGCAATACTTAGTTGTTCCTATGAACTAACATCTCCCTTGCAGGCATATGAAATTGAATTCCTCTCCTAATTATTTTATGTTCTGTAGAAATTATTTCTTTGTTTTTGTTGATGACAAGGGGGAGAAAAATATTTGAAATGCAAAAATGAAATTATATGAATTGTATTGCTAAACAGCTTCGATGCAGGGGGAGAACCCCATCAAAGCAGGGGGAGTAAGTATACTTAAATATTTTCATCTTTAACTTACTTCATTTTTTTTTTCATTTGGGTGTCATCACCAAAAAGGGGGAGAGTGATGGAAATTGAAGTCCACCCCAAGTGATTTTGATGATGAGCACACCAAATGAAAGCTTAGTGTACTAACTACACTACACTTAAGATGTGCAGAATTTACGAAGCTCTACTCATACTCAAAGAAGCACACTTCAACGCTCAAAGACAAAGACGAACATGACTAAACTCAAGTGATGAAGCTCAAGCTCAAACAGAACAAAAAGCACAAAGAGAAGCTCGCTTTCGCTTCACTAAATTGATCAAACTTTCGAAGGCATGTTCTGAGTCCATAGTGAGTGTGGCGTGTCTTTTTAGGGTATTTGTTAAAGCCATATCAAATAGACAAATACACACACACACAAACATTTTCGAAAATACTTTTAATTATCTTCAAAATATTTTCGAGAGCTTTTTTCTAGTCACTCCATAATTTTTGTAGTGAAACTCCACGCACCCTGGAGTTAACTACTCGTCTGACTAGAAGAGCAACAGGAAAAACTCCTCTGGGAGTCGACTACCAAAAGTAGGGAGTCGACTACCTGTCAGAGATCAAGAACTCCTGGAACTCTCTGGGAGTCGACTACCTATATGAGGGAGTCGACTACCAGCTGTAAATTTCAAACGTTTTTTGAATTTGAATTTTGAAATCCTTTGAGCAATTTACTCCGTAATTTTTGGACAAAAGTCAAACGAAATTTGAAATTCAAATATCAGTTTTTCCCTATAAATAGAGCTAAATTCTTTGATGAAAAACACAACATTGAAAATCAATCTATTGTGAAAACTCTCTTGAATTCAAAGCTCTCATTTTTTTTTCTCTCTAGCCAATTTGATTTTATTTGATCTTGCAATACTTTCTTACAAATTCTTTTGAAGATCATACTCTTATTTTTATTGGCTAAAACGTTTTCAAAATCCTTACTATTATTCTCTTTAATTTTTATTTAAAGGATTTTTGAAAAGATCTAGATCACAAAGAATTTCTCTCGTATCTTTGTGTGATCTAGACTATCATTCTATCAAGCCACTACACAAATTTGTCAAAACTTTGATTGGCTATAGAATCAGGTGTATAAACCAATCTCCATCATTTAGTGTGGTGTATTGGATAAATTCTCATTGTGTTGATTGTTGGAACACTAGACAAGTCTAGTTGTTGCCAGTTGGAAAGTCCTCGGTTTGTGAGGCAAGAGTAAATCCTAGACAAGTCTAGGTATTGTGGTTGGAAATCCTGGTTGAGACTAGGTACTTGTATTTGCCAAGGCAGATAGTGGAAATCTCGTACCGGATTGGTCGGGGACTGGACGTACCCGGGTTGCGGGGAATCAGGATAAAAATCCTTTTTGTTTGCGATTGTTTTCTGTGATTTGTTATCTTTCTTGTACAAGCATTCCTTACTTATTAAATGTTCATCTGTGTAATTCATTGTTAACTTATTGTAAAGATTGTTTCTTTAATTTCCGCTGTGTATAAATCTATTTGTAAAGATCTATTTGTCAAAGTTATATTTATCTGATCTTAATCCAATCTCTTTCATATTCTTGTTAAGATTGTTTTGTTGATTAAGAACCAAGCGTAGATCACTCTACTTGGTTTCTTAGGCAACATTAGAAGGAATTTATTTGTGTTAATATCGTTGAGCGAAAAAGTTTACTATATACACAACACTATTCAACCCCCCTTCTAGTGTTGTTTGCCATCCACATGATCCAACAGTTACGAGTGACAATGACTTTCTCATCGGTTTTATTCTTAAATATCCACTTTGCCCCAATGACATTTAACCCTTTCGGTCTCTCAACTAGACACCAGACATCATTACGTTGAAACTGATTCAGCTCTTCTTGCATAGCTAACACCCAGAAATCATCAAGAAGTGCTTCTTTCACATTTTTTGGTTCAACAATTGAGAGAAAGCAAATGTACCTGACAAGATCACGATAGTTGACTTGGCTAGTACCTCTTGTATGAAGACTATCTTGAATATCACCAATAACAAGTTCAAGAGGATGGTTCCGTAAGATGTTAGTGATCCCTCTAGAGGAGTGAGTATCATTTCCCTCCGACAGTGGTTCCTCTACGAATGTTGAACCATGTGTTACAACATTTTGTTCAACATTACCTTATGTTGTATCGCATGTTGTAACATTTTGTTCAACACAGTCTTCATCATCAGCGCCTTCCTCATGAGGAGTTGCCCCTTCACTTATAACAGCTTCTCCCTGATCAAAGTCGTCTACAACAACATTAATTGACTCCATCATGACATTTGTATGATGATTCAGCACCCTGAATGCCCAGCTAATTGTGGAATATCCAAGAAATATCCCTCTGTAGCTCTTAGCATCAAACTTTTTCCTAGGGGTCTGATCATGCAAGATGTAACATTTGCTTCCGAAGATATGAAAGTAAGATACATCAGGTTTTTTACCTTTCCGGATCTCATAGGGAGTTTTCTCCGTTCTGGGTCTGAGATACACTCTATTTATAGTGTAGCATGCAGTGTTGATAGCCTCTGCCCACCATCTAGCACTGACGTCCCTGGCATTCAGCATCACGCACGCCATTTCTTGTAGGGTATGATTTTTTCCTTTCAACCACTCCATTCTGTCGAGGGGTCTTAGGGGCAATTCGTTGTGCTTCACAGAAGTCAGCAAGGAGTGATTCTCAAACTCCTTGCCATGGTTACTTCGAATCCTGACAATCTTCCCAATGATATCTCCTTTCTCAGTCTGAAGATGGGTGCATAGCTTCTTGAAGGCATCAAATGTGTCTGACGTCTCCTTAAGAAAATATACCCAAGTTAACCGTGAGAAATCGTCAACACAAACATAGATGTATTTCTTACCTCCTATGCTAACTTCTGTTGTGGGTCCGATCAGATCCATGTGTAGCAGCTCCAAGTACTTAGACGTGGTGATTGTCTGAAGTTGTCTATGGCTAGTCTTCTTTTGTTTTCCTAGTTGACAAGGACCACATACACCTTCTCTTTTCTTGTTTATGGTCGGTATCCCATGAACAGCTTCCACTTTGGCTATCTTCATCAAGGTCTTGTAGTGAGATGCCCTAGCTTTTGGTGCCACTGCTCAGAGACATCAATAGTTACACTGAGGCAATTGTTAGTTTCCTGAAGTAAATAGCAATTGTCAGCAGATCCTTTCCCAGTCAGAATACAAGCTCCGGCTTCATTGAGAACCACACACTTATTTTTAGTAAACTGAACGAAGCGACCTTGGTCGCACAATTGGCTTATGCTAATAAGATTTTCCTTCAAGTCTTCCACATGCATCACATCTTTTAGAGTAATAGATCCCGCCATCTTTAGCTCTCCCTTCCCAATGACTTTTCTCCTTTGACCATCACCAAAAGTAACATGACCTTTGTTGCCAGATGTATACTCAGTAAGGAGACTCCGATTACCAGTCATGTGTCGGGAGCATCCACTGTCGAAGTACCACATGTTTTCGCAAAAAGCAATCATTGAGGTGTAAGCAACCAAACTGAACAGTTCAGATTTCCTTACCCACTTTTTCGTGAGACCTTTGCTAGGATGTCCATTGTTTCTTCCTTCACGCTGATGCCTCATACGACTAAAACAATTCCTGTCTGTGTGCCCTATAAGCTGACAGTAATTACACATGGGATGCCTAGATGTTGCACTCCTCTTCTACTTCAACTTCTGATCACTTTGCTTGAAGTGCCTCATCTTTTTCCGATCTTCAGTAACAGGAACATGTCTTTTCTTAGGTGCACGAAGATAGCCTCCTCTGTTGTACCCTACACCTGTACGATCTCCTCAGACTTTCCCCATGTTCAGAATGTCGTCGATCTTTGCCTTCCCGAAGTTCCACTTGTTGAGGATGTTTTCTACCTTCTTGGCTCTGAGAAGCGTTCTCCTGAGTTGGCTCTCAAGATTCCTGAGATTGAGCTCAGTCTTCAATAGTTTAGCCCTAACCTCGTCCTTTTCACCTTTCAGTCTGACATTTTCTTTCTTCAAGGATTTGTTGATCTCACAAATCTTCATCCAATTAGTGAACATAGTTTGATAGGCTGATCGAATATCATCTTCACTAACCTCCTCATCACTACCTGCTTCTGAACCAGAGTTACTGTCAGATGTTGTACTATATGTTGTAACATTCTTTCTGACATTCCCAAGTTTATTCTCCAATGTTGTACATGTTGTGACAAGACTCGGCCCAACATAACTGGAGGTGTCACAATCGGATTGATCATCAAGAATAGATGTAAATGCAACCTAATTGCTGATGATGTCCTCATCTCCAGCACTTCCTTCGGAATCCTCATCACTCTAAGTACTCTAGGTACTGGATAATGATTTTTCTTTCTGTTTTTTGAGACTATTTGCACATTCAGCTTGTATATGACCAAATCCCTCACACTCCCTGCACTGTATTCCCTTGCCTTTGCTCTTTGGTTCATACTTCTGTACGGGACGACTGATAACATTTCCTGTAGTGTGGAGATTCGGTCGTGTTTCCTTGCAGATCTGAAATTCTGGCCCCTGTTGCTGATCTTCCTCATCATCCTGCTAAAGTTCTTAGTTAACAGAGCGATGTCATCTTCAAGTTCCAATTCATTCTCTGCCTTTGGTGCTTTACTAGCTTCCACCTTTAGAGCCACTCCTTTGTCTCTTTTTTTTCTTCAGATTCATTTCGTAGGTCTGAAGGGACCCCATTAGTTCATCCAATCTCATATTAGATGTGTTCCTCACTTCTTCAATACCCGCAATCTTTGCAAAGAACTTGTCAAGTAGAGATCTCAGAGTTTTCTCAACCAACTTCTTTTGAGAGAACTTCTTCCCCAATTGGAATGCCTGATTTATTATATCACGTAGTCTTCCATTGAACTCAGTCACAGTTTCATCATCATTCATTTTGAGATTTTCAAATTAAGAGGCAAGCATTTGGAGTTTAGAGGCTTTTACTGTTCTAGTCCCTTCATGAATATTCTGAAGAATATCCCATGCTTCCTTTGCATACTCACTTGTAGAAATTAACTTGAACTGCTCTTCATCCACTGCAGTAAAGATATCATTCACGGCCTTTGATTTTTCCAGAGCTGATCGATCTTCTTTGGGACTCCAGTCTTTAGCCAGTTTGAAGTGTTCCTTTCCTTCTTTTTCATCTTGAACTGGAGGATTCCATCCTTCTATTGTGGCCACCCAAGCCTTCTCATCGAGAGACTTGATAAACGCGCACATCCGAGACTTCCAGTAAGTGTAGTTAGTACCAGTGAGCAGCGGAGGCCGTGTCACGGATGCACCTTCCTTCGTATTCATGGATAGCATACTAAAACACAGGATCAGACCCACTTTGACAACACAAAGTAGCACGGATGACCTGCTTTGATACCAATTGATATTTAGTACGCAAGCACAACCAATAAACACACAGATAAAATAGAGCAACCAAGGTGACACAACGAAATTGGTAACGCAGTTTGGTACGCATACCTACATCTGCGGGGCCTCGCCCAGAAAATCAAATAACTCCACTAAGTATTAATGATTACAAACACCAATACCACGTATTACTAAGGGGACCAATCTCTCCCTCAATACACACCGTTAGGGGTGATCTCAATCAATCCCGTGGAGTAATTTGCACAATCTCCCCTTGCTAAACTGACAAAGATCAACTCCCTTGATCTCCTACCTCTGTAGTCGTTAGCCTCCTCCCGGAGCTCCTTGCAGCTTTTGCAAAAGTTGTCATCGAAGTCGTTAAACCCTATCCGCCAATCTTCATCTTCCTTTTAAACGAACTCTCCCCCTCAATTATGGAGCTGCTAAAGGAAGTAAACTCAATTGAAATTGGGAAGATTGGCCGTCCACAATTAACGAAGCCCAGCTAGGAAATTGGTTTCGCCAAATCTTCTAAAAACAACAATAACCATAAGTGGGTGAAAAACATTCTCTCTCTGCAACTGCCTTAGTAGAGACGAGAGATATTCGATCCCAACAGAATCTACGACGATTCTTCAATTGACAGAAAGACTCCCAAACCGTAGAAGGCAATAACAACAACCAGAAAACCTCCCATCTACAATACGCCCAGGCTTGACCTACATCTCAAAAGCCTGATACATCATGTTGAACATTATGTTCAACATGATGTTCAACACATTATACAACATTCTCCATACCACACGCTGAGAACTGACATATGAATCCTTTGTGCCACTAATGACAACATAGCCATATACGTATGACCTAATAGTCCCCATTCAAGGTTGGTTGCTTGATGAACACCTCTATCTTCCTCTTTCATATCCGAAAATTTGTTCTATCGAAGTGAGGAGGTGCGCCAATGGAATGACCAGATCTAAACTTGTCTGTTGATGCCATCGCCTTAGCCAAGCTCTGATACCAAGTATATGATCCCTATGGATGTCAGACACCACTAGAAGGGAGGTTGAATATGTTGTCAAATAATATAAACGTTTTCGATTAATATAAGTCCTTTTAAATTGTTGCTTAAGTCTCAGATGAGAGTTACCTCAAATGTACTTAATCAACACAAATATTATTTGCATGTAAAAATGTTAGTCACATCGGAAATAAAATAGTACAAGAAATATTAAATAATGAGTCAGAGAGAAATGATCACAGCGCAGACACATAGATTTTATCTTGGTTTGGCCTAAACTTGGCCTACGTCCAGTACCCGACTCCCTTTGGGATTTAATCAACTATTGCAACAAGTAATACATGCACCTAGCTTCCCTTGCTAGGAATTTTCAATGCACACACCTAGTTACAGCCAACTAGGATTTCCAACACTAATTTCCTTTATAACACGGGAATTACAAAACTCAAGTCTTCTCCAAAGAATTTACAATAGATATGAAATTGAGTACAAGATTTCCTACAGGCCAATGGTATATAAGTGTGAAACGCGGCTTTAGAAAATCTGAAGCTTTTGATTAAATAAATGATATAGAAAAAACACGATTTAATCAAATGGTTGTCTTGAAAACTGATCTTAATAATGTTGCACTTGGGCTTTTAGAGATCAAATATTCAAGATTTTAATCTTTGAAAAAAATATGAATTTATAACACAAAGATTAAAACAATAGACTTGTAATTTGAATCTCAAAGAAGAAAGCTTTAAGCTTGGAGATCAAATAAAACAAGTACTATTGAAAGGCTAAAATGAAACTGAAAATGATCTTATAAATTTGCACAAGAAAATTAAAATCAGTAGCATTTAACGAAGAACAGAAAATAGAGCTTTTGAGAACTTTTTAGCAAAAAATAGATTTCTTTTCAATAAGAATTGTTGTGTATAAAAAATCTGAAGTCATAGATATTTATAGAGAATTATTAGCACAAAATCAACTTAAAATCAGCTAGAAATCTGCTCAAAAAGTCTCCTCTAACGGCTAGTAAACAATTAGTTTAAATTCAAATAAAACTGCTAAATTTGTCATAGTTGACCCGGATAGTTGACTATTTTTTAAAATAGTTGGCTATTATTTTGACAGAGAGTTTTGAATAAAATCCACCTGCCAGTATTTGGCTATTTCTTGATATAGGAGTTTTTATACTTAAAACACTTGAAAATATTTTATAAAAAATATTTTAAAGTACTATATGGTTCACTGATATGCTCCTATTTTACAGGTTTTATCGCATATTTTCATGACACATTTTACCCTCCAAACCCCCATGTTATACGCTTTTGTGCTATTATTTGGAACAATATGACTTTCGGAGCGTTTATTTCCATTTCAGGGATTTGGAGTGATTTTGGAGCAATTTGGAGTCAATAAAACGATCGGCGACGTGAGAGCACCAAGAAAACTCATGATGACATGATTGAGGTGCCAAACAAGAGAGAAGGGACGAAGAAGAGGAGAATGAAGAAAGCACGGTTCTAGGATAGCCATGCACTCTTTTCAGATCTGCTATCACCTGGGATTTTCCAATAGTTTTTTGATATTTTTTCCAAATAGTAGACTTCAAGATGGTTCCGACGCCATCAAGAACGTGCCAATCGTAGGCTGGATGAGCCCTGAGGAATTTCTGCAAGCTGATGCGGCAGAGTTGTTATATTAGATCTTTCCCAGGCGACTCGCTCGGTCGAGCTCATTATGAGATTTCGAGGCACGCAGTTGATACACCCTGCTCGACCAAGCAGGACTTGCTCGACCGAGTCAGATGGCGACTCGACCGAGCAGTGCATGCTCGGGCCGTGTAGACAGAGCGACAATTTTTGTAGGAGCTCGATCTACTGACGTACTCGACCGAGTAACTACATACTCGATAGAGCAGAGTGACAACTCGACCGAGCATGCCTTACTCGGCCTGAGCAAGCAGAGTGCGGTATTGGACGACGGATCCTTACTTTCTGACGACTCGACCGAGCAGCTTCCTGTTCGACCGAGTCGCCGTGGGCCCAAGGGCCAGATCATGATTCTACGGGGTTTGGTGAGGGTTTTGAGAGAGAACACAGCCATCACTTTGGAGGGGGATGATATTGTTAGGGGGAATTTTTGTATACTTTTTAGAAAAGAGTTTTTAGATCTTTTTTGGAGTTTTGTGGAGACGATCTTTTGGAGTTAGGCTATGCCATAGGCCCCTCCTTTGTATCAAGATAAGTATTTTTGTTTTCTTTGATTCTATTTGAGTTCTTTTTATTGATTGATTATTCAAATATCTCCTTGATGCATGCGATGAAGTTTTTCTATTGTTCTTATATCTATTGCTATCATGCATGAGTAATTCCATCTAGGGCTAAGGGATTAGCCCATGGATTTTATGATTTAGATGTAAAGTTGGGTTTTTATGATGCGTTGGGTATTAAAGGGGTTGAATTTTGGTTGATCTGGCAAAATCTCTAAGAGAACTCGTACTGAGATTGTGCCCATGGTCGGTGGAATCGATTAGCTTAATGAGTATCCTACGGATTTAATTAGGGAGTTAGTGGATTCAACCGAGGTATGTGACCATTCTCGGCTCGTGCCTTGAGGGGATCCACCGGTGAAATATATCACTAATTGACGGCTACCACCCTTGCGTTAATAAGAGCCACTAAAATACCTCGAAGCTCTAACCCAATGAGAATGGTACAAGTTGAGAGCGTTTGAATCACGAGAGTGGTGAGAACTTTGTAGATCCTTAATGCACGTATCGTATGCGCCTATCGTGCGAGCGGAGTTAATGCGATACGTTAGACTCATGATGCCCAGACGCATGAATTCACTTTCTAGATGCTACAATCCCCAACAAAACTAATGCAACGTAAGAGTCCTAGCCTAGCGTCGACATCCGACGGTCCTAGTGGCGAGTCCTAAAGCTCTAATCTTTTATATTTTATTTATTTATTTCTTTGTGTGGACCCCTTTGTTTGCAACATCGAGTGATACGACTTTTGCATCCATCACCATTACGACACTCCACAATCCACATCCACCAATAAACCCGCAAGTCTAACTCAACCTAGGAGTAGATTGGTAGTATAGCACCGCTTCACCGTGTTCGATACCCGCTCGCCGCTATACCGTGTGCTTGCGGTAAACGACATCGTTTCGGAGTTGATTCCGGGCCGATCAAGTTTATGGCGCCGTTGCCGGGGAGGCGTTCCGTCATATTATCTATTTACCACAATTAGGTTGATTAGCTTGCGTTAAAACAAAAAAATCCAAAAAAACAAAAAAACAAACAAAAAACAGAGAGAGAGAGAGAGAGAGAGAGATTTTTCCCCACCACCTGCTATTATTATTATCTTTATCTCTCTTTGTACCACCGACGTCTTTTCCAGGTTGTTTACTTTGCTTGATCAGGTACAGTTGATGCAGCGATGGTGCTTCCAAGGATGTGACCAGATTCTATACGATCCTATATATACCTCGCTACATTCTATCAGGCTGATGGAGAGTCCTTCAGAGAAGCATTGTGCAAGTTCGAAAGAATGTTAGGGATGTTCCATACGAAGTCAGACATGAGTGGGATGGTTCCAGGCTATTTGATATCTTTGCTGGAAGACTAAAGGGACCCTCACGTGAGTTTATGAAGAGGATGAAAGTGGGAAAGTTCAGTGACCTGCAGTTGGCCGCAAACTTGGAGCAAATATAGATGATGCTCGATCTACTGGTTCGCTAACCGCTACGGTAGGTAAACTATCCGACCAAGTATTCATCGATTTTGTTATGGCTAATGTCTCTAATGTAGGTAATATCATAGATGGAGTGTATGCTTCACTTGAAGGTGATCATATCCACCTTTACACCCTCAACACTCCACAAATAGAGACATTTGAGCTACCAGAGGAGGACACATATATGGACCTATTGAGAAGCATCATGGACGCAGTTCGATGCATCGGTCCACTAACAATAACGGCAGGTGATCCGTTTGAGCTTGGATTTCAAAACTTTATTACTCATCGTATCTCTTCCACAAGCACAATTGATGATGGAGTCTACGCTCTAGTTGAGAGGCACAAGACACACTTTTATATCGTGGCCGAGATACAGGAGCCCTTAGAGCCACCTGCACATACCGTGGAGAGGGCTAAGCCACACTATCCAGTGCCTCGAGTTCCAGGATGGAAATGAAGACATAGGCATAAAAAGGAGAAGATGAAATTCACTTTGCCTACTATACCAGAGGAACCCCAAGGGGAGGCCAAAGCACTGCATCGCGAGGAGGCAGAGCTATATTTATTTTACATATTACATGTGGAGCCAGAGACTTTCGTCAAGGAGGTCGTGCATTGGGACGAGGACACAACCATTCATAAGGATCCCGAGCATTACCCTCCTCCTTTCGAGCTACCGCAGCCACCTCCACTTTCTACAGAGGCTGAGCATCCCTCAGAGGACCACCCACCAGAGCTTACTGCTCCCCTTCAGGGAGATCTCTTCACCCCCTCATCTCCTACATTTGATTCCCCTCCAGTGTATGATGTTTATTATGATTCATATTTAGATGACTCATTGTGCCTTTTGCAGGATACACATACAAATAATAAAGAGGTACGATGAGACGCATACGAGGAGGAGAGTGAGGAGTTAGCACATATGGATGCTATTAAATATGATCAGGAGGTGCAATGGGATGAGTCTGACGATGAGGAGGAGCATCCTGACGAGACCTACACTATTACGCTAGGGTTACTTGAGGAACCAGAGGAAAACAATGAGGAGTTGATTGTCGTGGTACATGAGAGCAGAGATGTATTTTCAGGAAAGTATCATCTACCTATTTTTACTTTACATATTTCTTTTGACGATCTTCTTTGGAAATCTTTTATTTTGGGGAAGAATTATCCACATCAGATTGATGCGGCTTATCTCTTGCAGGGTACAGGTGGAGTCCTTGGGGATATGCTGGGAGCCGCATTGCTGGAGTCTGATGGAGTCCATGGACACATGCACCTGGCAGAGCCACGGAAGGAGCAGTTGCCTGCACCGGCAAAGATACTGGATCCGCCTTTTGCTATAGGTGATATCAATCCAGTAGTGTAGAATTTTATGCTTTAAATAATCACGAATCCTCTCGGCAGCGAGAGGACCGTATAGGATTTTATATGCAGTTTAATAAACTCACCCCATATGATGGCTCAATTATCTTTTGCACCCAACCCACTATTTATCATCCATGCCCACCCTTATATTTGGCGCTTATTTTGCCTCTCTCCCTAATTTTTATGTGATGTTTAAGCTTGGGGGTGAGAAATTATTTTGTTGAGTGGCCCCCCATCTTGTTGTTGTCCTCTATTTATATCATACACACATTGAGGACAATGTGATGTTTAAGCTTGGGGGAGTGCATAGTGCACACACTTTGCTTCATCGTGAAATACACTTCGAAATTTCCATTTGAACCATGTTCACCTATACATTTATGTCTCATATGCTTCATTTTCTATGAAATATAGTGGATTTATTTTTTTATGAACTTTGATATCTGTTAGATTAGAGTTCGATTCCTTGATTAGTGTATTTTTGTTAAAATGCTTTTTCATAGTAGAATCCATAGTTTCACAACCACATTCTCGAAATAGTTAAGCTAAAAATGAATAAATCAAATCTGAAAATCATTTGACTCCTGCGTGATTTGATTGATAATTATATTGCTTCATGGATGTTTAGTGATTCAAAAGAGATAGGATAACCCCACGACAACCAAAGTAATGATGATTAAGATTCTTGAAACCGAGCCATGCCTAAATTATATGCTTTTTCCTTTTCTTTTGTGAAGAGCCAATAAATGATCTTTGATCATGTTTTGCATTCCATCGCGTTTACGTGAGTTTGCAAAAATCCCAAAAATGCAAAAATCAAACAAATATCATGAATAAAAGGCCATAGGGGTTCTTCGTAACCCAATGCCCTAAGACCGTCTGGTCTTGGATGCATAGGCCGCTTTATATATATATTGAGTTATCTCGTGTACATAAAAAAGAAAAATGCATATGAAATATTCATATAGCCAAAAACAATATAAAACTACAAAAATCCCATTTCCTTATCTCCATTTCTATATAGAACTAAGACATGGCAAAGTTGATGGGTTCAAGGAGTCTTGAAATGGTCGTTGTAAGGTGATACCTTACCTTGATTGAATTTGCTAAACTCATTCCATGAAGTATAACAAAATACCACGCATGCTTGAAAACGTTTGATCATGACATATTATACTGCTTAGAGAATGAGTTGTGGACATTGGATTCATTTCTGTGAACTTAGTATATTGCATGATAAACTATGATATGATACAACTCTACTCTCATTTTATCACTTATCAAGTTCATTACATTTATCGAAATTCACGTTATTTTAATTTAAGTGAGATTTAATTTTTGATGTGTATATGTGTTCTAATTTCAAATTGACGTATGTTCACGAGATCTTACATTTCTTGGGTTCTTATATTTTCTGAATTTAAGATTGAACCTCTTGTCTCCATTACATGCCACCGCCTCACATCTCCATTGTATTCCTCTCCCGTGTTAACTTCTTACTAGTCTTCCTCGAGGACGAGTAAGAGGTAAGCTTGGGGGATTTTAATATGCTCCAATTTTACAGGTTTTATCGCATATTTTCATGACACATTTTACCCTCCAAACCCCCATGTTATACGCTTTTGTGCTATTATTTGGAACACTATGACTTTCGGAGTGTTTATTTCCATTTCCGGGATTTGGAGCGATATTGGAGAAATTTGGAGTCAATACGATGATCAGCGACATGAGAGCACCAAGAAGACTCATGATGACATGATTGAGGTGCCAAATAAGAGAGAAGGGACGAAGAAGAGGAGAATGAAGAAAGCACGGTTCTAGGATAACCGTGCACTCTTTTCAGATCTGATATCACCTAGGATTTTCTAGTATTCTTTTGATATTTTTTCCAAATAGTAGACTTCAAGATGGTTCTAACGCCACCAAGAACGCGCCAATCGGAGGTCGGATGAGCCCTGGGAAATTTTTGCAAGATGATGCAGCAGAGTTGTTATATCAGATCTTTCCCAGGCGACTCGACCGACCAGCGTAGGCTGCTCGGTCGAGCTGATTTCGAGATTTCGAGGCACGCATCTGATACACCCTGCTCGACCGAGCAGGACTTGCTCGACCGAGTCAGATGGCGACTCGACCGAGCAGTGCATGCTCGGGCCGTGTAGACAGAGCGACAATTTTTGTAGGAGCTCGATCTACTGACGTACTCGACCGAGTAGCTACATACTCGATAGAGCAGAGTGACAACTCGACCGAGCATGCCTTACTCGGCCTGAGCAAGCAGAGTGCGGTATTGGACGACGGATCCTTACTTTCTGACGACTCGACCGAGCAGCTTCCTGTTCGATCGAGTCGCCGTGGGCCCAAGGCCCAGATCACGATTCTGCAGGTTTTAGCAAGGGTTTTGAGAGAGAACGCAGCCATCACTTTGGAGGGGGGATGATATTTTTAGGGGGACTTTTTGTATACTTTTTAGAAAAGAGTTTTTAGATCTTTTTTGGAGTTTTGTGGAGACGATCTTTTGGAGTTAGGCTATGCTCTAGGCCCCTCCTTTGTATCAAGATAAGTATTTTTGTTTTCTTTGATTCTATTTGAGTTCTTTTTATTGATTGATTATTCAAATATCTCCTTGATGCATGTGATGAAGTTTTTCTATTGTTCTTATATCTATTGCTATCATGCATGAGTAATTCCAACTAGGGCTAAGGGATTAGCCCATGGATTTTAGGATTTAGATGTAAAGTTGTGGTTTTTATGATGCGTTGGGTATACAAGAGGTTGTATTTTGGTTGATCTGGCAAAATCCATAGGAGAACTCGCACTGAGATCGTGCCCACGGTCGGTGGAATCGATTAGCTTAAAGAGTATCCTACGGATTTAATTAGAGATTTAGTGGATTCAACTGAGGTACGTGACCATGCCCGGCTTGTGCCTTGAGGGGATCCACCGATGAACTATATCACTAATTGACCGCTACCGATATTGCGTTAATAAGAGCCACCAAAATACCTCGAAACTCTAACCCACGAGAATGGTACGAGTTGAGAGCGTTCGAACCACGAGAGTGGTGATAACTTTGTAGATCCTTAATGCACGTATCGTATGCGCCTATCATGCGAGCGAGGTTAGTGCGATATGTTAGATTCATGATGCCCAGACGCATGAATCACTTTCTAGATGCTACAATTCCCAACAAAACGAATGCAACGTAAGAGTCCTAGCCAGCGTCGACATCCGACGGTCTTAGTGGCAAGTCCTAAAGCCTTAATCTTTTATATTTTATTTATTTCTTTCTTTGTGTGGACCCCTTTGTTTGCGACATCAAGTGACACGACTTTCGCATCCATCACCATTACGACACTACAAATCCACATCCACCAATAAACCCGCAAGTCTAACTCAACCTAGGAGTAGATAGGTAGTATAGCACCGCTTCCCCGTGTTCGATACCTGCTCCGCTATACCGTGCGCTTGCGGTAAACGACATCGTTTCAGAGTTGATTCCAGGCCGATCATTCAACATATTTAAAAACTATTTTTCAAGAATTTTTGTGTGTGTGTAACAAATATACATTGGCTTTAACATTTTTAAACTATAACTTACACAAACACACTTCATTAGCACTTGTTCTTCATTCTTTGTCTTGAGCCGTTTCCCTTTGATCTTAAGTCTTCGTAAGCTTTATAATCGGAGCCTTCATATTCTTCAATTCATGGATCAATAGTAAACTTTTGATCTTGGCTCTAAGTTCTTCAATTTACTTCACAATGTGCTTAAAAGCTTCATGGCAATAAAATAGTCTTATACACACGTGAAATAAATACGTTAGTACTCATATCACTAGTGCACACCATCAAAATCCACTAGGGTGGGTCTCAATTTCCAACACCAGTAAGTGAGGAACCTGGCTATACTCGGAAAGGTACCAAACACGAAGGTATCTTCCCAATTATGAGCAGATGTAGGAATATCCCAAATAAGGTTTCTATTCCTTCAAACAACGATATGATGCCATACGCCTCGGAGGTATGTTTCAACCTTAAAAAAGAATCAAAAAAGAGAAATGGTTGCTTTATGTTATTCAGTGAGCAGAGCATAATAAAGTAGGCCACTGAGGAGATAGCACGGGGTGCAAGCTGACAAAGAGAGAGGTCTAAGAAACCCAAGAGCTCAAGGATACAGGGATGAAAATGCAAGTGGAGACCGAATTGGAAGGCTTTCACATAACCCCGGCATCTCGCGTCTTGGGAAAGCAAATCCTCTTGTTTACCTCAGAAATCCTGAATCTATAGGGAGGGGACAGCTAATCTGTTTGGATCTTGTCAGTCAAATAAAAGTATAGCTTAGGAACCAAATCCAGGATTTCCTGAGACACGGTGGGTGATATACCAGCCTGAAGAATGGGAAATCTAGGCTCCATGAGCAATACTTTGTCCTTTCCTAGACTGAACTATTCTGGGAGGACCAACGACCACCCGGTGCTTCAGGTTGGGATGCTTCTCTGTCACACCCCGTTCCCCAAAATACCCGAAAATACGAAATTTTCTCCCTGAAGGTATTTATAAAGAACGGATATAACAAGGCCCACGACAATATTTAGACTCAATGTGTCGACCCCTCAACTCTAAATACTACCCAGCGTAGGCAAAGAGAAATTGATATTACAATTTCCGCATGCCACTGCGACTGTTGGGAAGGTACAGACGACAGATAACAAGAATTACAGTTCATGCTCCAACACAGAAAGATAACCACGGCTCAAACATAGAGTTACAAAATATGTATGCATGTATTTAAGTCTGAAGAGTACAAATATACATAATATTACACAGTAGTACATGAGGGAACAACTGTACAAGATTTTTTAACATTTTCAATGATGCCCACAATCCAAGTACAACTCACTCCCTAATATAGCTTTGAGTAACTAACCCCACGATGATCGCCCTTAGAGGGCTTGACCTCTAGCTGGAAGTTCTAGACAGTCTGTGGGAGAGGACCTTCTCCGGAGTCTCAAGTCCTAGCCTAGGGAAAAGGGGGAGGTCACGTCAATGTGTGCCCAATAGGAAACCACAACTCCAAGCACAGACTACTATACGTAAGATTTGTCACCTCTAACCAAGACTCTAGGCATCACGTGAAATATAGAAATAATGAAATTTACCTTATCCCAAATTGAAGACAAGTACATAGCAATAATGACAAGATAAAGTGTTGCATTCAGACAAAATATGCAGCTAAAAGAGAAAGGCAAGAGTAAAGACAGAAAAGTAAAATGTCACCTCAGGAGCAAAAGTAAAGGTGGAAAAGTAAACGCGTCACATCAGAGGTGTCCTAGTAACTCTACCTATGTCAAGTCCATGACATCACCTAGACCGTGCCGAGGGTTAGCACATGAACCTATTCTAGAAAAAGAAAAGCACTTCTAGTTGATCGTACAAACTCTTGGTCAGAGAGTGTGATGTGCATCGAGAATCATCCATCCTAATATTCAACACCCTCCCTTTCACGGGAGGAGGATGCCACCGAAGTGGTATGTCATCCACAACATCCTCCTTTTCACGGGAGGAGGATGCCACCAAAGTGGTATGTCATCCAGAACATCCTCCTTCTCGCGGGAGGAGAACGCCACGGAAGTGGTACATCATCCAGAACACCCTCCTTCTCTCAAGAGGAGAATGCTACCGAAGTGGTATGCTACCCGGATGATCTCGTCGCTCATACACTTTCCTAGACCTTGAGTTTACCCCCATTACCCCACATCTAATTCTAAAGTTAAAGATGACTAATCACAAAGTATCACATGTCATTATCATATTATGGTTCCTTAATAGAGTATCAATGCTTTGAAATTGAAATAACATTCTCATTTTCACCGTTCATTTATCATTGCCGTGATTGCATCATGAATTTCATAAGGAGATCATCATAAAATTCATGAGAAGCTATATTAACATCTTGTAGCATAGCATGTAATATATTAATGGAATCATGAATCTATTAACATAGATTCTCAACATTTACAACAACATAAGTTCCATAGCATAACTTGAGTATGGATAACAACATGGCTTTAGCCTTAAACATTACTTGGCATGCTAATATAAACATGGCAATTAGTATGACAATTAATATAAAGCTTTTACCTAAGTTAGCATAACGTGAGCCATGCAACTTAATCATTTACGAGGATCACAACACATGAACAGTAATGCGACGTTAACATGGCTATTAACACGGGGACGAGGGAACATATAATATATGGAATCACAATTTACAGAGCATGGATATGCCCAATGAAATTAGTATGAAGTAACATGGATTATGGCAGATTACCTAGCTCGGCAGAAAATACCATAATGTAAAAGAAAAACCCAACCTGGAGCAGGCAGCCGACTGTTGCTTGGAAAACAGTCGACTGCTAAAGCGGTCAGCTATTTTCCCAACAGCAGTTAACTGTCCTGCCCCACAGAACAAGTTTTCCAGATTTCTGTATTCAATTTAGTTGATGAAGTTATGAACTAAATCATGAAGGCATACAATGCGACACCAATAGGGTGTATTATTCACCACATGGAATTTAGGATAGCATTCAAAATGAATCATTGGACAAATCTTAGCATATAAACATAAGATCCTAGGCGTATTCATGCAAGCATACACTTAAGCATATTAGCAAGAATATTTGCACATTGAAAATTCTTGAGCATATTCAGATTAACAAGGATGTTAGCATGAGCAATAGCAATAGCACCTTAATATAGTCAAGAGTATTGGCATATTCATGTTGGTAGGAGCGTAATAAACGTACTAATTCAATTTGCAACCCAACAATTATATGGCATGGATGTACAGTATGGCATTGTCATCAAAGTGTTGACACCCACAACCCTACACATAACACCCCTACCCAAGTTGAGGATTCCTACCTTGAGATGAATCTTTTCTCCAATGCCAACTCTCTCCTAGATTTCCTTCTCCAATGGCTCCTTCTTCTTCTTCTTCAAGCTTCCACCTAGCACCAAAAGAGGGGGAAATGGGTGGTAATTTAGGTCAAGTGGAGGAGGAGAAGAGGGTGGTATTGGAGGTGATGGTTCAGCCTATATGGAGGAGCATGGGTTCGGCCTGGTGTAGGGTGAGGGAGAGGAGAGAAATCTTTTGGCTTTTTGATTGGGGTTTAAGCTTTTCTTCTTTCTCTTTTCTGTTTCCTTTTTCTTCCCCTTTTCCTTTTTCTTTTTCCCTTCTAAAATTTCCTATTATCCTTATCATCATCCTCATTAACTAGGATTGCCAAGTGTATGGGTCTATGGCATGAAAGGGTTAAGGGATTGTTAATGAGTGACACATAATCATGCAAGGTGTCATTCCAAGAAAATTTCCAATTTTAATTTTTTTTAGAAAACTAGGAATACACTAATTGTACCACATACGATTCACATACAGTGTATTCCCATCAAATACTTCATATATTATTATATCTCATAATGTTTAAAAGTATTTACAAATAGTTTTATTGTTATGAAAATTAGGAAAAATTCCTAGAAATACACAAAAAATATACGCGTACAAATATGATCAAAAATACGTACGTAACATCCGTATATTCACATTGGGGGGGGGGGGTAAATTCTCTGATTCTCAACATTGGCCCACCATGTTTAAAGATGCATATGCTTATTGTAAATTATGTGTGCATTGTTAATAGTTGGGGGAAATCACGAAAAGAAATATGATGTCATTAAATCACATGCTTGAGATAGACATATTTGATTGTTGAGGGATTGATTTTATAGGACCTTTTTCACCTTCATTTGGATATATTTTCGCATTAGTCGCGATTGATTATGTTTCTAAATGGGTGGAGGCTATTCCTTGCAAGTCTAATGACGCATCCATCGTGCTAAATTTTATGAAAGAAAATATCTTCACGTGCTTTGGAGTGTCAAATGCCATTATTAGTGATGGAGGATCTCATTTTAGCAATAGGCTTTTCGCGAATTTGATGAAGAAATTTGGGGTGACGCAAAAAGTTTCAACTCCATACCATCTCCAAACGAATGGACAAGCTGAACTTACAAATAAGGAGAGAGAATATCCTTACAGTGAACCCTATGTGCAAAGATTGGAGTCTTCGCTTGCCTGAAGCTTTATAGGCATATATGACGTCATTCAAGACTATTTTTGGGATGTCCCCTTACCGTTTGGTTTATGGAAAAAATTGTCATCTCCCGATTGAATTACAACAGAAATCTTATTGGGCAATTAAGAGTTTAAATTTACTTGATGACTCATCAAATGATTTTCGTAAATTGCAGATCTTGGAGCTTAAAAAGCTAAGAAGAGAAGCCTATGAAAATGCAAAATTGGTGAAATAACAAATGAAAGCGATGCATGACAAAATGATCTAAAGGAAGAAATTCAAACAAGGGACAAAGTTCTTGTGTACAACTCAAGGCTACACTTATTTACAGGAAAGCTACATTCCAAGTGGTTGGACCCTTATTATGTCAAAAAAGTATTTTCACATGGAGCGGTGATTTTGGTGAATGAGAAAGACGGCAACGAGTTCGAAGCAAATGGTTAGCTGATCTTAAAATTAAGAAATCAATATGAACAATTAAAATTTGACCAGATTTTTTTATGTGTGGTCCATATTTAAATAGGCATATATTTTCACAAATAAATTGTCCAATGCTAATAATGTGGATGTCTCTTCACAATAATTGTGATGTAGAAAGCACCAATTCAAACAGAATGGATTCAAAATGATGTTATTGCATGGACCGGGATTATAAATACTCCTATTTTCATCTATTAGACAGTATTTAAGTACTTCAAGTACTTGGAAAGTCTGTTTAAAATTGTGAATGTCAAATAGCCAATATTTGTTTAACAAGATCTTGTTATGAGTTATTAAATAGTAAGATGAATAAAAGTTCACTATTTTAGGTACAATAGTACCTAAGGGACCCAACAAATCCCTAATTGGAGTTATGGGATTCGATCCTTTTGCCACATTGTTATATTTCGAACCGTTGAATGGACCAACTCGATCTCAATTCCAGCTACGGTTTCATTAGCTATCTTACAACTAGAATCCCTCTTTTTTCCGATCTGGTTCCTCCACCACCGCGAACCCCGGTTCGATTCAGGCATGATACGCTTTTTATTTATTAGGAGAACCCAAGTACTCTCTTGCGGATCCATGAAACAACTCTCAGAATTCTTTTTCCCTTTTGGAAGATACAGGAGCGAAACAATTAACATATTGATATTGAAAGACCAAAAAGATTCTCCCAATGTCTCATTTCTGGGTCCAATGGAATTCATAGGCATAGGAAGAAGCCCCATCAAATAGAGATTTTTTCTTTCGACCATCTTTCGATTGTTAATACGAGATATAAGGACCGCTACTACAAGCAGTACTACACCTTTGATCGTGAAATATCGATTGCTTGTTGAACCCTAAACATATATGCCATGGTTCCTTACTTTGACAGGGTGCAAATATTTAAATTTCACTCTTTTAGATACTTTTTCAGACCCATTGCCGATACTAAGTAGCAGTCAAAAATTTGTATCCATTTTTCATGATATTATGTATGGATCAGATATATCATGGCCAATCCCTCAGAATATTCTTCCACAATGGACTCTGATAAGTGAGATTTCGAATAAGTGTTTACAGAATCTTCTTCTGTCCGAAGAAATGATTCATCGAAATAATGAGTCACCCGTTCCATTGATATGGGCACATCTGAGATCAAAAAATACTCGGGAGTTCCTCTATTCAATCCTTTTCCTTCTTCTTGTTGCAGGGACAACGACTGAAACACTTTTAAGAACGTTGGACTAAGGAGGATATGACTATAGAGCTTACAGACACATCCTTGGGTGGCACTTAAACAGGTGTGTTCCTGATCGATCCATATTTTACACCTTTTTTCGCATGTTTGCGTACCATTTTGATCGCCCATATCACGTTTTTCACGATTATTCGATGATATTGCGTTGCTTTTCTCTATTTCTTGTTTTTTGTCGAATTTCAGGAAATATGGAGAGATCTGGAGCAAAAATGAGCTTAAGGGATTTACACGCGTGCCGGAGCATCGCTCATAGCCATATTGAGGAGCTAACGACGTTGGACGATGAGCGGGAGAAGAAGAAGATCGATAGAAGCGAAGAGGAGACGAGGAAGACAAAAGTGGCGTCCAAATACAGCCCACTCGGCCGAGTAACACAGTTCGCTCGGCCGAGTGAAGGAGCATACTCGGCCTAGTACGACTGATACGAAGATGCCCGTGCCACAATGTACTCGACCGAGTGGATAATTCCACTCGGCCGAGTAGAGAACTTCACTGGTCCGAGTGAGTCAGAATTTCTGAAGGAAATCGAAGCCAACTCTCTGGAATTTTGGGGAGCACAGCAGAAGACCCACTCGGCCGAGTGGAAAGTCTACTCGACCGAGTGAAGAACTTCACTCGGCCGAGTGACGTAGAGCGCCAAAGCCCCCAAAACCCCCATATTCTCTGTTTTTATTTGGATTTGCCACTCGGCCTAGTGAGATTTCCACTCGACCGAGTAGCGCCGCCAGCCTGTGTCGAAAACTAGGGTTCTGGGCTATGCCAGGGGCAATTCTGTCAGGTTTTTTGGCCGTTTTGGGCATGTATTTAAGCTCAATTTTGATCCCAGCTTAGGGAGAGACCAAAAAATAGATTTTAGCTGAATTCTAATTGTAATTCCCCTTATGAGATTGAAGAACTCAGATCTGGTTTGTCTATTTCTTTTGAAAATTGCATTTTTATGAATTGTTCTCTTCTAAATATGAATTGCAATATGATTTCCATCATTGATTTTGTTATTGCTATGATGAATTATGAGTAGTTTTGCTGTTCTAGGGCATGTGGATGAACCCCATGGATCTAATTTCAGATTTGTGATGAATGAATTTATATGTTGCTAGAATTGATAAGAGGTTAGGTTGTGATTGATTTATTACGGATAACTAGGAATTTCCATCGATATGGAGTTTGCAAGAGATTGGATTATAATCGATGGGAAGGACTAGGTATTCGATTTAGATTTATAATCGAGATTCACTAGACTTGGTTTGCAAGAGATTGGACCAAATCTAGCATTTTTATTATAAATCTATACCCATATTCGTTTACAAGAGATTGGACGAATACGAGCTATCATAATCTAGATCGTAACTCGAGTTTGCACGAGAGTGGGCTCGAGGTGCGATTGAACGATAATGTCGATCCTAATGCTAGTGGCTTAGATTAGGGTTTGCACGAGAGTGGGCCCTAATCTAGGTCGCTATAGACCGGCAATAGTGTGAGAGCGTGAGCTTGGTTCTCTATTTAGTTACGACTAGTTCACCTCAATCCAAGTCTAGTAACATTGAGATTCACAATTCACAAGGATGTATGATAATCCATAGTGGGGATTCTCTAGCCCTAGACGCTTTTATAATATTGAATTTGAATTGTAAATTGAACAACTGTGACAACAACATTCCAAACATCACCCTTCCACCAATAGCTTAGTGATCAAGATAGAGTACCGTTATTAGTCCCACCTTGTGTTCGATACCCGCTCATCACTACACCGTGCGCTTGCGGTAAAACTACAATTGTTTCCCGGGTGTATATCCAGGAGTGATCAAGTTTTTGGCGCCGTTGCCGGGGAGGCGAATGTATTTTATTTTCCTCACCTGGCTACCTTTTATCTTTTATCTTTCTTTTATTTTTATTTGACAGTCATATTGACGTGCTCCTTCAGATTTTTCAATTGGTTCTTAACAGGTTACCTGGGAGACACGATGATGAGAACATGCTCTAGCCTGGAATATGATGATACCTTTGCACCCCTTCTGGAAGAACTAGTGGATGAGGTCCAATCCACAGGGGCCTTGGCCATCAACGTGGGGGACTCCCTTGAACAATTGTTTGCTATTTCGTTATTGATCAAATTTCCCCAGAAGGAACTATCAAGGGCAACATTAGAGTCAATATTAGGGATGATAAGTTGCATTTTGAAGTTGGCAGGACCCCTCAGCCCGAAATAAAGGAAGGCAGCAGAGCATGCACTGGAGAGGTCTATGCTTGTGAAGAATCTAATTGGCATATCGACGTTCAGGGAAGTATACTTGACGATCCCTTCTGCAACATCGATGAATGCACTGACCTATCTTTTCATTTCAGGTATGAACAAGAGGAGAATGGTAGTCCCATTGAACTGAGAGCAGAGTCATATAGCACCTACTCCGATGCACCACCCTCACCAAACAGCGATACCGAATCGGCATGCGAGAGCCTACCTTCAGAGGAGGAAGTAAACATATATGCGACCGAGGACGACATGCTTTCACAGGAAAGGGAGGCAGGGGGTACAACGCCCTCTGAGGTAGAACTGAAACAATTACCTCCTAACTTGTGGTATGCCTTTCCGGGGTATAAATTGACCTATCCGGTGATTGTTAATGCTAGCCTCAACCATCATCAACTTGAGAGTCTTTTAGATGTCCTTAGGAGGCATAAGGATGTCCTTGGCTATAGCATTTCTGACCCATTTCTGACCTCAAGGGGATTAGCCCTAGGCTGTGCATACATAGGATCCATCTCGAAAACACTGAAGCCACCTCCATAAAGCCTCAGAGGC
The DNA here is from genome assembly GCA_030789695.1 of Scilla litardierei. Lineage (NCBI taxonomy): Eukaryota > Viridiplantae > Streptophyta > Magnoliopsida > Asparagales > Asparagaceae > Scilla > Scilla litardierei. The sequence goes on from CM061139.1 coordinate 2,799,869, forward strand.
GGTTAAACCCTAACATGAAAGAGGTGGTTAAAAAGGATATTCTTAGACTGCTTGAAGCCGACATCATCTATCCTATTTCTGACAACAGATGGGTTAGCCCGGTTCATGTATTCCCTAAAAGGGGGGATGTCCGTAATAAAAAACGATAAGGGAGAATCCATATTCACTCGGACTGTCACGGGTTGGCCGATGTGTATCGCTTATAGGAAATTGAATAAAGCCACCCGGAAGGACCATTACCCACTTCCCTTTATTGACCAAATGCTAGAACACCTCGCCAAACATAAATACTTTTTCTATTTAGATGGCTATTCGAGAGTCTTTCAGATTCCCTTACATGAAGATGACCAAGAAAAGACTACTTTTACGTGCCCTTACGGCACTTATGCTTACCGTAGAATGCCTTTCGGTCTTTGTAATGCCCCTGCCACCTTTCAGAGGTGCATGACGTCCATCTTTTCTGATTATATTGAAGACATCATGGAAGTCTTTATGGATGATTTTTTTGGTTTATGGCAGCGAATTTGACTCATATTTGGCTAATCTTACTAAGGTCCTTAAAAGATACCAACAAAATAATTTAACACTTAATTGGGAGAAATGCCATTTCATGGTCACCGAGGGGATAGTTCTAGGGCATCTTGGCTCATCTAGAGGGATCGAGGTTGATAAGGCAAAAATTGAGGTAATAGAAAAGCTCCCCCTCCTATTAATGTTAAGGGCATTATGTGATTTCTTGGTCATGCGGGGTTCTACCGCCGTTTTATCAAGGATTTTGCCCTAATTGCCCAACCTCTTAGAGCTTTACTCGCTAAAGATGCTCCCTTTGACTTTTCAGGAGATTGCTTGAAAGCCTTTAATACACTGAAGGAGGCCCTCATTTCTGACCCGATCATACAACCACCGGATTGGAATCTTCCTTTCGAGTTGATGTGCGAGGCTAGCCGCTCACAGGCGAAATATGGACAGCGAACCTGGCCCCTCTTCCCATGGAGCAGACCACGCGCCTTCTGCCGAGCCACCCCCCGCTCGAACCACCCTAGTCCACCTCCCCACGCACTATGATGAGAGGCCTTATGGGGTCACCTTTAGGAACGAAGATCAGGAAGATCGGTTCGTGGCCATGCTCCTTCTCATACCTCAGGGACGCGCGCTCACCCCGGAGTCCATTCATCATGACTTTTCGGTTGTCCTCGACATTGTCCGACGCCAGCACCCATCACCGCCTCGCTCACAGCAGTGAGACCCACCACCACCCCAAGAGGGTGGTGGTTCAGCTTGATTACCATTGCTTTCACTACCCCCTTTTGATTTTAGTGTCCATCTGTCTGTTCGGAGCCCTGCCTTTACTCATCCTAAAAAGGGGGGCAACTCACTTTATATTTTTCCTTTTATCATGCATGCATCCACACCCACCCACCCCTATCATATATGTCCTTCTACCACACTTAGCACATTGATGACACTGTGCAGTTTAGCTTGAGGGAGTGAGTGTCTCATGCATTTTTTATTTTTCTTCATTTTTTCATCTCTATTTTTCTATCTTTCTTTATTTTCCACTTATTTTCACCCACTTTTTCATTTTTTCTCATGCATCACGTTTTCTTACTTTCTGCGTGCATTGCATATAGATAGTTTTTATTTATCTTTATTTCTTTTATCCTTTTTGCCAGAAATGAATTCTCCATGATGACGATGACTTGGAGTTAGCTTGCAGCTTGCTCTTATATGCATATTCTCTTGACATGCCATCGTTTTTATTTCAGATATCACATGCTACACATCGCCATTCATTTGAGAATAGGAACCTTCGTATCTATTATATGATTGTGAATGAAATTCTAGCATTAGCTGAGTCTGAAAATTAACATCGTATACTTTTCATAGAAAATACACCAAGCTTCACGCATTGATAGCCTAATCTTGGAGTACTGCTTGTTATCTATTATCATGTCTATTTGCATGAATTTGTACGCCCCACTTCCAGGTTGATTGAATGCATGCCTTTTTGATATAATTAGATTAGTTTACTTTCTGAAATCAAACTGAGTAGATTACATTACCATGCTGAAAGTTGTCGTGCACATACAAAAGAGTGAACCGAGCGCTACATATTTTTCTTTCTCCACATATCTTGAACATCATCTCTATACTTGTAATCGTTGGTGAATCTCCCCTTAGTGAATCTTATATTGACATTTTCCCCATTCTAAAAATTCCAAGCTCCATTACCCCAAAATCAAAAGAAAAAATACATGCATGTCTTTCTATCTTTGATTTGGGATTGCTATTGTAAATAAAAAAGAAAGAAAAAAAGAAAGAAAAAAAGAAAGACAAAAAGAAGTACATTTGTATATACGCAATCCTTCCTTCTTTCCTTTTTATTCCCCTTTATTCCTCTGGAGCTTCAAAAAATGGGAAAATTCATATTGTTCTATTTGATGCCACCACGCTTATAGATAAGCTTGGGGGAGGGGATCCAACGATGTGTGAGAGAGTGACCACTTATATGTGCATGACGACCTAAGCTAGGTAATTTTTGATACTTTGGGAGATTACTTAGAGTATTACGAAGTCTATGAATTGAAAATTTGGCATGCATTTCATGAATACCATCTCATTCTATTCTTATCGCTTTATAATGTGTGATACCTCTTATACTCCAAGCAGGAAGCGATCAATATAAAAGTGTGCAATCTAGATTACATATATCATTTTAAATGCCTTAGACGATGCTAATTCTAGAATGAATTCATTCTTCATATCGTTTTGACGTTCTTGGTTTCTATATCGAATGCGCCTATATATGATGTGATATCGAGGTAAAAATCTTTGGCATGTTTTATTCATCGTGTGCTGTTTGAGTAAGCAACTCCATGTCCTGCGAGAATGATCTAGCATCTCCCTCTTCATTTTCTTTTCTATCCCACCTTTTCATTTTCCTTATCTTTTTCCACCGGGTTCACCGTTTTAATCATCTTCCTCGAGGACGAGTAAGAAGCAAGCTTCGGGATTTTGATCGATCCATATTTTACACCCTTTTTCTGCATGTTCACATACCATTTTGATCGCCCATATCGTGTTTTTCACGATTATTCGACGATATTGCGTTGCTTTTCACTATTTCTTGTTTTTGTCGGATTTCAGGAAATATGGAGCGATCGGGAGCAAAAATAAGCTTAAGGGATTTGCACACATGCCGGAGCATCGCTCATTGCCATATTGAGGAGCTAACGATGTTTGACGATGAGCGGGAGAAGAAGAAGATCGATAGAAGTGAAGAGGAGACGAGGAAGAGAAAAGTGGCTTCCAAATACAGCCCACTCGGCCGAGTAACACAATCCACTCGGCCGAGTAAAGGAGCGTACTCGACCGAATACGACTGATACGAAGACGTCCCGTGCCACAATGTACTCGACCGAGTGGATAATTCCTTTACTTGACCGACTGATACGAAGCATCAATAACATGAAGTTTCTTCCTTGCTTAATAACATAATGATAACATCATGGAATTTCCATTTCAACATAGCATAATAACTGAATTGCAACAAATGACATCATCACTAACATGTAATTGCATAGCATGATAACATGATCATTTAAAATGAAAGCAAGCTTCCATTTCTGTTCTGGAAATGGGTTACACGCCTGTTTGGCCCGATCACTCGGTCATGTGAAGTAACTTAAATAAGCATCGCAAGGATTACAGAGCCACACGGTTGTTTGGTCTGTTCAAATGGTCATGTGACATAACATGGTTAATACTCGGTAAAAGTTACCACACGGCCATTTGGTATTACCCACACGGTCGTTTCACCTTTCACACAACCGTGCCAATACTTCACACGACCGCGTCAATAGATCACAAGGCCGTTTCAATATTTCCACACGGCCGTTTGGATCTTCCACACGGTCGTATGAAGCACATTTGTAACTCAGAGTGACACGGTCATTTCTAAGGCGATACGACTGTGTCATCAGCTTGGTCAGCCTCCCGTCCAAGTCTAAGACGTCCCGGACTCACTCTCAATCACTAGATTAATCGACACGGTCGTTTCTATGGCGACACGACCGTGTATAGATGGGAAATCTCACGCTGACTGCGATACGGTTGAAGAACCAACAATGTGACACTGCAGTTCACTACATGACCACGACATGGACTAGACATGACTGTGTCATTTGCTACACGATGATGACGCGGTCTAGACACGACCGTGTCGTTCAACAAACTGCTAATTTCTACGGAGTTCTACAGCTAGCTCTTATGCGATTCTAAAATGAAATCTATCTAGCTTAGTGAGGAAATCCTACCCTTAGCAAGTCCCCCAAATGGTCGCTATACCTTTTTCTCCTTGAAGACCGTCTGAAAAGCTAACTCTTACCTTGTCTAATTCTTCTTCGAGTATTAAAGAGATGGGTTGCTGGCTTTGGCCTTAGTGGAAGAAGGGAAAACAGTAGAGGGCTGGGTCTGTGTGAGGGAGAGGAGAATCGAGAGGGTTATGTGTCTGCCACGTGAGTTGGGAGAGAAAGAGAGAGTTTGGGTTGTTGGTCACGTTTTTCTCCCCCCACTCAATCCTAGTCATTATCTCATATGGTTAGAATTAGCCAAGTGCCCTATTAAGTGTCAAGAGCTTAGCTTTGGATTATTAATGACTTGGCACCTAGTAGCTTAGGTGTCATCATGAGGTTAATTTAAAATTTGAATTTGTAGAAATTAGAAATACATGTATTATACCATTACCACTTACTATACCATGTATTCTACTTAGTATTTCACACATTAACAATTAAATAATGATTTTAAAAATAATTTTATCATTTTAAAATTTTGGGAAAATTACACATAATTATATGTATATGTATATGGTCAAAAATACGTCGCGTAATACACGTATACGTATATACTTGGTATTACATAGTCGACTAATAGCGATAAGATTGTGATCTCCCATATCGCGTTTTTCACGATTATTCAACGATATTGCATTGATTTTCACTATTTCTTGTTTTTATCGGATTTCAGGAAATATAGAGTGATCGGGAGCAAAAATGAGCTTAAGGGATTTGCACGCGTGCCAGAGCATTGCTCATAGCAATATTGAGGAGCTAACGACGCTGGATGATGAGCAGGAGAAGAAGATCGATAGAAGTGAAGAGGAGACAAGGAAGAGAAAAGTGGCTTCTAAATACAGCCCACTCGATCAAGTAACATAGTCCACTCGGCCGAGTAAAGGAGCGTACTCGGCCGAGTACGACTGATACAAAGACGTCTCGTGCCAAAATGTACTCGACCAAGTGGATAATTTCACTCGGTCGAGTAGAGCACTCCACTTGTCCGAATGAGTCAGAATTTCTGAAGTGAATCGAAGCCAACTCTCTGGAATTTTAGGGAGCACAACAGAAGATCCACTCCGCCGAGTGGAAAGTCTACTCGACCGAGTGAAGAACTACACTCTGCCGAGTGACGCAGAGCACCAGAGCCCCCAAAACCCCCATCTTCTCTGTTTTTATTTGGATCTGCCACTCGGCCGAGTGAGATTTCCACTCGACCGAGTAGCGCTGCCAGCATGTGTCGAAAACCGAGGTTCTGGGCTGCGCCAGGGACAATTCAGTCAGGTTTTTTTGGCCATTTTGGGCATGTATTTAAGCCCAATTTTGATCCCAGCTTAGGGAGAGACCAGAAAATAGATTTTAGCTGAATTCTAGTTATAATTCCCCTTGGGAGATTAAAGAACGCATATCTGGTTTGTCTATTTCTTTTGAAAATTGCATTTTTATGAATTGTTCTCTTTTAAATATGAATTGCAATATGATTTCCATCATTGATTTTTTTATTGCTATGATGAATTGTGAGTAGTTTTGTTGTTCTAGGGTATGGGGATGAACCTTATGGATCTAATTTCAGATTTGTGATGAATGAATTTATATGTTGCTAGAATGGATAAGAGGTTAGGTTTGATTGATTTGTTATGGATAGCTAGGAATTTCTATCGATATGGAGTTTGCAAGAGATTGGATTCTAATCGATAGGAAGGCCTAGGTATTCGATTTAGATTTAAAATCGAGATTCACTAGACTTGGTTTGCAAGAGATTGGACCAAAGATAGCATTTTTATTATAAATCTATACTCATATTCATTTGCAAAAGATTGGACGAATACGAGCTATCACAATATAGATCGTAACTCGAGTTTGCACGAGAGTGGGTTCGAGGAGCGATTGAACGATGATGTCGATCCTAATGCGAGTGGCTTAGATTAGGGTTTGCACGAGAGTGGGCCCGAATCTAGGTCGCTATAGACTGGCAATAGCACGAGAGTGTGAGCTTGGTTCTCTATTTAGTTACGACTGGTTCACCTCAATCCAAGTCTAGTAACATTGAGATTCAGGATTCACAAGGCTGCATGATAATCCATAGTAGGGATTCCTTAGCCCTAGACGCTTTTATAATATTGAATTTGAAATTTTAATTGAACGAATATGACAACAACATTCCAAACATCACCCTTCCACCAATAGCTTAGTGATCAAGATAGAGTACCGTCATCAGTCCATCCTCGTGTTCGATACCCGTTGGCCACTACACCGTGCGCTTGCGATAAATCTATAATTGTTTCCTGGGTGTATAGTTGGTAGCGATCAGTTCCTTCCTTTACTTAGTAAGACGTAGAATTTTTTTCGTTCTTTATTTTACACTTTTTAAGGTTTTTATCTCTAGTACTGTTAAGGCCAAAAAATGATCGAAACAATTGTGTTGCTAATATGGACCCTTCCCTACAGAGTCAGAGCCTCGTCAGCCAGTTGAGTAGGACCCTAGGTTGGAAGAACCAGGGTCGTTGGTGGTAATAGTTAACTTGCGATGCTCGACCCTCGAGTGGTTCATATATCAATCGATCGAGGCTGAGAAGCTCAGGAGCGACCTTCGCGGGGGATCGAGACTCATTGATCTGCACCACAAGGAAGCATCAGGGGGCAGATCTGGGTCCCGAACCAAATCCCCTTCGATGCTTAAGTTAGAATGGAAATTAAGAGAGGGAGAGTGCTCGGAGCAGCTGAGATCGACCCATGGAGCTTCTCTCAGATCTGACGTCGCAAGCTCTTTTGTGGAAGAAATATCAGTTCGAAGAATGTAAAGTCCGAGTATTAGATTTCGTACTTCGGAGTTGGAACCCTTTTACAATTGTCTTTTCCGATATTTATAGGCATTGCTTCGATGATTACGATTAACCGTCCCTCATTGATTCGGGCGGGATCTTCTCCGGGATTGGTGATAACGGCTGCCCATTTACTCGGTCTCATTAACTCCTCCCTAAGTATCAGTGGGAGCTTTACGGTTGAGTGAGTCGTTTGCTTGACTGGGTATTACTCCGCCTTAATGACGGGTTTCGGGTTGTGGGCACTAAATGGGTCGGATATCTTGACACCGTTTCGTTATCCATACCCATGCACTAACAATGGCCTCCATCATTCATTTCTCAGGAAAATGCGTTGATTGAGACCGCAGGATGTGTATTCTCCTTAAATGTGCAAGTTTTCAAAATGTTTGATTTGATTTGTGCCGCCAAAAACCCTTCGTTTCTGAATTGATCCTCATCGCTTTTTGAGGCCGGTCTTATACACTTGTCGCTCATCGGCCACCAGTTGATTGAGCTCACCCGTATAAAAGAAAAGGATGGGGGAGAAAAGGACTTTCTTGCTCAACATCCATTTCATTCTGAAAGCTTGACTCCTTCGTTGCCGAGTCAATTGAGTTGCTGACATGTAACCTTCCATGTCGAGTCGGTGCCTCGTCAGCCGGTTGAGTGGGACCCTAGGTTGGAAGAACCAGGGTCGTTGGTGGTGATAGTTAACTTCCGATGCACGATTAACCCTCGAGCGGTTCATATATCGATCGATCGAGGCTGAGAAGCTCAAGAGCGACCTTCACAGGGGATCGAGACTCGTTGATCTGCACCACAAGAAAGTGTCAGGGGGTCAGATCTGGGTCCCAACCCAAATCTCCTCCGATGCTTAAGTTAGAATGGAACTTAAGAGAGGGAAAGCGCTTGGAGCAGCTGAGATCGACCCACGAAGGTTCGTCCCAGATCTGACATCGCAAGCTCTTTTGTGGAAGAAATATCAGTTTGGAGAATGTAAAGTCCAAGTATTAGATCTCATACCATGGGAGTTGGAACCCTTTTACCATTATCTTTTCAGGTATTTATAGGCGTTGCTCCGATGATTGCGATTAACCGTCCCTCATTGATTTGGGCGGGATCTTCTCCGAAATTGGTGATAACGGCTGCCTATTTACTCGGTCTCATTAACTCCGCCCTGAGTATCAGTAGGAGCTTAACGGTCGAGTGAGCCATTTGCTTGACTGGGTATTACTCCGTCTTAATGACGGGTTTCAGGTTGTAGGCACTAAATGGATTGGATATCTTGACACCATTTCGTGATCCGTTCCCATGCACTAACAATGGACCCCATCATTCGTATCTCATGAAACTGCACTGATTGAGACCTCTTGATGTGTATTCAACTTAAATGTGCACAATTTTTAAAATGTTTGATTGATTTATACCTCCAAAAATCCTTCGTTTCTGAATCGATCCTCATCGCTTCTTGAGGCCGGTCGTAGACACGTATCGCTCATCGACCACCAGTTGGTTGAACTCCCCTGTATAAAAGAAAAGGTTGGTGAGAAAAGGACTTTCTTGCCTTCCTCCATTTTCATTCCGAAAGCTTGACTCCTTCGTTGCTTCCTTCGGAGTTTGCTTGATCTTGCTAATGTACCTTCCCTGACCGATTTTGACTCCTATTTAGATTTATACAGGCATGATTCCATAGGTTAGGATATAGGAGCCATCTTATGAAGAGCTTGTGGCCCGCCTTCAACTTCCTCAACATGACGATGTTCCTGGTAAAGTGAAAGGGGTTTGCATAGAGCCAGCTCCTCCCATTCGTCGGAGGGATCCGAGCTCAGAGATTCCCAAAATGATTTTGGAGATGGTGTCCAAGTTTTACTTTGATCGGGTAGCTAAGGTTTGGTCGGGTTGCCTCTGTCATCCTTTTAGGGTTAGGTTGCCCAGTTTGGATGAGATAGCTTGCTTTCCCTAGAAGAGCGAGGTTGGAGTATACCCCAAAGATTTTCGTCTTGGGCTTCGCTTTCCTCTTCACCCCTTCATCATAGAGGTCATGTGCTCTTCGGGGCTTTCTTTTTATCAACTTGCACCCCAAGCCATTCCTCCCCTAGTCTGTTTCATCGTTCTTTGTGAGCTTTGTGGGGTTTGACCATTCATTTGGCTATTTAAGTATTTCTTCCGATTAATAGTCGATCCCCACAAGGTGTGGTATCACATCGTCGCTCGCCTAGAAAAGTGGCTCGTATATGATCTCCCGCTTTCTGATTCTGGATGGGAAGACACTTTCATGTTTGTCGTTCTCCCCGACTTAGGACCGATGCTCAATGGATGGAGTTCTCCGAGCCTCGACCTCGCTGAAGATTCCAAGTTAACACCAAAAGAGGTCGAGGCTAGGTTGATGAAGGGTGAGGTCGAGGCAGCCAAACTCCTTCTGAGTCGCTCGTGGTGAGAGAGGTCGACTTCGTATCTGTTGGATGGCCATCGACTAAAGACCGTTTTGTGGAGTCCGAGTAATGTATACCGCTTCTGTGTCTTTATCGCAGCCACTCACAATAATTATATCCATTGTTTACCGATATGACTAGCAGAGCTCACAGAAACATGGACCCTAGACTGGGTCAAGTTTGAAGAGAACAACACAAGAAGGAAAGAAGCACTGAGGGATCAAGCTCCCGGTCTTCCCTTCCCATCAGTCAGAGTTCTTTCTCTGAGGGAGAGAGGTCAGGCGGACCTTGAGGTCATCTTCCCGTGCCTCATTGAGGGAGGCACAGAGTCGAGCTATCGGTCGCTTTGTTCCACTCATTGCCTCCATCATTGTTTCAGAGCCGTTGGTGGTGGAAGACACTGAAACTGTTGTGGTTCTTGAGCCCACTGCAGGTGTCAGCAAGAAATGAGGCCCATCCTCCTATGAGGAGGAGGACTCGGAGAAAAGGAGGCGGTTCGAGGAGGCAAACCCTCTGCTTTCACTCATGGAAAAAGGTTGGGATGCGGTCCCTCTCGATCCACAGGGAACAATTGAGACCCACATGGCTCCTCTTTTGGATAAATGGCCATGGGACGGTATCGAGTCATCTACTCCCTTGGTCAGCCTGATCCCCTCAGAGTTTGATCGAGTTTTGCTGCTTGACCAGCTCTCATGTCGTTCTTCAGGACCTGTTCGAGGCGAACCTCATCAGCCTCCCTTCATCATCGAGAGGAAAGAGTCGACCATGTCGGTTTTTGGGACGACTGCTCGACTGGTGGAGAACTTTATTCTCCTCGGGACTTGGATCTCCTCCAAGGGTTAGACATCGAAAGGGTGGCCAACTTCTTTGTGGGATGTAGATACTAGGTAAGTCGTTTGCCATTTGCCAATTGACTTTCAATCTGGTTGTTTCTGATTGATACTTTCTACAAATGTCCATCCTTGGCACCGTGTTGTGCCGCCAGGCCGTCGACATAATTGAGGGAGGACGGCGGGTGGAGGCGGCTGAGCGCAAGTCCTCCAAGCTCGAAGACCAGCTGAGGAAGGTGGAGGAGGATTTGGGGAAAGCTCTTACGGCCAAGGCCGAGGCCGAGTGGGCGGCCGTGGAGGCCAAAAATAGCCTCTCATCCATGTCTAACCTCCGAAAATCTGCTGAGATTCAATGGAGGAAGGAGAGGTCTAATAGCTCCAGGCGGACCTCAAAGCTTCAAAGAGGGAAGCAATCGAGCTTCGAGCCAAAGCTTCTGACTCGGAGAGGTTGGCGGAGGCTTGCAAAGCAGATGTAGCTAAGCTCCAGGCCAAGGCTATCGAGTCAGAGATAGCCGATGTGATTCATAAGGGGAGCTCACGACAAGGTTTACAAAGGCGATGGAACTTTTCCAGAACGTCTTTATGCCGAGGGGTGCCCCCCTCCTAGGCTGGCGAAACTCTGACATAGGTTTTGGTAACCTTTTTGTATTGAAATGAAATAAAAGAACTTTTGAATTTTATAGTTTCTTCTATCTCCAAATTTTGTTTGAGTATATGTGTGTGTATGGCCCCTCAACGACTCAATTTTCAATTTTTCAAAAATCGATGGTAAGTTGGGTCGTTGATACGCCAGGCATATTCACCTAACAAATATGATCTTTTAGATCATAGACCATGGGGGCATGTTTCGTTCGGTGGCGAGGGACGAGGCCCCTTCGACTTAAGACCGACGACGCTCGAGGATCGTTCAGTGGCGAGGGATGATCCCTCGGCTTACGGCTGACGACGAGGGTCGTTCAGTGGCGAGGGGCGATCCCTCGATTTACAGCTGACGACGAGGGTCGTTCAGTGGTGAGGGGTGATCCCTCGGCTTACAGATGATGAAGAGAGTCGTTCGGTAGCGAGGGGTGAGGCCCCTTTGACTCACAGCCAACGACGATCGAGGGTCGCTCAGTGGCGAGGGGTAATCATTCGGCTTATGGCTGACGACGAGGCTCGTTTGGTAGCGAGGGGCGAGGCTCCTTCAATGTATGGCTGACGAAGATTCGAGGGTCGTTCAGTGGCGAGGGGTGATCCCATGGCTTACGGCTGACGACGAGGGTCGTTCAGTTGCGAGGGGCAATGTCCCTTCAACTTACGGCCGACGACGATTATAAATCATTAGATAGATAGGAGAAATGATCGGCTTTGTATTTATCATAAATTGGCGTAAAATAAAAAACAAAGGTAAGTTTCGATCACCATATTGCTGTTACACTCATTGATAGTACTTCTGCAAATGCTCAGCATTCCAAGGATGGTGTAGCTCCCTGTCATCTAGTGTAGTGAGCCGATAGGTGGCCGGGCCGAGGACATCGATCACCTTGTAAGGGCCTTCCCACTTTGCAGCAAGCTTTCCTTGTTTAAGAATCTCGGGACTGAAGGCAGCCTTCGTAACACCATGTCGCATATGCGGAAGCTGTGTCCACGTACTTTGGAGTTGAAATACCAAGCCATGCATCCCTTTTGTTCAATGAGGGTCGCCAAGGCCCATCCGTGAACCTCGTCGACCAGTTGTAGGTTGAGCTAGAGTCCATCAAAGTTTCTCTCCACATCGTAGTATTGGAGGCGAAGTTGTAACAACTGCTTTTCATGTATCTGGATTTAATATAATATAATATTTGTTTTGGTGGATTTTCTCCTCATGCGTGGTTTTCGTCTCCGTAGCTTTCGTTTTCGATTATTTCGTCGTGTTTTTTCGTTTCTTCTTAGGATCGTCGATTTCGAAGTACGTCATTCGTGACGGGCTTCATAACGGTCATATCTAACTATTAGATCAAGCCTAGGAGTCTTAGGAATCGATCCCGGGGCCCCGCGCTCCGTATCGGAACTTTTGGTGCTCATTAGCCGGTATAAGAAGGGGCACCGACCGACTAGATGACGATCCAGTCGGTCGGCAATCCTTCTTGGACCGACTAGTTTGCTTTCTAAATTTCTCAGGAGTTACTGTTTGCTCTTAGTCGGTCTAAGAACGTTCATCGACCGACTAGATGATAAACTAGTCGGTCAGTACTTGTTCATGGACCGACTAATTCTTAGTTCAGGTTTTCGACTGGAGCTACTGTTTACACTTAGTCGGTCTGCGTTTGTCAACCGACCGACTAGTTCTCAAACTAGTCGGTCAGCAGTTGTTCTTTGACCGACTAAGCAGTGCAGGAAACCCTAGTTTTGCCCTAGCCGCCAGCTCAACCTATAAATACCCAACCCAAACGTTTTCATCTTCTCCAACACGACCCTAAGCCCTAGTTTCTTCCCCTCTAAGCCCCCATCTTCCTCCAAGCTCCAATCCTTCATTCCAAGCCCTAAATCCATCATCCAATCCATCCATCTACTCTATCTACTTCTCATCTTCCCCAAATCTCCATCAAAACCCATCAAACCCCAAAATCCCCCAAAACCCTAGTTTTCCCAAACTTCTCCATTTGCTTCCAGATCTGATCCTAGGGTTCCCCGGAGTGTTTCTTCCGTCTCCTCTCGGTAAGAAATCGATCTACCGTTGTTTTTAACTTATTTATAATTTTATGAAACCCTAATAATATTTCATGTTGTTTGATGACTGGTTCCCCGTAACAGCGATTTCCCCGTGGTTTGGCATCCGTGTGACGAAGTGGTCATCATCCCCGGTGCTAGGCAAGTGAAACTTGCCACTTAGGATTTAGGCCATGTTTTAGGCCATTACTCTGCTTTAGCGTAAAAGAGACTAGACGGTGAAATGATAGCCGCCTAGACGCCTGCTCGATCTAGTTTGACAACGAAACTAGATCCGTCACCTCAAATGATCTAGCTTGACAACGAAGCTAGAATCCAACCCATTTAATTTGTTGTTCACACATATTAAACTGCCATGTTTAAATTCAATTAACGGTACGCGAATATGTTCATATCATTGCATTTTGCCTGTCACGTTTAAATTCAATTAACGGTACGCAATCATTTGTTCATGTCATTGCATAGTGATTAATCATTGTGATTGTGTAGCACACGCTACAATATTATAATCCTAGCTCGTGTTCCAGAAGCGAGCGTTGGAAACCCCAACGCTCGGATACCGGCTAGGCACCCACTTTTCGTGGGCACAACCCTATGCCAATTACACTTCCTGGCCCGTGATCCAGAAGCGAGCAAATGCTCGATACACGTAGGGGTGGGGTAAGAGATATGCGTCACCAGAGCACGAGATGGCCTGATCCGCCACTCCAGCCTGCAGGCGAAATCTCTAGAGTGTAAGTGAGTAAGAGATATGCGTCACCAGAGCACGAGATGGCCTGATCCGCCACTCCAGCCTGCAGGCGAAATCTCTAGTGTTTAAGTGATTAACAGTGATAAGTGATAAATGATAAGTGATTAGTGATTTGGTAGCTTTTGCTACATTGTGCATGCTTGTCTCCTTTAAACTGTTGCATCATACTTAACTGCCATGTCATTGCTTAATACTATAACTGCTAGGTTGCTAGTTTACCTTTCTTTCGGTTTCCTTGCCCAAGTCTTTTAGACTTGCTGACATGTGCCCCTTTCTCTTTTGGGTGACACATGTTAGACCCTGAGCCTGAGTTTCTTGCTGAGGGTGAGGTGTTTGCGGACGCCGAGCTTGAGTCCGTGTTTGGCGGGGAGTGCGTGGGCACTGGGACCAGTCCTAGTGTCTCCGTTGTGTTTTACTTTTGTTAGACAGTTGTTTGTTATCGGTGCGTAGCACCTATACTTTGTCGTTGTTGCTTTTGTTGGCCTTGTTCTGGGCCTTGGACTCTTTTCTTTTAGCCTGGTGGCTTTTCTGGTTGTTGGATTTATTTTGATGTTGGACATGTATGAGATGTGAGTTTTTAATTCAAGTCTCTCCTTGTATTATTATTGTTGTTCCGTTGTGGTTACAGGGACCTGCTATTGTATTTTATTTACGCTAATCGGGTTTGGGGCTTCACAGCTCCACTCTCGTGCGGACCTTTTCACGTCTCGCCTCCATTTTAGGGAAGCGGGTCGTGACAGGTTTTAGTGGTGGCCCATGCAGGTCCCTTCTGTAACTGCGATCTTTGGAATAGCGATAATAATATTAGGATGTCCAATGAACTAAGTTCAGCATCCGAGTCATTAAGCTGTGAGTCTAATTTTGGCCCGTTTCTCTGGCGCTAGATGACTAGGAGACGTCAGACCCGAGCTGGTGGTGGATCTGCTCTGAAGGCTTGCTATTTCTGCGGCAAGATCGGGCACCTCAAGGGGGCGTGCAGGAGCTTTCTAGGTCAGTGTTTGGTTTGTGGTGGTGCTTCTCATTCGGCGAAGGATTGTCGGCACGCAAAACGGCTGCGGAAGGCGTCGGATGGGGTTCCGCAGCAGCAAGCACCGGAAGCTGGGCCGAGTCGGAAGATGTGCCATCATTGTGGCAAGATTGGTCATAAGAAGGAACAGTGTAGGAGGTTCTTGGGGCAATGTATTGCCTGTGGAGATCCCGCCCATGTTCTCAGGGAGTGCCCGAGGCTGAAGCAGCCTTGGAAGGCACCTGTTGCAGCCCAGCCGTTGCAGCAGCAAGCGTCTGTTCCTGCTGGACATGGGGCAGCCCTTGTTCCACAGAGGCAGGCTTTTCGGCAGGCTTTTCCGTGGAGGAGGCAGGCTTCCCCGATGGCCGTAGTTGAGGCTGAGACTGTGGATGGGGTTATTGCAGGTAACCCTCAGTTTTGTTACCTTCTTCCTTTTTGACAGTCTTGTTTGTTTGAACATGTTTGGTTGCTTGGATATGTTATGTTTGCTAGAATGGAGTTTGATTGCTGGGTTGGTTGTTGAGTGTGATTTGGGTTTGCACGTTCTGGCACGAGTCCTCTTGACTCTGGTGCCTCAATGCGCATTGCATCCTGATGCTTCGTGTAGAAGCATTTCTTGATGGCCCCTTTCTTTCTTAAATATTTAATTCCTTTCTATTCGATCGAGTCAAAATTCTCTTCGTAGATTTTGAAGTCTATTGGTTGAAATTTTAATCTCGTATCTTTTGCTAACCGATATTCCTTGTATTTTGGTTTTAAGAGCTTTACCACTATTTTGATTACTTTAGAATATTTTCCAAGATAAGTAGAACTTCAATTATTTTCATATATCGGTTCTAGGTTCTTGGAACTCGTGCTTTAAGATCTGGTGTAAATCAGTTGTTGGGCAATCCGGGCCCCGCTAAAAAGTATTTTAAATGATATTTAATTGGAGTTCTCTTCAGTTTTAAAACTTGTAAGCATTTAGCGTGGGTTTAAGTTTTCGCACTATAGTTGATCAGATTTCATTCGTTGAATTTTCAAATTTTTACCGAAATGTTATATTAAGCTCTGCCGTAAAATATTTTCGGACCTCTCCGTTGTAAATCTTGACCTTTCTGAAGGTTTCCCTTCGACATCCTTTTCCTAAGTTTAAATTCGTTTGAAATTTTAATATTCATAAATTTATACTTCATGCTCCTTCGTTGACTTAAAGATCTCTAAAGCTTTTGTCGAAAATTTGGAATACTAACCCATGGTGTTTTGCCATTCTATACCTTCCGTACCCATGAAAATACCATGTCCTTTCTTATATAAATTATATCCTGAACTGTATCTTTATCTTTTGCCCAATTCAACTTATAAATTTTCCTTATCTTACGTATGCCATACAATTGACTCATCGCGTTTCCTCTAATATACTTTTCAAGTTACACATGATTCCAGCTTTCAACCAACCTAGGATATGTTCAACATTTTCCCCTATTACACTTTTGGAAAAAGAATTACGTCTTCATAAATTTCTCACGATCTAGACCTTCCCTAATTTGGTTTTAAAGCTTATTGCAAATTTTGACAAACCTACTACTGAGTTTTCCGTCCACCACACATGCTTTTAGAATAATTTCTAAACTAAGTTGAATTTCGAATGTTTTCATATATCCGTATTAGGCTCATTAGCTCGTATGTTAAGAGCTTTGTGTAAAACGGTTTCTTTTGGCAAATCTCGGTTGCACTAAAAGGTGGTTTCAATATTGATTATTTGAATTTTCCTGGCTTAAGGATTTTGAAAGTATTTGGCATGAATTTAGAATTCTTTCGTTAATTAAATTTCGTTTCAAGACTTTTGCCAACATTATTAAATCACTGCCGTATAATATTTTCTAAAACTACGTCCTTAATGTGCGTAAGAACGCTTTGCTTCCCTTCATGATGATTTCCGTTAAGCCAATAAATCATTTCCTCTTATTATGAGCATTCAACTCAAACTTATTTCGAACAAGTGATTTTATCGAACCTCAAATATCATTTATATGAAGGGGAACCCCAAACTTTTCAAAATATGACCATTTTATACTTCTAGTGTTTTTGGTGATGTTGTCTATTGTGTGATATATGCATACTCAGAGTTATTCGTGATATTATGAAATTGTAAGTGTATTGATGTATCAATTATGGGTGGATGGGTATGGTATGAAGATATACGATGCTTGGGTGCGACTATGGGTAAATACTTTTGTTAGGGAGAGTATTGTAATTATAGGTGTGCTGATGTTTGTAAGAATATCATGATATATGAAGTGGCTGAAATATGTGATATTACCTGGTTAGATGTTAAGGGTGTTTGGCGTTTAGATATGTATGTGGTTATGTTGGTAGGCGTGTATGCATTGGCTAGTATTGGTATATATATATGGATGCTATGTTACGTATATGGAATTAATCCGCTATGATTTTGAGTCTCACTCAAGCTGGGTGGGTACACTCTATGTACATTGGTGTATTGTATGTGGTTAGTGTATAGTGATGAATGATGTAAGTATAGTGTCAGGATTGTTTGTGCCGGTTGTGTTACGCACATGATTGTGGGTGGCCATACCAATATATAGTTATGTGAGCTGGTCTTGTGGTATAGTTTTCACTAAGGACTTGGTTGCGTGAGTATTTGTGCACTAGCTAATTAGGTGCGTAGTTGTGCTAAGAATATAATGGTGTGATTGGTATGTATATATATGAATGAAATAATAGCGTGTGTGGGTGTGCACCATGCACGGGTAAGTATGTGATAGTTATAGGAATTGGTGACTATGATATGTATGGCGTGTCGTAATTATAGCTATAGGACTATATGTATATGAAGTGGTAATACGGTGAAATGTGTGCACTTATTTGAATGATTATATATGGTGGAATCATAACGGTGATGAATGTATGTTAGATATGGTAAACTTGTTTTAACAATTGTATGGTGTGTTTTCGCATGTTGGTTGTTTGGCGTATACTAGGAGGTATAGGGATTAGAGTATTCTTATTGTCATGTCCATAGATAGTTACTCATACGCGTAGTCCCGATGGTATTTTCTAGTGTGAAAATTATTTTCAAGTAAGTAAGAGACTTGGTTATTTTCGCATAGTGTGTAATAAGTGTTTTGTAGCTATATGGAATAAACTTGCCTATATGAATGATTTGAATACGTGAATGGAGTTGTTTGATTATAATAAGTATAAGTGTACTATGTGCGTGAATATATGTTTACTTCTGTGGTGTTAATAATTGATTACCTAGGGTATATATATATAAGCACTTGAAATAAATGTACTTGGTTGAAATTGTGATGTGATATTGATTGAGGGTAACTACTAGGGTGACTAGATATAGCTATAGTTGGAAAGTCCGAGGACGGACTTTATTCTAAGGTGGGTAGGATGTAACAACTGCTTTTCATGTATCTGGATTTAATATAATATAATATTTGTTTTGGTGGATTTTCTCCTCATGCGTGGTTTTCGTCTCCGTAGCTTTCGTTTTCGATTATTTCGTCGTGTTTTCTCGTTTCTTCTTAGGATCGTCGATTTCGAAGTACGTCATTCGTGACGGGCTTCATAACGGTCATATCTAACTATTAGATCAAGCCTAGGAGTCTTAGGAATCGATCCCGGGGCCCCGCGCTCCGTATCGGAACTTTTGGTGCTCATTAGCCGGTATAAGAAGGGGCACCGACCGACTAGATGACGATCCAGTCGGTCAGCAATCCTTCTTGGACCGACTAGTTTGCTTTCTAAATTTCTCAGGAGTTACTGTTTGCTCTTAGTCGGTCTAAGAACGTTCATCGACCGACTAGATGATAAACTAGTCGGTCAGTACTTGTTCATGGACCGACTAATTCTTAGTTCAGGTTTTCGACTGGAGCTACTGTTTACACTTAGTCGGTCTGCGTTTGTCAACCGACCGACTAGTTCTCAAACTAGTCGGTCAGCAGTTGTTCTTTGACCGACTAAGCAGTGCAGGAAACCCTAGTTTTGCCCTAGCCGCCAGCTCAACCTATAAATACCCAACCCAAACGTTTTCATCTTCTCCAACACGACCCTAAGCCCTAGTTTCTTCCCCTCTAAGCCCCCATCTTCCTCCAAGCTCCAATCCTTCATTCCAAGCCCTAAATCCATCATCCAATCCATCCATCTACTCTATCTACTTCTCATCTTCCCCAAATCTCCATCAAAACCCATCAAACCCCAAAATCCCCCAAAACCCTAGTTTCCCCAAACTTCTCCATTTGCTTCCAGATCTGATCCTAGGGTTCCCCGGAGTGTTTCTTCCGTCTCCTCTCGGTAAGAAATCGATCTACCGTTGTTTTTATAACTTATTTATAATTTTATGAAACCCAAATAATATTTCATGTTGTTTGATGACTGGTTCCCCGTAACAGCGATTTCCCCGTGGTTTGGCATCCGTGTGACGAAGTGGTCGTCATCCCCGGTGCTAGGCAAGTGAAACTTGCCACTTAGGATTTAGGCCATGTTTTAGGCCATTACTCTGCTTTAGCGTAAAAGAGACTAGACGGTGAAATGATAGCCGCCTAGACGCCTGCTCGATCTAGTTTGACAACGAAACTAGATCCGTCACCTCAAATGATCTAGCTTGACAACGAAGCTAGAATCCAACCCATTTAATTTGTTGTTCACACATATTAAACTGCCATGTTTAAATTCAATTAACGGTACGCGAATATGTTCATATCATTGCATTTTGCCTGTCACGTTTAAATTCAATTAACGGTACGCAATCATTTGTTCATGTCATTGCATAGTGATTAATCATTGTGATTGTGTAGCACACGCTACAATATTATAATCCTGGCTCGTGTTCCAGAAGCGAGCGTTGGAAACCCCAACGCTCGGATACCGGCTAGGCACCCACTTTTCGTGGGCACAACCCTATGCCAATTACACTTCCTGGCCCGTGATCCAGAAGCGAGCAAATGCTCGATACACGTAGGGGTGGGGTAAGAGATATGCGTCACCAGAGCACGAGATGGCCTGATCCGCCACTCCAGCCTGCAGGCGAAATCTCTAGAGTGTAAGTGAGTAAGAGATATGCGTCACCAGAGCACGAGATGGCCTGATCCGCCACTCCAGCCTGCAGGTGAAATCTCTAGTGTTTAAGTGATTAACAGTGATAAGTGATAAATGATAAGTGATTAGTGATTTGGTAGCTTTTGCTACATTGTGCATGCTTGTCTCCTTTAAACTGTTGCATCATACTTAACTGCCATGTCATTGCTTAATACTATAACTGCTAGGTTGCTAGTTTACCTTTCTTTCAGTTTCCTTGCCCAAGTCTTTTAGACTTGCTGACATGTGCCCCTTTCTCTTTTGGGTGACGCATGTTAGACCCTGAGCCTGAGTTTCTTGCTGAGGGTGAGGTGTTTGCGGACGCCGAGCTTGAGCCCGTGTTTGGCGGGGAGTGCGTGGGCACTGGGACCAGTCCTAGTGTCTCCGTTGTGTTTTACTTTTGTTAGACAGTTGTTTGTTATCGGTGCGTAGCACCTATACTTTGTCGTTGTTGCTTTTGTTGGCCTTGTTCTGGGCCTTGGACTCTTTTCTTTTAGCCTGGTGGCTTTTCTGGTTGTTGGACTTATTTTGATGTTGGACATGTATGAGATGTGAGTTTTTAATTCAAGTCTCTCCTTGTATTATTATTGTTGTTCCGTTGTGGTTACAGGGACCTGCTATTGTATTTTATTTACGCTAATCGGGTTTGGGGCTTCACAGCTCCACTCTCGTGCGGACCTTTTCACGTCTCGCCTCTATTTTAGGGAAGCGGGTCGTGACAGAAGTGGTCGTTCGTTGACCTCTACTGGGACGACAGCTTCATAAACATAGGCCATCATGAATGGTGTTTCACCTGTTAAAGTTTTATGGGTCGTTCTGTACGACCATAATGTGCCGGGGATCTCTTCTGGCCATGTTCCCTCGAGCCCGGATAACCTCTTCCGTAGGGGTCCGAGGATGCATTATTAGTGGCCTCTGCTAGTCCATTGGATTGGGGATGGACGACAGATGCAAAATGTAGTTTGATCTTCAACTCGGAGCAGAAATCTCTGAAGCCAACGCTGTCGAATTACGTCCCATTGTCTGTCACAATGGACTGAGTGATGCCAAACCAACAGACAATGGATTTTCAGACGAAGCTCCGGGCTTCTTTCCACGTAATTTGGGCTAGGGGTTCTGCCTCGATCTATTTAATGAAGTATTCGATGCCACGATCAAGAATTTCCGTTGTTCGATTGCTTGCTTGAACGGACCAAGGATGTCCAATCCCCACTTAGCAAAGGGTATCGAACTGATGATTGGGATCGGACCAGTTGGAGGGGCCGAGCTGACCCTTGAGAACTTCTGGCAAGTCGGACATTTCTGCACATACTCGATTGCTTCCTTGAACATGGTTGGCCAGAAGTAACCTTGCCTTACAGCCTTCAAGGCTATTGTCTTTCCTCCGTAATGATTCCCACAATCCCCCTCGTGGATTTTCTGAATCACATAAAGTGCTTCTTGTGGGGTTAAACATTTGAGGTAGGGGAAGACGTCAATCCTGGTCCATTGTATTTTATACAATGAACCGTCTAGTAGATCAAATTGGTAGGCCTTTCGTTCTAGTTTCCATGCCTCTATCTGATCGGTCGGCTTCTCCCCCATATTTAGATAACGGATTATGGGATCCATCCAAGTGACCCCTTGGTCGATGCTTAGTAATTCCTGTTCCAGCATGCTGGGGTGTGGCAGATGTTGTACGTACACTGTTTGATCGAGTCTCACGAGGGAGGATGACGCGAGCTTCAAAAGGGTGTTAGCTCGGTGATTCTTCGACCTGGGTACATGGTGGATCTCTCCTCGTCCAAACTTGGCGAGCTCTGCTTTAGCAACCTGCATGTAGCTTTGCATTGTGTCCTCACGGGCCTCGAAACCTCCGTTCAATTGGTGGACGACGAGATTGGAATCGCTGAGTAGTTAGACCACCTTCGCTCCTAGAGCTCGAGCCAACCGTAGCCCGTTGATGGTAGTTTCATACTCCGCTCCATTATTCGTGGTTTGGAAACTGAAGCGGAGAGCATACTCGAATATGTTACCCGCTGATGTTTAGACAGTTATTCCACCCGCGATTTTGGTTAGAGTGGCAGAACCGTCTACTTGTACGATCCACGTTCCCTCTTCTTCAATTGTATCGGTTGATAAATTGAGACCTATCGAGGGAGAAGAGGTAGCACCGGGTCGTATGTTTGTGACTTGTACCTCTTCTGGCAGTTTGTCGTCATAAGTGAGTTCGACAATGAAGTCGGCTAGAGCTTGCCCTTTGATGGCAGTCCTCGGCTTAAACTGGATGTCGAATTTGCCCAGCTCAACTTCCCACTTCGTCGTTCTCCCCAAACGATCCTGCCTCTTTAAGGTATGCTCCAAGGGAGTATCGGTGAGGACCAAGATGGTGTGCGCTTGGAAGTATGGTCGTAGCCTCCTTGCAAATTGGATCAAGGGAGCATGCAGAAATTTTCGCCTGGTCCCCAAGGGATATGCCCGAAATCGACCCCCAGGTAATATCCCACAAGCTGAAAGTCGACCCAACTTCCAAACCCATGAAGCAGAAGAAGAGAAACATGGGGGCACAAAGATGAAGGCTGCAATCGAGGAGGTGGATCGACTTCTCTAGGCGGGCTTCATTCGAAAGGTCAAATACCCTGATTGGCTCTCGAATGTCGTGATGGTGAAGAAGGCAAATAGCAAATGGTAAATGTGCATCGACTTCACCGATCTCAACAAAGCCTGTCCGAAAGACAGTTACCCCTTGCCCCGGATCGACCATCTAATTGACAATGCCTCGGGCTATGAACTCCTTAGCTTCATGGACGCTTTCTTGGGATACAACCAGATCTCAATGGCACTGGAAGATGAAGAAAAGACTTCTTTCATCACAGATTGATGTATTTTCTGTTACATAAAAATGCCATTTGGTTTAAAGACTGCAGTGGCCACATACTAGTGTATGATGAACGGAGTCTTCGAGGCTCAAATCAAGCGAAACCTGGAAGTCTATATTGATGACATGTTGGCCAAGTCGAAGAAGCCAGTGGGCCACATAGCAGATCTCCGAGAGACATTTGCATAAATCCGACGCTACAACCTTCGGCTGAACCCCGTCAAGTGTACTTTTGGGGTCCAATCGGGAAAGTTCCTCGGTGTCATGCTGACGAACCAAGGGATAGAGGCTAACCCCGACAAAATCATGGAGATCGTGGCGATGAAGGATCCCTCGACCATCAGAGAGGTTCAGAGACTGAATGGGAGAATAGCGGCTTTGGGCCGGTTCTTGTCTAAGTCGACCGAGAGATCTTTGCCTTTTTTCAAAGTATTGAGAAAGGCGATAGCATCCATAGCGAATGGCAAGAGGGTCGTCAAATGGGGCGCGGATTGCAAAGAGAGCTTTCTCCGAACTAAAAGAGTACCTCCGCAGCCCACCGCTCCTGACCAAACCAGATAAAGATGACCAACTCATCATTTATCTGGCCCCTACCATGGAAGTCGTAAGCTCCACACTCGTCAAGGAGGACTCGGGAGTGCAACGATTTATCTACTATGTCAGCCAAGTCCACCGGGGTGCGGAGGTAAATAACTCAAGAATAGAAAAGATGGTGTTTGCACTGAGCGATCAACTGCTCCCTTAGGTCGAAAGGGAGCATTGACCCAATGGAGACGGTTCTCCCTTCTTCTTTATCCAGATGTTCTCCGTCTCTTTGACTGTTGTAGGTCATTGATCCTCGCCTTTGAGATCGACTGGATCTGTTTGCCCCACCCTTCTCAAAGCGGTGGACAGAGAGTAACACAACCGAGCTTGCTTCTAATTCCCCCTCGCCTTCTCAACTCCTTCAAGAGTTTGGAATTTGATCATCTGATGGAAGGTCGAGACCACCGCTTCTGTAGTGTTAAGCAGTGGTCTACCGATAATTCCGTTGTATGCTAAGTTGATCTTCACCTCTATGAAATTGGTCAGGTGAGTGACCTGTCGTGGATGCATACCTAGGGTCACCTGTAGGGTGATGATGCCTACTCTTGGGGCAGACAGTCCGATGAACCTTACAAGAGGTCCCGAACAAGGTCTCAACTCTGTTGAAGACAACCTCATTCTCTCCAACATGGTGAAGAAAAGCACATCGCATCAACTTCCAGTGTCGATGAGCAATCTCTTCACAGCGATCTTGTTGATGGTGGATGTGATGATGACGGCATCATCATGTGGAAGTTCTACACCCTCTATATATTCATCTGAGAAGGATATATGGGGTGTAGAGTCCCGGGGGTGCTTGCTACCAATGAATATTGTCATCAATCTTCCGACGTAAGAGCTTTGGAATGAGGTTGATAGCTCTGGATGTGGAGGACCTCCCATTATCATGTTGAAGGAATTGATGTTGGAAAGCGCCAAGGCATCATCGGAGGGTGTTGATGGGTGAGCCGATATGGTCGAGATGTTTTGTTGATTGGGATGTCGACTCATGGATTCCCACAGACGGCGCCAAACTGTTAAGGCCAAAAATGACCAAAATAATTGAGTTGCTGATGTGGACCCTCCCCTGCCAAGTTGAAGCCTTATTAGCTGGTTGAGTAGGACCCTAGGTTGGAAGAACCAGGGTCGTTGGTGGTGATATTTGACGTGTGATGCTCGATCGCCCCTCGAGCAGTTCGTATATCCATCGATCGAGGCTGAGAAGCTCAGGAGCGACCTTCACGGGGGATTGAGACTAGTTGCTCTGCACCACAAGGAAGCATCAGGGGGTCTAATCTGGGTCCCGACCCAAATCCCCTCCGATGCTTAAGTTAGAATGGAACTTAAGAGAGGGAGAGAGCTTGAAGCAGCTGAGATCGACCCACAGAGGTTCGTCTTAGATCTGAAGTTGCAAACTCTTTGTGGAAGAAATATCAGTTTGGAGAATGTAAAGTCCGAGTATTAGATCTCGTACCTTGGGAGTTGGAACCCTTTTACCATTGTCTTTTAGGTATTTATAGGCGTTGCTTCGATGATTGCGATTAACTGTCCCTCATTGATTCGGGCAGGATCTTCTCCGGGATTGGTGATAACGGCTGCATATTTACTTGGTCTCATTAACTCCTTCCTGAGTATCAGCGAGAGCTTAACTGTCGAGTGAGCCATTCGCTTGACTGGGATTATGATGTGCGTTTATTTTCTATATATTCACACACGTCTTCTTCGTGATTTTCCGTTATTTTTCGTTGTTTTCTGGTGTTTAGTATCCATTCTCTCATGATTTTTAGTTTTCTTTCACTTCTTTGTGTTTTTGTGCCAATGCAGGAGATTGCCAGCGTTGGGGACATATAAAGCAGATATCATGATCCCCCGGAGCAACGTGAGGTGTCACTCGCGATCCCGAGGGCCAAACGTCGAAGAATTCCATATATCAGCCCTCAACCGATCGGGTGGACAGAGCCACCCGATCGGTTCGTGCACGCGTATCCGACCCAGACAGAAGCAGTAGTGAAGAGAATCTCACCCGATCGGTTCAGTGATCGGGTGAAAACGACATAGCTCTCTATTTTTTGGAGCTGAATTCCAACCGATAGGTTCATCTGTAGCGGAACTCTCCCAACTCACGACCTGGTGACATCAACCGATCGGCTCAGCGACTGGTTGATGTATTTCAAATGCTGAAGGCAGTGTCGATCTTCGGCTCACCCGATCAGTTGATGCTTCAACCGATCGGATGGTCGTGTTTTCTATATATAGCCCTAGGTTTTTTCCCAGAACAATGCCCAATTATTTTTCTGTCTTTTGGGATTTTTGACGGCTCCGAATTTATTCTGTCTTGTAAGTTTTCTGATTGATCTGAAACTTTGCTATTACATTAATACTATTGTTAGCTCTACATTTCTATTGCTTGATTTTGATTCCAATGGCTAAATTTTGTTGTGTTGATATTTTTGCTATGAATCGTGAGTAGTTCTCCAATCTAAGGCATTGGTGGAAGCCCCTTCGTGGGTTCTCCCTAGAACGATCATAGGATTTAGGAATTTAGATGGTTACGGGGGTATTTTATTGTCATTGGCGGGAGAAAGACCGCCTCTGACCGTCGGGCCAAGGGGAAATAAAACTGGCATTTGATCCCCTAGCCATAGCTCACACGCCTAGCGTAGACATTGAATCCTAGCGCGTGGGAACGGCAAGATAAAATGTTGGGAGTAATCGTTGCAAGCTTAGTGCTCCCGGAGTCGGTCGGTGTTAATGAACATGGGAATGCCCACCGTTCGAACCCGGGCAGACCTAGCGTATCATCATATGCATCGACTGGAATATCGGGCCCATGGGACGCTAGGTACACTCTTAGAGGCAACGTCTCGCCACTAAACCCTAAAATCCGATCGTAATCCTATCCGTCGGTCGTAATAGAGAGGGCATATGATAGGGTGGAAATCAAATTCCTAGGTTCCCTTTTATATCGTACATCCTTCGTATTTCTATTTCGTGACAACCAACCGATTAATCGGGCTAGCTCACCCACCGGGTGATCCGGTTCCTCTTTGATAACAAGCACAACACACGCCTCCCTGAGTTCGACCCCCAAGCCACACTACAACACCGTGTGCTTGTGGTTACAAATATTTAAATCTGGTATCCCCGATCCCACTGCATATATTGCTAAATCTAGGGGACGTCAAGCTTTATGGCGCCGTTATCGGGGAGGAAACGTGCTTGTTTCTTTTAGGACCCTGTGAACCCCCGAGACTAGTTCACATCCTGACCTCGCGATAATTTTCGCATTCTACATTTTATTTTTATTTTTTATTCTTTATTTTCTGTTTTTTATCTGAAGTTATAACATACGCACTTCACGGGTGTTTCTTGATTTTCATGCGCAGGAACACAAGAAGTCTTGACGACTTGATTCCTCTAGATCCAGAGATAAACGCCACCGTGAGGCGTCTGAACACCGAGAGAAGAAGAAGGGAAGAGGCTGCTACCATGGGAGAAAATACCCATCCCCAGAAGTCCTTGCTTCAGTACTCGATGCCGTCCATCGGGTCCACGTCTAACATCCAACCTCCGGCCATTACTGCCGGAAATTTTGAGCTGAAGCCATCATTGGTGACGTGGATCCAACAGGACCAATTCTCAAGAGCTCCTATGGAGAGCCCATTGAGCACCTGGACTCATTTCTAGAGAAGTGCGACACCTTTAGAATTAACGGTGTTTCAACTGAAGCCATCCGGCTTAGATTATTCCCATTCTCTCTGCAGGACAAAGCCAAACAGTGGTTGAAGGGAAGGACCCCAATACTTTCACAACTTGGGAGAAGTTGTCCAACACATTCCTGAACAAGTTCTTACCCCCGGGGAAGACAATGAAGCTCAGGAGCGAGATCTCATCCTTCTCCCAAGCCAACCACGAATCCTTGCATGAGGCATGGATGAGGTATAAAGAGATGCAACGGAAATGCCCTCACCATGAGCTCCCCAAATGGCAAATCATCAATTTGTTCTACAATGGGTTGAGAGATGATCTGAAGTCCTCAATGGATGCCGCGGCTGGAGGGTCCTTCATGTCAAGGAACGAAGAAGATGCCGGAAACATTCTGGAGAACATGGCATCTAATAATGAAAGGTGGTGCGATAAATGCGCCACGCATAGATCTGGAGGAATGCACCGAGTAGAAGAGGTTGAAAAGCTGTCTAGCAAATTTGATTTGCTATCTACCCAAATCTCGGCATTTATGGTAGGAGCTGGTGGTGCCAACACCCAGCAAGTGGCAGCAGTAGAAGCTGAAGTCTTGGGAGACTTTGATGGTGGTGATATCTCACCATCGGTAGATCAGGCGAGTGCTCTTTTCTATAACCCAACGGGTAATGCACCCTATCCACCGAGGACAAGCTCGAATCCGGTGTATTCTCCCAACAACCGGAACCAACTGAACCTGAGCTACAAGACACCATACCAGCAGCCCCAACAACCTCAACAGCAATTGTATCAGCCACCTCGGCAGCAGTAGCAGTTATACCAGCGGCAGCAGCAACCTCAGCTGCAGATGTTTCAACAGTACCCCCCCCCCCCCGAGAAATCGGTAACCCCCGCCACAGCAGCAACCATATAACCAACAACAGGTAATCTCTTCGGTCGAGGATCTCTTGACCCAATACATAGCGAACCAGGAGAAGATTAACCTGCAGCTGCAGATGGGACAGAAGCCTTTGGCCGATCAAGTAACCCAGCTGGGGTTGCAGGTGGCCAATCTTTAGAGGACACATGGCCAATTGCCAGGTCAGCCAGAGGGCAATCCTCGGGGGCCCAATCAAACATTGGCCTTGATGCATGATCATGCAAATGTGTCTGCGATAGTCTTGAGAAGCGACACACAGATTCCGACTAGGGAGGCCGCTAAAGAACCCGAAGCTCCGTTGGTCGATGGGAGACCATATTTAAAAGCAAATGACGATGGAGCTTCGGCATCTAACACTATGACTCTGGAGGGAGTTTCTGAGGAAGAAAAAGAAGAAGAATGAGGAGGGCAACTCGAGAGTCTTCAAGCATGTGGTGCCATTCCCACAAAGGCTTGCCAAGGCGAAAATAGATGAGAAGTACGGCAAGTTTTTTGACATAGTGAAAGACTTGAGTTTGCAAATTCCCTTCCTGGAGGCTATAGAGACCATCCCTTCATATGCAAAATTTCTGAAGGATTTGGTAATGAAGGGTACAAGAAAAGAGAAAGTCGTCCTGACAGCGGAGTGCAGCGCTCTGATTCAACGAGCAAATCCGCCAAAGCTCAAGAACCTAGGGAGCTTCTCCATCCCATGCTCGATAGGAGAGGTGAAAATCAATCGGGCGCTCGTCGACTTGGGTGCGAGCATGAGTCTGATGTCTCTATCATTATACAGGAGGATAAAAATAGGCGACCTTGAACCCACCGAAATGACTCTGCAACTGGCAGACAGATCGGTGAAGTACCCGGTGGAGATTGTGGACGACTTGCCGGTGAACATCAGCGGCGTACATGTGCCTGTGGATTTTGTAGTAATGGACATGCCGGAGGACAATCATACCCCGATTATCATCCTGAGGCCCTTCATGGCGACCGCTGGCGTACTCATTGATGTGAAGAAGGGGAAGTTGTCCCTGAATGTCGGGGACCAGAAAGTCGAGTTTGATTTGGGACTGTCAATGAAGCATCCTCCAGAGGAACAAAGGTGTAATCTACTGGATGTCGAGAAAGAAAGAATCGTTGAGGCTGGATCTTGGGAAGTTCTCTTAATGAACCACCCGATAGCTTGGGGGGCTTTGAGGAGCACATTGGGTTGAAAGAAGAAGTAGCTGGAGAGGTGTGTATCTCACGGACGACTCCTCCCGGATTCAAGAAGGTTGTTTCGACAGAGAGCAAGGGAAAAGAGCCCTTGGGCTCACTGCTGATGAAGTCCGGATCCTGTGAAGAGTGGCGGTTGACGCCAATGTGAGGGAAAAGCCCCTGGACACCACCAGTGGGAGGGTTATTGAGAGCATCTACATGTCACCTCTATCACCGACAAGGGCCGCTGCTCCAAAAGCTGAAAGGATGCCAATCATTGGACATCACCCGCACCAACCCCCCTGAAGATCATATATCGGGAGTCGAGCAAACGACTTTAAACAACATCGCTTCATGGGAGGCAACCCATGTTCTGAACCCTCGTCGTTATTTATAGTATTAGTTTTCTTATTTTTGGTGAATAAATTCTGCCATGGAGATTTTCTTCGGGAGACTTAGATGATTTTTGTGTTTGTGCAGGAAATTACCCCCACCCGATCGGTTCAAGCATCAACCGATCGGGTGGGCTGTGTCTGAAGATGAGCTGTATCAGAACATCACCCAACCGATTGGGTGGCAAATGAGGGTGATCGGGTGGCAGACTGGGTGATCTGAAGCTGTGATCGGGTGGCAGACCGGGTGGAGAGTACACTGCTCTCGGGAAATTTATGAAGCGGTCAACCGATCGGGTGAAATCTCACCCGATCGGTTCTCTTGTAGCTGCTTTCCAACAAGAATTTTCGAAAATTAACTCAATCGATCGGGTGAGATCTCACCCGATCGGTTCGCCTAACCCTATAAATACCCCCCCCACTCAATCGATTTCATTTTTCACCCAAACTTTCTCTCTTTTTGATCGTTTCATCTTCCCCCTCTCTCTCGCACGATCTCTTCCCTATACCACAGCTCCAAATTTCACTCCCCCACTTCCTCCATCTCTCTCTCTCTCTCTCTCTCTCTCTCTCTCTCTCTCTCTCTCTCTCTCTCTCTCTCTCTCTCTCTCATCAACCCTCTCCCATCGACATTCATCCCCAATTTCGACCTAGCCCTAGCCCTAACCCCCCCCCATTTCGAAAAGTTCATCTCTTGTTGGATTGACGTGCCGCGGCTTCCCAAATCTCCTCCATTGCACGGCGAAGGATCTTTTGCGAGCAAGGAATCGCCTCTATACTGAGTACACTCGTTCCAGAGCTTTATTTTTACTTTGCCCAAAGTATTTGCATTTTACTCCATTGTCGTTTGATTGTGTGCATTCGTATAGTCTTGCATTCTCATCGCATCATCACACAATCATGGCCAAAGACAAGGGTTAGGGGATCATGCAGGAAGAGGAGCCGTCTCGCAAGAGACACAAATCCACACGTCTACCGCGTGAACGTGCTCCTCCTACTCCTCCTACCCGACCTCCATCCCAACCCATCATTCCCGTGGCAGACCCGCTGATGGGCCCGCAGGGAATCCTTTTCATGAGTCTAGCCCATAAAGATTTTTATAATCGACTCAACCAACGATCTCATTTATCCACTAAGTTTACCGACATTCAAACCCTAACCGATCTCGGACTTTTCTCCGGAGTCGAGACTCTATTTGCAAACCTAGGATGGCTAAGCTTTTTACACTCCCATGCACCATCATACCCCGCCCTCACACTTGAATTCCGCTCCACTCTAAAAACTGAGGGGGGTCACTCATAGATTTCCGCCTACGAAACCGAAACTACCGCACCCATGTGCACACCATCAACAACATTTTCGGTTTCCCCATTCTTGGCGCCGATATCAGTCCCTATGGTTTTCATCGCAACTTCGATGTCGATTATTTTTGGCGTCGTCTCATCCTTCGTGATCATTATCCTCGAGGCAAGGCCAAGGCCTCCTCCATCATCCACCCTGTCTTTCGTCTAGCCCACCACATCATATCGAGCACTTTCTTCCCCCGGGATGAGTCCGGGACCGTGACTATCCCTGACCTTTTTATCCTTTGGGCTATGACTTTTGATTTCATTCTCGGTGTTGACGTGATCACTTTCGAGGCCGCGAGGGTATCCATTAATGGTGGTGCATTGCTAATTCAAAAACTCCTTGATATTAGCCGCGCCAGCAAGGGCAAATATTGTTGCGGGGCCTCATCACCCTCATTGCCTTACACCCCCGTTCAACGTCGTTTTCTCCCGCGATTTGCCGCATGCCGCAGGATCTACATATCTAGATCTTGATGTCTTGTGGCACACCAACATGATCAAGCCCCGAGGTAACGGTCGGTATATCTTTTACTATGGCCACTCCCTGCCCCATATACCACTCTGCCTAATCCTGGCCGTATGGTTATTCATCTCGAGGCAGACTGGTCGTTTCCTCCTGATCCAGAATTTGTGGGGGGGGTTGCATCTTCAGTTTCCACTCCTTGATGCACCACGACCACCATCCCCTGCCGCCCACTTAGGTGTACATGATATCCCTGCATTCAGGGAGGATCCCGGGGCTGGCCCTAGTGTCACGACCCTGGCTTCTGCCACTGTTTCTTCTGAGTCACTCACTACGGCCCTCTTAGGCCTTGCCTCCGGTGCCGGCACGACCACTACCGCCGGCACCTCTTCTGCTGTTCGTCAGGCCACCTCTGCTCGCCTCTCTCTTGAGGGTGAGCTGGCAGCTCTGCACGCTGGTGCATCTACCTCTACCTCCTCGGACCCATCCACTTCTTTCTTTTCACACCCACGTTTTCTCGCACTCGAGCGAAACATGGCCGCCATTCTCCGCCATCTTACACGCATCTACGGTCCTCCTCCACCTACTCCAGCACCATCACTACCTCCTTCACCTCCTCCATCACGATCATCACCTCCTCCATCACGATCATCACCTCCTCCATCACTTCCTAGGCGATCATCCCCTCCCATCACCACATCTTCTCCACCCACGACCAGTACCGTAGACCCTACACTCCCACCTCCCTCCTCCATCACCACTGCATATTCGCGTCGCAAGAAATTAGTTGTGCGCTCGAAATCACTACCCACCCCCTCCTCATCGATCTCTGCATCCCTCCAACTTACCATTATCACCGTCACTCCACCCATCATCCACACCACCACCGCACCCATCCATCCACCCCTTTCGCCACTTCTCCGCACACCCATCACCTCTCCCGCACACACACCCCATCCTCTTTCGAGGAGGACGAGGACACTACCTCTGCTGCATTTTGATTTCTTCCCTTTTTTCTTTTTCGATCTTCGTCCTCGCCATTTATTTTTGCATCACCCTGATCATATCATTTTTGCTAGCATTGTCATGATCAGCTTGGGGGAAATCGATTTTTGTGCATGTTGTCGTGTGATTTTGTTGTGTGCCTGTTTATATGTGTTCTTTGGATGTGCTTTTATATATTTTATTTGTGTATTTCTTTTTCTTTATTTTCCTGTTTCATTTGTGTGTTTTTCATGTTTTTCATCCTTTTGTGTCGGTGCATACTTCCCTACCATTTTCATTGCCCTCCCATATTTACTACTATTGCATTAAGGGCAATACAAGTTTCAGCTTGGGGGAGTCGCACTTTGTGCATCAGTTGTGTCTTATTCACCATTTTTAGTCTTTTTCATCGTGTTTTTCTTTTTCTTTCTCTCTTTTTTGTCCTCCCTCTCTTAGCGATGACCCCACATGATGAACTGCCACGGATCTACAAACACACACTTAGCTTAGCTACGATAATTACTTTCACTAACCCTAGGAAGCCGAGCCCTATTGCATTCCATGCTTCGTGGGTTCACTTTGCTTTTGTGTGAGTTGTTTGTTCTGACTAGCTAGTTGGTGTGCTTCTACTTTGTGATTTTGTTTTATATACTTATCCTTGGTTGACCCCTAGACTATTATGCTTCAATTTCGAATATGCGGTATTTTGCTTCTACTATCTGCTTCTCTGTGCATGAATTATATATATGTATTACACTTCAATTCGCATGTGTCGGGACTCTACCAATAGGACTAGGATAACCCATTTTGCTTTTGCTCTGATTTTCAAGAAAAATTTTCATTTGCCCAAGTGTTTATAATTCGATTTCTTTTTTGTTTTACTTGGTGCAAATCCCCTCGTCGTGTACCGTTCTCCCACTTGGGAGAGTACGCAATTATATGGCCAAAATCCAAAAGCCCAAAAAGGAAAAAAAGAGAGAGAAGTAAAATCCAAAAAGAAAAAGAAAGAAAATATGTATAGCCAAAAACCAAAAAAATACAAATACCCAAAACCCAAAAAAATTCCTGTTGTGAATACCATTTCTATCCACCGCGAATAAAGGGAAGGTGAGAATTTGCACCGAGTGTTCTACTCCACACCTTCTCAACCTCCTTCGTTTTCGAACACATTTGGCATAGAAATTTTCTAGCGATTATCTAGGCAGTAGTGCGGTGATCTTCTAGTTCCTAGCAGTCTATTCCCCGACACATGATACGCTTCGATTCTTATTCTATTCGCATGCATGCTTGAGCTATTATTCACCGCTTATTCGAATTGAATCGATATTTGGGTCATTCCTTGGGTATGTGTATATGGAGCTTTATTGCACAATTTAGATAGTAACATCGTCTGCTAGCTCACGACCACACTCACTCGCGCTTCACCGCGTGGGCCTACGACACTTGTATGGACTCAAATTACTGGGTTTAGTGATGTGTTTATCGCATGCTTGCTTAGTGTGGCGTGATTGATTTCGTTGACTCTGACGGGCGATCTAGGATTTTATTTTCTTTATTTCTGTTTCTTCCTTTCTATTTTTCCCTCCGAGCTCCTACTCTTACTCATCTTCCTCAAGGACGAGGAAGGGTTCAGCTTAGGGGATTTAGACGTGCGTTTATATTCTATATATTCACGCACGTCTTCTTCGTGATTTTCCGTTTTTTCCGGTATTTCGTATCCATTCTTTCGTGATTTTTAGTTTTCTTTCACTTCTTTGTGTTTTTGTGCCAATGCAGGAGATTGCCAGCGTTGGGTACATATAAAGCAGATATCATGATCCCCCAGAGCAACGTGAGGTGTCACTCGCGATCCTGAGGGCCAACCGTCGAAGAATTCCATATATCAGCCCTCAACCGATCGGGTGGATAGAGCCACCCGATCGTTTCGTGCACGCGTATCCGACCCAGACAGGAGCAGCAGTGAAGAGAATCTCACCCGATCGGTTCAGTGATCGGGTGAAAACGACAGAGCTCTCTGTTTTTGGAGCTGAAATCCAACCGATCGGGCGACATCTCACCCGATCGGTTCATCTGTAGCCGAACTCTCCCAACACACGACCCGGTGACATCAACCGATCGGCTCAGCGACCAGTTGATGTATCTCAAATGCTGAAGGCAGTGTCGACCGTCGGCTCACCCGATCGGTTGATGCTTCAACCGATCGGGTGGTCGTGTTTTCTATATATAGCCCTAGGTTTTTTCCCAGAACGAATCCCAGTTATTTTTCTGTCTTTTTGGGATTTTTGACTGCTCTGAATTTATTCTGTCTTATAAGTTTTCTGATTGATATGAAACTTTGATATTACGTTAATACTATTGTTAGCTCTACATTTCTATTGCTTGATTTTGATTCCAATGACTAAATTTTGTTGTGTTGATATTTTTGCTATGAATCGTGAGTAGTTCCCCACTCTAGGGCATTGGTGGAAGCCCCTTCTTGGGTCTCCCTAGAACGACCATAGGATTAGGATTTCGATAGGATTTAGGAATTTAGATGGTTACGAGGGGCGTTTTATTGTCATTGGCGGAAGAAAGACCACCTTTGACCATTGGGCCAAGGGGAAATAAAACTGGCGTTTGATCCTCTAGCCACAGCTCACACCCCTAGCGTAGACATTGAATCCTAGCGCGTGGAAACGGCAGGATGAAATGTTGGGAGTAATTGTTGCAAGCTTAGTGCTCCCGGAGTCGGTCGGTGTTAATGGACATGGGAATGCCCATCGTCCGAACCTGGGTAGACCTAGCATATCATCCTGGGCATCGACCGGAATATCGGGCCCATGGGACGCTAGGTATCACTCTTAGAGGCAACGTCTCGCCACTAAACCCTAAAATCCGATCGTAATCCTATCCGTCGGTCGTAATAGAGAGGGCACATGATAGGGTGGAAACCAAAGTCCTAGGTTTCCTTTTATATCTTACATCCTTCGTATTTCTATTTCGTGATAACCAACCGATTGATTGGGCTGGCTCACCCACCGGGTGATCCGGTTCCTCGTTGATAACAAGCACAACACACGCCTCCCTAAGTTCGACCCCCAAGCCACACCACAACACCGTGCGCTTGCGGTTACAAATATTTAAATCTGGTATCCCCGATCCCACTGTATATATTGCTAAATCTAGGGGACGTCAGATTACTCCGCCCTGATAGCAGGTTTCGGGTTGTAGGCATTAAATGGGTTGGATATCTTGACACCGTTTCGTGATCCGTACATGTGCACTAACAAGCACTCTCTTTTCAACAATGAGGACGATATTTGTCTTTAAGTTGGGGGGGAGTGTATTAGACTTTTTAAAGGAATTTTTTAGTTCTTTTTAGGATTTTCTGATTTTTTATAGGATTTTTTTAACAAAATAAAATGAGAGAAAAAATCAATCACCATTACTCATCATCTAACCATTCTTCAAGTATCACGTTATCGGATGATTATTCATTGATTGACGTCTAAAAATTGTTTATGGCTTGAATTAATTATTTTTTCTTCATGAAATTAATCATAATATTTCTTTTATGAATAATTTTAATTACAATGACTAATATCTTGAAATAGTTTGAAATTATTTCATGCATGCTATTATGAAGCATAAGTTTAAGGAGACACGATTTATTAGATTGGTTTTAAAATT
This sequence comes from Scilla litardierei, assembly GCA_030789695.1. Lineage (NCBI taxonomy): Eukaryota > Viridiplantae > Streptophyta > Magnoliopsida > Asparagales > Asparagaceae > Scilla > Scilla litardierei. The sequence continues at coordinate 2,835,886 of CM061139.1, forward strand.
GAAAAGGAATTAGGCCACTATATATGCTAAAATATAGTATAATGAATGGGTTGAATTGCTTAAATTAAAAGAAAAATAATAAATGAGAAAAAGAATAAAATGCACCGTTCACTTGAATTTTATTGAGTAGCAGGGTCTTCGTGCCTCAGGAAGCATTGGAAATTCACGTCGAAAGATGGAAGATAGGGAGTACATTAGAAAAAGAGAGATAATAAATACTTAGATGATTCGAGTTACTGGGTTCGAGGGGCTCTTCTAAGCCTAATGCCTGAAGATCGTCCGACCTAGGAGTCATTAACTGAAAGCACGTTACATGGACCATTCTAAGTCAAAAAAAGAGAAGAAAGATATGATGAATAAATAAAGCAAACTCAACACACATGAATCGAATGATCTTTAAGTAATGCCAATTCCTTGGAAATTAGAAAATTATGACTTGATGTCCTGTTATACTTTGGCTTATGTAAAACGATGTTTGGATGTTATGTATTTAAGCTAGATTAGAGAAAATATCATAAATTTGATTTTCTTCATAATTGTGTATATTAGTGGTAAGTACCATGATGAAAAACGTGTTATTAAGCCAAGCTATAAGTGATTGATAGAGTTTAATATTTTTACTAATCATCTGACTTAATAGCAGCTTTTTGCTAGGGACAAGTAAAACGCTAGTTGGGGGTGTGATTCAGGGTAAATATTGCATACTTAACCCCTCATTTAGTGTCATTTTGTGCATATATGATGTGTATTTGTCTTTTAATACAAGCGTATTAAGATTATTTATAAATATTAGAAGAATCGCTTGATTTATGCACAAAATATAATTTTATTGATTATTTTTTCCTTCTCATATTTTTCATGTGCAGATCTCAGCTATACGATTCCAACCGCTATTTTTCCATATTTTCTGAGATCTGTGCTATTTTCTATGAATTGTTGAAGGAAAAATACCATTTAAATGAAGAAATACGGGGGAAATACAGCTGCAAATACGGTGCAAATACGGCACCGTTCATCTGCTATGATACGTGGCGACATCCTGTCGCGTCCCGCCTTCATCCAATGCTCCACACAGTGGGGCGATGTGGCGTGCTTTCATCCGTCGATCTCTCCTCCGACGGCCCAGACGAAGCCCGAGTTGGATTCGGACTCGATCGCGAAGGCGGGGCGAAAGCGGGCGAAGGCACACTTTTGGGAGGTGACGTGGCGCAACACAAGAGTATCTCGACTTCATCCAATGGTTGTGGAGGTGTCCCTATCGGAGTCTAATGCTAGCGGGCGAAAGGCGCGGATCCGAGACACGTGACGCGATGGCATTCAATCCCGCCCAAATCCGATGGCTGATATTTGATGCTGGTTTTGGATGTGATAATTTCGTGGATTTCAGCGAATTTGAGATCTGCCACCGACTCAAACCCGCAATCTATTTAAAGGGGTATGTCGAGCCGTATTCTGCATACTTTCCAACGTAGTCTTGTCGTATTCTGGGCGTATTTTGCAGTATGCCTTGCGTATCTGTGTGTAACTTCTGGTGGGCTTTGGAACAGAGGTAGAGAGCTATTGTTAAAGGAGATATAAAAACTTTTTGAGAAGTATTGGTGATAGAAATCTAAACTTTTGTTTCGTATTTTGAGTATTTGCCTTGTATTTTGAGCATTAGATGATGCATTTACTTATAAATATGGTTTCTTTTCTCTCCACGCTTGGCTAATCTTCATATGTGTTGGTTGTGATGTAGTTAGGGTTATGTAATATTTGATTTTGATGTCCTTTAGCTCCATTTCGAATGTTATATCAAGTATTTTACTATTTTCTACACGAATTATTCAAGTATTATTGTTATTATTGGTATACTCGGTTCGAATATGATCGATATTTACGGACTCGTTCGTGGCGTGATCCTTGCAGACATTGTCGTGACCCTTGCGAGCATATAAGCTAAAATTCTCCATGAAGCTAATAACTTGATTTTTACGGCACTTTTTGATGATCGTTTATCGTTATACTTTTTGACATTCTCAAAACCTTGCGGGGTGAAACGTTGAGTTATACAAAAGACATTAATAACCATTGATTGCAAACACCATAACGAAATCACAACCGACACATGCTCCCCTCATTGGTTTCTTAGCATCGCCTTCCCCGTATTTGTTTTAGGACTACTTTCACGTTAACTTAAAACTATTGTCACAATTTTCTCGCTGTCGAAAAGTTGTAGTTTTTCGTCGCTTTATTTCTCGTTATAGATTGATATTTTGGTATTGCAGGTCAACTGTCCTGTCGATACGATACCTGACTCTCCAGGTTTACTACTTATTTGATCTCTTATACTTGGGAGTAACGCTCGCAAATTTCGAGACAAGTCAGTCTCTTGGTGATCTGTCTCCTTCTTTCCATTTATACCAGAGAACTTTCCTCTGGACCACGCTTAGCCATTCAATAAAAAGCACGTGTCGATATCTGGAGTCTCAGACATTCCGAACCTCAAGCCAAGGCAGCGGCTGGAGCAAAGAATTGGGGATTTTGGCGGTCGAAATCAAATGTTCCATCTTCGACTGTCGTGCCTATTTAATGAGGTCTCACATCACTCAATCTCAACCGACATCCCGCTTGAGCCTAAGTAATGTGGGTCATTGTTAATACATTGGGTCGGCCCATGAAGCGGAGGGAAATATTCCATCGGGAAGGATGAGCCCATTTAGAACGCAGGGTCGTAGCCCGATAGTCCGAAGGCCCACCAGGAAAGCTGAGTTAATTACCTAATCAAGGTGCCCGCTCAGCTGGTCCACTGGGCTGGTCCTACTAATGTTACGCGCGCGATTGGTTAGTAATGGCGAATTAAGGGGGAAGTCGTTACCCTCATTTCAAGGAAGATCTTGCCGCCATAAAGGTAAAACAGTTACCTATGAATGGTACGAAGGAAGAATCGTTGTTTATAACTAGCCGAAAGGGCGAGGAGGAGGGGCTTCACACTCCTGAGATACTCAAGACTACAGTACTTTTGATAACTTAATCTCTTTACTTCCACTTATATTTATTCCCCCAAAGCTTGCTGCAACAGTGATCAGACGACCTCCCTTAAGGTCGGGCCTAGCTGCCTCAAGCGTACTTTAAGTCCCTTATTGACTTAAGATCGGAGGAGATTTGGGTCGGAACCCAGAACCGACCCACTGACGATTTGTCTAAGATGCAGATAACTCGGCAGACCACTCGGAACGACTCAGAGTTAGGTCAGGCTTCATCAGCAGCTCGGACTCAGCTCTCGCTGACCCGGGTTCAAGTCACTGCATGTCCTACTCCTCAGCAAACGGAGGGCCTCGTCACAAGATGTGTCCTCGTCAGCTTTATTTCGACGATTTAACCCATCAACAAGTCTAGTTTAAAAGTTCCTAAAAAATGATTGCTAGGTTTTTGTAATAATAAAAAAATATCCAGATAATGACAAATATAAAATAGGTAATTATATTCAGCTGCTAAGACGAGGATTAAATAGCCTATAATGCTATAACAAAAAAAAAAGGTAAGGCTGATAACAAATACATAGTTCCGTTGCCACACAATAAGCTTTTTAATTCATTTTCACACATATATATGTACGTACGTACATGGCATTTGTACCCAACTTACACAGACAGTCAGGCCTCTTGAAGCACACCAAGCATCCTAAGCACCCGACCCCGTCCCTCCCATAAAAAAACCCCCTTACCTTTCTCTATTCACCTTCGGCTTGTAGTTGTATATTCAGTCTCTTGGATCCAAAGATATTTTACCTACAACAATAAAACAAAATCGACAGAGAGAATAATTAACACCAGAGGAAGCACAAAACTCATGCAACGCCCCCTCCGCTCTCTTTCACATCCCCCAGAAGAAGAAGAGCAATGGAGAAGTTGAGGTCATTCATCAACACCTCCTTCCTCCTCCTCCTCTGCTTCTTCTTCACCTCCCAAATCCGCACCCCCATCACCACCAACTTCGTCGACGTCAGCGGCCCCCTTCACCGTGATCAAGTACTCCTCCCACCGAGAACATTGGGCTGCGTCGGCCTCCAGAAGCTCGGAGACCCCCACTCCAAATGCATCTACCTCAAGTCCCGCCCCGCCCCCTGCGTCTCCCAGGGCTACGTCAACTACCTCCACATCTTCTACTGCTCCTGCGGCAGCCGCCCCTCCCTCGGCTACGCCCTCCTGGCCCTCTGGCTCCTCACCCTCTTCTACATCCTCGGCAACACCGCCTCCCACTACTTCTGCTCCTCCGTCGAGAGCCTCTCCCGCGTCCTCCGCCTCTCCCCCACCATCGCCGGCGTCACCCTCCTCTCCCTCGGCAACGGCTCCCCCGACGTCTTCGCCAGCATCGTCTCCTTCCGCTCCGGCTCCGGCGAGGTCGGCCTCAGCAGCGTCCTCGGCGGCGCCTTCTTCGTCTCCTGCGTCGTCGTCGGCATCATCAACGTCTCCGTCAGCTCCTCCTCCCCCCGCCCCGTCCGCATCGACCGCTCCAGCTTCGTCCGCGACGTCTGCTTCTTCGTCGTCGTCCTCTCCTCCCTCCTCGCCATCCTCGTCGTCGGCCGCATCACCATCTGGGGCTCCGTCTGCTTCACCTCCCTCTACTTCGTCTACGTCTCCATCGTCTCCGCCACCCACTTCTGCCGCGAGAAATACGAGGACCTCGTCGTCCCCATCCTCGACGCCGAGGAGCTCGACGAGCCCGCTGCCGCCGACCACAAAGACCCGCCGCCCCCCTCGGACGTGGAGGGGGCACAAACCGCCACTTATATGGAGCCGGCGGGGACGTCGGGCATGACTCGGTTCAGAGGCTCGGCGTGCCGCTGCATGGGCTGGGCGCTCTACGTCGTCGACTTGCCGCTGTACCTCCCTAGACGGCTGACGATCCCGGACGTGTCGGAAGAGCGGTGGTCGAGGCCGTACGCGATCGCCTCGGCCACGCTCGCCCCGATTCTCCTGGCAACGCTGTGGAACTCCAAGAGGGGAGGGATGGGGACCAGGGAGGGGGTCACCATCTACCTCTACGCCGCACTGGCCGGCCTGGTCGTTGGTCTCGTCGCCGTTCACACCACGACCAAGGCCAGCCCTCCCAAAGCCTTCCTGTTCCCGTGGCTCGCCGCCGGGTTCCTGATGAGCGTGCTGTGGACCTACATCATCGCCGAGGAGCTGGTGGGCCTCCTCGTCTCCCTGGGCTACATTTTCCGGATCAGCCCTGCGATCCTCGGCCTCACCGTCCTCGCATGGGGTAACTCCATCGGGGACTTGATTGCGAACGTCGCCATGGCCATGAACGGCGGGCCGGACGGGGCCCAGATCGCCATCAGCGGGTGCTACGCCGGGCCAATCTTCAACACGCTAGCGGGGCTGGGACTGTCGCTGGTGGTGTCATCGTGGGCCGTGCATCCGGCCCCGTTTATCATACCGGTGGGGCCAGCCCTGTTTGAGATACTGGGGTTCATGATTGGAGGGCTGCTGTGGGCACTGGTGATATTGCCCAGGAAGGAGATGAAGCTGGACAGGGTGCTGGGGATTGGGCTGCTCGCCATCTACCTCTGCTTCTTGTCCCTCCGCCTCTCCCAGAGCCTCGGCCTCATGCAAAATTGAGCCTAATTACTTGGCCCTTAATTTTGCTATTATATATTGCAGGTGTTATTAGCATTTTATGATGTAGATCGAGACGTGCCATCTTCTTAAGAGATTGTTTCTAGCTAGTTAGCCGACGAGAAGGAAGATAACTGAGAGAGCATCGTCTGAAATTTTACTTCGTTATTCTTTTGCGATATTAATTATGCGAGTGCCGTTTGTTGAGTAGATATAATCATTTGCCATCGTTGGATTCTATACGAAATTACGATGATATAATTAATGCACCACCATTATCAGTATATCATGCATGTTTCAAGCAATGCGATCAACCTTTGCGAAGCATGCAGTATATAATCACGGCCACGTACCGACGTACGTACAGGCGACGTACGTACGTTCCCATGCAGAAGCTGATAAACGGAGTAATATAAGTGGAAACTTCCGTCTGGGTTCCAACTTCCGAGTTCCAACCCTAACAATTTAACTCCTCTCCGTGATGTTTTATGTTGGCTAGCTACCTTCCTACCTTCCTTGCAGTTCATCAAATGGGGATGCATCCAGCCCTTTCCCACTGGGTAGTATGTCCTCACTTAAAACTAGTTTAAATTATACAAAAATTATCTTTGTTAGGAAGAAACCAAGTGAAAAAAGAATAAAAAACAAAGATTGCACGCGCAAACAATAGCCAATAAAGATCTATATGGTTCGGTGAGATTTGCATACGTTCATGGAAGCCACACCATGATCTGTCACTACACATTTGAAGTTACAAATTCCAAGAGATATGCATGCAAATAAAACCATGAAATCTCCGGTAAATTCTCATTGGGCGTATTTGAGTGTTAAAATCAAATTCACATTGTTGCGAGGTAAAAACCCGTGTACAATGAATTTGTATTATTGGGAACCAAGGGCACGATGGTTATGTTTACAGCGGGATTAGGGTAGGCAATTTGACAGATGATTAATGTAATGGAGAGGCTGAGCACACTACGAGGGCCGACCAGGGAATCAATTCCCCCAAGGACTCTGCCTTACGACCGCACTACCGAAGGTAAGGGCGGGGCGCAGTTTGTGACGGCGAGCTGACCTGCACAAGGAGCAGCTCGTCAGAAAGGCCGGGTTGGGGTCCAACCCTTAGCCTCTCAGATGCCTAAGTAATTAGTAATAGGACTTAAAGCGGTGGGCAAGCACGCAGGTCGGACTGAGAGCGAGTCGACCGTACGTGACGAGATGTCGGATGTGGAAGAACAAAGATATGGAAGACCTTTGCTCTTGTGTCTGAATAATGAGATTCAGAGTGAATTTGCCAACCCTCTACCACGTTGGTGGCAGGGGGTATTTCTACCTGATGGAGGCGATTAGGTAAGGCTGACCTGGCATGCTGACTCGACGTGCTGAGCTGGCTCCACTGTTAGCGGAAGCTTCGGACGAGGATGTCAGGATCAGGGGTGTCAGCCATGCTTTTGTCAGACGGTGCAACGGCCAGGGGCGCTTTTGTCAGGATGTCAGGTTGTCAGGGCCGAAAGCACTAAGTGTCGGGGATGCAACGGCCAGGGGGCACTTTGTCAGGTTGTCGAGCGGCGGAAGTGTCAGTAGCGTCCTTGTGCTAGGTTGTTTGTCGTGTCCGAGGTGCCAAAGAGTCGTCGGAGCGCCTCCGAGGAACGAGGCTAGCGGTGGATCGCTTGGTCGCCCCGGACGGAGGACGAGCAATCCGGACGTACTCCTTGCGCGTTGTTCCTGGCAAACTGGTGGTGGGCGAGCGCACACCCCGATGCGATCGTGGCTGAGTGCATCATTATCACTTGGCCGAGGCGGAGTGCACCCTTTCCCCAGTCACATCGGGCTCTAAGGTCGATGGTGCCCCGATGGCCCAAGAAAGCAGGCGAGCAGCCTCCGAAGTTCAGGCGAGGAACACCATGTCGCTGGGCCAGCCGTCCTTCGGGAAGGAGGGGTGCGCCGGCGAGGTGTTTGGCGGACTGAGATGGAAGGTCGGACTATCACGATCTTTAGGTCGTAACAATTACCCTCGGCATTCGAGCTCGAGGAGGAAGCCCAGCTCGGCTCGGATGATGTACCACTTCCATTACTCAGAAACGGCGGCTCGGACTTCGGTCCGTGCTCAGGAGCGGCGGCGTTGGTCTTGGACTTCCCACCAGGTTGGCCATTATTGCGATTTGAAAGGGCAAGGGGGAAATCGAAGCGCCTCCACTACTGAACTCACGACTCATGGCTGAGGTGACTGTCGCGCCAGTCAAGGCGTCAGGGATGCTCCGATGGGCGCCGTGTGGCGGCACATCGACGGCCGGGATGGCCTGTCGTCCTCTATAAGTATGGGGAGAAGGAGATCGGGGGAAAGTTTCTTCCGCTTTCAATTCTTCTTCGTGCCCTCCAGCTTCCGTTCATCACTCGGTGACGTAGTCGCTGTTGCCCCCGCCGGAGATCCGCTTCCGATCGTCCTCTTTGTTTGGCTGCTCTGCTAGGTAATCTCTTGATTCTTTGATCGATGGCTTATCAGTTTGACTTCGGGGGAGGTAGTGGTGTGGCGACAGATGAGTCAATGGAAGAGGAAGGGTGGTGGTGGGTGCAGAGGCCTCAGTGAAGGAGGACGTGGCGCACCGACGTGCCGAGGGTGATTGAGGCCGTCAGGTGTAGGTCGGACAGGATCAAAATTAGGAGATTCGAGTGTGGTCGTGCGTCCGCTATGCGAAGTGCGGGTTCCTGGGCCGGAGGAAAGGGTATGCTGGCCTGGGGATAATGAAGTTGGGGTTTACGCTCGGTCCTTCGGGTTGGGGCTCCACTTCCCGATCCATCCTTATCTCCTCCAACTGTTGAATTTCCTAGAGCTGCCGATCTTCGCCCTGGTGCCCCGCTCCTGGGGCTTGCTAGGAGGGTTCCTCGTCCTATGCTTCGCCAGCTCCATGAGTCCGTCCCTGGCGCTATTCCAGCATGTCTTCGTAGTTAGGAAGAGGGGGATGTACCACTACGTCTGCGCGAGGAGGGGCGTGAGCTCATCGTTGGGGTGCCCGGCGATGTTGGTAGGTGGACGGAGGAGTTCGTCTTTGTTGTGATGCCGGTCGACGTGGTGCTGATGTCGAACTGGGGGACGCTGAATCCTCTAGTGAATGCGAGGGTGAAGCTAATTGGTGAAGACATGGAAAAGGCACAGATTTTGGCAGAGCTGCCGGAGGCAGACCGCAGGCTCACGAGCTTGACGCAGGACAATCGGCTCGCCCAGTACTTTTGGCCCCAAGGTAGTTTGACTCTGGTGAGCTTTTACGTAGGCTTACCCTGATCTTTCTCTCTCTCGCAGGTGAAGACACGATGCTTTCGCCGGAGGAGGTATCAAGGGCTGCCGGAGTGTCGGTCGTGGAGAACGTCAACCCTTGTGATAAGGGTAAGAAAGCGATGGGTGCGGAGGGGCCTGTAAAGGAGGTACCCCGAAAGTAGGCTGCCGAGGTCCTGGGTGAGGAGGGGGCAAACCAAAGACGGAGGACGTTCGAATCGGGTGCTTCTTCCCAGCGAGCTGGCGAGGATCTCCCCGAAGGTTCACCCATTGGAGGAGTGGTCCTCCCGGTTCCTACGCGGACCCCCGAGGTGGACAAGCATCGCAGGGCACCCCCTTTCTAGAAGTGGCCTTAGGGGATCCCTTTGTGGGAGATGGGAAGAGCCACGCACCCGAGTTGTGAGAATGCTTTTATCCGTTTCAAGAGGACGAGGTCCGAGGTGGAGGCCCTCCCAAGTGATGGTCTCCACCGGCGGACCTATCGGATAGGCCGTGATGAGTCAGTTTTCGAGGATGCTGGGGTGGCTGCCTGTTTAGCAGAGTATTGCATACTGTCGCGGGATCGCGAGTCCCCGATCCTTGTGGGCACAGAGCGGCTGTGCGGCTCCGCTGTATGGCACACCGTGCATGTAGGTCGGACTCCTTGCCTCGCCTCCAAGCCTTTCTGCTCACGTCCAACTGAGTTGGATCTTTTCTTTTTTTGTAGATGGTGTCGGTTATGTGTAGTGACCATGTGCTATGAGGAACAAACACTAGAGGGGTGTGAATAGTGTTTTATAGAATTATAAGGAATTTACGCCAAATAAAACCATAATTAACCAACAAATGCGGAATGAAAGAAGTGATCAACAACACAAGGAAGAATGCAATTCAAACATGCAATGTACCCTGGTTCGGTGCCACCCAAGTCTCCCCGACTTGTTCCCGGTGCCCTAATCCAGTAACACCCGGATCCCCTCCGGATACTCTAGTAAAACCACTAGAGCTTTCCTTTAGCCCACTTGCGGAAACCCCACAAGTGCAATCGACCTACAATCGATGTCTGTGTATCCCACAACCTGGGAACACGCAAAACCTTAATCCCACAACTAGGGACTAAGCACACTTTCACAAACCGAGAGCAAAACTGAAATCTTGACTCCCACAACTTGGGATCAAGCCAACCCTCTCAACAACCGAGATTATACAACAATTAAGAAGTATAGAGAATGAAATATAAAGCTCTTACCACAAAATCATATGCCTTGAGAAATACTTACCAATTTAGGGTAAGAATGGATTTTGAGGAAGTAGTTAGCACCAAACCCTAGCTCCACCAAGATGGACAGCAATAGATGGCTAGGGTGAAGTTGGTGACTAGGATTCAAGCTCTTAGCTTGAGTAGCTCACAAAGAATGAGAATCTCTCTTGAGGAAATTAGTGCTCAAAGAGTGAAGGCGAGATTCTAGTGAGAAGAGAGAGCTTAGAAATGGAGTTGAATGGCTCTTCTCTTGGATGTGAAAATGTCTCTAAAAACAGCCTTGGTTCACTGGTTTGAAGCAACTCAAACTTATATAGGAAGAGACAAAACGGTCACAAAAATCGTGGCAATAAATGCCCAACGGCTCTTATTCTGAAGTTGCTTAATCGGTCTAAGAAGGATCACTTACCGATTAGTTTTGTAACTAGTCGGTCGGTGAACCTTCTTGGACCGACTAGATGGTTGACAGAGAAGATGGTGAAATCATGGGTAAGCACTAGTCGGTCTAAGAAGGATCACTGACCGATTAGTTTTGAAACTAGTCGGTCTACGAAGGATCAGCAACCGACTAGATTGACAACTAGTCGGTCGGTGAACCTTCTTGGACCGACTAGATTGACTTTTAATCGATTAACCATCCTTCTTGAACCAACTAACTGGTCAACAGTACAAAGGCTGAATTAACAAGTATGGCTAGTCGGTCTAAGAAGGATTTCCAACCTACTAGATCGTCATCTAGTCGGTTGGTTCTTCTACTTAAACCAACTAAGATGCATATGAAGCCATGAAAAGAAGCGATAAGCTACGGGAAACTTTCTAATGGCTTCTAAGGCAATCCTAAAGATAAGATATGATAGTTATGAAGATTTCTAGGCAAGTACTACTCAAGGCTTAACATTCTATGAGATGAAGCTAGAAGACAATATAAATAACATGACGAACCGTCTTCAAAGCTTCAACATGGAGAATCCGAATCCCTTGACTTCATGAATAACTCCTTGAGCCTCAACGAAGCTCCAGGCACAACGATCACGCGTTCTGAGGAAGTCTTGGGACGTCACTTGAGATGTACAAAGTAATTTGGCGACGATCTCCATAATTATTCATGGTCTTGAGTCTTTTAGTTGTATGTCTTGAATGAATCCAAGCACAAAGTCTTTGATCCTCAAGGTGTTCTTTGAAGCTTTTGAATCATCCATTCCTATCTTCTCTTTGGATTGAATCTCCCTTCATTTGTTGATGCCATTGGCTTGAGATTTGAGGTAGCCTTTGAGTTCTTCAAGCCAATGCTTCACCTTTGTTGATCTACCAAGTCCTCCACTTGAATCAACATGTGTAGTCACTTTTGATCTTCTTGAATCTAATTGATGACTTTTTAGCTAACTGCAAACACATGAGTTAATCACAATGATTTGTGTTTGATCATCATCAAAATCAAGGTGGAGAGTCCAATACTCAACATTCTCCCCCTTTTTGATAATGACAAACCAAATATAAACAAAATAAATAATTATGCATTAAATATACTTACTCCCTCTGCAATGATGCCAATCAAGTTAATATCAATAATCAATAGCATCATTCAGCAGTTAATAGTGTGTGTGTATCACATGAGGTTGTGTATATATCGCATGAATGAACAGAAATAATATACATACACAATACAAATCATATAGGTGATACACATCATAAACATGAGCATGATTACCAATATATATATAATGTAATCAATATAAACCAAGGTAATCACCAATGCTCCCCCTGAATCATATACATGAACGATCATACATAAAGTCTATATGATTCAAGTTATTGTTTAACACTCAACATTTAATAAGCACATCCTTTGTTTATTTCTCTCCCCCTTTGGCATTATCCAAAAGACATGGGGGTATTGAAACAACAAAAGCAAAAATAGAGTGGAAAACAAAAAGGTATATTTAATGTAAACTAGATAAGCTGCCAATTTAAAACAAGATATAAAAATAAAGATACCAATTGCAAGAGAAAATATCCAACAACAACTCAACTACCCTCAATTATCACAAGAAGATAAGCAATAAGTATATATGATAAAGGATTACAATAGATACTAATTGTAAAGAGTAGTGTGAGCAGTGTTAGAAAAGTGACAATAGCATAATTAGCAGTAGCTACTAGCTATAAATATGATAAAGAATACGGATAACAATGCAAAAATCATGACATCACTTGAAAGAAAAACAAGTGATCAAATAGTGTCAAATACACAAACAAACTCAATTATCACAAAGTTTATAACATTAAGCATAATGTGATAGACTGTCCTTGAGCAAGGGCATGACATATGACATGAACATGATTAAATACATAATGGTGGAATCAAAATCATCACAATGACATAGATCAACAAATAATATCAATAAACTGAGATCTAAGTCAAACATAAAAAATGCAACAAACATGACTATGGAAATTTTTAACCATGTGTACAAAGTTATGTTATGAAATAATAACTTTAAAATAAATTCTAATGGCATGTGCTGAACTCCACAAAGCATCTCCAAAAGTAAGCATACCAAATCTAAGTGAAGTGTGTGATGTGGGCATACACAAATATCTATATCATGCAAAAGTGTTATGCCAAATAGAGATAGAAACATCATAAAACGTATGGCATACACAATTCTAGCACTCTAGGATACTAATTGAAACATTGTTCAAAAGAACCATAGTGCTAGCATGCATTCCAAAAGAGATACTCACTGAATGAGTCAATAATAAGCATGAAATGACATGAGCATAAGGAAGATAAGCACTATATCACAAGCTCAAAACTAACATCAAGCAAGAGCATGTAAAGATGATATCCAATATAAATAGTCTAACACAGTGTGCAAAGCAGGCAAATAATGTCAAGATCATGACATCACTTGAGAAGGAAACCAAGTGAACAAATAGAGACATGATCTCATCCTAGCTCAATTATCACAAAGGATTCAACATGAGGCATAATGTGACAAAACATCTTTTGAGCAAAGGCATGAAGATAGTCTACGTTCAAAGTCACAAGGTAGGACATAAACGAATAAAGTTATCATGAACATTGCATGCATGCATACCAATTGTGCGAATAGAATAAAAAGCTTGTGTAAGCAAATTATAATCGGAGGTAGCATCAACGAAGTCATAGTGCATCAAGATATATTCATGGAAGAATATCTATGACAGAATATACATATCATCAAACACAATATAAAGCTTATATGATCATGTATAGCACAAGTTATCTCTAACATCTCATAAAAATAGCATAAAATATGAGCATGAGATGAGAGATGACATAGTGAGAAATATAGCTTGAAGATCACTAACTAATATGAATGAGTGTTATGTCACTTGTGAAAATATCATACATGAAAGATTTAGCTATAGACATGAAAGATCTCTTGAATAAAATTATAGCTAAACATCAGTCATGAAGTAATTAAAATGACAAGTAACATACATTGATCACCCCAAATCATATCAATACGTCTCATAAAGATAATCATACAAACTATAAGAAAAGTATGAGATGTGTGGTGATACAATGAACAAATATGCATAAAGATCCTAAATCATTAATCTTATTCATGGCATGAAAAAGATATGAACATCAATAAGCAACAAACCAATTCATTATATGAATGTTATAGCTACCATGGTACATGAGTCGTAATAAGACATATAAGACATATATGAATAAGGTAGTCACATAAAGAAACAATCTTCATGAGGGTGTGACAAGAATGAGCTAATGAAGAAGTATGCTATATTACACAAATCGAATATATTAAAATACCAATAGTAAACATGGTAGTCAAAACCAATATATTAAAATACCAATTGTACAAAACACATACTTACAACCATTTAGTTCTCCCTATATGTGTGCATCTCCAATGCACCATCCTTTTCTTTGAATTGATCCATCATTTGTAAACCAAGGAGTGTGTAGAGTAGGCATCTTGCACAACAATCTGACAATTCAACAATTGGTGGTATCCAAAAACTTTTTGGATCCAATAGGTTAAGGAACAAAATCAAGTAGTCCAATAACCAATCATTTACCAATTGTAAATAACACTCATCAATAGAAATGCATGACATGCATTAATAGGAGTTATTATAATCACGAAAATCATACATATAAGAAATTAACAATTCTCAACCATTAGAAATTAGATACACATATACTAATAAATTCCTATGCATATGATTTAGTCAAGCAACATCATTATGAATACACACATCTAATACAATAGTGTGTGCTAGAAAGATTCCTCGTTCAATATGCATATGTGCACAAAATAAACATTCACGGCACAACACATATTGAAGGAAGGCATGAAAAGTAATACCACAAAGAGTGTGCATGAAAAGCATAAAGTATTAATTTTCAAAACCAAATTTCTCTTTCCCTTTGGCATATCAACAAGATAGGAAGGTGCAAATTGATAATAAATCACCCAGGGTCAGAGAAATCAACTGATCTATATGCACAACATAATATGAATGAAATGGAATGACATATAAAAGAAAATGTCATACTCCCACACATGTCATACAAACTATGCAAACTTGGGAGTAGTGGACGAACTCTCATATATATATATATATATATATATATATATATATATATATATATATGGGTACAAAAGGTAATCATACAAGCATGGTACCCAAGCAATGAAGTGCAATATGAGTGAGTAAGCAAGGTGGAAATCAAATAAAGACTGAGTTTGATTTTTATATATATAGTCGCATGAGAATATGTCATTCCTAATATACGATTCTATATGTGTGTTCATACCATGCCTAGAAACAATCTTAGGAATCCAAAAGTTAGTGACTTGGGCTTAAGTAGAGGTTGTGTAGTGGCATGAGTAGGAAGTTGGGATGCACGCTTGTGAAGTGGAACATAAATATAAGCGTGTCCCGTGTGTGAAACATGCAAATGAGCATTAGTTCTAACATGAAAATTTTTAAGCCACCTGTTATAAATAATCCTCGAATAAACATATGAGTAAGGATTATGAATACACAATGCACATCAGTCAAGAATTTGACATACATGAAATACATAGACATGAATGACATACAAGACACACAATATGCAAACATATGATATGCATGAGATAGTCTCAAACACTAAGTGACATCTACATGCATCCAACACACATGGATACCAAATGTTAGAATATACTTACAACATTAAGCTCCCCCTACTTTGGTGCATCACTTAAGCACCATCAACTCCATTTGAATGAAAGTCTTTGCAAATTAAGGAGTTGGTAGAGTTGGTATCCCAATGTGGATTGAACCTAGAAAACATAATTTTGGTATCCAAAAACCTTTTTGGATCCTATGGGTTAGGCAACAAATTTAACAAACTAAATTCAAATTATTGTAATCCATATCCTAATGTAATCATACACAATATTAATGAAACATGTAATCATGTTACTAGATAAATATATAACAATATACATGCATGTACCAAAAGTACCAAAAGTAAATATGTATATTAATCCAAAAGCATGACATGCATCACATGCAACAAAACATAAATATGAACCAAAGCATGTGTTGCATAAAAATATTAAATATTTTAGACATGAAAATCATAAACACAATGATTTACTAATAAACATGCAATGGAAATCAAATTCAATATGAATTTACATTTCTAACAAACATGAGCATCTAAGACCAAAATGCAAACAAAAGAGTAAATCAATTCTTAACACAAATGCTTTGGTACCCATAAAATGAATATAAACTTATGGTACCAAGCAACGAAGGGTCAACGGAAACTAACCCTTTAGAAACCAAGTCCAAGAGGACCGTGATTTCCCAACATAATCATTATTCAAAATAATATCATGAATATAAGATTGCACATACATATCCTTAGCATGAATGCTAGTATTTTTAGGACCCCAAATAGTGTATGATTTGGGTATCCTCTTCCTAGTGGTTGCATGCACAAAAGGTTGATCTCTACGTGGTGCATGTGGCCTAGGAACATGAGATCTAGCAAGCGCATGAGGAAATGTGTATGGAACATTGTGTTGTGCTAAAGCATGATGATGGGCATATGGTCCATGGTGTGGTGTTGCATACATACGTGGATGAATATGAGGTGTGTATGCATGAAGATGATCATGAGAATAATCATGCATATCTGCAAATAACGGGTATAATTATCGTGAGTGGCTATAAAGAAGACACAGAGTCGATATGCATTACCCAGGCTCCACAAAAGGGTCTTCAGTCGATGACCATCCAACAGATATAGAGTCAACCTCTGTCGCCTTGGTCGACCTAGAAGGAGCTTAGCCGCCTCAACATTGCCTGGTAACAGCCTGGCCATAGCCTCCTCCGACGACAACTGAGATTCTTCAGTGAGCTCAAAACTCGGAGAACTCCAACCATTGAGCATCGGTCACAGATTAGGAAGGAAGACAAACACGAAAGTATCTTTCCATCCGGGATCAGAATGCAGGAGGTCGTGTATGAGTCTCACTGTCGGGCGAACGGTGATATGGTACCACACCCGGCGGAGATCGAGTACTATCCGAAAGAAGTACTTGAACAGCACGAGGGATGGACGAACCCTACAGAGCTCACAAAGCACAATGAAACCAACTAAGGGAGGAAGAGCTTGGGGCGCGAGTTGACACAGGGAAAGCCCCGAAGAGCATATGACTTCTATACTGAAAGGGTGAAGTGGAAATCAAAGTCCTAGGCGAAAAGCTTTAAGATACAACCCCACCTCGTTCTTCCGTGGAAAACACACACTCTCTCATCTGAATTGGGCACCCTAACCCTAAAAGGATGGCAGAGACAACCTCGCCAGACCTCTACGGTCAGATCGAGGGAATACCCAGAGGCCATCTCTAAGATAACTGCGGGAACCTTCAAGCTCGGATCCCTCCGACGAATGGGAAGGTCTCGTTCGATTCGAACCCCTTCATCCTTTCCAGGAACTTCCTCATATTGAGGGGGTCGAAGGCGCGCCATGAGCTCCTCGTAGGACGGCTCCTTCATCCTAACTGGAGCAAACATACCTAATGGATCTAAAGAAGAGTCAGGGTGAATCAGGAGAAAGTACCTTAGGAAGAACAAACAATCTCCGAAGTAGGCGGCGGCAGATTCAAGCTTTCGAAACAAGAAAGAAGGCGGAACAGAAAAATATTTTCTCCTCCCACACTTTTCTTTTAGATGAAAGAGTTAAACCGATTAATGATCGATGAACGACACGTGTCCGAAGACGGCCTCAATAAGCGGTGGAGATTGATTCAAAGACAAAAGGATTTTGGCGGCACAAATCAAATCGAATGTTTCGAAAACTGTGCGCATTTAAAGAGATTACACATCATGCGGTCTCAACCAATGCAGTTTCTGAGACACGAATGATGGGGGCCATTATTAGTGCACGGGTACGGATCATGCTGGAGTATCCGTGTGCCCGACCCATTTGGCGCCCACAACCCGATACCCGTCGCTCAAAGCGGAGTATTACCAAGTCAAACGAACGGCTCGTTCGACCATTAGGCTTTCACTAATATTCGAAGGGGAGTTAGTGGGACTGAATAAATGGGCAGCCGTTATCTCGAATCCCAAGAAGATCGCTCCCAAATCAATGAAAGGACGGTTACACACAATCAACAGGGAGCCGCCTATAAATACCCGAAATGACAAAGGTAAAGGGGCTCCAATTCTCAAGGTACGGGAACTAAGACATAGACTCTACTCCTTCAACTGATATTTCTTACATGTTAGAGCTTGTGACGTCAGATCTGAGACGAACATCCGTGGGTCGATCTCAGCTGCTTCGAGCTCCCTCTCATCCTTAAATTTCCATACAAACTAAGCATCGGAGGGGATATGGGTCGGGACCCACCTAACGTGTCGTTGTGGTGTAGATCGACGAGTTGCCATCTTCCGGAGGGTCGCTTCCGAGCTTCCCAACCTCGAACGATCGACGTACAAGCTGTTTGAGGGTCGATCGAGCTCTGCAGCCTGACCAACTTCCATCATCCGACACTGGTTCTACCAACCTAGGGTCCCACCTCACTCGCTGACGAGGCTCCGACTCAGCACGAAGGGCCCACGTCAGCTTGACAACTGTTTCGGTCATTTTTGGCCTTAACACACTCCTATGGACACCTCTACAAGTACAAATTATAGGCACTTGCATGAATCCTATTCGGCATAAAGTTCTCCTTTAGCTTGGTACCATATACAATGGGTCTTTGGACCATTTCGACCTTAATTGATCGAAGCATCCCAAATATAGGCTGAGACCCTCCAAATAGGCCCAAGCCCTCCCAAATGTTGGGTCGAGCCCCTCCTTTAATGTTTAAATGGATATCCAAGATTTGGGCATAACATAATTCTATTGTATGATTGAGTTTGGGCAAACTAATCGGTAATTACATGAAGATATATGATGGTATATGAGCATGATTAAATACAAGGGAGCCAAAAACACAACAGATAGAACTGTGTATCAGCAGCGGATACATATATCCAGATCCGAATTTGTGTTTTTAAAAAAAGAATTAAATGCTTTTCGTATGCATAGCCATATACAATCTGAATAGAGTTCTCAGATATCATTCTCAATGCTGATCAGGTTAAGTGATCCATTCACATCCTTTCCATTGACCTTTCCATTTCCTGTCGTCATCCCCGTATCATTAAACTCTCCCTTTTTTTATGAAAAAAAACTAAAGATAGCCGAAAGGTCCGTCTAACCCTCTAGATCCGTTTACCCCATTTTCCACTCTCTGGGCCCACATAGAAATCGTGTTGGGCCCATGAAGAGCGGTGGGCCGCGCACACGTCTTCGCAACATAAGACGTCCCCACGTGCTCCCTGCTAGTCAGTAGTCACATACTCACATTACACATTCTAACGCAAATGGCAACCTTGTAAATAAATGTACCTTGTTCAGCGAAAATGCATTCCCCAAGATGCTCTCTCTCTTCCAAAACGATCGCCGAGTTATTTAAATCCCACTCGATCCATCCAATCGCCTCTCTCATGGTCGTCTCTCACCTCCTCCTTTCGCCCAGAGAAAAAATCCTCCAACAAATCTCCAACAAATTGAGTCCAATGGACCGATTCTATCTCATCTCAAGAACCCGTGTCCCCAATTCATCTCCCATGCGCTAATTCCTTGGTTTTTTATCCCCCCTTTTTTCGTCCTTTTGGATGGCTGCTTCCTTCTCCCCCCCAAAACCCCATCATCTCCTTCTCAACATCTCCTTCCTCTTCTTGTTCTCCTTCTTCCTCGCATCCAACCTCTTCCCGTCATCTCCTCCTCCTCGTCGCTCGCATCCCTCAAACTCCCACTCGATCAAACCGGACGGCTGCGCCGGACTCGACAGGATCGAAGATCACGCCGCCAAGTGCTCCTACCTCAAGTCCGAGAGCCCCTGCTCGCCGCAGGGCTACATCGACTACCTCAGCCTCTTCTACTGCGTTTGCGGCCCCTACCCTTTCGCCGGCTACTCGATCTTGGCCCTCTGGCTTGCCGTCCTCTTCTACTTGCTCGGCAGCACCGCATCCGTCTACTTTTGTTTCTCGTTGGAGTCTCTGTCCAGGATCCTGGGCCTGCCGCCCACGGTCGCCGGCGTCACTCTTCTCTCGTTGGGCAACGGCGCCCCGGACGCCTTTGCGACGATCGCTTCCTTTGCGAGCTCCGGCGACGGTGACGTCGGGCTCAGCAGCGTCTTGGGCGGGGCTTTTTTCGTGACGAGCGGGGTCGTCGGTCTGATCGGTGTGTGCGTGGGGGCCCGGCCCATCGCCATCGATCGGTTCAGCTTCGTCCGCGAGATATGCTTCTTCGTGCTCGTGCTCTGTTTCCTTCTTGCCATCCTGCTTGTCGGGGAGATCGGCCTTTTGGGTGCAATCCTGTTCGCCTCCCTCTACATTGTGTACGTGGCAGCGGTCGCAGTCTCGTACCGCTGGCGCCGGAATTACCCTGGCGAATCGATGGATCGGATGCCACTGTTGGAAAGCGTGGAGATCGAAGAGCCCGTAATTAACGACGCACCGAAACTGGAAGGATCAGCAAGAGCCCAAGAAGCCAACAAGACGTACTCGTTGCCGACTCGGCTGCTGCGCCTGCTGGAGCTGCCGCTCCAACTGCCGAGGCGGCTGACAATACCAGACGTATCAGAGGAGAGATGGTGCAGGCCGTTTGCGGTGGCGTCGGTGGTGCTGGCTCCGATGCTGCTGGCAACCCTGTGGTGTTCCAAGAGGGGAGGGGGGGAGAGCCTGACGGTCTATCTGGTCGGGGGGTCGATAGGGCTGGTGCTTGGGGTGATTGCGTTGGAGACGACGGAGGGATCGAAGCCGCCCAAGCCCAACAGGATGTTGCTGCCGTGGGTGGCGGGGGAGTTCCTGATGAGCGTGGTGTGGTTCTACATGACGGCGGGGGAGCTGGTGTCGTTGCTGGTGTCGGTGGGGCACGTGCTGGGGATCGGTCCATCGATCCTGGCGGTGACGGTGCTGGCGTGGGGGAACTCGGTGGGGGACTTGATGGCCAACGTCGCAATGGCCCTGAACGGGGGCGAGGACGGGGTTCAGATGGCGATATCGGGGTGCTACGCGGTTCCCATATTCAACACGCTGGTGGGATTGGGCCTGTCGCTGGCGTTCGCGTCCTGGCGGGCGTACCCCGAGCCGTATGTGGTCCCACGGGACCCGACGCTGCTGATGACGCTGGGGTTCCTGGTCTGTGGATTGGTGTGGGCCCTGGTGATTCTGCCGAGGAGAGGGATGAAGCTTGACAGGGTTTTTGGAGTTGGGCTGCTGGCTCTCTACTCGTGCTTCCTCTGCTTGAGGATTTCTGGCAGCATTGGTCTGCTACAGATTGACTACTTGTTTCAGTAGCAGGCGATTAAGGTTTTTTTTTTTTTTTTTTTTTTTGGCTGCTGTGCAGTGACACTGTACCATTTAGCATCTATAGGAGTGATTGATGATGGTCTTCTAACCGGTGAATTGCCATGCTTTTGAGATGTTTATATTAGTTATAATCATAAAATAGAGCAGCATTGGAGGTTCATTAGTGTGGGGGAGAGCCCCACTGGATGTTCTTACTTGTTGTATCACATCTTCTTCATTTAATTGATTCGAGAGATGGGTTGATGAGGACAATCCTCGATTGAGGTTTGGAATCAAGTGGGCAGGATATTGAATATTCTGAACCGTTCGTCTTGTTCATCGTCAATGATAATGGACCAACCGAAAGCTGCGGTCCATGCGACAAAATTAGGGTGGGGGCCAAACAAGTCCAAACGCCCCAAGCTATTTCGTAGTGGGGGTGGGGGTCATTGTCCAAACGCCCCAAGCTATGGATGCATAAATTCTGGGAATCGAGAATCATCTAGTAAGTTAATATGGATAAAAAAACATGAAACAAACAAGAAGGCACCAGTGGTCTAGTGGTAGAATAGTACCCTGCCACGGTACAGACCCGGGTTCGATTCCCGGCTGGTGCATGTTTTTTATTCTCTCTCTTTTTTTTTTTGGGGTTACCGTGGAGGCTTGCTACTCAATCACCTAACCCCTCTCAATTTCGTATAGCTGGTTGTTCAATCTATTTACACTTCACGCATAACAGGTTCAAACGAAAGCAGTGGGTGTGCAAAAACAAGTATCATTCTAATTTCTAACTCAACAAGCATGCATGTACGTTTGACATGTGAATGTGCAACTAGACACGGACCAACATAGCTATTATTAGATGTCCACACCTCAAGTCCAGGGCCCAGCTGTTTTGATGCAACTGTTGGTTACAGATGGAAAATGAACTGAGCCATTCTCCATGAACAATTTGTCCACCTCCGGCCTTATCCCAACTGTCCTTGGGCAGTGGCCGACTGCGGCCCACCCTTGCATTGCATGCATGTTTTTCATTTTCTTCTTCCCTTTTGCGTTATCATTGATGAATGGTTCACATGCAAATTCCAGTGCCCTCGGCAGAACAGCGGCCAATAACCACATTATGCAGTCGCAGTCTCATATCTGCCTCAGCCCCTGCGTAAGCTCTCTGCAGACGCAGACCATCGCCATTGCCCATGTACGCTACCATGATTGCTCCTCAAAAGAAGAAAGAAAGAAAACAAAGGTGCACATCTGTATCGTTCAACACTAGCTTTGCTCACAGATCAGAAAAACATTTGACATCAGTGCACATGTAATTTCAAAGCAGACCCCATTTGCATATTTCCTCGTATCGATTGTAGACCGCCTGTCTATTTTTACCTGTCAGGGAAAATTAGTTTAAAACTTGCTGATAGGATATGCTTCAAGTTGGTTGAGAGAATATCTCAGATTTTTGTGACAGGATATTTTCACCGAAAAAGACAATTTGGTGCGCACCATCTAACTTCATGTTGGTTGAGATAATATATCATATTCTGATGATGTTAGTTTAAATGCAAATGACATCATCCGGGGAGAAAAAACTGCACATCGATGTGGAGTTGCACCTAAAGTTTTCCTAACCAACAATTATCCATCTTTTTCATTGAACTATCATTTTGTATCTCATTTCTATCCAAACCCCAATAAGCAAACATGTCTACTTCCCCCCGTCCAACCGAATTAAAATTGGAAGACCCTGGAAAGAACAAGCAGACAAGCTTTTATCCCAGAATATATGATCGACTACGTTGCTGGAATTAGCTGCTTCAAGCAAATATTAAAAATGATAACCCTTGCTGTTGATGCCCAGAATCTCGCTGGGCCTGGATGGAGCCACGTGGACGAGTATTCTCGCAACAGGTTTAGCACTCACAAGTTGGTTTCGGCGGACTGGTGGGTGGAGATCCTTCGCCGAACGCCTGAAACGGATATGAAACCTCGTTAGCCTCACCGGAGGGGGTTGGCCCTCCGATCAGACTCTGATGCTTAAGTTAGCATTAAGCGGATGAAGGAGGGGGCACCAACTAGGGTTAACCGTCGCTAGGGTTTGTTGAAGATGCTAGGGTTTTGTGTGTGGAGAATTGGCATACCTGGTCGAGTGGAATTCGCTTCTGTTTATAGGCTTGGGGCCAAGGGTTGGCTTTGCCACATCAGATGGTCCACTGTTCTCCTTTCTAACCGAATCGCCATTCGTCGTCGGGGTTTAGGGCGTAATTATAGGAATATGGAGGCGTGTCCTCCGCCGTAACCGCTTCTGATAAAGCTGGTCATGTGCCCTCCTATCAAAAGGTGACGTGCGCCTCCCCTAAAGGCACTGCCAGTCCGTATACGTTTGACGGGCTTGGCGATAACGACTCAAAGAGGGCTTAGACTAATCGCGCGTAATCTGACAGGTTGGCTGGACTTATCATGGATGGGCCTTGAGTGGGCCTTTGTGATTACAGTGCCAAGTAAAGTTTGGTATTTACAATGCCTTCTCGTCTTCTCAACTAGGCACTCGTAGACCCGGGCCACAACCATTGGTAAGGAGTGGAGAGTTGTGGAGATGAAACCAAAAAAAAACACTCAGGGCTAGCCCAGGCTGCTTCAAGATCAAGACATGGAGTGCTTTGTCAGTGGATGTGATCTTATAATGGCATGCTGACGTGGCTATCGAGCCTCGAGGATCGAAGCGTCGGGGTGATCTATTGATGAGACTGACATTAAGTGCAGGACCTGAGCAGTTAACTCAGGTTTCTGAGGTGTCACTTGACGTGGCTTGATTCATAGTGGGTGGGAGCCGACCCGTCGGGAAGATCGGACGGCCTAGTATGTTTAGATCCAACGGCTCAAGCAGCTTCCCACCGTTCTATCAGTTTATAAAAGGGGCATGAGGGCAGCGAGGGTTCACACTTACATCACTACTCCTCTATCCCTCTCCTTGTGTTGACCGGAGGGGAAAGAGGCCAGTAGATGATGGGCCTTCTGTTGTGCCGTCTCCGAGGAGGGCTGGGACAGTGGACCTGGAGGCGTGATCGAAGCGAGACCTGGTGCATGCCACTGAACTGCTCTGGGCATGAGGACGGTAGGACTCATCACTACAGCTAGTTTTGGTGCCTTTGGTTTTGTCTTGACCATTCTCCTTGTGTGCAGAACTTGGCGGGGGTGAGCCGCTTCTTCTGCCACTGCAAGGAGCAGGTGAGGGATTTAGAAGAAGAAAATGCTTGGCTCCGTGATCTGATTGAACGGCAGGAGAAGGATCGAATGGATCTGATGGGTCACTGCATTGATTCAGGGGAGGACTAAAGATGACATAGCTAGAGGCTGTCATCGGTCTTGGAGGTGGAGCTGTGCATGGGGAGGACGAGCCTAGTTCGGGCCAGGCACATAGCTTGCTTGTTCTTCTTGTTTTTGCTGTTTTGAGGTTATGCCGTCAATCGGTGAATTTTATTACCCCAAACGAATGAATGAAAAACTTTTGTGTTTGCTTGTCTCATTGCAAACAATTGTCAGTCGAGACTGTTATTTCTGTGTTGACCTGAGCTTGGCAACCCGAGCGTGGCATGGGCTTGGGAGACCTAGAGTGGGTACACCCGGTTTGCACGTTTGAACACCTCTGCTGGGCCCAAGAGGTTTGGAGTTTTTAATCTTTTTAACCGGGTCGGGTAGGCTTGCGAGTGAGGGTTCCCGTGTCGGGGTTCCTAAGAAGAGCACCTGTGGGGTCCCGAACCTAGGTGGCAAACTTGTTTGGCCAATGTTCGAGAATTGCTAAACACCGAGATGCCGAGTTCTGGCTCTGTCGACTCGAGCCGTTGTCTTGGGGATGGGAGATGAGAACGAACTACTACCCCCAATCGAGGGTTCCCAAGACTTATTCGGTCAATGAAAAATTCGAGGTAATGCGCTTTGGAAAAAGAGATCCCACTATATTTGTCCTCGGAAAGTGGGGCGGTATGATTGGGTCGAACCGCATTTAGTGTGGAATGCGATGTGGTGAGCGTTTATTGGTTGGAGGGCCAGCGCACAGAAGCCGATGAGCTGCATACGTCCAACTGCTGAGATTGGCTCTGCGTGGTGTGCCTTAATCGGATGGCTAAGATTCTTTCCTGCCAATTTTGCTAAAGGCAAGTTAAAAGGTGAAGGGGGGGGGGGGGTCAATCTACTTGCTCTTGTCTTTTCTATAATGATCGTCTTACCCTTGCAATACGAACAACAACACGCTAGAGGAGGGTAAATAGTGTAATGGCACAAACTGCGTATTTAAAAATTAAACTTGCAAATGCAAAATTATAAATGCAAGAGAAATTTAAACACCACAAAAATCCAAACACAAACACAAGATATTACGATGGTTTTCCAAACTTGGGTACGTACAGCTACACCAAAATATTTACTATAATTCTACACAAGGTAGTGAATACAATCCCACAAGGAGATATGACCGCCCGTCCGTTTGGCACTCAAATCGGGAGGGGATACTAGGATTAGAATTTGTAAACCGCAAGTGCACGGTATCGAAGTGTGGCGTGGGGGTCGATCATGGGGAGGCGTGTATTGTGCTTGGAAACATTCGAAAACCGGATCACCCGGTGGGTAAGCTAGCCTATTCTCTGGGTAGTTGTCCCGATAGTAGATTAATGGAAAAGATGTATGTAACGGCCTGTTTTCATCGAGACAAACTATTTACGTATTTGACCAATTTTTCAAACTATTTTATAATGGTTTGTCAGGAGTTTTACTGATTTCAAAAATTTCTTATAAAAATATTTTGAAGTACCAGACTAGTTATGGAGTATTTTAGTAAGATCGGATTTCATCAAATACTCAAAACGTTTCTGATAAAATTCATTTTCAGTTATTACCGTTTTGACTTAATGAATTTATTTTCCATACAAATATCATCAAAACGATTTCAAACTTTTACAGTAACACTCTATGATCATTTAGGGCTTCCCAAATTTATTTCGTAATTTTCTGAAATCAAATCGATAGAGAACCCGTAAACCCTCTTCCTAAACGTTTTGGCTTAAAACTAGTATCCCCGTAGCTCAAACCCTGATTTGGATCTCGTATTTGCGACCCTCACGACGATACGATCTCGTGACTATGTTTTCGTAATTTTTCGGACACGTTTAGTTTCGGGGGCAAAATCGTAATTTTCATTTTTACTAATTACATTATTTGTTACTAATTATCATATTAATTTACCTTAACTCTAATTACCATCATCTGTTGGCAACCCCCTCCAAATCTGATAAACGTGGGTTAAGCCTTTCTAAGTCAAAAGCTAACCTAACACAATTAATTATATTGACTAAATATTTATTAAGGGTAATACTTTAAAGCTTTTGAGCTTCTTTTCTCCATTCACGTTTAAATCCCCTCTAAGCCGGTTCATTACCCCTTCCATTAGTCAAAACCCCCACCAACTTTCTTTAATACCCCTCTTGATACCCCCATCAACTACATCTTTGACTTGATTAATATTTAAGACCCACTACTCCTTCTCTCCCGTTGGAAAAACATCACCCAACACCCCCACACTCATGGAAACACACGCACACCATCTCTCATCCCTCTCTCCCTCTCAAACTACCTCTCCTCTCCCGTTCTCTCTCTCCCGGAGATCCGACCGTCGCTCCGACGGCCTTCACCGCCGCTCACCAAGCGCCGCCGCCGCCAAGTTTCGACGAGCAACGACCCCCCATCAACGATCGACGCCCTTCGAAGCTCCCTCCGTCGCTGTCGAAAGCCCCACCGAGGACAACTGCACCAATAGACGAGAATGAAATAAAGACTGCTACTAGGAACGAGATATGCGAGAATGCCTCACCTGCTGACCAGCCTGAACCACGAAGGCGGCTAGGCGATGCCTTTGACCCCATCCAACGTAGCTTGGTCCGAAGGAAGGCAGCAGTTCTCAGCCAACCGCTCCGCCACTTCGCAATCGGCGAAAACCGACTCCCCCGGCCCCACCGGGAAGCGAGGTCGGAGAAGACCCTCGCCCGACTGAGGTAAATCGACGGGAACCAAGCTGAACGCTCCCAGGTACCGCTCGTAAACCTCAGGGAGAGGGTTCTGTGGTGGCGACAAGGGCCCGGCCCACGGCCAGATGACCTCAACCGAGGAGAACGGAGCCCGACCCTCAGGCAATGGAACACCAGCCTCCTTGACTTGGACAGGGGCCTTCTTCGAGGCGCCCGGCAGGCGGGAGGATGGGGCTTGCCCCTTCGCTCTTTTGGAACTTGCACCGGGAGGCGGCTGTTTCTTTCGGACCTCTAATACGTGATTCCTCCTTCGCGGAGCGGGCTCTGGGACCGTGGCCGGGGGAGGGGTCGAGAGGAGCTGAGGGCAAATCCACCTGTACAAGGGGACAGAGGAAAGGATCAGAACTGGCCGGGATAGTCCATACATCAACTCCCCCAAGCGACGAACATCAGCAGGACTCACCAATGGGCCAAGTGGTCTTCCGCAAGCTAAGATCGTCAAAGAGAACATCGATTCTCCGGTCCTTCGCAGGAACCGCCAGAAGGGTCCTCACTGCCTCAAGCTCGGCATCGGTTGGGTCACCCAGCTCAAGAACCAGCGTGCTGACGGTGCTCCATTGGGTCGGGAAATCTACGTCCGACGAGAAGACGACGAAGACGTATTCACCCTTCCAGAGCTTCAAGGAACTCGACAGCCCTAGCACCAGGCTCATCTTTGGCTGAGCACTGATATAAATTCAGGGCCCCGACTGATGATGGCTCAGACGGTAGAATTGGGCGAAGAGTCGGAGGGAGGGAACCACCCCCTTCAGTACGCAGAGAACAACAAACCCGACGATGAGCCCGATGGCATTGGGGCAGAATTGGCATAAGGACGCTCTATGAGCCCGCAGAAATTCGGCGATGAAGGGGTGGAGAGGAAACCGAAGCCCGAACCGAAAGCACTTTTCGTACACCCCGACCTCGCGTGGACCGGGGAAGCAGATCCGCTCGTCGGATTCAGGAGCCCGGGCAGAGTATGGGGGAAGAAGATAGCGGGTGCGCATACCCCCGATGGAGGTGGCGCAAATGGACGAGGAATACCCCAGAACCTCGAGGGGCACCCCTAAAAGCATGCCCCCATGACGGCGAATCGACGAGACCGACCCACAGGCCGGGCTAGAATCGCCGACGTCCTCTGGGCGACCCGAACCAGTGGCGGAGGATGACGACAAGAGGTGAAGCTTGAATAGAATTTGGATCGACGAAAAGAAAAGGGAAAATGTGGGGAGATGGCGATTGATGAAGCCAGCTCGGTGGACGTCGGCTCCCCTTTTACCTCTCTCTTTCCCCAAGACAACCCCCCGCACGACGAGGATGAACGCACGGGGGCACGTGGCAACATCTGGGAGCCGACGGCGCTTCGAAACCCACACCTAGAGGGATCTGAACGGGCCGCCTCATGATGGCCTCCATTTAATGAACCGGCCTCGACTGGCACGCCTGTCAAAATCGATAGAAGTCACATCGGCCGAGCCGAGTCAACTAGAGAGGATCGACACGACCGATGGGGGTAATTGATACGCCTATATTGGAGAGGCCCCAGAACCAAGGGGCCCGAGCCCGACTCGAGGACGGGAGGCCCACGAAGAAGGTGCGGCCCGATCAATGAGGCCCACGGGAAATCTCAAATTCGAACCGTCCACGGTCTAACACGCTCGTAACCAGTTCACGATCACCGGGGTAACCACTCCCCCGGAGCACAAGGCCTTAATGTCCATTAAGAGGCCCCGCAATCGGCTCCCCCATGACGCAGGCAGGCGCCATCGTGGGGACGGATCTCGGGGGCGTGAGTGGGGACGGACAGTGTGGGGGCGTGGACGGGGGGCAAACGTGGACGAAGCCCCATAAAAGGATGGAAGGACGACGAAGACAGGGATCGAATCCCAGGTACCCCAATCTGAGGTATTCCATCAACGACTTTGGTTTTCCGCCATTTGTCTCCCTTCCCCTGCTCGCGCCGAGGGCCAGTGTATTAATCTCCTCTCGAGTCATACTTACCCCGCCGAGTACTCCTCAGACCCTGATCTGACTTAGACATCGGAGGGGATACGGCCGGAACCAAGGTCCAGACACCCTGACGAGTTTCTTGTCTATTCAGGAAGAAGCTGACTGAGGCGCCGAGGCTACCTCTTAGCGCCCGACGACCACCCTCGCTGCTAGCGGGTGTGGCGACTGATCGAAGACCGAGCTCCAAGCGAAGCACCGAGGCCACCCCTCGACGCGCGTCAAACTGAGGCCGAGCCCATCGAACAGAGCCGAGGCCTCCCCTCAGCTCCGCTTCAGCCAGGGACCGACGCTCGATCTCGATTCCATCTCCGACTCACGTTGAGTGCACGTGAGCTTGGCGTGTCTAAGGGATCCCAACCGACCCCTTGACCACGTTGACCGAACAGTCGTCGGTCAACGATTCAGTGGTGAGAAAACACCCGTAAACAATTTCCATTGAATCAAAAAAGAGAAGGCCCTTCTTTTCCTTATCAAAGAAAATTGGCGGAGAGCCTATTTGAAAGACTTCTTGCTAACCAGCTAACCTATCAGCAGGACATGCTTCGCATTGGTTGGGATAATATATCAAAGTCCATTTGGTATACCTTGCATCTTTGATGAGAGGAAACTTGCCAAGGCAACTAAAAACTAGAACTTTTATGGCTTTCAAAGGAGCATGTTACTTAAGAATCCATGAACAAAACCATGACAAATGTTACCTAATAACTCTAACTAAGCTCGTGAGCCTTCATCATCTTCTCTCATACTCTCTCTTTCTCTATTTCAAATTGCTCTCAATCTGAACATCGACGGTTGACATCAAAGCACAGCTTCCATAGCTGTGTTCAACTTAAGACCCGCCTGCAGCACGAGATATGGATGATGCCGAGAGCAAGGAACCGAAGGCAGTTAATCCTAAACACTTCTAGTTTGGAGCCAAAGCTGCAGGCTCATCTTGAGATATCCACATGAATTTTTTGTGTTTAAGATTGTATATTTATGCGGTTATGTTAATGTTAGAAGATTTGGTTTGCCCAAAAAAGGTCCTTTTTTGGAACATATATCAGATATCAAATTGGGGAAAATCTAATCGTTAGTGCATGTCTCCTATGTTGTTATTATTGGATGCTTTGATTTGCATTTATTTCAAAATTTTAAGGACATGCTATTTCAATCATGCGGTTTATGCTTAGGTCTCTCTCTCAATCATGGCTTAAAATTGTAGTGTTGATTATGGCTTAAAATTGGTCTAAAAATGCTCTTTCTGAAGTCAGGCGATTCAGAAGGAATACTGGGAATGTGTCACATGAGTAAATTTTAGGTAATTTCATTGTAACCTATTGGTAAGGTTGCAGTTAAAAAAATTTAACCTTATCATCGCTTTTGGTTTTAGATATTATGTAAAAAAATGGACCAAACCAACCGATGATCACCCTTGTGCTACGTAGCTTAGGGCAAACAATTTAACCTTATCTTACTCCCCGTCACAGCAATTTCTAAACTCTTTCTCTATCTTTATTTTTCATTTCAATTCTCTACTTGATTACGTTATTTGTGAAGTGTAACTTATTTGATTTGAAAACTAAAATATCCAACAGAGGCAACAAAAATAGCCATCAACACATGGAACTTGTTACGACCTAAAGATCGTAATAGTCCGACCTCCCATTTCAGTCTGTCAAAAACGTCGCCGGCACGCCTGTTTTCCCAAAGGCCGGACGGCCCAGCGATAAGGGCGCACCTCGCCCAAACCTCGGAGGACGCTCGCCTGTCTTCCTAGGCCAACAGGGCGCCTGTCGACCTTAGAGACCGACATGACTGGAGAAAGGGCGCGCTCTGCCCCGACCAAGTGAGAAGGGCGCACTCAACCACGAACCCGGCGAATCACACGATCGTTCTCCCCCAGCACGCCGGGAACGACGCGCAGGGTGTACGTCCGGACCGCTCGTCCTCAATCCGGGGCGACCTAACGGTCCATCGCTAACTCCGCCTCTCAGAGGCTCTACGACAACCCATTGGCACATCGGACGCGACAAACAACCTAGTACAAGGACACTGCTGACACGTCCACCGCCCGACCATCTGACAAAGCACCCACTGGCCGCTGCGCCCCTTGACACTTAATGCTTTCGGCCCTGACACCCTGACAAAAGCGCCCTTGGCCGTTGCGCCGTCTGACAAAAGTGCGGCGGACACCCCCAAATCCTAACATCCTCGTCGGAAGCTTTCGCTGACAGCTAGGCCAGCTCAGCACGTCGAGTCAGCACGCCAGGTCAGCATCACCTACCTACCTCCATCAGGTATAAATACCACTTTGCCTCCAATGACAGGGGGGTTGGCAAATTCGTTCTCAATCTCATTATTCACACACAAGAGCAAAGGTCTTCCATATCTTTGTTCTTCCACAACCGATAGCTCGACACGTACGGTCGACTCACTATTAGTCCGACCTGTGTGCCTAGCCCTCACTTTAAGTCCTATTACTGACTTAGGCATCGGAGAGTCTAAGGGTTGGACCCCAACCCGGCCTTTCTGACCAGCTGCTCCTTGTGCAGGCGGGCTCGTCTCAACTGGTCGCGCTCGACTCCAACCATCGGCAGTGCGACAGGCGAGGAGCAAAGTCCTGGAGAACCAGTTCCGTGGTCAACCCTCATAGTGCGTTCAGCCTCCTCATTACACTAACTACCTGTCAAATAGCCTACCTTAATCCCATCATCAACATAACCACCGTGCCATTGGTTCCCCATAATACAAATTCATTGTACGCGGGTTTTACCCCACAACAGAACTGATACGACTATTTTAGAGAGGCCCAAAAGCAAGCGGCCCGAGCCCAAGCCAGAGACGGGAGGCCCATAAAAGGAATTCGATCCAACCGACGAGGCCCACGAAAGAACTGGGAGTCGGATCGACCACGACCCGACATACGCCCACGCCCTCAGGAGATAACCGTTCCCCAAAGAGCGCGGCAACTTAATGACCATTAAGGATCCCATTAATCGACCCCCACGACGCACGCAGGCGCCCGCAAGAAGGCGGATCACGGGGACGTAAGTGGCCTGGGGGCGATCGGGGGACGTGGCCTATAAAGGCATTTCGGAGGCAACCGAGAGGAGGATCGAATCCCCGACACCAACAACGGAGGTATTCCACTAAAAGACCTTGCTTGCCTCATTATCTTCCCTCTCATAGCTCGGTCCGAGGATACGCGTGCCGGCCTCCTTGCGAGCCTAACCGATCCCGTCGAGTATCATTTAAATCCGTTCTGACTTAGGCATCAGAGAGGATTTGGCCGGAACCAAGGTCCGGCCTCCCCTGACGAGTTTCTTCCTCTGTCCAGGAAGAAAAAGACCCGAGGCGTCGAAACTACCCCTTAGCGCGAAACTCACCAAAGCAAGGCCCGCACCACAGCGAGCCCGTTTGCCACAAGCGAACATCACCATCAATCAAGTCCAAGTGATTATCAGGGCGCCGAGGCTTCCCCTCGGCACTTGATCGACCGAGGCCGAGCGCTCACCTAAGTGCCGAGGCTATCCCTCCGCATCCCGCTGACCGAGGCCCAACACTCCGGACGAAGAGCACGTTTGTCCTCGACCCACCAAGCGAGCCGTCACCTGCACCGAAGCAGGACCTTGCGCAACCCCCGTTGAGAATACTCAAGCTCGGTGGGACCAAGTGATTCCAACCAATTCCTTGACCACGTTGACCGTTCAACCGCCGGTCAACGATCCAGTGATGAGAAAACACCCGTAAACATGAACAAAGAGCTGTACATTACTCGCAAAAAATAAAACGCACCTTTACAGCTTGTTCGAACCAGAAGACGGAGGAGGAAAAGAAGTCAACTTCCGCACACGGTGAAATCAGTGTGGCATTTCATCATACAGGTTGTATGCGTTCTTTGATTGCCGACGCAAGAAGATGAGAGCTGAAGAACTCAACGGAGAGGGAGAGATCAGAGAAAGGAGGAATAATGAGAATATGGAAACTCTAACGGATCACTCATTTGCCTCGGAGGCCATGTCCACTTCGCTTAGGAAGGTGTATTTGAGGCGGTGAAAGCGCGCGCGACCGCGCGCATCAGAAAATGAAAAAATATGGGAAGGAGAGAAATAGATATAAAAGTCCGAAAGCTACGTGGGCCAAGCCCAAGGGATCCGGATGGCATCACGTTCTTGGGTCATTAAATGGGCTCGTTAATAAACAAGTTTTATTTATATTTTTTTCCATAAAAATTATACGGGCTTTTCTTCTAGGCTAATGATTCGGTGGGCATAGACTGGTCTGGACTTTCAAGTCCGAAATGATTTTTGGGCTACACGAATGTAGACTAATGGCAAGTTCGCTCATTATCATCGATGGAGAGGTTGCTTCTAGCTGACCACCTGGCCATCCTTCATGCTCCGGTTGGGAATGCCGACAAGTTGTGCCGAGGGGAGAGCGAGTGCATGAGGATCTGTCGCGGACAGATTGTTTAGCTACTTGACTTCTCAAATCCTATGCGGCACTTAGCTCACCCTCACACTATTAGAATAGCCAAGTCCTCCCTCTAATCTAACACTCACAAGGCACTCAAGAACACAAAAGAAGAACTTGAAAGTGGAGAACCGTATTTCCTTTACTTGTCTATTGCTTACCGATTCTTGTCAGATACAATACAAATGGCCTCTCCTTACCCCTTTTATAGGTGAGGCTTGCCTACAGTGAATGATGGGGGTTGGCTTCTAGAGACTTCTATAATTCAATGGTACAGGTTTGGCTTCTAGAAACTTCTATTATCCAATGGTCTAGTATGAGTCCCTATAACCTTCCACATAAATATCCTAACCTTTTATGGAAGAGTTTGCATGAATATACACAAACATTCTAGATCCCCCATTTACAAAAGTATACACATGAATTTTCTAAAGAATGCCAACTCACTTGCCAAGTAAGCACCAACTAGGCGCCAATTAAGCGATGATGTGGCGACTGTGATATTATCCCTCACCAATAGTACCATTTTGATTGAACCGTATCATTTTGTTGAATAGTACCGTTATGATTGTATCGTTATGATTGTACCGTACCGTATTGTTGTAACCCGGGATATCAGGTGGACTCTTGGTTGCATATCGTACTTCCCTTTATAAGTCACGTAGGATCAGGCACAACTAAAAATCTCGTAACTGGTCATTTTAAATATTGTTTATTGCTGATAGAAGTAGACTGCTATGTTACTTTTCTGCTCTATTGATCGCACTTTACTTTTTAGTTTGCCATGCTAGTTTTGCCATGCTCGTTTATTGTTTTAAATATCATGCTAGAGTTACTTTGAGTTACGTCTGATCCTGGCGACCCTTCTTTTTGTGGTGGTCTCGCCAGATACAGCACAGGTTGAAGACGTTGCAACAGGGACTGCAGACACTGAGTTTGCTGTAGAGTTTGACCAGGAGGATGCTGGTTACTAAGTGTGAGTGTGAGAGTGTTTTTATTATCTAATGTATCAGTGTGGCTTGCTTGATGTGTATTTGTACTTCAAGTTGTATTTTCCTTTCATGTACGCTGCTGGTTTGTAATAAGGTTAATAGCACTTCCATGTATGAGTATTTTGGCATATTTCTGCAACAAAGCCTGTATTGACTTCATTGGTGCCTAGCAGGACTTGCGCATGTTCCAAACAGTAACGGGCCTCGAGAGCGGGCCGTTACAGGTTTGGTGGCCCATGCAGGTCCGCGCTAAATGCCACATGAACAGTACAGGAAGTTCAGAATATGCCGTATAAAATACTCAGAGGAACTGATCAGACCTTATGAACCGCAGGTAGGCAATGGAAAGGAACACTTCAGGAAGCGAGGACAGTGCATTTGGATCCGGGATCAATCACCCGAAAGAGGGTCCCAACCAGAATGATGCTGGTAATGGAGCCAACACCAGTCCAAACACGACAGCATTTCCGACCGTACCATTGTCTGCAGAAGATTGCATGCGGGGCATGTATGCCCTTCATCAGCAGCTTGGACAGGCTTTGGAGCAGGCCTTGCGCAGAGAGCAGAAAGCTGACCCAAGTGCTTATCACTTTCGAGGGATGAACCCGAAGACTTTCGATGGGACCAAGAATCATCTCCAAGCTGAAGAATGGCTCAAGAGCATCACTGATGATCTGAGAGCATCTCAGATTCGAGAAGAAGCATGGGTAGCTACCGCCAAAAGGCAATTAACTGATGGAGCTCGAGATTGGTGGCAGGCAGTAGAAGACCGCTTGGGATTACCGATTTCGTGGGATGTCTTCACCAAAACATTCAATGCTCAGTACTTTCCCCCACAGGCAAAGATCCTGATGAGGAAGAAGTTCATCAACCTGAAGCAGGGATCGATGACCATGGATCAGTATGACGCTGAGTTCTCCAGGCACAGCAGGTTTGCCCCGGAGATGGTTGCAGATCCATTGACTCGAGCCCAGCAGTTTCAGCAGGGGCTCAACATTGAGATTCGGAGAATGATGGTCGGTGCTAGTCCGACCACACATGCTGAAGTACTGGCCATTGCTCGTAACCATGAGATGGTTGAAGCGGAAGCAAAGGAAGAACGAAGGCTGACAGCACCTGCGAGGCCCCCACCGACCCAAGCTGGGCCAAGCAGACGGCCACAGATACACCGTCCTATTCAGTAGGTTCAGTTTAAGAAGCCAGGGCAACAGCAGCAGGCCCTCCCGGTCTGCCACTATTGTGGGAAGCCTGGACACCTCAGGTCTGAGTGTCGAATTCTTTTAGGCCTTTGTCTGGTTTGCAGAGAGTCAGGACACATGGCTAGGGATTGTCCGCATTATAAGCCACGTGCTACAGCTACAGCTCCAGCCCCAGCTCCTCGTGTTGTCCCGACTGGGAACGCTCCACAGTGTCCACCTCTACCCCCACAACAGAGGCAGTTTTAGCAAGCAAGGTAGCAGCCACCACCGAAACGCCAGGCTTACACCTTGACCGTCGAAGAGGCTGAGGCTACCGGTGAAGTGATCACAGGTATATTTCTTGCATAGTTCGTAATTCATTTCTTTCATTAGCATTGGTTGCTTAGATTAGTGTTTATAACCTAGGTGTCATACTAGTAGCTGGGAACCCCGCCCTCTCCTTGTTCGACTTGGGAGCATCACACTGCTTTCTAGCTAGTCGATTCGTTCGCACCCACACTATTCCTGTCAAACCTTTAGCATCCGGTTGGAATGTCAACACAGGTGGCGGAGTGATAAAGACGACCCATGGGTATCCTCAATGCCCAGTGGTTATTTGTGGGAGAGCGTTATTTGCTGACTTCATGATGATAGATATTCCGAACTTTGATGATGTATTCGGGATGGATTGGTTGGGAACTTTCCATGCCACCATCGACTGTAGTCGAAGGAGGGTAGTCTTCGAGATTCCTGATCATCCAAAGTTCGAGTTCATTAGCGAAAGCAGATCGGTAGGCCCAATGGAGTACAAAGCCAGATCGTCCGAAGCAGTAGCAGCCGCAATGGAAGCTGAGCCCGAGATACCAGAAGTAGTTCGAGAGTTCTTGGATGTGTTTCCAGACGACCTTATAGGTTTGCCTCCGGATCGCACTCTCAAATTTTCCATTGAACTAATACCAGGAGCTCAACCAATATCTAAGGGACCATATCGTTTAGCACCATCTGAGCTAGAAGAATTGCGGACCCAACTAGATGAGCTTCTAAAGAAGGGATGGATACGACCCAGTGTATCTCCCTGGGGATCTCCTATATTGCTGGTGAAGAAGAAAGATGGATCCCTTCGTATGTGCGTTGACTACCGTGAGCTGAACAAAGTCACCGTGAAGAATAAGTACCCTCTACCGCGCATCGATGATCTTTTTGACCAGCTCGGTAGATCAAGCGTCTAATCGAAGCTGGATCTGAGGACAGGATACCATCAAGTGAAGGTGAAAGACGAAGATGTTCCAAAGACGGCATTCAGGACCAGATACAGACATTACAAGTACTTAGTAATGCCGTTTTGTGTAACCAATGCACCCGCGGTATTTATGAGTCTCATGAACCAAGTATTGTATGAATACTTGGACAAGTTCGTAGTAGTCTACATCGACGACATTCTCATCTACTCAAAGAATGCGGTGGAGCATGCAGATCATCTCCGGAAGGTTCTCGAGACCCTGAGAAGACACCAGCTTTATGCCAAACTTAGCAAGTGCGAGTTCTGGCTGAACAAAGTGGCGTTTCTAGGCCACATAGTGTCTGGAGAAGGGATTGCTGTTGATCCTGAAAAAGTAGCAGCTGTTCAAAACTGGCCAATTCCAAGAACGGTGACCGAAATTCGAAGTTTCTTGGGACTCGCTGGCTACTACAGGAGGTTCATCAAAGACTTCTCAAAAATCACAGGAGCCTTGACGCGGTTGACAAGAAAGGATGTGGTGTTTGTTTGGTCGAAAGCATGTGAGGATGCTTTCCAGGAGCTGAAGAAGAGATTGACGACTGCACCTGTTTTGATCATTCCAGACCGATCAGGAGGATTTGAAGTCTTCTGTGATGCATTTGGTAAAGGACTTGGATGCGTGTTACATCAGCACGGTCGAGTCGTAGCATATGCATCCAAGCAGTTGAAGATCCATGAGAAGAACTACCCCACTCATGATCTTGAGTTGGTGGTAGTGATTTTCGCATTGAAAATTTGGAGGCATTTCCTATTAGGCGAGCATGTGAAGGTGTTCTCGGATCATAAGAGTCTGAAGTATCTCTTCACCCAGAAGGAGCTCAACATGCGTCAGAGACGATGGATAGAGCTCATGGCGGATTATGACATTAACCTTCAGTACCATCCTGGGAAAGTCAATGTCGTACCTGATGCATTGAGTCGTCTACCAGCGGTAATGACCCTTACTACTCAGTGGAGATTGCAGCAAGAGATCCGGGACATGGGTATAGAAGTGATTCTCCCAGGGATGTCTGCATCTTTGATGGGCATGCATATCC
Organism: Scilla litardierei; assembly: GCA_030789695.1. Lineage (NCBI taxonomy): Eukaryota > Viridiplantae > Streptophyta > Magnoliopsida > Asparagales > Asparagaceae > Scilla > Scilla litardierei. The sequence continues at coordinate 2,873,924 of CM061139.1, forward strand.
AATCAACCTTGATAGAGAGGATTAAAAATGCTCAGATGGATGATGAGAAGCTGCAGAAGATCAAAGATTTGGTGATAGCAGGCCAGAGGCCAGAGTTTAAGATTCATGCAGATGGATCCTTGAGGTTTGAAGACAGGATCTGTGTACCGTCTGGCGCCATCAGAGAAGAGCTATTGGAGGAAGCTCACAGTTCTCCATACTCCATACATCCTGGTGATACCAAGATGTACCATGATCTACAACAGCATTACTGGTGGCATGGCATGAAGAGAAGCGTCGCACGGAGCGTAGCGAAGTGTATTGTCTGTCAACAGGTGAAGGCTGAACATCAGAGGACTGCCGGCTTATTACAGCCCTTGCCCATTCCGGAGTGGAAGTGGCAGCACATCACGATGGACTTCGTGACTGGACTACCCAAGAGTACGAAGCAGAATGACGCTATCTGTGTGATCGTAGATCGATTGACCAAGACCACACATTTCATTCCTTTCAGAGTAGGCCAGTCTACGGAAGTGTTGGCCAAAAAGTACATGAATGAGATTGTGAAGCTGCATGGAGTACCTCTCAGCATTGTCTCAGACAGAGACACCAGATTCACATCTCGTTTCTGGAGGAGCCTTCAGGAGAGCTTGTGAACTCACTTGAGTTTTAGTACGGCTTACCATCCGCAGACAGATGGCCAGTTAGAGCGTACTATTCAGATACTTGAAGACATGCTGCGGGCATGTATGCTGGACTTCAAAGGATGATGGGAAGATCATCTCCATTTGGTGGAGTTTGCATACAACAATAGCTATTAGTCTAGCATCGGTATGGCGCCTTTTGCGGTATTGTACGGGAGGAAGTGCCGATCCCCTTTGAGCTGGGATGATGTAGGAGATCGAGAGTTGGTTGGTCCTGAGCTAATCACAAAAGCCGTAGATGTGGTTCGAATCATTAGAGAGAAGCTACAACTGGCTCAGGACAGGTACAAGCATTGGGCGGATGCGAAACGTCGACATCTAGAGTTTCAGCCCGGAGACCATGTTTTTCTGAAAATCTCGCCAAACCGAGGAATGATTCGTTTTAGGCGGATAGGAAAGCTTAGTCCTCGATTCATTGGACCATTCGGTATTTTGGAGCGAGTAGGAGAAGTGGCCTACAAGCTTGCATTGCCCCCTGCCTGAGAGGGAGTGCACAATGTGTTTCACATCTCGCAGCTGCGTCGCTATGTGAGCGACCCTAGTCATGTCGTTGACTGCTCGGAGATCGCAGTTCGTCCGGACTTGACATACGAGCAGCAACCAGTGGAGATCCTAGATCGACGTCAGAAGGTCTTCAGGAACAGGACTATCGATCTAGTCAGGGTGATGTGGCGTCGCGACTCACCTGGTGAATCCACATGGGAGCGAGAGGACGAGATGCGAGAACGTTATCCCTACATTTTCCATGCCCTATAGATAATTCCGAGGACGGAATTATTCTAAGGAGGGTAGGATGTAACAGCCGTTATTTTTAGGTATGTTTAATTGCGTGTGTGTTTGTAATTTTACTTCCGATTGTCCGAATGTTTTTATCCGTAGAGTCGACGCGAGCTAATTACCTTAGCTAAGTTATTTTACTAATTACGAATTACGATTACTAATTTATTTTACTAATTACCATTAATTACTTTGGTTAATTAATTAGTTACTTAATTAGTTAGTTAATTAGCTAATTCATTAGTTAATTCTCCCCCACGTTTTTCTCATCCCCATCCTGATACCTTCCCCAAATACATTCAGTTCATTCCCTAACCTCCCCTTATTAATAATAAGTTTGATTTTAGTCCTAATACGTCTCTTCCACTGCCAAAAATTCTTCCCGTAATTAAATGAAAACCTAATCTTTGACTAAGCGTGAACCATGTCCCTTGCCTCTGCCTTCTTAAGGATCACTCTGCAACTTCCCTACGAAAATTCATCAGCATCTTCCCTCTCCCGTTAATCAATCATCCGTCCCCAAATCAAAACACCAAATCATCTTCTGCTCCTTCATCCCAAAATCAAACATCAACCCAAAAACAATACAGCCAACCCAAATCGATTTCAACCCAAAAAACAAGAACAAATTCAGCTCAAATCCTCACCAATTTCACAAGCCCAAATCCAATTGTAGCTGAAATCAGAAATTTAGGGGAGAAAGGGAAATCTGAAGTCAATTTCAGATTGAATCACAAAAACCATTCTCTCCCTAGCCCTAGGCCGCCTCCCGGAAGCCCCGAACCGCCACTCCGGCCGGATCCCGCGCACCGACGCCCAAAACGCCTCGCGACGCCGTTTGCGCGTGCAGGCGTCGTGCCCCCGGCCTCCCCTTGTGCCGCCGTGTGCTATTGGTCGCCATCCATCCCTCCTCGTGCTGCCTTTCACCTGCAGGACAAAAAAACAGAAGAAGAAAAAAAAGAAGGAGAAAGAAACGACAGGAAGAGAAAGAGACATAGAGAGATAAAGAGGTGTGTGTTTTAAGTTATAATAATAATTTTCTAAAGCACATGTTTGTGTGTTAGGTAATAAACAAGGGATAGTTAATAAATAATGGTTAGTTAATAAACTTCTTATCAAAACTTTCAGAAACTTATTATTATAAGTTAAGAGGGGTTAACTTGAGTTATTAAGTGAATTTATTATAAAAGTTTTTAAGTTAGTTATGTTAACTTAAGTTAAGTTCTAGTAACATGATTTAAGTAATTAATTACAATTTAGTTAGTGTAATGTTCCCTCTCAGCATGTTAACAACTTGTGTAGATAACTTACTGTAACATGTGGACCAGGTACCCCTACCGCTAGTCAAAACGCGCCTTCCACTATCAGGCGAACCGGTAACTCATCGTACCCTAGCTATGGGGTTTAAAAACAATATTGATGCATGAAAATTAGTTTATTTGTGTTAGCAAAGTGGTACTTTCGAACCGTTAGCTAAACTTGATAACTTGCATAGTATCGTAATTGCACCGTACCGTAAATTGAATTGGACCCTGTGACATGCTTATCCAAAAGATGTAATTGGAAAAGTGAGAATTGTAATTGACTTGTAAATGGTAAGTTGGTAAGTACGGTAACATGTACACACACACACTGGGTTTTTGAGGTAAGTTATAATTGTGGAAGTGCGGGAGCGACCAGTCCGATCTGCAGTGAATAGTACCGTTTTGATTGAACCGTATCGTTTTGTTGAATAGTACCGTTATGATTGTATCGTTATGATTGTACCGTACCGTATTGTTGTAACCCGGGATATCAGGTGGACTCTTGGTTGCATATCGTACTTCCCTTTATAAGTCACGTAGGATCAGGCACAGCTAAAAATCTCGTAACTGGTCATTTTAAATATTGTTTATTGCTGATAGAAGTAGACTGCTATGTTACTTTTCTGCTCTATTGATCGCACTTTACTTTTTAGTTTGCCATGCTAGTTTTGCCATGCTCGTTTATTGTTTTAAATATCATGCTAGAGTTACTTTGAGTTACGTCTGATCCTGGCGACCCTTCTTTTTGTGGTGGTCTCGACAGATACATCACAGGTTGAAGACGTTGCAACAGGGACTGCAGACACTGAGTTTGCTGTAAAGTTTGACCAGGAGGACGCTGGTTACTAAGTGTGAGTGTGAGTGTGTTTTTATTATCTAATGTATCAGTGTGGCTTGCTTGATGTGTATATGTACTTCAAGTTGTATTTTCCTTTCATGTACGCTGCTGGTTTGTAATAAGGTTAATACCACTTCCATGTATGAGTATTTTGACGTATTTCTGCAACAGAGCATGTATTGACTTCATTGGTGCCTAGCAAGACTTGCGCATGTTCCAAACAGTAACGGGCCCTGAGGGCGGGCCGTTACAATTATGTTTAAAATTCATTTAAGAATTATCTGTGGGACTTTTTGATTTAACACTTGACTTAACACGTGTGACTGAGATAGTCTATTGTCACAGAGTGTGCAGGAGTGAGTGGATCCATTGTACGGTTTCATGTCCACTCACACAAAGTGGAGAAACAACTTAACCGTCGCCAGGGATATGGAGTCGGTAAGTAGCACCATGGAGAGCTCCTAGTGGTAGGGTTCATTTTAGTCGCATATTGTGCCCTCGGACATTGACTTGTCACTAGACTAAGTGGATAGGTTGGTATTACCGTTAAAATATTTTATATAGATTTCATGACACAGTTATTAATCGTTAGTCATATTAAAATTAAATCATCACAAGTTGTAATTGTTAGGAATCTTAAGATGGCAAGTAAACACTAGAGGGGATGAATTGTGAGTAGTTTTCTTACCCAGGGTTGAGTTGAACCCTATTATGGATGAAAGTATGAAGTGATCTCTTCTCTTCTCAAATTATTGAATTTATTGATTAGGGTTTTGTCTTGGATATGCATATTATTAATTTTACTCTTGATTTGCTTTCAAATCTAAGTCAACAATGAAAGTTGAGATTTTAATTTGATGTACATCGAAGGTTGAATTAATTTCTACTCATTTAAGATTATCAATGATAGTTGGATCTTAAATTAAAGATCCTTGACATTGATCTGAATTCTCCCAAGAAAGTAGGTGAGCATGAAGGTCGGGAACTCATTTATTGTTGATTCTTAATGCATCTCTTAGATTTTAGAACCACGAAAGTAGGTGTCATCATAGATAGGCATTTTACGCTTTGACTAGGTAGCTATATATGGAACAATAATCTCACCCATAGCATTAGTTCAATGATTTGATTTTTGTGATTAATTCTATATTTAATTCATGATAGTATGGATATTTAGCCCTAAAAATTTTTCTTATTGATATTCTTCTAATTACAATCCATCACTCAATTGGAAATTGCATAGCTAACTTGTAGGCTGGAATTGGCTAGTACTTAGTCCTTAACTTCCCTGAGATCAACCTGTTTGTGCTATGATAACCCGTACGCTTGCAGTAAATTATGAGTGTAACAAATCAAAAATATCTACACACTCACAATTCTCGATTAGCACACTTGATTGTTTGTTCATCATCAAAATCACACTAGTGGTGTTTAATGTCTAATAGTAATAGCTAAATATGTTTACTACCTACTAGGTAATATTACAACTTACTCTTTCATATTATGATCATACTTGTCTCATACTTATATCATGATCAAGTTACTTTCGCATCATGTTTTGCTTTATATGTATCAACATATATTCTTCTATTATAGAACATACTTATCGAGTGACCCTTGCTAACATGTATTCCCTTATATATTATCTTGTGAAATGCCTGTCAGATTTTGAGTGTGATTTTTCTTAAGAGGTTACTCCTAAAGTTGATTTAGTGGCCTAAGACTATGCTGAGCTTCATCCTACTGAAGATTAGTGCAACTTTTTAGTGTAAATCCTTGTTAGTAGTCATTAAGTTATACTGCTGCAAATTATGTATCATGTTGTAATGGCCATGATAGGCATATTGTTGTACACTTTATTCTAAGATGATGTGATTATAATGATATTTATCTATGTTATTCTAAGAAAATACTTATCGAGTGACCCTTGTTAACAAGTATTTCCTTAGATAGTACCTTGTGAAACGCTTGTCACATTTTGAGTGTGATTTTTCAAGAGAGGTCATTCCTAAAGTTGACTACACTGAGCTTGATCTTACTATGATTAGTGTGACTCTTCGGTATAAATCCTTGTGGGTAATTAGTAAGTGATACTGTTGCAAATTATGTATCATGTTGTCATCACCATAATCGGCCCATTGATGTGCACTTTATTCTAAGATGATGTGATTATAATGATATTTTATCTATAATGTTTTAAGTATGCATGCAACATGTAAGTAACTACAGATGCTTAGTGTGATTAAACCAAAGAGGAATGATTAGCAAACAAATATTTACTCCATCCTTATTTGCACACAGCAGGACCGCTCGTGCTCTCTGTTCGAGAAAGAATGGGAAAGCAGGGCGTGACAAATCAGTGTAGATTTATGAATTTAGGTTGGTAAGGTGTTTAATTTGGATATTAACCATTACAAGTGGTTGGTTGGATACTTGGTTAGTTGATGATGTGTAATGCAACGTACACTAGCTAAGTAGCTAGTGTACTCGCATCATGGTGAGGTAGTTAACAGGAAGGTGGACATTTTTGAGATATGGATTGCATAGGTTTCAAGAATGTTTGCACCAAGATGGAATGCTGAAATATGTGATACAAAACAACAAAATATCCAAAAATGTTTCAGGATTTTTTCGGTGATTTTCAGCCCAAAAATCTATGATTTCCGAGGTCCTGATTTAATGTTTTCTCATGGTCCACCCTATATTCTGCATGGATTTTTTTTTTTTTTTTTGCATTGAATTTGCATTGATCTTTTTCGATTTTTCCCGGAGTTTTTGTGCGGTCCATTACAGACAGGCCCAGACGAAGCCCAACATTAAGCCCATGCGCATGCGACACATGACACATACGATGCTCTGGCGACACACTGATCGTAGCAGGTCTCGGGTCTGCTTTTGTTGCTATTTAAGACGTTTCAAGATTATTCAACACAAAATTAGCCTTGAGTTTTGTACAAGTTCGGGAGATGGTCCTTGGTTCTTGATTTTGTTATTCATGTAACGCACAAATGGAGGGTAAATTCAGAGTGGCTTTTGTTGATGCTATTTATTACTTTTGAGCTTTATGTCATGAAAATAAAAAACAAAAACAAATATTGGGTATAATGACTCATTGCATCAAGGCTATTACCAAAATCCCAATGTTAGCCAACACTCTATTTCTATACATTTATTTATATATATGTGAATTAGGTAGAAGCCGGGTCAATCTGGATTGACAGATCAAACCCATACACAGCCCGGATTATATGTCAGTCGGAACGATCCGGATGTGACCCGACCTGTTTAACACTCAATCCATGACCGGTTAAGGAGTCAAGTTTCGGGTTTGCCGCCCATGCAGAGTGCCAACAACAGGCAATGAGAATGACAAGAGACAATGTAGTGAACCAAAGTGGTTGCCTTCATCAGCCACCGAATTAGGTGAAAGAGAATCACGGGGTGAAAGCATCTTTACTTCGTTTTCCAAAAAAAAAAAAGGACGATTAAACCGTTTTCATTTGATGATGTAATCGATAAAGAAAGGAAGGGGATGAAGCAAGACTTTATCTACTACAAGGATCTGTGGGGGCCACGAAAGGCATCAAACCAAAGGGAAGAGAATATTAATTATTATTATGTGAAGGCGAGAGCATAAAAAGGATGCTAACCTTTCTGTTTATCTCCTGCCCCTTTGAAATAGACCGAGAATCATTATCTTCTTCTTCTTTTTCCCGAAAGGATATGACTGTAAGTTTAAAAATGAAAAATAGAGAAAATTATACTGAATTTGTTATGAATAGGTACATGAGGTCCATTGGGTATCCACTCATTCTAAAACTTGTTTTTTCAGTAGATTTGCATGTTTTAATATCAAATAGTTTATAAACCACGGTAAAAATAGTATTTTTTTAGATCTGTATGTCAAAATCATTAAAAATCAAATTTTTATCAGTAAAAATCAATTTTTTTAGATCTAAATCTCTAAAAAAATAGGATTTTTTTTATGATTCCCCATGATCCAATGGCAGGGCCGCGCCCTTAGGGCACGTCGGTGCCCTGTAGGCGCCGCCGGCCGCTAACGGCCCGCCGCCTACGAATTGTGGCCAGCATGCCACGGCTGCCTGCCCCCCAGGCACCGCCGACCCCCCTGGCCGCGGCGACCGCGCCCATGTGCACGGCCAACTGCCGCGGCTAGCCATCGGGCGGCCTCCGCTAACCCCCCAATCTAGGGGTTTTCGAAACCCTAGCCCTAACGGGCTATTTTTTTGGGAAGGTCCAATTAACCCTGTTGGATTGTTTTCATGGCCCAAAAGCCTGGAAATTACCCCACTTACACATAATTTTTCTTTTTTTATTTTGGCCTCAAAAGCCCAATAATTAAAGAAATTTTAATTTTGTGATACGGTTAAGCCGAAAGATAAATATAAATGAAATGGATCAGGATTAAAGGGTTTTAAAATTATTTTTAGCACGTCACTTTATTTCAAGATTATTTATTAATCTTTCATATACCTATGACATATAATATCTACGTGGTTGTATAAAATATAATATCTACGTGGATGTGAATTTAGGCTATGTTTTTAAGGATTAGCCAGTTTTCCGATACTCTTACTTTTCTGCAATTTTTTTTCTTTTTGAGAGAAATTTGTAAGTGAGGTTATACATGTAAAAAGTCGAAGCTGAAGGACCACCCCATCGAGATGAAACGATAGCTTAAAGAGAAAAAAGGGGGGGTTTCTCAAAAGTTCCCGAGTTGTCTTTAATTTTATGAACTTTTTATGGGATGTAACTTCTTGGACTTTTTTAGTATCGGCTGGGTAATCCCATAGCTCTAAATTATTTTTCTTGCCTACACATTAAATGCGTGGATGCTTTACTTTAAATAGTTAAATAATTCATGCTATCTTAATGTTGCAAGATTATATGCGTGGACGTTTTACTTTAAATAGTTAAATAATTCATGCTATCTTTCGTTTATGTTGCTAGATTGTTCAAATGGCCAGACTTGCAAATGTCGATTTCCCTGTCCTGAAGGCCGATGGGTCGAACACTTGAGTTGGCAGTTGGACCTGAAGTTCCACCTGCTCTCTCAGGGGTTCAGTCTAACACCCACTGAAAAGGCAACAACAAGTACTGTCGCAGCTGAAAAGGATGCTTCTAAAGAAGCCCATAATGCAGAAGAAGTTTCCGATATATTTAAGGCGAAAGCCATTATTTATATCAGGAATCACATAGACTCGACACTGAAGGACGAGTATCTTACTGTAGACGATCCTTATGAACTGTGGGAAGCGCTTGAGGAGAGGTACATACATCAAAGGGATGTCATACTCCCTCGTGCACAGTACAAGTGGACTCACCTCCGCATACAGGGTTACAAATCCGCAGTGGAGTACAACTCAGCACTATTCCGAATCACCTCACGCCTGAAGTTGTGTGGTGAGAATGTGCCTGAGAAAATGTTGCTAGAGAAGACATTTACGTCTTTTCATGAGAAGGACATGATCCTCATGCAACAGTACCATGAGAGAAAGTTCACTAAGTACTCTGATCTGCTCTCATGCCTCCTAATGGCTGAACAGAACAGAGATTTGTTGGTTGCCACTCATAACCTGCGCCTCCTGGCTCCGCTCCACCTCCACCTCCTGCAGAGGCGCATTTCCAATCTTTCCAGAAGAAGAAGATGGATAAGAAGACAAAGTTCCAGAAATGGAAAGAACAGAAGCTGCGGAAAAAGGCTACTCCTCAAGCTCCTCCCCAGAACCAGAAGTTCGCGGCAAAGAAGCAAAAGTGGACGGCTAACAAAGGTGGTACTCCCAAGAAAGACTGGGAGGATAAGTTCTTTAAATGCGGAATGACTGGACATTGGTCCAGAATCTGCCGCACTTCCAAACACCTACATGACCTCTACCAGGCAAGTCTCAAGCCTCACGCTGAGACAAACCTGATAGATAGCGCATCGTTACCAGAGACTACATGGAATCCAGAAGATTTCATAGGAGACGACACTCTTTAGTCATGGATCATCTGCATTTTATTTTCTAGCAATGTATCTTCCTTTCCTGCAATGTATCTTGCTTTATGTTTTTCAAATTCCATGACAAATATTCTTATTATTCAACATCTTAATATAAATAAAAGTAGTTTCTTTTTGTATTATTTATTTCTTGAATGTTTTTTATATAGATATTGAATCCATATGCCTAGTGGACAGTGCATCAACGCACTCAATCATTCAAAATACAGACTACTTTACGAGCATTAGTATCTATTCTGGTCCATTGAGAACAATCTCAGGACCAGCTGATATAATAGATGGATCAGGGGAAGCAATCATATTGCTTCCCAATAATACACTCATTAAAATTAGAGATGCGTTATACTCACTAAATCAATCCGAAACCTTCTAAGCTTTAAAGATATCCGTTTAAACGGGTATCACTTAGAGACAGTCGAGGATAATAAAAAGGAATATTTGCACGTAACGTATCTTACAAATGGTACAACAACCATTGTGAAATGTTTCAAGGGACTCCCCACGGGACTCTACCAAACAAGTATTCACTCTCCAGAAGCATTATTAACGGAGCACCTACAGTGCCCCCAAACACCAGAATTCCAACTATGTCATAGTAGACTGGAACACACTGGATCTGTTATGATGTACCGCATCATAAAAAGCTCAAGGGGTATAAATTTGAAGAACCTGAAGATTCTTCAAAAAAGTAAATTCCCATGTCCACCCTGTTACAAGGGTAAACTAATTACCAGACCCTCTCCACTTAAAGTGGACTTGGAGTCTCCAAGCTTTCTGGAAAGAATCCATGGAGATATTTGTGGGCATATACACCATCAAATGGTCCTTTCAGGTCTTTATGGTCCAGATAGACGCTTCTACTAAGTGGTCACATGTGTGTATACTGTCCACCCGTAACTTAGCACTGTCTAAGCTTTTAACTCAGATAATCAGGTTGCGGGCCCACTTCTCCGACTACCAGATAAAAAAAAACTTCGTCTGGACAATGCGGGGGAGTTTACATCACAAGTCTTTCTAGACTATTGCCAAGCACAGGGCATTGAAGTCAAACATCCTGTAGCACATGTTCACACCCAAAATGGGTTAGTAGAATCTCTAATTACAGACTGTAATGGATTGCTCGTCCATTATTACTTCAATCCCAGTTGTCAGTGAATGCATGGGGTCATGCAATATTGCATGCTGCATCCTTAATAAAATTAAGACCTTCTGAAGGTCAGTCATCTTCTCATATGCAATTAGCACTTGGAGTTCCACCAATCGTCTCAAACTTGAGAATATTTGGTTGTGCAGTATACGTCCCTATAGCACCACTACAAAGGACAAAGATGGGTCCACAACGTCGTCTAGGCATTTATGTTGGGTTTGATACGCCCTCCATAATAAGATTCCTAGAACTCCTTACGGGAGACGTTTTTAAGGCACGTCTAGAAGACTGTGAATTTGATGAAACATCATTTCCAAAACTAGGCTTACAAACCAAGAAGCCTGAAGCTTCAGAGAGTATCACTTGGAATACAAAGACACTAAGTGACTTTGATCCGCCCACAAGCCAGTGTGAGGAGGAGGTCCTGAAGATTCTCCATATCCAAAACACTGTCCATCTCTTGCCGAACAAATTTACTGACAACCAGAAGATTGTCAGATCACATGTCCCTGCTGCTAACACTCCAGCTAGGATTGACATACCCTAAAATGGATGCAATCCGCCTATAGCAGAGATGGTTGGACCTCTTAAAAAGAGAGGACGACCACCGGGATCCAAGGACCAAGTCCCTCGAAAGAGTAGGACCCTTCGCAATGGTAAAACAATACCACCACAGGATGCTATTATAAGCCCGGCTCACCCATCTCTTCCAAACTCTCAAACAGAGGAAAAACCGGGAGAAAATGAAGTTTCGATACATTATGTACGAACTGGGGAGTATTGGGACAGAAAGAGCACAATTATAGATGCTACATTTGCGTGTAATATTGCCATCAACGTCGCATACTGTGACGATGATATTGAACCACACTCTCTGACAGAATGTCAAAGCAGAGATGATTAGCCAAAGTGGAAAGCGGCAATATGAGTGGAGTTGGATTCACTCACAAAACGCAAGGTCTTCAGACCTATTGTCCAGGCACCAAAAGGTGTAAATCCTGTGGGTTATAAATGGGTATTTGTTAGAAAAAGAAATGAACAGAATGATATCGTTCACTACAAAGCAAGACTTGTAGTGCAGGGTTTTACCCAACGTCCAGGGGTTGATTTTGAAGCCACATACTCTCCGGTCATGGATGCGATCACCTTCCGATTCCTCATTGGCTTGACAGCTCAAGAGGGTGTAGATATGCAGCTTATGGACATCGTGACTGCATGCCTATATGGAAATTTAGACCGAGACATCTATATGAGATTGCCTGACGGTTATTCTTTGCCTTAGCACTAAAAGAGAGACAACATGACATCTACTCAGTGAAACTGCAAAGATCATTATATGGTCTAAAACAATCTGGAAGGATGTGGTATAATAGACTGAGCGAATTCCTCACAAAGCAAGGATTTGCAAAAGACGCAGTCTGCACTTGCATCTTTATAAGAGCAAAGGCAACATGATTTGTCATTATAGCCGTTTAAATGGACGACTTGAACCTCATCAGATCTCCGGGAGAGATCACTGAGATTTCTAGAAGCATGATAGAAACTTTCGAGATGAAAGACCTCGGAAAGTCGAAATTCTATTTAGGTCTTTAAATAAAGCATCTTAACGATGGGATCCTGTTACGTCAGTCAACTTATACATCGAACTTGTTGAAAAAGTTTCAAATGGATAAGTGCCACCCCCTCAGTACCCTAATGGCCGTTAGATCATTGGATGTGCATAAAGACCATTTCCGACTGCTGGAAGAGCGGAAGGAAGTACTAGGCCCTGAAGTGCCTTATTTAAGTGCTATCGGTGCACTCCTTTACCTGGCTAACTGCACTCACCCTGACATAGCATTTGCAGTCAATCTACTAGCCAGATATATTGCTGCACCTATACATCGATATTGGGCCGGAGTTAAGCATCTTCTGTGCTACCTCCAAGGGTCCATAGACTTTGGTCTATTCTACAGGAAAGAGGCAAAAACAGGTTTAGTTGGTTATGCTGATGCAGGTTACAGGTCCGATCCTCATACAGAGAAATCTCAGATCGGATACATGTTCACCTGTGGTGGCACTGCTATATCTTGGAGATCTGTGAAACAGACTATGACGACCATCTCATCCACACATTCAGAACTTCTAGTAATCCACGAAGCAAGCAAAGAGAGCTTTTGGCTATGTTCTATGATCCAGCACATTCTCACCTCTACCGGCCTGATGATCGACGTTCTTGAGCATACTCCACACCATGAAGACAATGCAGCATGTATAGCCCAGCTACAGGACGATTACATCAAAGGCGACAAGACGAAGCATATCTCTCCCAAGTTCTTCTGGACGCATGACCTTCAGAAGCAAAAACAGATAGAGGTACAGAAAATCCAATCATGTAATAACTTGGCGATTTGCTTACCAAGTCCCTGCCTACTAGTATCTTTGAGAAACTTATAAATGGGATTGGGATGAGGAGAGTGAGAAAATGTAAGCTGGGTTGGGATGTGATCGGCGCCCTGTTTATGATTAGGACGCGGTGTCGTTTTACCGCAAGTGCAGGGTTAGTGTAGGGTGCATGTATATCGAACACAGGGAGGTGGATGGCTTGAAGGCTATTAGCCTCGCCTAGGTTGTGTGAGAGCTACGCGGATAATATGAGTGGGTAGTGTAGGAACAAAGGAAGGAAATGAAAAAGACAAGAAATGAATCCCCGCTAACACGGGCTAGAGCACTCATGACACTTGATATTCGACTCGACCCAGGGTGAGACATTGCCCCAAAAGGTGGTACCTAGTGTGCCATGGGCCCGATATTCCGGTCGGTGCCCAGGATGATACGCTAGGTCTACCCGGTTTCGGACGGTGGGCATTCCCATATCCAACACCCTCCGCAACCTTGAGCATTAAGGCCACAATGATAGCTCCCAACATTTCATCCAAGCTGTTTCCACGTGCAATGACTCGATGTCAATGCTAGGGGTGTGAGCTGTGGCTAGGGGATCAAACTCCCGTTTTATTTCCCCTTGGCCTGACAATCAAAGGCGGTCTTTCTCCCGCCAGTAACAATAAAACGCCCCCGCGTAACCCTAATGGCCAAATGGTCGAATGTGATTTCTAGCAATACATCAAAGAGGATCTTGACGGGACAAGCATCCAGAGCCCAACCCCCAACTCCATTTAGTGTGTTGTCATATGGGTTGGTCTCAGATTGCTAGACATCTACATTGACACATTCCATCAAACACTTGCCATGCAATCAAGTCAAATGAAATATCCCAAGCATCAATCCTACTCTAACCCATGTTAGGGTTCATCAAACACTACTCAATGGTGAAGAACATGATAGCAAGCAATAAAAGGGACAAACAAACATTCACCATCAAGCTTATTGAAAATAACACAAAGCAATGGAAAATAAGAGAAAAAAATACTTATCTTGCATTAGAATCCATCAATCCATTACAAGATTTATTCAAATAGAAACCCTAATCTAACCTAATCTAAGGCTCCCATGAAAGGGGCAGAAAGCTGCTGAAAAAATAGGAGAGAACCCCTTACAAGTCATGCACAATCTTATATTTATAGGGCCCCACCAAACCCTAACAGTTTGGGTCCAAAAACCCACTAAAACTGCTGAAAAAGGGCCACCCGATCGGTTGGAAGTTCAACCGATCGGGTGGAAGCAAACAGAGATACTAAACTTCTGAAAATGAGCTGAACTGATCGGTTGGATAGCCCACCTGATCGGTTGAAGTTCAAATTCCAGACATCCCAGAATTTCAGCACCCACCTGCGCTCAGAAAATTCCAGAAAAATGTAGAAAAATCGGATTTGGGCATGCGACCTATCGTTGGAAAGCTAACGACGATGCCGACGCTAGAAAAATAAGAGATCATCCAAACTCCTACTGGAATGATAGCATATATTCAATGAATGAGAAGCAGTACACGAAAGGGGAAGAAAAGGCCACCCGATCGGTTGAAGTGTCAACCGGCCGGATGAGTTCTTCCCCAAGATGACCCGAGGGGATGACCCGATCGGTTGGGAAGCCAACCGATCGGGTGGCTTTGGCACTCAAAAATAGAGAAGACTGTCGCACCTAACCGATCACTTAACCGATCGGTTGGGGTTTGCATCATTGCTGCTTTCTGCTTGGGTCTGATACGCGTGCACGAACCGATCGGGTGGGTCTGTCCACCCGATCGGTTGAGACTCCAAAACTTCAAATCCTCATCTTTGGACATCGGATCTTTGCCGTATAAGCGCGCTTTGGTCCCGACATGCAAGGTTGACTCCAGAAGACACTGAAATGCCGACATTTACCTGAAATACAAACAATACACCCAATAGTCAATATGAACCGAAATGTGATATATACAACATGGAATGAGATGAAACCCATATGAAAACACGATGAAGAGCGTGTGCAAAAGGTGAAATATGAACACGCGTCAAGCCCCCAAGCTAAACTCTTCCTCGTTCCAAGGAAGACGAGTTGGAATGAAGATCGAGTGCGAGAGAGTGTCCTGGATCACCCTCTTCAAACCACAGATGTAATCACCAACACAATTAAGCACAAGGGAAAAGCATATCACAATCTAAATCAAGAATTCAATCTCATAATATAGCATCATGGGTTCATATCAATAGAGCACAAAAGAGATAGAAGCGTGACATTGGCAAAGGCATAGCTATCATAGCATGTTATAGTAGATAGTATGCCCAAATATGAGGAAGTTCAAAATTCAAATCAAATCTTCGAAACGGTGAATATGAGATACACATACATGAATAAAGAAGTAAGAAAGAATAGATATGAATCATGGGAATAACTATCAATCTCTAGGATGAAGAGAATCACCACACACTTGTCGGTTTTTATTTTTGAAACACTTTCTTGCCTTGCTTGTATTTGCAAAAGTAGATGGAGAAGATGTGGAAAGATCACTTTGTACAAACTCTCGCCTTCCCTATATACATTGGTGCTCTCAAATATAGGAGGTGTGGAGAGCGAAGAAAAAGGGGAGAATGTGGCATATATACATATTTTTGGTTTTTGGTTTGTTTTTGTTGTTTTTGATTTGATTTTAATATTTTTGTCTTGCAAACTTGCGGAATCGCAATGGAATGCAAGGGCGGCCTACGCATCCCAAGCTAGATGGCTTTAGGGCGTCGGGTTACGAAGAACCCTGAAGGACCATTATACAAAAATATGTACAAAAGTGTTTATTTGGATAATGTTTTTTTGTGGAAGATGAAAAGTGTGCACTCTCCCAAATGGGAGAACGATGCACGACGAGGGGGAATGTACAAAGTAAAACAAAAGAGAATTTTTGAGAAATCCAAGCATGGCAAGAAAATCCTCCATGAATTAAAGGACGGAACAAAGATGTGGATATCCTAATCCCGTTGAAAGGTAGCTAACACATGCGATAAGAGTACACATATAGTATTTCATGCAAGATTTAGAAGTACGTGGGTAGGATGGTAAAATAACCGTTTCTTGGAAATGAAGCGTGAAAATCTAGGAACTCGAAATAGAGGGGCATATTAAAATATGATATAAAGCTAGAAGCATGCATCAAACACAATCACAACCAACAATATCGAAATATAGCAAATAAACCCAAAAGATGGCATAACACATACATGAGCATTGAATAATCAAAGAAATAGCGTGATGGAAACGGTGCTCAAATGAGAAAAGTGAAGCATGAGTGGAAAAATATCATTGAGGGTTCATCTCTAGAAAGAGGCAAGAATGAAATGGAGAAAGAAAAATGCATGATGGGAATGATGCATAAAAATGAAAAGAATTTTTTTTTATGAATAAAAAAGGTGAAAAAATGGAAGAAAATAAAGGAAACATGCATGAAATGCAACCCGCCCAAACTAAAGCTTGCATTGCCCTCAATGCAATAAGATTACACATGAGAGGGCAAAGATAAAATAAGACGGGAAATGCATCAAAAATAACAAAAATGACTATGTGTGATACTCTCCCCCAAGCTAATATAAGCTATGCCCAAAAGATATGAAAATCCGATACATGGCATAAAAGATAAAGGGGAGAGTGAACAATAGGCAAAACAGGCATCACCACCTTTTGGAGGTGGTAGGGGTCTCATGGAGAAAAATGATAACGGGGCCAAGAAAAGTGCCGAAAGAATAAGGATAGGGTGATGGGGGTGAAATGATAGAAGGGCACAACAAGAGGGGTTATTATGATGCAAAAGCAAACCCTAGATACGCTCCCCTCGCTAAAGAGAGGAGACGAGATTATACAAATCTAAACTAGAAAGCGGTAAATATTTACACTATTAGATTAGGATACACCTGAGCATAGGCGGATCCAGAATTTGGAGTGGGGTAGGTAGCTGCTCTAACTGCTCCTGATGTGGCTCTGCCAGAAGTGTTATGCCACGTGTGCCAATGGACCCAAGCAATGCACCTCCAATCATCCCTCGTAAATGTCCACCTGTAACCTGCAAAGAATGAGGTGCATTAGCCCATGGCAAGAAATCATTTCCCAAAATAAATGTATCACAGAGATAATCGTCAACATAAGATGGAAAAATTATAAAAGGGTGACGAATACTCCCTGAGAATGGGTCGCTATCCTCTGTGCTAGTGACGACCAAATCCTCGCTCTCCATGAGAAGTGTCTCTCCAGGTGGTGACGCACTGGATCATACCTCAAGGGAAGTAGATCATGTGTCCCGCGAGAGATATGGTGTGTCAAAAATATATGAGTCTAAAGAAATAGGAAGTGAAAAGTGAGACTCAAAAGTAGAGTGAGAGTGAGTATGAAAATCTCCCTGAATAGGGGCAATATGCTCAACTAGATGCTCAGCCTCAAAAGAAGTGGAGAGTGACGGTAGAGGTAGATGTGACTCGGGCTATATGAAGTGGACCATCTTATCCAAGCCCTCATGCACATTCTCCTCGATGATATGCTCATTCTCCACCATCTGCCCGGTGTCCTAAATGAAATCATTGTGGTTGACCATAGACTAAGGAAGAAGCATCGACAGAGATGGCTGTGGAGGTGGATGTGGAGCGGACCATTCGTATGTGGTCATGGTGTCCTCGTCCTCACGCACATCCTCATCGTCGGTATGCATAAGCTCTGTAGTCTCCTCGGTGCTCTCGTAGGACTTATGTGGGGTATCCAAATCAAGATGAGAAGTCTCTCCCATAGATCCTAGAGAAATCACCCTATCCTCCCAATCATCATCAAAAAATGCATTGACATCCAAGTGGTTGTGTGGGGAAAAAGGGACATCGGCATGAGATGTGTCAATGGTGGCCGATGGGAAGGTGGTCTCAACCATGTAAGTGGGTATATCCTCTCCTCCATCCTCTCTCCTCTGTGTAGGCTCTCTCTGGAATGGTGATGCTGGCTGCTCATATGTGTCAACTTGTGGGGATGTATCGTGTAGAGGGGAATGCCCGCAAGCAATCCAAAAATGTATTCTACTCCTCAAAAAATCAAGACTGACATGGACGTCGTCTCCAATTGTTCCTGCAGCCGAAACATGGTTCATAACAAAACCTGCAAAGCGTAGCTCAAATGCATCCCCACTTGTAATGCTAACTGAACTGGTGAACCTCACTGACTCCAAGAGGCCTCCAATAAGTTTTGAAATGTGTCCTCCTCTGGCGGCGCATATGATTTAATTTCTTCTTCCACCACTGCCCCTTCATCCATCCACCCTTCATATGTAATATCTGTATCGTAGGATGTGGGATCGACGATGGCACATTCTGGCTCTGGTAATATGACGGGCGATGATTCTTGCCCATAAGATGAAGAAGCAGAAATGATATTCTTGGAGATCATTATAGCCTGAAGCATGAGCAGATCGAATTCAGGGTCTCTCTTCACCAATTCCAATTGAAAATCACCCCTTTCAATCTTGGCTTGCATCTCAACTTGATGTGCAACCATCTCATCAAGAAGGTGATCACTCGTCTGAACGTTCCGATCAAAATCTGTGGTCCACGTGGAAGCATGCATCCCACTGTAAGGATCATGTCTATGGAGAAAACACTAGAAGGGGGGTTGAATAGTTTTTAAGCAATTTAAAAGGATAGTTACACCAAATTAAAATGCTAACCAACAATATAGTGCGGAATTAGAATTAAACCCAAATAAGAAACAAATGCAAACATAATTATGTTTCTAGGGTTCGGATTACCCAAGTCACTTCCCGACTTGTTCCCGGTAATCCTACGTCCCTTCCACCCGGATATCTTCGGATACTCAAGTTAGAACCATAACTTGAGGTTTCCTTAAAAACCCACTTGTAGCAACCGTACAAGTGAAATCGAATACAATCGATGTCCTTGACTCCCACAACTTGGGAGCAAGCAAATCGCTCTCACAACCCGAGAGCAAATTCAAATTACGAAAGTAATGAAATATTGAAAGCAACACTTGCAATCACCTATGCCTTGAAGTAGAACTTGAAGGAGTGGTATGTCGTGTGTTGTAGACTCTCTTGGAAGAGAGGAGAAAACCCTATCTCTTGACTGTTGGATATGGACGACATGAATACACCCATGAGGGGATGTATGAGGGTATACAGACCTCAGATGTCGCGTGCACGAAAGCGTGCACGAAGGGAACCTTTTCTCGTGTGAAAAGGACCACTCGATAAGTGGAAAAAGTCACTTTATAAGTGCATAAAGGCACTCGATAAGTG
Organism: Scilla litardierei; assembly: GCA_030789695.1. Classification (NCBI taxonomy): domain Eukaryota; kingdom Viridiplantae; phylum Streptophyta; class Magnoliopsida; order Asparagales; family Asparagaceae; genus Scilla; species Scilla litardierei. The sequence goes on from CM061139.1 coordinate 2,893,381, forward strand.
AATGAAGAAGAGGATAAGTAAAAGGGCTAATATAGGCTAATAAGCTTATAATTGGTTATTTCCTACAATAACTACCCCTAAAGCCTATAAATAGGACCCAAGGGTATGCCTTTTACACCAATCTAACCATGCCATAAGTTTGCATAAGGCAACTTGTGATCTTCTTCTCCCTTCCATTAAAATCCTCTTCTAAATAGAGATTTAGGCAGTGAAACTCTGCTTCGATCCTCCGTGATAAAGTACCGACCATTGTGGCAAATCCGAGGGTGAAGTTCAGAGACTACGGTGCCGCATACGCAAGCGTAAGTCTATGTTATTATTCGATCCTAATGTCGTTGTTTTGACAGGATCCTACATTGGTATCAGAGCCATACGGGTTCGCCCCGGTCTAACCGTCGCCCCGGTCTCACCGATGAACGAGGCGTTGTCACTTTCACGAATGAGTCTCCTTCCATTATGGATATGGCAGGAACGCATCGTGACGGAGAGAATCGCAGTAGTTGTTCTTTTCACGTTAGGGTCTTCTGTCATTACGGATATGGCAGGAACTCTCCGTGACGGGAAGAACTTACCGTTCATATCGCCAAACTCGCGCTCCTCATGGATGCTGAGTCTCCATTCAATTGAGAATGTGAACTCTCTTCATGTAGAGGGTGAAGTTTGCGGCCTTGAAAACGCGTTATCTTCATTTTTTGGCACATGGCCATTGAAGCAAAACCGTTTTCTCGACGAACGGGTGTTTCATCGGAGAAGACGATGGTAGTTATTCTCAACGGAGAAGATGAAATTTTTGGTGCATGATAGCCATGGCCATATGGGCTATGGAGGCAATGCATTCCCCCTCCCCATGCGGAGGGGGTTGGCTACGGCCAATAACAACCACGGCCACCCCTCCGGCGGGGGTGTGCGGCCAACCCCATGCAAGGGGGTGGCCGGCCATGGCCATATGGGCCATGGCCAGCCAAGGGCTAAAGGGCCATGGTCGGCAATGGCCATGGCCAGCCATGGCCAGCCCCGGCCAGGGCCTGGCCGGCTCTGGCCGGCCAGGGGGCCCTGGCCGAGGCCAGGGCCAGGCCTGGCCGAGGCCAGACCAGGGCCAGGAGGCCCTGGCCAGCCTCGGCCAGAGCCAGGGGTCGGCCTGGCTGGCCCTGGCAGGGGGCCAGGGCCGGTGCCCTGGCCTCTGCCAGGGCCTGGCCGGCTCTGCCAGAGAGGCCAGGGCCGGCCTGGCCAGCGCCGACACTGGCAGGGGCCAGGGCCGGCGCCCTGGCCTCAGGCCAGGGGCCTGGCCGGCCCTGGTAGAGGCCAGGGCCGGTGCCCTGACCGGCCCTGGCAGGGCACCGGCCCTGGCCTCTGCCAGGGCCACGGCCGGCCCTGGTAGTGGCCAGGGCCAGGCCGGCCGGCCCTTGGCCACTGCCGGCCCTGGCCGAGGCCGGCGCCAGGCCACTGCCGGCCCCGGTCTCGGCCAGTGCCAAGCCCCGGTTGACCCTGTATTTGGGGGGGCTTGAATGAATGTGACATGCATAGCTAGCCCATATGGGGCCGACGGCAGCCGTCTGCGACAAAATTCTCCTATAAGGGGGAAACGCCTGGATCCATACGGGAGCCGGCGACGATGGGTTGCAGAAAAATCCCCTCAGGGGGAATCTAGCCTTGGCACGGCTACGGTTCAATCCCGACAATGGCCAGGGATTGCCGTATATTTCGCTAGTATCATAAGGGTACTAAGTTGAAATATCGCATTTGCTTTTGAAAAATACGTTCTCAAAAAATGCTTTTCCGCTGCGAAGTACTATAAGAGTACTATCGTTTGATAAGTGAGGGGGAAATATTGAAGGTTGTTCTAGATGGTGATTGGAATCGTAGAGACCTTTCCAATTCTAGAACAACATCTTCAATATTTTTTGAAAGTAACTTATCAAATATAATGATATCATTCCAAGTGGGATATTCCATGTGGGAGTGATATCTATGTATAAGAATTTTATGCAATGATTTTTGATCGAACCTTCGGTTTTGTGTCTTTTGCAGCATTTTAAATTTAAAAATGTCTTCCGCTTCAAAGAACATCGTCGCTGAGTTAAACAGAGGTGAAAAACTCAACGACGATAATTACAAACTATGGTCCATCAAGATACAATACATTTAGAGGAGCAAGAAGTGCTCGAAACTCTGAAGAACGTAATGATTGAACTCGAGTTAGGCACTACGGCCCAACACAGACGAGACAAGGAACCTTTTGATGCTTGGTCTCGGAAGAACAAGATAGCTCGCATTACGTTACTGTCCAGTATGGCCGATGACATAATGCGCATCTTCCGAGAGCATGACCTAGCCATGGACATATGGTCCAAGCTTGAGGAGAAGTTTGGTGGCACATCGGTGTCCAAACTCCGTGCTTTAACTATAAGATTTGATTCATACAAGAAACGTCCAGATCATTCCATGGGGAAACATCTGCGACATATGGCAAATCTAATCTCAGAATTAAAGGATGCAGGTCATGTGCTCACTGATGAGCAACAAATCCAAGCAGTCATACGTTCCCTGCCAAATGGGTGGGACCAAATGAAGATGCATCTCACTCACAATGAGAGCATCAAAACCTTCAGCGATGTTTCTAAGCACCTCGAGTTAGAGGAAGAGCGGCTTGCGGCTGCCAAGCCAAGTGCAGAAGTGCACATGGTTGCTAGTTCCTCACAAGGGGGAAAGAAACAGAAAGATCGTTCAAAGTTTTCTAATGAACGTAATAAGCAACCTGAGTCTACCAAGAAACCCAAACATAAGGGTGGGCACAAGAAATGGCACAAGAAGAAAGACTTGAAGAGGATCAAGTGCTTCAAGTGCAACAAGTTAGGTCACTATGCCCGTTCTTGTACGGATGAAGGTGACAAGGTAACTTGTAATGATAGTTACATATGTGTTTCTAGTTCAATATTTCTTGTGGAATCTAATCCATTTTGGATAATTGATTCAGGTGCCACCGACCACATAGCAAGGGACAGACGGTCCTTCGTGGAATATCACCGGATACCCCAAGGAACAAAGTGGATTTATGTAGGAAACAACACACGTGTTGAAGTGAAGGCGTTGGGACTTGCAAGCTAGTCTTGGACAACGGCCGCACTATCTTACTACATGATATCCTCTTCGCTCCAGATATTCGAAGGAATATTATATCTGTGGTCGTGTTAATGGGTCTTGGTTATAGCTGGTTTTTTCATGATTGTAAAGTGGACTTGTTTTGTAATAATTCCTTAATTGGTACTGGGTATGTATTCAAAGGATTTATTGTATTAAATACAATGTATGACTCTTCATTTTGTAATGAAAATTTCCTTGTTACAAATTCTTCGACTTATGAGTCTGATATAATTTGTTGACACGCAACGCTTGGTCATATTGGACCAACACGAATGGATAGACTTGCCAAACGTGGCCTTCTATCCAATGTTTCAATGGTCGAAATGTCGACTTGCGAACATTGCCTTGTAGGGAAATCTTGTCGCAAGCCGTTTGGAACCGGCACAAGGGCCGAGGTTCCATTACAGCTCATCCATTCAGACATATGTGGTCCGATGAATGTCAAGACAAGATGCGGGAAGTCCTATTTCATCACTTTTATTGATGATTTCACCCGATTCGGTCATATCTATTTGATATCCCACAAAAGTGAAGCATTAACCTGCTTTAAAAACTATATGAGTTTGGTGGAAAATCAATTAGATCGCAAGATTAAGGTCTTGCGAACCGATAGGGGCGGTGAATATCAATCAGCAAGTTTTAAGGAACTTTGTGATGAAAATGGCATAGTTCATCAGGTAACTATGCCTTATACTCCGCAACAAAATGGTGTTGCAGAAAGGAGAAATAGGACTTTAATGGAAATGGTCCGTTCAATGATGGCACAAGCTAACTTGCCAATCACCTTTTGGGGTGATGCATTATTGACGGCCGCTTTCATCTTGAACCGCGTACCCTCGAAATCAGTTAGCTCCACTCCTTATGAGTTGTGGAACCAAAGGTCTCCTGACTTAAACATTTTAAAACCTTGGAGATGTGCATCCTACGCACATATTTCCTTCCATAAGTATGGCAAACTTGGGCCACGGGGAAGGAAATGTATCTTTATACGATACGCAGAAAACTCCAAAGGTTATGTTTTCATTGGTCAGGAAGACAATGGAGGTCTAATTGAATTTGAGTCGAGGGATGTCACTTTCTTGGAAAACGAGTTTCCAAGATAGGGCGAGATAAGTCAGGACTTATCTCTATTTGAGATTAATGATCAAGATAGATTACCTCATTCGAGTGGGAGAATTCTTGGTGAAGATGAAAATACGTTTCAAACTTCACCAATGGATGATACGAATGATGCTAATCCTATTCCATACGGGAATAATGATCCAAGTGGGAGCATTTCTAACGACATTCCAAGTGGGAGTGATATTAGAATTGATCTAAATTCGAGTCAACAAGGACTTGAAGAATCTCAAATACGACGTAGTGGTCGTACAAGGTTGGCTCCTCTAAGATTTGAGGATGAATTTCCGCAAACCTTTATGACTTTACTACAAGATGATGACGAGCCTGCTACTTTCAAACAGGCCGTATCATGCCCTGTGAAAGACAAATGGATGGAAGCAATGTATGAGGGTATACGGACCTCAGATGTCGCGTGCACGAAAGCGTGCACGAAGGAAACCTTTTCTCGTGTGAAAAGGACCACTCGATAAGTGGAAAAAGTCACTTTATAAGTGCATAAAGGCACTCGATAAGTGAATGAAGAAGAGGATAAGTAAAAGGGCTAATATAGGCTAATAAGCTTATAATTGGTTATTTCCTACAATAACTACCCCTAAAGCCTATAAATAGGACCCAAGGGTATGCCTTTTACACCAATCTAACCATGCCATAAGTTTGCATAAGGCAACTTGTGTTCTTCTTCTCCCTTCCATTAAAATCCTCTTCTAAATAGAGATTTCGGCGGTGAAACTCTGCTTCGATCCTCCGTGACGAAGTACCGACCGTTGTGGCGAATCCGAGGGTGAAGTTCAGAGACTACGTTGCCGCATACGCAAGCGTAAGTCTATGTTATTATTCGATCCTAATGTCGTTGTTTTGACAGGATCCTACATTGACTGCACCAAATACCTAGAGGATCACTCTTTGGTTCTAGGTTGGAGAGCAAGAGATCAAAGATAGGAATTCTTAGGGCTTTGGATTTGAGAGCTTTAAACTTTAGAAATGAAAGCTTGAGATGAAAACTTGGAAGAATTGGTAACCTCTCAATGGAACAGTAGAAGCCCCATTTATAGGTTTATCAAATCCACAAAACAGTTTAGGCAAAAACTCTTTTGGAATCCGTGAGAAAATTCTCAACGGATAGAATCTGAACTCGCGACAGTCGACTGTTGAAGAAACCACAGTCGACTGTTGCACAGTTAGCATGGGTAGGTAAGAATTCATAACGGTAACTTACCACGTGGACATTCGACTGATGAAGCAAAGACAGTCGACTGTTAAACTAACAGGCGACTGTAAATCCTTATACAGGCGACTGGACGAGAGATGATAAGTTGAATGAAATCTGGAAATCCTGTAAGATAACAGGACAGACGACTGAAGAGCATAATACAGTCGACTATTAATCAGAACATGCAACTGTAAAACCTTATACAGACGACTGTCAAATACCCTGAGAATTTCCAGAGAGCTGAATCAATAAATTGGCTTACAGACAGACGACTGTTGCAGCATACACAGTCGACTGATCCAAGGTACAGTCGACTGTATATACAACAATAGTCGACTGGTCGTAAAATTCAGATCAACAAAGTTTTGAGCAAAAGATAGACAGTCGACTGATTTACAAAACACAGTCGACTGTCACTTGGACAGGCGCCTGTGAACCGTTCATCAGTAGCCTGTGCGAAATAAACAGAGAGGCCCAAAACTAGATTGTAAAAGTTTGTGCATAACAGGCGACTGTAGAACAAAACACAGTCGACTGTTTTTGAGACAGACGACTGTAAAACGTTCAGCAGTCGACTGTTATAAACAATCCAAGCACAATCACTAAAGAAACGGATTGGGGTCAAAGGACAAATGATCTAATAAAGTCCTAAGACAGAAATGAAGATGTTTGTGAGTGCTCCATCAAAGTTCTACTTCTAAGCTACATACTAGAAGAGATAAAAGATAATTACATTTACGAAATCTCTCTTCTATCCAACGTATGAGCTTGAAGACTTCATGGAGCTTCAATCATCATCTACGATCATCCAATCCATGTCATTTGCCATCAATCAACTTTGAGTGTCATCCATTGCAAGTAGATCTTCAAATAAGCTTAGGCAATGGATTAACTGCAAAATTGGGGATTAGTCACAAGTATTTATGTTTGCTCATCATTAACACCAAGTAGGGAGAAGTCCAATACTCAACATTCTCCCCCTTTTTGATGATGACAAACAAACATAAACAAAAAAGATAAATAATTGTGCTTACGAAAACTTACTTCCCCCTACATGGATGCCAATCAAATTAGTCAACAAATATTAGGGCATCTACATATCAATTGAAGCAAATGAGTAAGATACATATGATTTTAATTCAAGAGATCTAGGAATTAAAAATCCTTATTCAATGTAATCTTACTCCCCCTGAATCTAAGGCAACTTCAATCTTAGATTCCAAGTGTTAGAACATACTTAGCACATTCATTATGAATCTTGTATGTTTATTTCTCCCCCTCTATGGCATTATCCAAAAAAGGTGGGAGTAAATAACAACAATAATAATCGTGCTAAATACGAACTAACAACAATCAAGGAGTATAAAGATATAAGGAATCAAAAACTCATAAAAGCACATCATATACTTATGCGAATAGAGGAATTGAAGTCCAATATCAACATTTTAGATATACGAAACAAAAATAGTTTCAAAAATTCATCACATCAGAGATATCATGAATAAACCAATATCCAATCCTATGTTGTCTCACAAGCACATCATAAGATAATAAATCATTCATGGAGACAATATGGCAAGCATCATACAGATAAGATAATCAATTATACAAGTTGTGACACAAGATTAAAACAATAACATCATATATATATATATATATATATATATATATATATATATATATATATCAAAGAAGAGTACATGAGTACATATTCAGATGGACATCACCATGTCCAACAAAAAATAATACATCATGATCACAATAAAATACATTATGATACCATCATACATCATCATACAAAATATCCATAACATCATCCAGATACACTCTAAATCCATCAAACACAGTGAAGACCCACTCATCCTAATCAAAAACAAACCAAAACAGAATCTAGGTCGTCGGATGAGTGAGCAAACAGGCAACAGCTGCATCATCAGTTAATGTGAATGATGGAAATGTCCGAAGGACGTCCAGAAGAACGGAACATGAGCCTGGCAGAGCGTCGGGTAGGGTAAGCATGAGTCTTCCTCTTGGAAGACGATGCATGAGCGGCAGATGATTCCGCAAGAGTAGGAACAGGGGTCTAAACAGCAGGGGTCTGGACCAAAGAGGGTATAGGCACAAAGCCTGGAGGAGGAGAAACACGAGCAGGGGCAGTGTCCTCAGACTTGGAAACCAGAGCCTGAAGCTCGGCGGGGATGGGAAATCCATGACGCAAAAAGGATTTGTACTGAAGCACCAAAAGAAGATTGAGCTTCTCGTCCATAGAAGTGGAAAGTTTCTCTAGAGCGCTGACACGGTCACACAGCCAACCAAGAAGAAAATCCTCGAGGGGAACGGACGGTGGAAAATGAAGAGGAGGATCAGCTGGTTGAGAAGTGTGTTCAGCAGCATTCTCAGAGGGGATGGGGTCACCGACAATGATATGGAGAAAATCTCCAGAAGATGGAGGCGAGGTCGGAACCGGATCAGCGGGTTGAAATGAAGGAGCCGGATCATTGAGGAAATCTAAAGATGCATTAGGAAACAGAACACTGAAAGGATCCATGTGCTTACTCGAAACGGATGATTAGGTCAAGTAAGCGCAGGCAAGATTCCGACGAGAAAACGATCAACACGCGAGCAAACACGAGCAAACACGAGCAACCACACGAGGGAGGAAGAACAGATTTGCCACGAAGAAGATCAGAAGAGAGATCAACGAGAGATTTCGAGCAGGAAGTCGAGTTAATTTCAATCGGAGGAGAGAGAAAAACAAGAGTCGAAATGAACTGGCTCGAGGTATATATGAAAGAGGGAATAAATCTGGGCTGTTGGATCAACGAATCGACGGCTCAGATCAAAGCAGTGAACCGTCACGAACAGTAGACAGTCGTTCAGTCGACTGGATGAAGTGATAAGAATTAGTCTCAGTAAGACAGACAGTCGACTGTTAAGTAACATACAGTCGTCTGTCAGTTAGACAGTCAACTGTACTATACACATCAGTCGACTGACCGTGAATCAATAAACTTCATCAAAAAGACAGAGAGCTCTGTAAAATTTCGACAAAGAGAAACAGTCGCCTGATGATGAAAGTTCAGTCGCCTGTTAAAATAACAGTCGACTGGAAAACAGTCATCAGTCGGCTGTGTGAAAGATGCAAATTCTCAGACAGAGGTGATAGAGTAGGGCAGTCGACTGTCGAAGGAAAGACAGTCGTCTGTCCTGGTCCAAAAATGAACAGTGAGATATAAATCCAGAGAATAAGAATACTCACCCTAGGACCTATACTCTAATCACTAACTCATCATAAAAACAATGTAAAACGATAAATCAATTGAAACCCAAATCTCTAAGATCAATCTCAAAGAAATCATGAAATCACATAAATCGCAATTGCCTTTCTTAAACACATATATAGCATATATCAAAAGAAGAAAGACAATGTGATGACATGAGCTCAAAGGGTGTTATAACATGAAAGTTGAGCTTCTAAATTTCAGATTCACCCATAATTCCTAATTCTCCACGCAACCTCACAAATGAATCTTCTTCAAGAGGTTTTGTAAAGATGTCGGCAATTTGTTTTTGGGTTTCAATGTACTCTCAGATGATGTCCTTCTTAGCTACACGATCATTTATAAAATGGTGCATCACGTCTATGTGTTTGGTACGGGAGTGGTGTATCGGATTCTTGGAAATACATATGGCACTTTGGTTATCAACCATGATCGGGCAAGTATCACAATTGACACCATAGTCCATAAGAGTGTGTCTCATCCAAAGAACTTGTGCACATGCAAGACCCGCGGTAATATATTCTGCTTCAGTCATGGACAATGATACCGAATTCTGTTTCTTAGAAAACCAAGAAACTAAGGAATTTCCTAGAAAATGGCAAGTGCCACTAGTACTTTTCCTGTCGGACTTGCATCCGGTAAAGTCAGCATCACTATATAAGATTAACTCATATGTGCTAGATTTAGGGTAAAGTAACCCATAATCTAGAGATTGATTGAGATAACGAAATATTCGTTTAACCGCAATCAAGTGTGACTCCTTTAGTCTAGCTTGAAATCTAGCACACAAGCATACAGAAAACATGATATCGGGCCTACTAACAGTTAAGTAAAGTAAGCTACCGATCATACCTCGATATAGACGAACATCTACATCTTTTCCGTTTTCATCTTTGTGAAGGTGTGTAGTAGTACTCACGGGAGTCCGTTTGCTTGACGACGATTCCATCCCGAATCGCTTTATAAGCTCCCCTGTGTACTTTGTCTGATGTATGAAGGTGCCATTCTCCATTTGTCGAATTTGCAGTCCAAGGAAATAAGTGAGCTCTCCCATGTGGCTCATCTTGAATTCATCCTTCATTGACTTAGAAAATTCTTGACAAAAATTAAAGTTAGTAGAACCAAAAATAATATCGTCTACATAAACTTGAATTAAGAGAATGTCATTTCATAATCTTTAATGAAGAGTGTAGAATCAACTTCTCCCATTTTAAAACCTAAATTCAAAAGAAAGGTCTTGAGTCGATCATACCAAGCTCTAGGAGCTTGTCTCAACCTATACAACGCTTTCTTAAGTTTAAAAACATGATTTGGAAATTTTTCATGAATAAAACCAGGAGGTTGTGAAACATAAACTTCTTCATTGACAAACCCATTTAAAAATGCACTTTTAACATCCATTTGAAATAGTTTAAAATTCTTATGGGATGCAAAAGATAAAAGCAATCTAATAGCTTCTAACTAGCTACGAGGGCAAAGGATTCTTCGAAATCAATACCTTCCTCTTACTGGTAGCCTTGAGCTACTAACCTTGCTTTGTTCCTTGTGATCACCTCGTTCTCATCCGTCTTGTCCTTGAAGATCCATTTGGTCCCAAGGACTTGGTGACCACTTGGAAGAGGAACGAGTTCCCAAACTTCATTTCTCTCGAATTGCATTAGTTCTTCTTCCATTGCTACTATCCAAGAGCTATCCTCACAAGCTTCTTGGATGTTCTTTGGTTCAATGGTAGAGACAAATGCGCAATGAGAGAATTCTTCAATCCTCGACCTCGTTCGAATACCCACACCAATATCTTCAATAATTTGGTTATGGGGATGATTGCGAACGGCCGGATAAGCTTTGGGTATACCTGCATCACTAGGAACATCTTCAATAATTTCGTTAGTATTGTTAGTCTCAATAATCGAATCATTGATCTTAACATTACTAAGAGTATCACAAATAACATCTTCAATATCATCATCAACATGAGGAAAATCAAAATCTTCATTAAATGAAACATGTAGTGACTCCTCAATCGTTGAAGAAGTTTTGTTGTATATCCGGTAGACTTTGCTACGTGTGGAATATCCAACAAAATTCCTTCATCGGATCTTCGCTCAAATTTATCTAGATTACCGAAAGTGTTCTTGATAAACCATTTTGAACCAAAAACAGGAAAATATTTTACTTGAGGCTTTTTTCATAAAACAACTTAAAACAAGTTTTGTTCGTTTGGAGTCTCACTAGGATCCTATTGATCACATAACATGCCGTGTGCACCGCCTATGCCTAAAATTGTAGTCCAAGATGACTATCATGGAGCATAGTGCATGCACACTCAATAAGAGTCCTATTCTTTCTCTCTAGAACACCATTTTGTGGTGGTGCCCGAGGGAAGGAAAAATTATGAGTTATCCCGATGTCATCACAAAACTTAGTAAAAGATTCATTCTCAAATTCTCCTCCATGATCACTACGGATAGTGATAATGGTGGATCCTAAGAGATTCTGAATCTTCTTTGCAAATTTGGTAAACTCTTCATAAGCTTCATTCTTATTAGTTAAGAATGAAACCCAAGTAAATCTAGAAAAGTCGTCAACGACAACTAATCCATAATGAGCATTACCTAAAGAAGCGGTTCTAGTTGGCCCAAACAAATCTATATGAAGAAGTTCTATGTAGTGCCCTGTGTAACGACCACTGTTCGGTTGTTCTTTTTTAGAGCGTGTGTTATTTGTGGTGCGTATATTCGTATTTGTTTGTATTATTTTGTTCCGTAACTCAAACGCGCGACCGACCCCGTTTTCCTCCCGAAGGCGCGATCACACCAGTATCTTCTTTTAATTTTAGGATACCGATGGCAAAGTTGTTAATACCGGTTATTATTAATAATAATATTTTTCTAACTATAATTTTTAACTCAACTTTTATCACACACATAAATAAAGAACTGAACGTTTATTACTTTCAAAACAAAACTTTTTAACAAACCCCCTGAAATAGAACTGGGTTTTGAAACAAACTGTAACAAAAAAAGTCGATTTTAATCTTAATAGACCCCTTATCCCACGCAACCAACCCCATTACTCTCTCCCCACTTCCTTCATTCACGTACAAGCAACCACACACACGTAATTAATAATGGGAAACGCCTAAAAAAAGAAACATAGGCTTGGTCCTTCATTCACGTGAGCCTACACTAGGCCAAGCCATTTATAATATAACCCTAGGGCTATCAACTGTCTACTCTTTCTAAATTTTAAACCCTAGAATATTTTTCTTCCCCTCAACATTTCACAGCCGCCGCCCTACCCAAGTTTTTTCACGCAACGTCACCCTAGCCCGTTTCTTCTCGCCATCAACACAAACCGCGACGATCTTCTTCTCCACGACACAACCCACAGCCCCTCTTCATTTGCTTCCTCCGGCCACCGCCCGGATCTCCCCTCCGGTGGCCCAGCTCGACGTCGACAGCTCCTCCTGCAATCCGCAGCCCCCTGTCCTCCCTCGCGTGCCCAGGCTGCGGCCTCCTTCCCAAAGCTTCACACAGCCGCCCATTCTCATTTTGCTCCACACGAGAACGAATGCACCGCCCCTCCTCTCACTGTCGAGGACCCGTAGCCCTGCCTCCACATCCCCGACGTCAGCTCCGACCATCCCCTCACTGTTAGCTCCTCACGTCGGCCACCCGAGCCCTTGCCGCCGCCGCGAGATCCGCCTACTGCCATGCCTTCTCCCTCTTCCACAGCCAGGCCGAGTTCTCGTCACGGCCAGCATGAGCTCCTCCCACTCCTTCCCTCAAGAGCAGCCATGCCGAGAGCAGTCGGCTTCCTCCCTCGTGCGGCCTTCGCCATCGCCAACCCTCGCTCACGACCGCCAGCCCTCAGCCACCGCTGGTCGGGCTTCTTGTTGTCGCCCTTCCGACCGTGAGACATCGCCCAGACACTCCGATCGCCTCCGGGAGCCTCAGCCTAGGCCTCGACCTCGCGTCGCTCAAGCGACCTTCCACCCCATCCCGCCGGTCCCGCACAACCGGTCGACGTCGTTGGAACTGAAGTTGTCGTCCTCCCCCTCGGCAAGCAAAGGCCACGTAAGTCCCTACATGCATAATATTCCTTTTATAATAATAACTCATAGTAGACCATCATGTGGGTTTTAATTAAACATATTATACGTAGCAGATAGCTAGTTATTAATAAATTAGTGTATGTTAGGTTAAACTAATGATGAGTTAGTTTTTATTAATTAATTTTACATTCTAAACTGGGAGTTATAATTGCATAAGCTTAATGTTGTATAGGTGCGTGCATACAGACCTTTATCAGAATACTTTATAAATGAATGAGAATTATTATTTATGTGGTAGTTTATCTTATTTGTTATCACCTCATGTCAGTACGTGTCCACCCTCTTCCAGTGAGCTAATAGATATAAGTACATTGTTAGCATGCATTATAAATAATTAGTAAGTTAATATATATTGTTATATGAATATATGTGGGTACAATATGATATATAGGTTAATTTTGGATCTTTTAAACTTACATATTAAACCTATTGACGCAGATGTGTCGCGTCTCTCCCTACACTCAGCGGGACACCAAAACCGATATAAACAGGAAAGTGTGCAATTAAATATGGATTTTTAAAGTTGATGAATATTTGCGCCGTTGATTTTTTACTTTAATGTGTATATCTTGAAAACCGCGTGTATAATGGCACGTGAAAATGTTTTAGACCAAAAGTGTGACACTTTGGCATATAACTCGACAAGGGTTAAAGTTAACCATTTGCAAAGTAAATCGTTCACTGTAAAGTGTTCATTAGACCAACCTGCTCGACATTCCTTGTATTTATTGTAAACGTTGTAAAACAAAAACATTTGACAACATTTAAGACATGTGCATCTTGCTTGGTCGCTAAAGAGAGTGACATCGTGAAAATCGTGTGCCTCGAAGGCGGAATCGTGAATTCGTGATGTCGTGTGAGTCGACTAGGCCGGCTCGTGTTCCGACAAACTTTTGGGTGGGGTTAGGGTTGAGCGGCCACTAGACGTATGAAAGGTACTCTCCTCAAGAGCACCACCCGCACGCTGTGGGTTAGCGTCAATCACGGTAAGCCCCCGTGAGAGGAACGACCTTCTCATCACGACCTACAGGCGTGAACCCTAGATTAGAATGCTAACACTTGACATGAAAACTTGCAACGCTAACTTGGTCTCATGAAAACCGATATGCAAATGAACTCACAGAGAAATACCTTACTTTAATTCTTGCAACTACCTAGAACTGCCATGCTAGGGTTGTTTAAATTTTACTTCGTTTTTAAATTGCCATTTTAAAATGTTGTTGTGGACACCTTGTATGCTAATAATTGTCACTTCTTAATTCATATTATATGTACACTTTGCCTTGGTTTCTGACCTTTGCTTGCAGACCTTGCTGACATACATTCATGTCTTTTTGGATGTATGTCAGATCCCGAGTTTGAGTGCTAGGAAGATCCTTTCGAGACGCCTGACTTAGAGAGCCGGAGTCCACCGTAGACGTCGAGTATCTCCTTGCGGAGGACTGTAGACCTTCACCGTCGTCGATCTTCTTTAGTGTATGTTTCTTTTGTTGCTACTTTAGCCCTGTTGTGGCTTGTCGTTTAATTTTGTGTATGTACTTAATATTTCTGGATGTGGATTTTATCTTTGAATGTAATCTTATTGTTCTGAAAAGCACGCAAGAACCTGCCTCATTGTCAACACCACGCTTATTGGACTAGAGCACCACTGCTCTAGTTCAAGCGGACCGCGTAACGTTCTCGCTTCCGGTGTCTTTTGGGAAGCGGGGCGTTATAGGTTTTAGTGGTGGCCCATGCAGGTCGTGCATTTGCAAACTCAGAACAGTAGAAATACTAAAACGTCCAGAATTAGTTCGTACACAAAATTACTCGAATACCTTGTCTCAGCATGATAGGATACCTGATACCAGGATGATAGGAAGAGTTAGTTAAGACGCTCGTGTTCGTTAGTTAGACACCCTTGCCACGACCTAGTATTATCATCTTGGGAGTCACCCTAGCGATTGATCATCCAGCTCTTACCACAATAGTTTCGTTAGTCGTTCGCTTAGATTTATCGAATCTAGGGCCCAACCGAACGTAACGATCATCACATCTGTGCAAGTCGAACCGGAGACGCCTGCAACGAGTAGATTTCGAAGCGTAGAATATTCCAGACCTATAGATAAGATCTCGATCTCGATCCTCAACGAACCTTACCTCGACTCTCCTATCGCAGTCTAGTTCGTTGAACAACCTCAAGGCTAAACCTCAGTCGATCCAATAATTATTTTAACCTGATTTTACTATTCCCTAGTCATTGCACTTCCATGTTAATGAATCGTAGAAGCCATCGTAGCGTATTCACAGAGTTACTTCTTAGTCGCCCTTACGTATCGATTGTCAAACCTATTCCTCATCCTTGATTCTCATAAACTCTTCTGGTCCGCCATCTTTTAACCTTGAACCTCCTCATTACAGATCCAGTGTCTTTTAAAAAGAAAAGTATTTTTTTATATATTCTCTTATCGAATTCTTCGCTAAGTTTAAAATACTTTCGAAAACTTTTACTTAGATTTTCTACACTTCAGTCGACTTAAACCCAATCTTGATTATGAAACTCTTCTGACGCGAATCTTAGTTACTATCTTACAACGGTTTTCTAACATACATCTTCCGCACTTCTATTTCACATAATCTCGCATAACTACTTTGTTTTCCTCACGTGATGAGTTTCTTTTTAAGACCTTATTTCTAATTCGCTAGTTCAAAATACCATCTCCTTTTCTTACTAACAGATCTCAAAACAATCATACAAACATACTTTTAAAATACGTTCCTAAGTTAAATAGAACTTCAAAATCCTGTGTGTTAGTTTTATAATCTTTGTCTTCACATATTTTGAGAAAAGAAAAAAAAATTTCTTTTTACAAACCTATTTTCCATTTGCAAAACAAGCACTACATCACTAGGCCCATATTAATTTTCACCTATTATTTGACTGATCACATTTTTACGGGTTATTTAGTACCGACCCCATGTGTTTTCTCCGAAATTAGCAACACCCCCCTATGGTTTCAATAATTAGTAAGACCCCCCTATTGTATCCAATTTGGTCTCCCCCGCCTATAGGAAGACCCCCCTAAACAGGGGGAGGGGGGTCCAAAATTGGGTGCAATAGGGGGGTCTTACTAATTATTGAAACCATAGGGGGGTGTTGCTAATTTCGGAGAAAACACAGGGGGTCGGTACTAAATAACCCCATTTTTACGCATTCACTCGGATGCTCACTATTTTACGTAAGTTATGACGATATTGTTTTTCTTACACACATCTTTATCTTCTTATTTTGTTCAAAAATATTTTATCTCACCCAACCAAACTACTCTCTTAGCCACATTCGAAACCGTCCATCACAACATTATTTCATTAATCATTCAACCCTGAATCCTACACTTGCTTAGCTATCACCTTAGAGCTTAACACTGCTTAGTGAGACTTTTAGCATTGATTGTGGTAGTGCATGTAAATAGATAGTGGGTGTGGACCCGTGTGTGCGAATCTCTATATACCACCCTTGTATGAGTCTGCTTATCCTTAGTATATTATTATGGTGTGATTGTCTATTGTGACGTATGTGCATGTACGGTAACTTGTGATGTATATGTGTATAGCCGAGTATAGAGTAGTAAGTGTTATACTTAGGCGAGTGATTAGCTATATCACTAAAGGAATATCTGGGCGTGATTGATTTAGTTTTGGGCTAGTTACTAGGAGTATACATACCTTAGTCGTACTTGTTAATGATTGTAATTGTATGCTAGTACAGTGATGTACATGTTACGTATAATAATAATAAGTGTACGTATAGTTGTGTGTGCAGATTTGTTGTGTGATTTATATGTTAGAATGTCTGGCGTGTACTCGTGCGTGTATATGTATGTGGTTAGTTATAGGTGTGTGTATAAATATATATTGTATGAACAAGTGTGTTTTATATATAGTAGAATTGTTATAATTACCCCTACGGGATGATGTATGAGCATGTGTATACCAGGAGGTATGCATGGTCGTATGTTTGTGACTATGTATATATGAATCTACAAATAATATACTAGCCATATGTATGTAAATTTCCATTGTTGAGTATACCGGAGTGTGTATATAGATACGAGATTGGCGTGTAGTAGTTTAAGTATGTACATGTATGTGAAATGAACGTATGTTCAAGTATTTGAAAGTGTGTATATATAGGTAAGTGTATGCATATGGATGTATATGGTTTCATTATAATGTATGTATGCCAGGATAGAATGACCTTAGTGCCTAAATCCGCTCACCCTATGTCGGCTTATTTAAGGAAGTCTGAAGACGGACTTGATCGTAAGGTGGGTAGATTACGATGACCCTAGTGCTATGAGTAGGGCTTATATAAATCTGTATATGGTGTAAGGTAATACGTGTATGTATATACGTGTAGTGATACGTATTATAATGTGTATATGGTATCCTGCGGTATGTAAAAGTGATTGTATGATTGAAGTGTTAATTGACAAAGAATGATTGTATTTTTGTATTAGTGGTAAGTTTATGTGGCATGTGGTACTATATCATTAAAGATTGTGAGTGTATAAGATATATGGTAGAATATTGGGTATTGGTAATAATGGGAGTATGTAAATTGATGTGGTAGTGTAGTAAAGTGTTACTATTGACCCGAGTATAATTTTGGCTGGGATGTATTGGTAGGATGATATTATATTAAACGTGTTATATTAATACGTAATTATTAGTGCGCGTATGTGTATTGTTACTACTAATAGCATTGGCATTAATTGTATTATCGGTAGTAATACTATTGGAGTCGATATTAATATTAGAAATACTATTTAAATATAGCATGATGGTTGTTTATCGTGTGTATGCGTTAGAAGAGAGATACGGGCATTACCTTTACGTTTTCCCCGTGTCTTAGCCGATAAGATTCCGAGGACGGAATCGTTCTTAAGGTGGGTAGGATGTAACGACCACTGTTCGGTTGTTCGTTTTTAGAGCGTGTGTTATTTGTGGTGCGTATATTCGTATTTGTTTGTATTATTTTGTTCCGTAACTCAGACGCACGACCGACCCCGTTTTCCTCCCGAAGGCGCGATCACACCAGTATCTTCTTTTAATTTTAGGATACCGACGGCAAAGTTGTTAATACCGGTTATTATTAATAATAATATTTTTCTAACTATAATTTTTAACTCAACTTTTATCACACACATAAATAAAGAACTGAACATTTATTACTTTCAAAACAAAACTTTTTAACAAACCCCCTGAAATAGAACTGGGTTTTGAAACAAACTGTAACAAAAAAAGTCGATTTTAATCTTAACAGACCCCTTATCCCATGCAACCAACCCCATTACTCTCTCCCCACTTCCTTCTCTCTCTACCCACGTACAAGCAACCAGACACACGTAATTTATAATGGGAAATGCCTAAAAAAAGAAACATAGGCTTGGTCCTTCATTCAAGTGAGCCTACACTAGGCCAAGCCATTTATAATATAACCCCAGGGCTATCAACTGTCTACTCTTTCTAAATTTTAAACCCTAGAATATTTTTCTTCCCCTCAACATTTCACAGCCGCCGCCCTACCCAAGTTTTTTCACGCAACGTCACCCTAGCCCGTTTCTTCTCGCCATCAACACAAACCGTGACGATCTCCTTCTCCACGACACAACCCACGGCCCCTCTTCATTTGCTTCCTCCGGCCACCGCCCGGATCTCCCCTCCGGTGGCCCAGCTCGACGTCGACAGCTCCTCCTGCAATCCGCAGCCCCCTGTCCTCCCTCGCGTGCCCAGGCTGCGGCCTCCTTCCCAAAGCTTCACACAGCCGCCCATTCTCATTTTGCTCCACACGAGAACGAATGCACCGCCCCTCCTCTCACTGTCGAGGACCCGTAGCCCTGCCTCCACATCCCCGACGTCAGCTCCGACCATCCCCTCACTGTTAGCTCCTCACGTCGGCCACCCGAGCCCTTGCCGCCGCCGCGAGATCCGCCTACCGCCATGCCTTCTCCCCTCTTCCACAGCCAGGCCGAGTTCTCCTCACGGCCAGCACGAGATCCTCCCACTCCTTCCCTCAAGAGCAGCCATGCCGAGAGCAGTCGGCTTCCTCCCTCGTGCGGCCTTTGCCATCGCCAACCCTCGCTCACGACCGCCACCCCTCAGCCACCGCTGGTCGGGCTTCTTGCTGTCGCCCTTCCGACCGTGAGACATCGCCCAGACACTCCGATCGCCTCCGGGAGCCTCAGCCTAGGCCTCGACCTCGCGTCGCTCAAGCGACCTTCCACCCCATCCCGCCGGTCCCGCACAACCGGTCGACGTCGTTGGAACTGAAGTTGTCGTCCTCCCCCTCGGCAAGCAAAGGCCACGTAAGTCCCTACATGCATAATATTCCTTTTATAATAATAACTCATAGTAGACCATCATGTGGGTTTTAATTAAACATATTATACGTAGCAGATAGCTAGTTATTAATAAATTAGTGTATGTTAGGTTAAACTAATGATGAGTTAGTTTTTATTAATTAATTTTACATTCTAAACTGGGAGTTATAATTGCATAAGCTTAATGTTGTATAGGTGCGTGCATACAGACCTTTATTAGAATACTTTATAAATGAATGAGAATTATTATTTATGTGGTAGTTTATCTTATTTGTTATCACCTCATGTCAGTACGTGTCCACCCTCTTCCAGTGAGCTAATAGATATAAGTACATTGTTAGCATGCATTATAAATAATTAGTAAGTTAATATATATTGTTATATGAATATATGTGGGTACAATATGATATATAGGTTAATTTTGGATCTTTTAAACTTACATATTAAACCTATTAACGCAGATGTGTCGCGTCTCTCCCTACACTCAGCGGGACACCAAAACCGATATAAACAGGCAAGTGTGCAATTAAATATGGATTTTTGAAGTTGATGAATATTTGCGCCGTTGATTTTTACTTTAATGTGTATATCTTGAAAACCGCGTGTATAATGGCACGTGAAAATGTTTTAGACCAAAAGTGTGACACTTTGGCATATAACTCGACAAGGGTTAAAGTTAACCATTTGCAAAGTAAATCGTTCACTGTAAAGTGTTCATTAGACCAACCTGCTCGACATTCCTTGTATTTATTGTAAACGTTGTAAAACAAAAACATTTGACAACATTTAAGACATGTGCATCTTGCTTGGTCGCTAAAGAGAGTGACATCGTGAAAATCGTGTGCCTCGAAGGCGGAATCGTGAATTCGTGATGTCGTGTGAGTCGACTAGGCCGGCTCGTGTTTCGACAAACTTTTGGGTGGGGTTAGGGTTGAGCGGCCACTAGGCGTATGAAAGGTACTCTCCTCAAGAGCACCACCCGTACGCGGTGGGTTAGCGTCAATCACGGTAAGCCCCCGTGAGAGGAACGACCTTCTCATCACGACCTACAGGCGTGAACCCTAGATTAGAATGCTAACACTTGACATGAAAACTTGCAACGCTAACTTGGTCTCATGAAAACTGATATGCAAATGAACTCACAGAGAAATACCTTACTTTAATTCTTGCAACTACCTAGAACTGCCATGCTAGGGTTGTTTATATTTTACTTCGTTTTTAAATTGCCATTTTAAAATGTTGTTGTGGACACCTTGTATGCTAATAATTGTCACTTCTTAATTCATATTATATGCACACTTTGCCTTGGTTTCTGACCTTTGCTTGTAGACCTTGCTGACATACATTCATGTCTTTTTGGATGTATGTCAGATCCCGAGTTTGAGTGCTAGGAAGATCCTTTCGAGACGCCTGACTTAGAGAGCCGGAGTCTGCCGTAGACGTCGAGTCTCTCTATGCGGAGGACTGGAGACCTTCACCGTCGTCAATCTTCTTTAGTGTACATTTCTTTTGTTGCTACTTTAGCCCTGTTGTGGCTTGTCGTTTAATTTTGTGTATGTACTTAATATTTCTGGATGTGGATTTTATCTTTGAATGTAATCTTATTGTTCTGAAAAGCACGCAAGAACCTGCCTCATTGTCAACACCACGCTTATTGGACTAGAGCACCACCGCTCTAGTTCAAGCGGACCGCGTAACGTTCTCGCTTCCGGTGTCTTTTGGGAAGCGGGGCGTTACAGGTTTTAGTGGTGGCCCATGCAGGTCGTGCATTTGCAAAATCAGAACAGTAGAAATACTAAAACGTCCAGAATTAGTTCGTACACAAAATTACTCGAATACCTTGTCTCAGCATGATAGGATACCCGATACCAGGATGATAGGAAGAGTTAGTTAAGACGCTCGTGTTCGTTAGTTAGACACCCTTGCCACGACCTAGTATTATCATCTTGGGAGTCACCCTAGCGATTGATCATCCAGCTCTGACCACAATAGTTTTGTTAGTCGTTCGCTTAGATTTATCGAATCTAGGGCCCAACCGAACGTATCGATCGTCACATCTATGCAAGTCGAACCGGAGACGCCTGCAACGAGTAGATTTCGAAGCGTAGAATATTCCAGACCTATAGATAAGATCTCGATCTCGATCCTCAACGAACCTTACCTCGACTCTCCTTTCGCAGTCTAGTTCGTTGAAGAACCTCAGTGCTAAACCTCAGTCGATCCAATAATTATTTTCCCCTGATTTTACTATTCCCTAGTCATTGCACTTCCATGTTAATGAATCGTAGAAGCCATCGTAGCGTATTCACAGAGTTACTTCTTAGTCGCCCTTACGTATCGATTGTCAAACCTATTCATCGTCCTTGATTCTCATAAACTCTTCTGGTCCGCCATCTTTTAACCTTGAACCTCTTCATTACAGATCCAAGGTCTTTTAAAAAGAAAAGTATTTTTTTATATATTCTCTTATCGAATTCTTCGCTAAGTTTAAAATCCTTTCGAAAACTTTTACTTAGATTTTCTACACTTCAGTCGACTTAAACCCAATCTTGATTATGAAACTCTTCTGACGTGAATCTTAGTTACTATCTTACAACGGTTTTCTAACATACATCTTCCGCATTTCTATTTCACATAATCTCGCATAACTACTTTGTTTTCCTCACGTGATGAGTTTCTTTTTAAGACCTTATTTCTAATTCGCTAGTTCAAAATACCATCTCCTTTTCTTACTAACAGATCTCAAAACAATCATACAAACATACTTTTAAAATACGTTCCTAAGTTAAATAGAACTTCAAAATCCTGTGTGTTAGTTTTATAATCTTTGTC
The DNA here is from genome assembly GCA_030789695.1 of Scilla litardierei. Lineage (NCBI taxonomy): Eukaryota > Viridiplantae > Streptophyta > Magnoliopsida > Asparagales > Asparagaceae > Scilla > Scilla litardierei. Next base: position 2,915,443 of record CM061139.1, read on the forward strand.
TTCACATATTTTGAGAAAAGAAAAAAATTTTCTTTTTACAAACGTATTTTCCATTTGCAAAACAAGTACTACATCACTAGGCCCATATTATTTTTCACCTATTATTTGACTGATCACATTTTTACGCATTCACTCGGATGCTCACTATTTTACGTAAGTTATGACGATATTGTTTTTCTTACACACATCTTTATCTTCTTATTTTGTTCAAAAATATTTTATCTCACCCAACCCAACTACTCTCTTAGCCACATTCGAAACCGTCCATCACAACATTATTTCATTAATCATTCAACCCCGAATCCTACACTTGCTTAGCTATCACCTTAGAGCTTAACACTGCTTAGTGAGACTTTTAGTATTGATTGTGGTAGTGCATGTAAATAGATAGTGGGTGTGGACCCGTATGTGCGAATCTCTATATACCACCCTTGTATGAGTCTGCTTATCCTTAGTATATTATTATGGTGTGATTGTCTATTGTGACGTGGTGGGAACGTAAAGGTGCTCTCTCTCAAGTGCAAGAGTCCGTACAAGTAGTAAAATCTGGGAGTCCAGATGTCGAATCCACGGGAAGAAATCTGTTGCAACCACAATTCAAATCAAATAGAAAGCCTACGAAAAGAAACTAACCACTTCAACAAATGATGACGGTGATGGTGATGTGAACACGTGAACAATATAAACATAGAAATACGTGTAAGAAAATATCTATAAAGAGTATGCGCATGGTATGGATTCGTTAGAATCGATAATTCGTATTAATTTGGTTGATGAATATATCACAATGAATTCTCTTTTTGAGAGCAATTCATCGGGAAAATATCCAATATAACTCAATGAATTCTCCTTTTGGGAGCAATTCATCGGAAGATGCCCTTTTGGGGGTTCAAACACAATATTCAAAACGATCGTCGCTAAAGTTATAATACGATATGAAACTCTCTTTTGGAGAGATCAAAACTACGGTATGACACTCCCTTTTGGGGAGATCAAAACTCACCCTTTTGGGGCGATCATCAACTTAATTAATTCTTTTGGAATCTAAAAAAGTCGATTTACGAACAAAGATTACAATTTTAGCGACGTTTAACGATTTAGCACATGGAATTTCAACCAAACTAACACAAATTACAGCCCCTAACTACTCCATACCAAGCACAATTAAGTTTTAGCTACTCATAATTTCAAAATAAACAAGTTCCATAGCCAAATACATCAAGAATATAGCAAAATACGGTAGAAAAAGCACTAATTAAGGAGTTTAAGTTAAGAATTCATCACCAAATATCCTTGAAAAGACATCAAAACTCTCTGGAAATAAGAAAATAGCCTCTGGAATTTTACAGAATTTTTCAGGGGGAGAATACGGCTCCTAGAGCCTCCAATACGCTCAAAATACGCCCCAAACTGCTTTTTTTTTACGCTCAAAAAACCCTAAATACCTTATATATAAATCATTGCAGGTTTTGAAAGCTATCGGGTTCAAAACCCGCTTAAAAATCGCGCCCGAACGCTTCCGAACCGTCGATCCAGATCGGAGCAAATGAGGGCCGCACATCGCAGCGGGATTGAACGTGCTGCCGCCACCTGTGCTTTGCGATTCGTGCTGGGCCCGCTTCGTTTCTTCGATCCGCGCCCGATTCGTTTGTAGCCGTTTGATTGGATCTCGACGGCGAATACGTGGCCGCGTGTGCTTTAAATGTCGTGCGAGGTCCGCTCCGAATTCGCGAGGCGGGGTGATTCTTGGCCGTTCGATCGCCATCGGACGCTACAGATTAGTCCACGTCGCTTGCTTCGCCTCGTCGTCGATGGCCGTCCGATCTGAGTGGGTGTCGTTAGGATCGTGCCGCGTGTCCACATTTATCCCGCCTTCTTCGCTGAGATCAGATCGTCGGCGGGCCGTTAGATCAAGATCGCACGGCTCAGAATAAACCACGTCGACCGCCCGTAATTCATTAACGTCAGCAGTTGGATTGCGATTGGGCGGCCGAGATCGCGCCACGTGGCCCGTATTTTCGTATTTACGCCGTATTTCGTGCGTATTTCCCCATTTAATTGGTATTCTGCATTCAAAAATACACAGTAATTAGCACAGATCTTAGAAAAATACAAATAAATAGTCGTTGGAATCGTGAGATCGGGACGGTGCTAGGAAAAATATAAAATGTGCAGAAATACTCCGTTAATTGCTGTTTTGTGCTCAAATTAAGTGTTTTCTCTAATAAATAATTGTGTACAAAATACGTATGAATTAGAGAACAATGTAGCATCACATGAGCACAAAATAGGGCTAAATGGGGGGTTAAATATGTAATATTGAACCCGAATCATGACGTATGTGCATGTACGGTAACTTGTGATGTATATGTGTATAGCCGAGTATAGAGTAGTAAGTGTTATACTTAGGCGAGTGATTAGCTATATCACTAAAGGAATATCTGGGCGTGATTGATTTAGTTTTGGGCTAGTTACTAGGAGTATACATACCTTAGTCGTACTTGTTAATGATTGTAATTGTATGCTAGTACAGTGATGTACATGTTACGTATAATGATAATAAGTGTACGTATAGTTGTGTGTGCAGATTTGTTGTGTGATTTATATGTTAGAATGTCTGGCGTGTACTCGTGCGTGTATATGTATGTGGTTAGTTATAGGCGTGTGTATAAATATATATTGTATGAACAAGTGTGTTTTATATATAGTAGAATTGTTATAATTACCCCTACGGGATGATGTATGAGCATGTGTATACCAGGAGGTATGCATGGTCGTATGTTTGTGACTATGTATATATGAATCTACGAATAATATACTAGCCATATGTATGTAAATTTCCATTGTTGAGTATACCGGAGTGTGTATATAGATACAAGATTGGCGTGTAGTAGTTTAAGTATGTACATGTATGTGAAATGAACGTATGTTCAAGTATTTGAAAGTGTGTATATATAGGTAAGTGTATGCATATGGATGTATATGGTTTCATTATAATGTATGTATGCCAGGATAGAATGACCTTAGTGCCTAAATCCGCTCACCCTATGTCGGCCTATTTAAGGAAGTCTGAAGACGGACTTGATCCTAAGGTGGGTAGATTACGATGACCCTAGTGCTATGAGTAGGGCTTATATAAATCTGTATATGGTGTAAGGTAATACGTGTATGTATATACGTGTAGTGATACGTATTATAATGTGTATATGGTATCATGCGGTATGTAAAAGTGATTGTATGATTGAAGTGTTAATTGACAAAGAATGATTGTATTTTTGTATTAGTGGTAAGTTTATGTGGCATGTGGTACTATATCATTAAAGATTGTGAGTGTATAAGATATATGGTAGAATATTGGGTATTGGTAATAATGGGAGTATGTAAATTGATGTGGTGGTGTAGTAAAGTGTTACTATTGACCCGAGTATAATTTTGGCTGGGTTGTATTGGTAGGATGATATTATATTAAACGTGTTATATTAATACGTAATTATTAGTGCGTGTATGTGTATTATTACTACTAATAGCATTGGCATTGATTGTATTATCGGTAGTAATACTATTGGAGTCGATATTAATATTAGAAATACTATTTAAATATAGCATGATGGTTGTTTATCGACCACTATTTAAATATTCTGAAAAGCACGCAAGAACCTGCCTCATTGTCAATACCACGCTTATTGGACTAGAGCACCACCGCTCTAGTTCAAGCGGACCGCGAAACGTTCTCGCTTCCGGTGTCTTTTGGGAAGCGGGGCGTTACACCCTGTGAAGCTACTGCACATGCACTAGAGGGGGGGGGAATAGTACTTTAAAATAATCAAGATAGTTATTCCTAATTATTGTGCAAGAAACAAACGACAATACGAAATAAACAACAATCAACAAGAATTAACAAACGCAAACAAAGCATGTAACGGGTTCGGATCCGCCCAAGTCTCCCCGACTTGTTCCCGGTGATCCTACGTCCCAACCACACAGATCTCCTCCGGATACTTGAGTTAGAAACCCTAACTCAAGATTTAGAACTATGAAATTCTTGTCAAAAACCTTCACAAGACCAAATCATACACAATATAAATGTGACTAACACAACCTGTGATCACACACTCTCTCACAACCGAGAGACACTCACTTGCAATATCAATTGACATAAAATATGTAATACTTACCACAAAATCCTATGCCTTGAGTATAACTTACCAAATTAGGGCAAGAAGGATTTTGAGGAGAGAATGTCATTGTACCGAAGCTCCACCAACAAGATCAGCGATCGAAGGTAAGGATGGAGGATGGTGACTTTGGATCAAGCTCTTGGCTTGGAAGGCTCACAATGGAGAGAATCTCTCTTGAGGAATATGGCTCAAAGAGTTGAGGGAGAGATTCTTGTGAGGAAGAGAAAGCTTTAGAATGGAGTTGAATAGCTTCTCTTTGATTTCTCTAAACCTTTAAAATGGCAGCCTTGAATACAAGGAAAGAACCCCTCCAAGTATATATAGGATAGAGGAAAGAGAGAGAGAAAACCGTTTCAATAAAAGCTCCAACGGCTCTATTCTGAACCAGACTAGTCGGTCAAAGAAGGATCACTGACCGACTAGTTCATCAACTAGTCGGTCGGTGATACAACGTAGACCGACTAACGGTTAAACAGCCAAAAGGTCGAAGTATAGGAGATGACAACTAGTCGGTCTAAGAAGACTTGTCGACCGACTAGTTTCACAACTAGTCGGTCGGTGAGTGTTCATTGACCGACTAATAGTCAAAATAGAGTGGGCTGACTTCAAGTTGATTTAGTCGGTTTAAGAACAAATGCTGACCGACTAGTTTCTCAACTAGTCGGTCGACAAACGTTCTTTGACCGACTAACGATAAACAGTAACTATGGCTGTACATGAAAAGCTCAACTAGTCGGTCTAAGAAGGATTCCTAACCGACTAGATCGTCATCTAGTCGGTCGGTGACTCTTCTTTGACCGACTAATTGATCAACAAGGTTGAGCTGAAATGAGCAAGGCATTCTAGTTGGTTCAAGAGGAATTGCCGACCGACTAGATCGTCATCTAGTCGGTTGGTTCTTCTACTTGAACCAACTAACATGCACTAGAAGCCGAGGGAAGAAGCGAAAGGCTTCGTGAAAGTTTCTAATGGCTTCTATGATAATCCTAGCTCTAAGATATGAGCGAAATGAAGATAATAAAGTAAGTCCTACTCAAGGCTTAACATTCTATTCTATGAAGCTAGAAGACAATAAATAATACATTGACGAACCGTCTTCAAAGCTTCAATCTTCATTCTTGACTTCAACCAAACTCCTTGAGCTTCAACGAAGCTTTAGGCACACGATCACGCGTATTGAGAAGTCTTGAGACGTCGCTTTTGATGTACGTATTCTTTTGGCGACGATCTCCATAACTGCGCTCACAAATAGTTAGTACACGATATTTATGTTTGCTCATCATCCAAAACCAAATCCCGGGAATCAATACTCAACCTTCTCCCCCTTTTCGGTGATGACAAACCAACATAAATAATAATCAATAATAATGTTTCAATTGAAATTTACTTACTCCCCCTGCATTGATGACACTTTAGTTCCGTCTTTAATATTATTCATCTACATCAAGCAGACGAGGGAAATATAAAATATGAATCTTATTATTGCAATTTAGGATTCAAAATCCATTTTATATCTTAACTCCCCCTGAATCTAACATATCAACTTTGATTCATGGTAAATTGCTTTGAATTATCATTAGCACATTGTCATTATTAATTCTCTCCCCCTTTGGTATTAGCAAAAAGAGCGGGAGGAGATCTATGACAAGGTTACAATGGCTAAGAAATTAAGGCAAGGGAGTCTAAGAATACGACCACGGTCCAAATGACACCAAAGTAAAATACCAAATGTAAAATACCGAATAAAATCAAAGCGTGCCAACATGACCATAGTCGAAAATCAAAAACCGAAATCATTAAACCATAGGCGAAAATCAAAATACGAAATCATCAAACCATAGGCGAAAATCGAAATACGAAATCATCAAGCAATAGGCGAAAATTGAAATACGAAATCATCAAGCATAGGCGAAAATCGAAATACGAAATCATCAAACCATAGGCGAAAATCGAAATCTCCAAAACTCAAATTAATTTCACTTATTGAGTTATGGAACATACTCTCCAATATCAACATTCCTAGTTAAATAGTGCATGGAAAACAATTCTATGTTTTCATAGAACCAATTCTATTTAACCAAGTTAATCGTCGAGCGACGAAATCAACATCAGAGACAAAAATCTAATGTGAAAACCAAATGTAGCAAATATGATACCAAGAGTAACATGCAAAAAAATGTTACGCCAAAAAATACAATCATCATAGAACTTATGGCATACACAATTCTAGCATACAAATTGAAACAAAATGATACCAATGTAAATATTCTAACAATGCATGCATTCAACCTACATGGATACCAAATGTATATCAAATGTAAGAATGTACTTACAACATTAAGCTCCCCCTACTTTGGTGCATCACTTAAGCACCATCAACTCCATTTGAATGAAAAGTCCTTTGCAAATAAATGAGTTGGTAGGGTTGGTATCCCATGGTAGATTGAACCTAGAAAGTATCATTTTGGTATCCAAAAATCTTTTTGGATCATATGGGTTAGGCAATAAATTTAGCGAACTAAATTCAAAATAAATGTAACTCATATCCTAACTAAATTCAATCACTATGAATTTAAGTTTCAATCAAATATGCACATCAAAAACCAATATGCAAAAAAAATAAAAAGAAAATAAACCAATACTTACCACAATTGCGTTGGTACCCATAAAATGAAATTAAGCTTATGGTACCAAGCAATGAAGGGTCAAAGGAAACTAACCCTTCGGAAACCAAGTCCACGAGGACCGTGATTTTCCAACATAATCATCATTTAAAATAACATCATTAATAAACTATTGCACATACAAATCCTTATTATACATGCTTGTTTTCTTCGGACCCCAAATAGTGTATGTCTTGGGAGTCCTAATCCTATTGGGAACATGCATACGTTGTTGATTTCTATGTGATGCATGTCGTGGATAGGCATATGGCATATGATGCAATGATGCATGATGATAATTATTCATATGAGAATGAGAATGAACATATGCATGTGGTGAAACATGTGCATGAGTGTGTCTCACATGGTGTGCATGTGCTTGTGGAGGCGGAGCATAAAAATCATCATACGTGCTAACATGTGGAGTAGGATTTGCGTTCCTACGTGGCATGGTATACATGAAAGCATGACCCCTCTTTGGAGGTCCACCCAAAGTGGGTTTCTTTCCAAACGGGGGTGTGTTCCTAGCGGAAGCACCATTGGTAGAAGAACTACCCATGAAGTGTTTACTTCCACTAGTAGAAGCATCGGACGTTGACCTAACAAAGGTGGCGGACTATTTGGATGAATCTCCCATCTTATACCACAAGCCAATGTGGTGATTGGCCGGAAGTAAGTCATTTAGGATATTATCCAAATGGCCCTTACCTTTATTGAATTCATTGATCCGGCCTAATGTGCACTCATATTTCTCGGTGAGAGAATGCATCGAAGCTTCCAAAGTGGACACTTGCGATGTGAGTGCGCAAACACGTGATTTGAGATTTTTATTCTCAATACTCAAAGTTGAGTTTTGAGACGTCAAATCCGCTATCACATGTTCATCCAAATCCTCGACATGAACATGCTCAAGTTGAGATTTGAGATTTACAATCTCATTTCTCAACCCTTCAACAACGGTGTCGTTGTTGACGATGATAGGCTTAGGCGAGTTTTTAAGACTATCTAGCACATTTTTAGTCTTAATAAATTTTCTAGCAAAATTAGAAAACTTATTCCAAAGTTGTTCGTTGGATATTCTAAGTTTATCTATAGTTACCTCTTCGCCTTCATACTCGCTTACATCCTCGCTTTCATCTTCGCTTTCATCGGAGAAGGTCTCTTGAACACGTTCCTCTTTTCCCATGAAGCACGTGTGTGCTTTCTCCACTCGTTCATCATCCGACTCTCCACTTGAGGAGTCCTCTTCGGAGTCGGTGAAAGTGCCGAAAAGTCCTTTCTTGTGCTTTCTCGACTTGTCGTACTTGGATGCCTTCCACTTCTCCTTGTGTTTGTTTAGGGGACAATCCGGCTTGATATGTCCTGGCTTGTTGCATTTATAACACATGTGAGTAGAAGCATTAGTCGAAATAAATTTTGATTTACTCTTCAACTTACCTTGTCGGAAGAATCGGTTGAACTTCTTTGCCAAATCGGCCAAAGCTTCCATGTCCAACTCTTCTTCCGATTCTTCTTCCAATTCTTCATCATCGGTAGATGGAGCGGCCTTGTAAGCAATCGCCTTTCTCTTTGGCTCGTCTTGCTTCAAGTACGCCTTCATCTTCTCCTTCATCTTTATCTTACTCTCCTTGCGTACCTTGTAAGACAACAAGGTACCCATTAGTTGTACAACCGTGTACTTATTCATATCGTTACCTTCCTCGATGGCGAAGGTACGCTTTTTCCAATAAGAAGGAAGTCCGTCGATTATCTTCACGACTTTCTCCTTTTAGGTGTAGATCTTCCCAAGTGCTTCCAATTCGTTGGATATGTCCACGAAGCGAGCATAGTAGTCCTTCATAGATTCACCCTGTTCCATGTGAAACAACTCAAATTCTTTGTTAGCAACAACGAGTTTAGAATCTTTTACCGTGCTCGTCCCTTCGTGCAAGATGAGGAGTTGGTTCCATACTTGATATGCACTCTTACATGTGCATATCTTGTTGAAGTCCTCGGGCTCCAAGGCACATTGCAAGGCGTTCATTGCCTTGGCATTGCATACCTCCGCGGCGACCTCAGCGGTAGTCCACTTCGCGAAATCTTGTTCGGCGGGCTCGACATACTCCGTCATCGTGGCTCTCCAAAGTGAAGCGCTCCGGAGGAATGTTTCCATTCGGCATTTCCAGTACCCATAGTTGGTACCGTTGAAGTGAGGAGGCCTGACTGAGGATAGCCTTTCCAAAACTGAAGAAGCTCCTTGACGATCCTTGAAGACATTGTAGTCGTTGTTTGTCATAGCTTTGAACTCTGGCTCCGATACCAATTGTAGTGCCCTGTGAAGCTACTGCACATGTACTAGAGGGGGGGTGAATAGTACTTTAAAATAATCAAGATAGTTATTCCTAATTATTGTGCAAGAAACAAACAACAATGCGGAATAAACAACCATCAACAAGAATTAACAAATGCAAACAAAGCATGTAACGGGTTCGGATCCACCCAAGTCTCCCCGACTTGTTCCCGGTGATCATACGTCCCAACCACCCAAGAAACCCTAACTCAAGATTTAGCACTATGAAATTCTTGTGAAAAACCTTCACAAGACCAAATCATACACAATATAAATGTGACTCCCACAACCTGGGATCACACACTCTCTCACAACCGAGAGACACTCACTTGCAATATCAATTGAAATGAAATATGAAATACTTACCACAAAATCCTATGCCTTGAGTATAACTTACCAAATTAGGGCAAGAAGGATTTTGAGGAGAGAATGTCACCGTACCGAAGCTCCACCAACAAGATCAGCGATCGAAGGTAAGGATGGAGAATGGTGACTTTGGATCAAGCTCTTGGCTTGGAAGGCTCACAATGGAGAGAATCTCTCTTGAGGAATATGGCTCAAAGAGTTGAGGGAGAGATTCTTGTGAGGAAGAGAAAGCTTTAGAATGGAGTTGAATAGCTTCTCTTTGATTTCTATAAACCTCTAAAATGGCAGCCTTGAATACAAGGAAAGAACCCCTCCAAGTATATATAGGATAAAGGAAAGAGAGAGAGAAAAACGTTTCAATAAAAGCTCCAATGGCTCTATTCTGAACCAGACTAGTCGGTCAAAGAAGGATCACTGACCGACTAGTTCATCAACTAGTCGGTCGGTGATACACCGTAGACCGACTAACGGTTGAACAGCCAAAAGGTTGAAGTACAGGAGATGACAACTAGTCGGTCTAAGAAGACTTGCCGACCGACTAGTTTCACAACTAGTCGGTCGGTGAGTGTTCATTGACCGACTAATAGTCGAAATAGAGTGGGCTGACTTCAAGTTGATTTAGTCGGTTTAAGAACAAATGTTGACCGACTAGTTTCTCAACTAGTCGGTCGACAAACGTTCTTTGACCGACTAACGATAAACAGTAACTATGGCTGTACAGGAAAAGCTCAACTAGTCGGTCTAAGAAGGATTCCTAATAGACTAGATCGTCATCTAGTCAGTCGGTGACTCTTCTTTGACCGACTAATTGATCAACATGGTTGAGCTGAAATGAGCAAGGCATTCTAGTCGGTTCAAGAGGAATTGCCGACCGACTAGATCGTCATCTAGTCGGTTGGTTCTTCAACTTGAACCAACTAACATGCACTAGAAGCCGAGGGATGAAGCGATAGGCTTCGGGAAAGTTTCTAATGGCTTCTATGATAATCTTAGCTCTAAGATATGAGTGAAATAAATATAATAAAGTAAGTCCTACTCAAGGCTTAACATTCTATTCTATGAAGCTAGAAGACAATAAATAATACATTGACGAACCGTCTTCAAAGCTTCAATCTTCATTCTTGACTTCAACCAAACTCCTTGAGCTTCAACGAAGCTTTAGGCACACGATCACGTGTATTGAGAAGTCTTGAAACGTCGCTTTTGATGTACGTATTCTTTTGGCGACGATCTCCATAACTGCGCTCACAAACAGTTAGTACACGATATTTATGTTTGCTCATCATCCAAAACCAAATCCGGGGAATCAATACTCAACATTCTAGGGGCCTCTTAGAAGTAATCCCTTCTTTAAGCTTAAAAGATGATTTACTAAGTTTACCTCTTTGACATGAATCACAAAAGTTTTTCTAATTAAAAGCAATTTTAGGAAAACTTTTGACTAGATCATGCTTAGCTAACTTATATAAGTGCTTGAAGTGAACATGACCAAAACGTCGATGCCATAGTAGTTGTTTACTTGTGTTAGCAACTAAGCAATGTTCTACAGTTTTAGGCAAGCTCAAATAATAAATATTTTTACGCCTAATACCGGAAAATAAAACATTTGAATCACAATCAACAATAGTACACAATCCTTCTCCAAAGTTAACCTTGTAACCTTTGTCACAAAGTTGACTAATGGAAATGAGATTGTGACACAAACCACTAACAAGATAAACGTTATTAATTAAGGGTTTTGAAGGATTACCAACGATACCTACTCCAATGATGGTTCCCTTTTGATTACCTCCAAAAGTGACCGTTGCACCATCCTTGATGCTAATCACTTCGGAGAGCAATGAGGGATCTCCCGTCATATGTTGGAGCAACCACTATCGAGAATCCATCCTTTCTCTTTAGAGCTAGTTTGACCTTTATTGCTCTTCTTCTTTATCTTGGGTACCTATATAATATACCATAAGCTCATGGTACCCAATGTTTGTTGGGTCCAAGGGAATTAGCCCTTTGGAAGCCAAGTCCAAGTGGACTTCCGCTTCCTAACATAATTACCATTATTAATTACATCATGAAAATAGGAATCAACATAAGCATTCCTATCATTTTGGCTAGTGTTCTTAGGACCCCAAATGGTGTATGTTTTGGTAGTCCTTTTTCTAGTTGCATGCACATTTGTTAAATTTCTATGTGGTACATGCTTCTTAGGAATATGGTTTCTAGCATAAATATGTGGTGGTGGATATACATTGTACATACGAGAATGATATGTATGCTTGGGAACATGCATGTTGTATGAAGCATATGGATCATGCATGACATGTGGAGGATGAGCATACATGTAAGAATGATGCGTATGTGCATACGGGTGTATAGGAGCACGTACATGAGTATTTCTCATGTGTGGTTTTGTACGTGTCCGTGGGTGTGGAGCATAAAAGGTGTCATAATTATCCACTTGTGAAGTAGGAGGTTTCCTACTGGATGAGTGTTAGTGTACATGTAAGCATGGCCTTGCTTTTGGTTTCCACCCTTAGTGGGTTTCTTGCCAAAAGGAAGAGAAGGTGAAGTGGTGACTTTGTTGGTAGGTTTGCTACCTATAGTGTCTTTGACACCACTTGTGGATGCACCGGAGGAAGGCCTCACAAAGTCTATAGTGACACAACTATATGAGGTGCGAGCATTGGATGCATTCACATTCACAAACCCAAGACCAATACGATGTGTGGCCGGAAATTGGTTTGCTAGCAAATCATCCAATTGTCCTTTTCCCTTGTTGAATCTCATAATACGGGAGGACATGAGCTCATATTTCTTCTTTAGAGAAGAAATGTTGGTATCCAAGGTAGACACCCATGCTTTGAGCTCGTGCACTTGGGTTTTAAGAGAATAATTCTCTAAACCCAATTGTGTGTGACGTGTGACTAGATCACCATTATCCGTTGGATGTGTTTGATCTAGTTGAGATTTGAGGTTATTCACCTCATCTCTTAAGGTGACATTTTGAGAAGCTAAGTTTTCTTTCTCAAGAGTTAAAGTATCAACAATGGTGTCATTGTTGATAATGCATGGAATAGATGACTTGCTAACATTTGATTTCTTTAAGCTAGTATATCTAAGCATTAAAGATTGATATTTAGCAAATAACTCTTCATTAGCAATATGAAGTTCATCCATTGTTATCTCGGTTTCATCTGTGTCGGAATCATTCTCATCGGAGAGTGGATCCTCTCGTGCCATGAAGCACATGTGAGCGCTCTCACCCTTCTCATCATCGAAATCACTTGATGATTCTTCACTTGAGTCATCGAATGTACCTACGAGTATTCTTGTCTCTCTTGTTCTTGTCAGACTTGTGGTACTTAGGTGCCTTCCACTTCTCTTTGTTCTTCCGATCCCTTCCTATAGACAGAGAGTTCTAGTTCACAGAAAAAACTAAAAACTAAAAATATTCAAATAAAGAGCTATTTTCTAAAAACTCTATATTTAAATTTGAGAAATTTTCAACTTTTTTGGGGTACTCACCCATATCGTTTTTACGATGATTTTCAAAGGGTCTTCACAAAAATCTATGTCAGGTTTATAAGACCCCAAGGGTTTTTTCTTGATATTGTGCTGGCAATCTTTGTGCACTAAATAGTATTCTTTGAAACTTTGGTTCAAAAAATGGCTTCTTTTGTGCTGTAGGATTATTATTATTTATTTATTTATTATAATATATTTTTCTATTTGGAGAATTTTTTTAAAGGTTTGGGGGAGGAAGGGGGTGGTTGATCCTATGGTTAAAGAGATACATCCTGAACTTCAAATTTATATTTGAAATTAATTTCCAAATTCTGTGATTTTATGAACTTTTAGGATTCACTTATCCATCCAAATTTATTGTGTAAGATCAATTTTTCCAAAAAATAAAAGTACAGTAATTAAAGTAACAAATAAAACCTCATACTATTAAATAATTAGAACCTACCATCAAATGGTTTATCGCTCTGGAGAAGGTCTCCTCTGCATACTCGGAAAATGGCATATGTATAGGCAGTATACCATGGTATAGTGCCAACCTCTGCTTAACCCTTTCCCTTTCCCAGTTAAGAATGTTTTGCTCTTGTTAGTAGAGAAAAATAATTCAAGATTAAATATCATACAATAAGCATGCATTTGAGAAGAATAATTGCATAGTAGTGATAACATGTGTTCTCTACATTCACTAGAAGATTAACGACTCAGAAACTACCCATGGTTTAAAATTATTGAAAATGCTACTTAAAGAACTTACTCAATTGTAAATGCAAAAATCGTAGATGAAGGACGACAGTGGCTTAGCCGTATAGCCTTGGAACCCGTTCTTGTGAAGACAATTATCGGTGTTGAAAGGATATTAGACATCATGGTTGAATGAGACACAAACATTGCACTCATATGGCTTTGACAAAACTATCCACCATAAATATCATTTAAGAAAATGGAAATAATATGATTATAATCATTACAATGGATATGTGAAAATCTTATGACTTCAAACACTTTTTATCACTTTAACCTTCTCAGATGACACTCCAGAATCATTACACAGTAAGAAGAAAAAATATGGATACATGGCATAATATTTATTACACTGGTCTAAAGATCATACAACTGGGGCAACAAATCGAACTACTAAAATTAGACGGAGAAATCTGACTAAATTTCTGGATTAGTATAGATACCTAAACAGCAGTTGAAAGAATTGGATGAGTAGTGCTGCCCGAAATTGTTGATTTGGTCCTCAATGCCACAGTATTCATCACATTGACAGCTTTCAACAGATACCTAAATCCAAGTATCAGTATTTCAGCATGCTTTATCATAGAAAAGCATAAATAGACTTCAATAATGCAGAGACTTTAACATGTGTAAATGTTACTGAGTTCAATTTGGGTCTAAGTTCATGCTACTGTTAATTTTGGTTATAAAAGGTATGTTATTAGTGCATGATACCAACATAAAGAATGCAAGGTGGCCCTGAAGTCATAGTTGTACGGTTTCTTTTTATTGACAATGTATTTGCACAATCGCTATGTTACTAAAAAAGGAAAAAAATAAATAAAAGCCCATGCCTTTCAATAGATGATGCCTCATCCTACTTGTTCATGTTTGGTAACTATTCAGACTTCCGGAAAAATTCATATGCTTCTTCCAAACATCTGCCTTCAGTAGACTTATAAAAGCACGTGTATTTTCAAGTAGACTTATAAATTAGAAGTTAAGATAATGGATGCTATGATTGATATAGCAACATCAAATATATAAACCTTGCCCAAAGAAAAAGACAGAATTCAAAACTAATGCATGTGCCGTAGTTTCCTGATAGGTATACTGCAAGCTAACGCTAATCGAAGACACAACACCAACTACTACATGGAAAATTATAAACACTACTGCTAACCTCATCGAATGCTTGCCCAGAATCCTTGCGAAAAATAGGACGGTTGGCCAGAAACTGCTGCTAACCTCATCAGATGCTTGCCCAGAATCTTGAATATGTATTTCAAGAGAAGCTTAACAAAATAATTAAAATAGGACAGTTGGCTCCCAGATTGGAGATGAGTGCAAGTAGAACATACCAGAAAACTCACTTTCAGCTGTCGGCCATGTAATTCAGAATCATTTCATTGGAGAGCTTCTTGAATAGCTTCAACCTCCAGAAATTCTACATAAGAAAATCCCTTGGGTTGACCAAACTTGTCGGTGAGAATGATAACCCTGTTCACTGTCCCACAAGCCTGGAAGTGCTGTTGTACTTCTTCAGGGGTGCATGAGTAATCCACCTACAATTCCATGAAAGAAATTGTGATGTGGATACAAATTTTACTCATCATGTTTGTGGTAGAAATGTATTTATTCTAAGATAAATGCAATGCAGATACAGATCTTACACATTATGTCGGTGGTAGAACGTAATTACTCATTAGCATGAGGAAAAAAAGTTGGTGTGTTTGACACAAACTATCATGTTGGTTTGTTTTGAAAACCTCTTAGGTAAATTACAACAGTTACTCCATGCTACTCATAAACAAAAGGTAACATATCACTCACCCATCTCCATCAAACCTAAGCATGAAAGGGAGAAAAATATAAATAAATACATTATCTTGAGAATTCTACTCATAAACGTGGTAACCTAAACTGAAAAATCGCAAAAAAAGTAAATGTTTAAAACCCTCAATTCTTATGATTGGCACATGAAAATTTTAACTGGAAAATTTTATATACATGTATATATATAATGCATATACGTAATGCAAATTATTTTTTTCCAATTATTTTTCCAAACATAGTTTTTCCAAATTTATTTGTATCAACATTATATGCAACTAGAAACTATGTCTAGAAACTAAATGATGATATGCATTTACCACTCTCCTAGTTTACCACATGACCCATATTGTATATACTTCTGGATGATGATAGGCATCAAAAAATGATGGCACCAAATAAGCAAGACTGAGTTCCACAGCTCACAAGTATTTTGCTGCTGAAGTACTTAAAGCATCTTGCCTATGATATGCAACTCTGTATTCTTGATATTGATAGCATAATAAATTCTAGAGGTATAGAGACTATAAACTGAATATCCTATCGTTCAGACTTGTTTGCAATGGCAAATTACTGTATAAATTATCCTTCAACCACAATGACCAACTGCTAAATAAACTGCACAAGTACTGGAGTCATCATATAGATGGCATTCCCGTATAAGCAACTATCGCTAACTGACAAACACATGAAACATTAACCTTATTGATTTTGTAACAGAATCACATAGTTATGCACAACCAGTTAGTGTAAATCAATATCAAAACCTTTACTGGCATTACCCACATAATAAATTAGGAGAATTAGGAGGCTTGCACAGCGTGTGCCAGCTCACTCATTCCTGAGTAGGCAAATGCAAAGATTTGCAATCATTTAATCAAAAAGATGTATATCCATCATCAATCGGATTCTTATATGCATTAGACATGACATCATTGACCCCAAAATCAGTCCACCAAAATCAGATATCGTTTGTAGTTCACCTATGCCATTTGGCTCCAAGTGCACAATTTTCACATCTATGACAGGATTGCAATTAGCATCCGCATTTGAATCCAGCTCAATTGCTCCCACTAATTAAACCAAATATAAGGTAAATGTGCAGTACTTTCTCAACAATACGCAAAAGTCGACACTCGTTTTAAAAACCTCTTAACTAAATTACAACAGTTACTGCATGCTACTCATAAACGAAAGGTAACATATCACTCACCCATCTCCATCAAACCTAAACATGAAAGCACCTTTAGACTTTGGTCTTTCCACCAAAGGATATACGGCACTTAAGGCCACGGGTTTTAATATGAAAGAAAACCATTTTAATATTGCACTGAAATTTTCAGATTTCTTCTCACAAAGATAAAAGAAAAAGGAAAAAGGAAAAGGGGGGAAAACTTAGAAGCAAGATTTTACAATATTTAAAGATCAATGAATTAACTAAACCACATTCCAAAATGATTGCATTCTTGTTAGAACTCTTTTCTTTGGAAAAAGAGAATATTACATTAGCATAACAATTTCCTTTAAAATGGGGAAAAGTAATATTTTAATACCTGACTTTTTGAGGCTTGCATGTTTCTTGGTACTTAGCTCTTTGTGATTTCCCTAGCAATCCACCACCTCTGGAGCATTTTTCAAACAATACAGTTGGTTCTATTATGAAGATTGCACCAGACAAAATACATTATGGGCTGAATTACATTCATGTTGATTTCAGGCAGATACATAACAGAGCTGATGGGGAGAATCATGTAACTGTGTTTTGTAACTATGTTTTGCAAGAGAACATTCCAATCCAGAACTGAAAATAAGAGATTGGCTTGAGATGAGATACAATTTCACCTTAAAATACTGATCGAAATCCGCTCATAAAATACTAATCGAAGAGCTCTATGTTGGATCCGTCATTTCCGCTCGGATTTCTGAAATTAGGCATCGAGATAAAAAACCTGAGAGCAAATTAACTTGAACCCTCAAACACTACGGCAGATAAATTCCTAGAAATTCCTAGAGAGAAATATAGAGTATTTTCACATATATAATCTTTAACCTCTTTTCCTAGAGAGCAAAACATCCCCCTTCTTCATATGACAGGATTTTTGTGTATGGCAGTTTTTGTTTATGGGATATACATGATTTTTGTATATGACATGATTTTTGTGTATGGCAGTTTTTTGTGTATGGAAGAATTTGTTTATGGGATACAAATGATTCTTCTTATGACATGATTTGTTTATGGAATATTTTTGTCCATATTGCAGATTTTTGTGTATGCCAGAATTTTTGCTTCTTAAAAAACAACCCACTTCTTCATATGACAAGATTTTTGTGTATGGCAGTTTTTGTTTATGGGATACACATGATTTTTGTATATGGCAGTTTGTGTGTATGCCAGAATTTTTGCTTCTTCAAAAACATCCCCCTTCTTCATATGACAGGATTTTTTATGGCAGTTTTTTGTGTGTATGACAGATTTTTGTGTATGCAGAATTTTTGTATATGGCAGTTTTTGTGTATGCCAGAATTTTTGCTTCTTCAAAAACATCCCCCTTCTTCATATGACAGGATTTGTTTATGGAATATTTTTGTGTGTATGTCAGATTTTTGCGTATGCCAGAATTTTTGCTTCTTCAAAAACATCCCCCTTCTTCATATGACATGATTTTTTTATGGCAGATTTTTGTGTGTATGGCAGATTTTTGTGTATGCCAGAATTTTTGTATATGGCAGTTTATGTGTATGCCAGAATTTTTGCTGCTTCAAAAACATCCCCCTTCTTCATTTGACAGGATTTGTTTATGGAATATTTTTGTGTGTATGGCAGATTTTTGTGTATGCCAGAAGTTTTGCTTCATCAAAAACATCCCCCTTCTTCATATGACAGGATTTTTTTATGGAATATTTTTGTGTATGGAATTTTTTTTGTATGCCAGATTTTTGTGTATGGCAGATTCTTCAAAAAACATCCCCCTTCTTTATATATGATCTGACCTATTTAAAATAGTGTTGTGTCGATAGTATTGCTGTCAGGTTTTTGTGTATGAAATTTCCCACTTTCCTTGATTGCGAACTCGCAAGCTCAGAAGCAATAAATTCAAATAACAGATGTGTAAGGCACGCACAATGACATTATAAATTCCAACACAAATACCATAGTCCAGCAGGGAAAAACAAAATGAGAAACATTACCAACCTCAATAGTACCATGCATAAGTTCTCAAGGAATGGACACTTGCTCCAATGCAATATCAACTACTCTGCTTGCTTTACCTTCTAACTACACCCTTATCACTTTAAAATTTGCGCTACCAATGTAAAACCTACGATATCCAATGTCCTAACTGATCCAATGAACTCAATCAGAGCACCTCTCAACGTGTTGAAAATGAAGCCAGTTGATAATAACATAGCAAAGCCTTTGACTATTGAATGAATATAAAACATTACCAAATTAGTTCAAAATGATACACCAGGATGTTTTTTAAAATTAGTTGAGTTTAAACATAACTCTCCTCTTTACAGTAAATAGCAATGGTTAAACCCATGATATGAGTCAAATTATGAAACATTAAAGTCCAACCTAAATATAAATTTGAAATATGCAAAAACTTTAATGCAACATCTATGATGATATAAGCTGCTGCAGTAACAAAAATTGGGAAATAACTTAGTGTTCAAATATTCATAATTATTGGCACAATAGAAAGTGCTGAAAAACCAAACACCAAATGCATGAATGATACTTCTATCTTTTAAACACATGCTCAAGTACATTACTACATGCAGGATTAAGACAACATATTCAGCAAATAATTTATTGTGCCTTCATATGCATCATGTTCACTGGCAATGTCTCGCATCAACTTAACAACACTCTCGCTATCTGCAACATCATGTTTAAAATCTAACTACTCAAAATAAGGTTCTCCTCACTGCCCTCCTATGAGTATGTAAAAAAATCAATTAGTCTACAAAGAAACGACTTCATCAAACATGTAATGTATTAATCACACAGAACAAAAAAACACGGACATTACACACCTTATGATCAGGACTTGCTGAATGTCGCTTACTAAAATAAATTCAGTGATAGCACCTCCAAACAATGTTGCGAATGGTAGGAGCGTTGTACCGACCTGAAACATCCAAACAAAACAAAGTCAACAAATAGCACACATTTAGATCAGAGAGATTGTGCCAACCTGAAACATTAGGGGAAAGCAACTCGAGATAGCACCTCCAAATAATGGCCTCTCTGTATAGTTTTCTACTACCAACGTCGGAATGATGGTCACCTTCTTTTTCCCCTTCCCAAAAATTGCACTAGTGGGCATATACAAAGACCACTAACAACAAAACAAACCCCAAAAATCATGAGATGTGTTATGCAAAACTGCATATTCAAATTGTGCAAAACTGCATATTCAAATTTACCAATATTCTCCATCCAGCATAAATGCCAATTTGAACCAAACAACACACCCTAACAAATGCAATTTCAGTTGATATGTTGATATTTGTTACTGGCACATATCAACATTTCAGTTCATGGCACATATGAAAATGTTGAATAAGCTTGCAAATGAAAATGAGCTCAACAGGCATTAACCCTCAACTGAACTTTTCAAAAATTGAAAATGAAAAGCAAAATGATTCAAAATGACCTGGTCCCATCCAAAATGATTGAAGTAAAAAAAATTAATCTAAACTTTTCCAATCCAAAATGAACATGAGGGTTGCAAGTTGAATCCAAAACGAAAAATGTTGACTCCAAAATGCAAACTCTTCAAAACGCAAACTGTTGAAAATGATAATGAAAATGTTGAAAATGAAAATGTTTGTAATAGATTGAAAATGAAAATTCAACATAACAGATTGAATGCAAAATGTTGAAAATGTTGAAAGAACATGAACAGTGACATGCATTTCAGGTAAGAACTTTAGAGATGCACAGTGACATGGTTGGAAGCCTTAGTTTGGATAGCAACATTTTAACATCCTAAAGCCGTGACACCTTTATTATAAACCATGATGGTACTCTATCTATACATTTATGACTTTTGATTTTTTTCCTTCATGTCTTCATGTTTATATATTAGTCAGTAAATAGTCAGTAAAGAGTTAACCTTTTTCATGTGCATTTTCTTTTTCATTTCTGCAGTGAGAATTCCTGGGCAACCATCATCCTACTTCCATGCGTACTCTGCTGAAGTTTGTGGACTTAAATGGTCAAACGGTGGAAATTTGTTGGCTAGTGTGGCAATGATAGGCTTGTTCATGTTTGGGAAGCAAGAAGAGCGCCAACGTATCTTTATAGATTAGATGATCACTCTGCTGTTGTGTAAATGAGGAAAAATGGGGAAGAGGGAACAATACAAACTCAAATCCGATGAATTATACAAACATAAACCCCAAGAACAACAAAGGAAAAAGCATTCATGGTCGAGGGAGTAATCAGTTCATGGCCGAGGGGGGAAAACAGAGCTGGTTATGTGTAAAACATAAAACCCAAAGCTGCAAGAAAACCCCAAATCTGAAAAAAAAAGACAAACATAAACCCCAAGAAAACTGAGATTTGCTATACACAGACAGCTGGTTATGTGTAAAACATACCATTTGTTTGCAGAAAAATATCCTAAGAAAAAATAACATAACAAATGTAAAGGAGTAAAGGAGTACACCTTGATAATGAAAATTTGCCGTTGTCCTAAGAAAATTTGCTACAGAAGGATAAGTTGCTTCAAGGATGTCTGCATTTGTGAAGTCTTATGTGGTTATAAAACCAATATCAAATGCATCATACTGCACAAAATTAGGCAGCCACAAAATTAGTCAATAACTATTTCTAGATAGAGCATTTTACATTATTACATATTATAGAAGAATATGGTCGGTATAGAAGCGTAAAAGAAAGGAAAATGAATAGGATAATAGTTTCCAACAGTAAACTCATTAGCAAATAATTGGGGCCTGATGCTAGAACCAAATAATAACCAAATGAATTCAATGACACCAATATAAAGCAAAAATATGACCTTATAGGGTATAGACTGTAAGTTAATTGAGAAGACTTATAATGGATTCATTTGATAGTGTTTTTCCCCATATTCATGTGATAGTTATGGACATTTTGCCCTCAAAATTTACAATTTGTAAATCAGTTTCAACTTTCAAGAAAGTCAAGATATTAGTATTTAAATGATAACATAGCAAGAGCATTATGAAATCAATTCCAAACCTGGTAGCATTTATCAGTACCATGGAAGCACACAGAATCATGAAAACAAAAAAACATGTCAATAAGAACCCAAAAGTGCATTTTTTCCCACTTCAACCTCGAAATTACCTGCTTACCACAAACGCTAGTAACGCCATTCTGCAGAGCTTCTTCGATCGGGGTCAGTTCTCTCGGGTTCATCTCTCTCGGGTTCAGCGTGTTCATATCCTCTCCCTTCTGGCGCCTAATCTCAACGATAAACACCAACTCAAATAGTAAACAATTTTACCCTAATAATAGAACAAAACCTGAGCTCAATCTGCACTCAAATTCTGACCAAAAATGAAAAATCAGTAAGAAAAAATTTGCTAAAAAGAATGGATTTTGGAAAAAAAATTCTACCTGATCTTTTGCTCAAAAAAATTGTACTGCTGGTACTTATCCAACATCCTCGGCAAGCTTAAAATCAGTGTTCAGCTTCTTCCCAGAGTGCTGCTGGTACTTATCCAACATCCTCGGCAAGCTTAAAAAATTGTTATAAAAAACAGAATCAAAACATGGTTACTAAATCAACTGAAATCGAAAGAGTGTCGTACCTGATCTTTTGCTTTTTTTGCCTCTCTCATTTTGAACGAAGAAGAAGAAAAGGCTCCCTTTTGAAGAGAATCGAAAGAGTATTCAACAAAGGGAGAAGTCTTCTCTGGCAGGTCCAGGCGTCTCTCCCGTTTTGCTCTCTGATCTCTGATCTCGTCCGCCTAGGCGTGCAGAAATCTTCCAAAATTTTGAGTCCCTCCCCAATTTTGAGTTCCCCCCAAAATTCCAGCATGAGTATGGATGCATTTCAATTTTATTCTCTCGCGATGTTGCCTGCGGGACCCACTTGCATACGTGGCTTCATCCTGGCCTTTCCCAGAGTAAATCCTGGCCATTCTTGATGACTGGGACAAACAAACTTATGCCTGGACTTATGACTGGGACAAAATTCAAAATATGCTCTGTTTTATAGAATAGATTTTGTACTCATGTAACTTTGATCTTATATATATGAAAATGCAGTTACTTCATTTTGTTTCGCACATTGACTCATTGTTTATCTTATATGTATGTAAATTGTAACGACCAGTTTTCACGATGCGTTTTATCTGTACTCCTCAGTGTGTTGATCCTTCTTCGTATCCGTAGTTAAGTCGTAAAGGACCCCGTATCCGTGTCAGCAACTAGCTTTATACGTATTAGCCATCATTATTATTATCTTTAGAAATATTTTTATTATTGAGTTTAAACAATTTCCTTGATACTCATTCTAAATTGTTTTCGAATTCAAATTTCAAGATTTTAAACATTCAAATTCAAATTGTTTCTTTTTACATCCTAGTCAATTATAGCTAATATAGAAGTTTTCTCTCATTTAAAACCCATTAATTCTCCTATTAATATTTATATTTCAAACATTCCCTAAGTGAATAGATTTTAAAACAAAAAACATTCTCTCCTTTTGTCTATCCCTAATCAAGACAAATCAATTAATTAAAACCCTTCCCTTTTAAAACATTTCCTAAGTTTCTTAAACCCTAATACTCACGCACCAACCCTTCCCTCTCTCCCCCCTAAACACTAGGAACACAGCACTTGCACTCACAAAACCCTAAAGTTAATACCCAGTCTTTAATTGTTTGTTAAAAACCCGTGCAAACCCTGTAACCTCCACCTTATACAATAATACCCTACAGCCTACTTTACTAACCCTAAGAAATTTTAACTCTAAGGAAAGCCCTCACGTGCTACTGTCCCTACTTCATTTCCTATATATTACACCAAACCCTAGGCCTAAGAAACCGCAGCCGCCCCTATCAAAACCCTAACCTCCGAGCGATCCAGCCGCGCATCCCTCCGGCCATCCTACTCCTCTGCGCGCAGCCCATCTCCTCCGCCAAACAACTCCACGCAACCCACCTTCGAACTCCGATCAACCCCATCGACACAACCCCCTCTCATCCACGCGAGTGACCTCCTCTGCGAGCGCCGCCCCCTTCATCTTCTTCCTCACGCCCAGTCCGCCGCCAAACACCCTCCACAGCCTCCACCCCCACGCCAGCCACCGTGACCCAACCTCCGCCCTGCCGGCGGCCTCCTCCACTGTCCAAACCCCCTGCGCCCTACACAAAAACGACCCCGACGACTACGCCTCCGCGACGACAGCCCTCCCCATGGCCCAGCACCCTCACGCCCACTCCGACAGCGTCTCGTCGTCTCCCATCTCCGGCGACTCAACGGCCAGGTCCTCCCCCACCGCGCCACCACTGTCCGCCGCCGTCCGGAGCTGACGTCCTCGTGGATCCACCTGCGATGCAGCAACAACAACCAATAATGAATCAACTGTGAGTTATTTATTGTGTCACTATGTTCAAATATATTTATTTTTATACATAGGTTACTTTGGTTGCTACAGTACCCTCTATGTGATGGCTGGTGTGCGTACAAGTTGTATACATGGATCCCTTGCAGATGACAGTGTACAATATGTTAATATATTATATAGGTACATTAGATGTTAGTTGTAGTAGGGTATATTTTTATAAGTTGCAGTACATAACATCTGTGTGAAGATATGGATTACCATAGTTAATTGATGATTAGTTTTATTAATATTCTTACCACCATGGCAGTAGAGGAGTTAACTCTATATTAGTTTTAAAATATTGTTGGGTTAATAGATTAGAACATAAGATTAATATGGTCTGTTTACTCCTGTGCAAACCATAGTGAATTCCAATGAGATAGGTGCAGTATGGCATATGTGAACAATACCTTTTAGTAACTATTGGAATAAGATGTTATAGCTAGAACAAGTTATTTTCAATTAATCTGATTTTATGTTTTTTTTCAAATCAGCGAATCACCTTCACCGTAGCGTAGTGCCCGTTGAGACGTTTCCGACGACACCAAGAATGCCAAAACAGGCAAGTATATAATTTGTTATGATTTTTAGAAGTTTCGGCACGTTTATGCCGCCTTCCTGTATTGCTGTGTAACTCAAAAAGTAGACGTGAAATGACGTACAAAACTGACACCATAATGACTAGGACGAAAATTGGGATCCAATGGTATATCATACGATATATCCCCAATTTAAACAACTAGAGAAAGAAATCGTTTCTGTAGCAAGTTGAACAAAAAGGGACGTAATCGTCATTATTTGAAATTACAGAAACGGTCGTTCGACCCGTTTCTGTTTTGCAGAATTGTCACTATAAAACTTTAATATTGATAACAGTAAAATTCAGTGAGTCTTGACATGATTAACAATATGGACATCGTGAAATCGTGCGCCTCGAAGGCGGTATCGTGATATCGTGATGTCGTGTGAGTCGACTAGGCCGGCTCGTGTTCCGGCAAAACTTTTGGGTGGGGTTAGGGTTGAGCGGCCACTGGGCGTATGAAAGGTACTCTCCTCAAGAACACCATCCGACGCGGTGGGTTAGTGTCAATCACGGTAAGCCCCCGTGAGAGGAACGACCTTCTCATCACGACCTAAAGGCGAGAACCCTAGATTAGATGTGAATTCTTGACATGGTCATTGTAACGCTAACTTGGTCATCGTGAATATTGAAATGCTAACAAACTCTGAGAATCTAACTTTAAACTTGCCATCGACTAGAACTGCATGCTAGGATTGTTTCTTTCTGCTCTGTAATTGTTAAATGTTAACTGCTGCAGTCGTTTCTTTTAAATTTAATGATGCTTCTAAATTTCATATACTTGTTATATACTTCGCCTTGGGATGCTAACTCTTTCTTGCAGACCCCTAGCTGACATACATTCATGTTTGTGGATGTATGTCAGGTTCAGAGCTTGAGTACCACCTGACTTGGAGAGCCAGAGTTGTCGAAGACGTCGAGACGTTTTCTGCAGAAGACTAGAGTCTCTTTCCCGTCATTGCTTTGAGTTTTAGTTTAGTTCCTTGTAGTAGGATTAGTGTTTGGTTGTAGTTTCCTTTGGCCATGCTGAGGCCCTGTTGTTTTATTTTCTGTACGAACAATTCTGGAAGTGCCCATTTAATGAAATGTTTTCTGGTTGTTCTGATACGCAAATGCAAGGACCCTTTTCTGTGTTTTTATCGCAGACGCTTATTGAACTCGAGCTTCACCGCTCCAGTTCAAGCGGACCGCGTAACACCCTTGCTTCCGGTGTCTTTTGGGAAGCGAGGCGTTACAGGTTTTAGTGGTGGCCCATGCAGGTCCTGCAACTGCGAAATTCGGAACAATGAGAACACTTTTCATTAGCCAAAACATCCAGAATTAGTTCGTACGCAAAAAATTACTCGAATGCCTTGTCTCAGCAAGATTGGAACCCAATATCAGGATAATAGGAATAGATACATGCTTGTGTTCGTTAGTCAGACACCCCTGCCACAACTTAGAATTATCATCTTAGGAGTCACTCTATCGATTAATCATCCAGCACTGACCTTATTAGACTTTTGAATTAATTAGTCGATCGCTTAGATTCATCGGATCTAAGGCCCAACCAAGTGTAGCGATCGTTGCCAAGGCAGTCGAACCTGAAACGCCTGTGATGAGTAGACTTCGAAGCGTAGGATATTCCGGATCCATAGATAAGATCTCGATCTTGATCCTCAACGAACCCTTACCTCGGCTTTCCTATCGCAGTCTATTAGGTCGAAGAACCTTAGTGCTAAACCTTAGTCGACCCAATGATTATTTTC
The DNA here is from genome assembly GCA_030789695.1 of Scilla litardierei. Lineage (NCBI taxonomy): Eukaryota > Viridiplantae > Streptophyta > Magnoliopsida > Asparagales > Asparagaceae > Scilla > Scilla litardierei. The sequence goes on from CM061139.1 coordinate 2,941,994, forward strand.
CCCCTGATTTTACCTTTCCAATCATTACACTTCCAGGTTAAGGATCGTAGAAGCCTTTGATGTGTATTCACAGAGTTGCTTCTTAGTCGTCCTTACGTTCCGGTCGTCGAACCTTTTCCTTGTCCTCGACTCACATACACTTTCAGGTCTGCCATCTTCAACCTTGAACCTCTCCTCCTAAAAAGTATTTTCGATATTTCATTTACTAAATTCTTCGCTAAGTTTAAAATTCTTTCGAAAACCTTTACTTAGACTTTCTACACTTCAGTCGACTTAGACCCGATCTTGATTATGAAACTCTTCTGACACGACCCTTAATTACCATCTTATAGCAATTTTCCAAAATACATCTTCCGCACTTCTATTTCACATAACTACTCTATTTTCCTCAGGCAATGAACTTTTTAAAAAACTTTATTTTTAAGTCGTTAGTTTAAATGTCACCACCTTTTCTTGTTAATGTATTCCAAAACGGTCATTGATACATACTTTTAAATTACTTTCCTAAGTTAAATAGAACTTCAAAACCCTGTGTGTCAGTTTTATAGTCAATGTCTTCAGATATTTTAAGAAAAAAAAAGGAAAAAAAAAGAAGAAATTCTCTTTTACAAACCTATTTTCCATTTGCAATATAAACACTACATCGCTAGGCCCATATTACTCATCACCTATTTTTTGGCTAAAACACATTTTACATATAACTTACACCGCAGGTTCGCTATTTTATGATGTTATTATTTTACACATATCATTATCTTCTTAACTAATTAATTATTCTTAAATATTTTATGTCACCCAACCAAAACTACTCGATTATCCATACCACCTCCTGAGCCGTCCATCACAGCATTAATTCATTACATCTTTCAACTCTGAATTCAATACTATTGATTAGTTTTCGCATTGGTGCTTATGAGTGCTTATGTCACCTTTAATATAAGTATAGTGGGACCATTAGCAGTGATTGTAGTTTTGTTGTTGTGCATGTGTATAGATAGTGGGTGTGGGCCCGTGCGTGTGAATATCTATGTACCACTTAGGTCTACATGTGTTTTCCCTTAATATATTAGTATAGTGTGATGATCTATTATGTCGTGTGTGCATGTTCGTACAGTAAATCGTGATAGGTATGTATTCAGACGAGTGTAGAGTAGTAAGTGTTATATTTATATTTAGGCGAGTGATTAGCTATATCACTAAAGGAATATCTGTGCGTATTAGATTTAGTATTGGTTAGTTATTAGGCATATATGTACCTTAGCCGTACTTGTTAATGGTTGTAATTGTACGATGTTACAGTGATGTGCTTGTTAGGTACCATGGTTGTGTGTGCGGATTTATTGTGTGATTTGTATGTTAGTATGTATGGCGTGTACTCGCGCGTATATATGTACGTGGTTAGTTATATGTACGTATGTATATATATATATATTGTATAAATAAGTGTGTTGTATGCATAGTAAGATTATAATGCTACCCCTACAGGATGATGTGTGAGCATGTGTATACCAGGAGGTATGCATGGCCGTATGCTTGTAACTACGTATATGTGAATGTATGAAATAGTATACTTGCCTATGTGGATTACCATGGTTGTGTATACCAGTGAGTGTATATGTGATCTATATAGATACGAGATAAGAGTGTGGTAGTGTGAGTATGTATATGTATGTGAAATTGATATATGTATGGGAATTTGAAAGTGAGTGCTATATGATTAAGTATATGTATATGGATGTATATGGTTTCATTATAATGTATGTGTGACGGGATATAATAATCTAAGTGTCTAGGTCCGCTCACCCATACGTCGGCTTATTTAAGGATGTCTGAGGACGGACTTGATTCTAAGGTGGGTAGACTACTATGACCCTAGTGCTATGAGTAGGGACAATATAAATCTGTGTATGGTATAAGGTAATACGTGCATGTATTTACGTGTAGTGATATGTATTATAATGTGTATATAGTAATATGTTGTATGTAAAAGTAATCGTATGATTGAAATGTTAATTGACCAAGAATGATTGTATTCATGTATTAGTGGTATGTCTACGTGACAGGTGGTACTATATCATTATAGATTGTGAGTATATGAGATATACGGTAATACATTTAGTGCCGATACGAATATTAGAAATACCGTTTGGATATGGCATGCTGGTTGTTATGGTGTATGCGTTAGAAAGGAGGTGTGAGTGTTACCCTTACATTTTCCCCGTGTATTAGCCGATGAGATTCCGAGGACGGAATCATTTTAAGGTGGGTAGGATGTAACGACCAGTTTTCACGATGTGTTTTATCTGTATTCCTCAGTGTGTTGATCCTTCTTCGTATCCGTAGTTAAGTCGTAAAGGACCCCGTATCTGTGCCAGCAACTAGCTTTATACGTATTAGCCATCATTATTATTATCTTTAGAAATATTTTTATTATTGAGTTTAAACAATTTCCTTGATACTCATTCTAAATTGTTTTCGAATTCAAATTTCAAGATTTTAAACATTCAAATTCAAATTTTTTCTTTTTACATCCTAGTCAATTATAGCTAATATAGAAGTTTTCTCTCATTTAAAACCCATTAATTCTCCTATTAGTATTTATATTTCAAACATTCTCTAAATGAATAGATTTTAAAACAAAAAACATTTTCTCCTTTTGTCTAGACCTAATCAAGACAAATCAAATAATTAAGACCCTTCCCTTTTAAAACATTTCCTAAGTTTCTTAAACCCTAATACTCACGCACCAACCCTTCCCTCTCTCCCCCCTAAACACTAGGAAGACAGCACTTGTACTCACAAAACCCTAAAGTTAATACCCAGTCTTTAATTGTTTGTTAAAAACCCGTGCAACCCTTGTAACCTCCACCTTATACAATAATACCCTACAGCCTACTTTACTAACCCTAAGAAATTTTAACTCTAAGGAAAGCCCTCACGTGCTACTGTCCCTACTTCATTTCCTATATATTACACCAAACCCTAGGCCTAAGAAACCACAGCCGCCCCTATCAAAACCCTAACCTCTGAGCGATCCAGCCGCGCATCCCTCTGGCCATCCTACTCCTCTGCGCGCAGCCCATCTCCTCCGCTAAACAACTCCACGCAACCCTCCTTCGAACTCCGATCAACCCCATCGCCACAACCCCCTCTCATCCACGCGAGCGACCTCCTCCGCGAGCGGCGCCCCCTTCATCTTCTTCCTCACACCCAGTCCGCCGCCAAACGCCCTCCACAGCCTCCACCCCCACGCCAGCCACCGTGACCCAACCTCCACCCTGCCGGCGACCTCCTCCACTGTCCAAACCCCCTGCACCCTACACAAAAACGACCCCGATGACTACACCTCCATGACGACAGCCCTCCCCATGGCCCAGCACCCTCACGCCCACTCCGACAGCGTCTCGTCGTCTCCCCTCTCCGGCGACTCAACAGCCAGGTCCTCCCCCACCGTGCCACCACTGTCCGCCGCCGTCCGGAGCTGAGGTCCTCGTGGCTCCACCTGCGATGCAGCAACAGTAACCAATAATGAATCAACTGTGAGTTATTTATTGTGTCACTATGTTCAAATATATTTATTTTTATACATAGGTTACTTTAGTTGCTACAGTACCCTCTATGTGATGGCTTGTGTGCGTACAAGTTGTATACATGGGTCCCTTGCAGATGACAGTGTACAATATGTTAATTTGTTATATAGGTACATTAGATGTTAGTTGTAGTAGGGTATATTTTTATAAGTTGCAGTACATAACATCTGTGTGAAGATATGGATTACCATAGTTAATTGATGATTAGTTTTATTAATATTCTTACCACCATGGCAGTAGAGGAGTTAACTCTATATTAGTTTTAAAATATTGTTGGGTTAATAGATTAGAACATAAGATTAATATGGTCTGTTTACTCCTGTGCAAACCATAGTGAATTCCAATGAGATAGGTGCAGTATGGCATATGTGAACAATACCTTTTAGTAACTATTGGAATAAGATGTTATAGCTCGAACAAGTTATTTTCAATTAATCTGATTTTATGTTTTTCAAATCAACGAATCACCTTCACCGTAGCGTAGTTCCCGTTGAGACGTTTCCGACGACACCAAGAACGCCAAAACAGGCAAGTATATAATTTGTTAGGATTTTTAGAAGTTTCGGCACATTTACGCCGCCTTCCTGTTTTGCTGTGTAACTCAAAAAGTAGACGTGAAATGACGTACAAAGCTGACACCATAATGACTAGGACGAAAATTGGGATCCAACGGTATATCATACGATATATCCCCAATTTAAACAACTAGAAAAAGAAATCGTTTCTGTAGCAAGTTGAACTAAAAGGACGTAATCGTCATTATTTGAAATTACAGAAACGGTCGTTCGACCCGTTTCTGTTTTGCAGAACTGTCACTATAAAATTTTAATATTGATAACAGTAAAATTCAGTGAGTCTTAACATGATTAACAATATGGACATCATGAAATCGTGCGCCTCGAAGGCGATATCATGATATTGTGATGTCGTGTGAGTCGACTAGGCCGGCTCGTGTTCCGGCAAAACTTTTGGGTGGGGTTAGGGTTGAGCGGCCACTGGGCGTATGAAAGGTACTCTCCTCAAGAACACCACCCGACGCGATGGGTTAGTGTCAATCACGGTAAGCCCCCGTGAGAGGAACGACCTTCTCATCACGACCTAAAGGCGAGAACCCTAGATTAGATGTGAATTCTTGATATGGTCATTGTAAATCTAACTTGGTCATCGTGAATATTGAAATGCTAATAAACTCTGAGAATCTAACTTTAAACTTGCCATTGACTAGAACTGCATGCTAAGATTGTTTCTTTCTGCTCTGTAGTTGTTAAATGTTAATTGCTGCAGTCGTTTCTTTTAAATTTAATGATGCTTCTAAATTTCATATACTTGTTATATACTTCGCCTTGGGATGCTAACTCTTTCTTGCAGACCCATAGCTGACATACATTCATGTTTGTGGATGTATGTCAGGTTCAGAGCTTGAGTACCACCTGACTTAGAGAGCCAGAGTTGTCGAAGACGTCGAGACGTTTTCTGCAGAAAACTAGAGTCTCTTTCCCGTCATTGCTTGAGTTTTAGTTTAGTTCCTTGTAGTAGGATTAGTGTTTGGTTGTAGTTTCCTTTGGCCATGCTGAGGCCCTGTTGTTTTATTTTCTGTACGAACAATTCTGGAAGTGCCCATTTAATTTAATGAAATGTTTTCTGGTTGTTCTAATACGCAAATGCAAGGACCCTTTTTTGTGTTTTTATCACATACGCTTATTGAACTCGAGCTTCACCGCTCCAGTTCAAGCGGACCGCGTAACGCCCTTGCTTCCGGTGTCTTTTGGGAAGCGGGGCGTTACATAAATTGTGAAATTGTCTCCTTGCATGCGATATCATTTATATGATGTGATTTGAGACAATTTTTAACATTTGACTTGTAATGTTGATATTGGACTCTCATTCCTTTAGTCAACTAAGTTTTAATGTGTTTTATGAGTTTTTGATTTGTATATCTTTGACTCTTATGATTGTTTTAGTTCTTATTTAGCACTATTGTTGTTGTTATTCTACTCCCACCTTTTGGATAATGCCATAGGGGGGAGAGAAATAAACATATCATAATTATTGTGTTAAGTAAATTCTAATTCAAAACTTGAATCTAAGATTGAAGTTGCCTTAAATTCTGGGGGAGTAAGATATAATGAACGAGGATTATAAAATCCTAGATTTCATTGATTCAAACATATCATTCCATTCATGCATATCTTACTCATTTGCTTCATTTGATCTATAGATGCCCTAATACTTATTGACTAACTTGATTGGCATCTATGTAGGGGGAATAAGTTTTCTTTAAGCAAAATTATTTATCTTCTTGTTTATGTTTGTTTGTCATCATCAAAAAGGGAAAGAATGTTGAGTGTTGGACTTCTCCTACTTGGTGTTAATGATGAGCAAACATAAATACTTATGACTAATCCCCTATTTGAAATTAATCCATTGCCTAAGCATATCATGAAGATCAATTAGCAATGGATGACACTCAAAGATCAATGAAAGCAAGAGAAGTGGATTGGATGATCAAAGATGGTGATTGAAGCTCCTAGAAGACTTCAAGCTCATACGTTGGATAGAAGATAGAGTTCAACAAATGTAATCTTCCTTTTTCTCTTCTGGTATGTAGCCTAGAAGTAGAACTATGTTGGAGCACACACACATCTTCTTTTCAGTCTTAGGAAATCATTAGATCAATTTTGCTTGGACTCCAATTCATTTCTATCAAGAATGTGCATGTCATGATTTCAACAATCAAGTACTGAACGATTTACAGTCGCCTGTCTTAAAACAGACGACTGTGTTTTGTTCTACAGTCGCATGTTATGCACATACTTAATCAGTTGATTTTTGCGCTTCCTGAGCTTTCACTCAATCAGGCGACTGCTGTACATTTCACAAGCGCCTGTCTAAGTGATAGTCGACTGTGATTTGTTAATCAGTCGCCTATCTATCTTCAGCCCAAGATCATTCTCAGTTTGATCTGGCCAGTCGACTGATGTTGTATTTACAGTCGCCTGTCCAAGGACCAGTCGACTGTAAAGGCTTCAACAGTCGATTGTCTATGATTCCTCTACAGGACTTGCTCTCTAGAAGAATTCGTATTCTAGTGCCAGTCGACTGATGTTGTATTTACAGTTGACTGTCCAGTGGTACAGTCGACTATCAATGCTTCAACAATCGTCTGTCTTTAAGCCTCTCTGTAGACTCAACTCTCTGGAAAATGTCAGGGTTTGTGACAGTCACCTGTAGAAGGAATTACAGTCGCCTGTTGGATTAACAGTCAACTATCTTCTCTTCATCAGTCGCTTGTCCTGTATTCCCAGACTTTTCTGAGACTTTCACAACTTATCCAGATTGAGTTTCCTGTAGAAGGAATTACAGTCGCCTGTTGGATTAACAGTCGACTGTCTTCTCTTCATCAGTCGACTGTCCATGTGGTAAGTTACCATTTGAATTCTCACCTACCCTCTAACACAGTGCATCAGTCGACTGTCACGTGCGCAGATTCTATCCGTTGAGCTTTTATTCACGGATTTCAAAGGGGCTTTTGGGAATTCTGTTTGAGGGTCTTGAGAAAACTATAAAGCCAGCCTATACTGTTCCATTGAGAGGTCATTCACTTGAGATTCATTTTCTTAAACATTCAAGCTTTCAATCTTCCAAGATCAAAGCTCTCAAATCCTAAAGCCCTAGAATTCCTATCTTTCATCTCTTGCTCTCCAACCTAGAACCAAAGAGAAATCTTCTAGGCATTTGGTGCAGTCAAGAGAAAGGGCTTTCCTCTCTTCAAGAGAGTCGTTCAACACACAACACACTCTCCTTCAAGTTCTACTTCAAGGCATATGTGATTGTAAGTGTTGTTTATTTCAGATTTCATAACTTTCGTTATTTAATTTACTCTCGGTTTGTGAGAGTGGTTTGCTTGCTTCCAAGTTGTGGAAGTCAAGGACAATCGAGTGTACTTAGATTTCACTTGTAGGGTAGCTACAAGTGGGTTTTAAGGATACCTCAAGTTAGGGTTCTAACTTGAGTTACCGGTGGTATCCGGGTGGAAGGGACGTAGGATTACCAGGAACAAGTCGGGATTTGACTTGGGTAATCCGAACCCTTGAAACATATCTGCGTTTGCATTGTTTCATTTTAGGGTTAATTTTCGTTCTGCACTTTATTGTTGGTTAGGAATTTAATTTGGTGTAACTATCTTTTTAAATTGTATAAACACTATTCAACCCCCCTTCTAGTGTTTTCCTCATAGCCAGGGACTCTACACAGTACCCCACACTCCCACCTACTACTCTGCACTCCAACTCAGCTGCACCACCTACTATAACCTGGAAAAAAGGGGAGGAGCACGTCAATGTGTGCCCCATCAGGAATCCACAACTTTAATGACATATTATTCTATTAACTACATTGGAACAGAAAGGCGTATATAAGGGAAAGAAACTAACTGCAACATTTACATAGGCAGAAAGAGAGCATAAAAACAAGTACAATTAAAACAAGTGGAAGTAGTAGTTACTTGATTATTATGTAGATATGAGTATATTAGGTTTAGTGATGTAATTTGGAAACATGGGTAACTGTAGGACATAAGGATCTGAACCTCACCCCAAGGTGGGGTGGAAAACGGTACCCTGCCAGTGGTACATGAGCACTGATTAACTTTAACGGGGCCTCTCATAATTCCCACATCCTGGTGGGAGCGAGAATATACTCCAACTTCATAATAAAACCATATCACAAACCACATCACCATATATCAAAACATTCCCCCTTTGGGGGTGTAAGTAATCTCCACATCTAAAACACATAATGCAGTACAGTCCTTACGACTACCCTTACTCAGGTACTCCTCCAAACCCCATCTTGGAAGCTCACCCTCTTTTGATAGGATTGAGACATTCCAATTATATAATTATTCAACATTATTTATTGTTTCTACAATGTACAAAATATGACATGAAAGTAATTATGCATAAAGAACAAAAGTGCATAAAGACAAGTGCATGTAAAGAGCAAGTGTGCATGAAGACATTAAGGCAAATGACATGGAGGAAATAAAAACATAAACCCATGCATTTATCATTATGAATTCATATTGGGCATGGGTACTAAGTTTCATATTCTTTTACTCCACAATTCATTCCCTTCTTCCATAAAGGGGTTATGTATCGATGTGCCATGTCCATCACAATTTCCACAACAAAACACATCACTTGTACGATGCCAAATATGCACCCCACATTCAACATATGCTTGACAAGGTTACTCCATAACATGGTACCATATTTCATTAACAAGTCTCCACATATACATTGTATGAAACATTACCATTTCACAAGTGTTATACATGTCAAAGAATGGCTGGTATCACAGATTTACATTTAGAATTTGACTTAGGTTTATAAATGAAATCTGTAGATTGTTCATTTTTATTCCAGTGAAACAAAAATCATAATTTTTGGATGTCTATGCTAATAGTTATGGCTTATAGAGTATAGGGTGCAAAAGCTGACCTGAAACTGGTTTATATAGCAGCAAAGATCAGTTAATAAAATCATGTTACAGTCAAAATCTGATTAAGGCCCAACAAGATATTTGTAGATAATTTAATGAGGATTCCAAATTATCAAGAATCATGGAATTTAGATATCTGATGTAAAAGTTATGCTCTGTTCAACAACATAGTGCCGAATGTGCCATAATATGGTACTTCGAGAAACATCTTCAGTTTCAGTCTAATTTCAGGTAGAATATGAATGGTTTTACAGGTCCTTAGGGCTATAAATTCGACGTCCGACCTAAGTCGGATGGACGAAGAAAACGAATCAGGAGCGGAAAAATAGCACTTAAAACAGTTTTAAGTCTAAGCCCTAAAGAAATTAACCTTAGCCAAGATCTCTACTATCACGGGGTTAGGTCTGACCAACCCCTAAGGATAGATCTATCTAACATTTGCAATTATAAACACATGTTTTATTTAAACTACTTACCTTTCACTTTGTTTCTGCAGAATACGAAGCGTCGTTTTCAGCAACATTTCTTTGGCCCCCCGTGCCACTTCTCCCAAGCTGAACCGCGTCCCGAGCCGAACTGCTTTTGGAACCATACCACATCCCGAGGCAAGCAACACCCTTGTCGCCGAGCCAACCACGCACCGAAGAAGATTTCACCTTGAGTGGATCCTTCATCAAGACTTCGGATCTGATCCAAGCTCCTTCGTAGCTTTGCTAGAGCCCGAACAGGAGCAATGAAGAATTTAGGTAGAAAGAGAATAATTAATTTAAGCTCAGATCCGGGCTTGCTCACGTTTAATGGAGCTACTCAAATCTGGAGCTTGGGACGAGTTTCAAGGAGGGGAGTAGGCCCCTATTTATATAGGTGACTAACCCCTCCTATTCACTCCATATCCGATGTGGGACTATAAGTTTTAGAGGAAAAATTAATTGAAGTTTTCCTTTCACAAAGGCCAACCTTTAGCGAATTTTTTCTCCCTCACCGTTGAGCTTCGTAAGTGATACAAACTATCAAATCAAAGAGGGTTGAACAAAGAACACGTAGGAAGAAACGGTACTCAATTTTGACATCGTTTGACCCTTCAAACGTTGTCTCAAAGTTGGGCTAAAATCAGCTTTACGCTGAAAAACAGCCGCAAAAAACCCTGGGTTTCAAAAACCCTTACCAGAATTTTTGGGCCAGGTGGGCCCCACCTACCAGCTGGGCGGGTTAGGCGCCCGCCTGCAGCAGGCTAGCGGGCCCCACCCACCCTGGGCAGGCGGGCTGGCCCTACTCACCCAAAATGGGCGGGCTAGCCCAGCCCGCTGCGGGCTGGGCTAGCCCAGCCCCTTTATCTTGTGCAGAACTGGGCTAATAGATGGTTTATATGGCATATTTTGTGCGTTTGGAGTCCGTTTTTGACGCGGTATGAACCTGCATTTAGACCGGGACAATTCCGTCATCCAGGTAACCTTTTCTACGTGTTTATTATATTAAATATGCACGTAAATATTTTATGACACATTTAATTCCCTTTGTATCATATGCAAAATTCTTACATCTATTATAAAAAATCTTTTGCATCAAATACAAATAAACTAAGGGCATACATCCCTCAACATCTCCCACTTGTACTCATGATCATTTATCAAGAGTCCGCAAGCTAACCGCAAACTCTTTGCAATTTTCTGTACCTTGCATCAAATGCATATTCTCCCTAATTTCAACCTATTACTTGACGCAGGTCTCATTCTGTGTGAGACCCTACAACCCGACCCTACTACAGGTGGGGCTCGAAACCCCATACGGCAGAGACCACGAGCAGCAGGTGCCGTTCCTGTTTCAGTATCATACTTATGTGGTTCAATCATTAACTTGAGTATTATCGGGACCACCCTGACTGTGTCCGTGATGAATATCGCAGTTTTAGTCTCTTCATCAAAACTATGCCGCTTAGTCAAGCCTAGGGTACGGTCAACTGTCAACCCTACTAGCTTGAACTTTGTTAGTCTCCATCGATCTTTAGTCAAATAATATTGGACTACTTCCAACATACCCTGGCCAGCGTTTTTACTAAAGATCGAACTAACACGTGTGACACTAACTCCCTTCGACCGGGAGAAACGAATCCTATCTTGGTCATTACTCTCCTCGTACGCTTCAAATGTCACCCAACCAAAAACCTTTCAATGTGGCTTTCACGAGGCTAGACCAGTGATCTATGTGACACCGTTCACGCACAGGTTCATACAATGACCTCAAGTCAAAAGACTAACTTGCCTATCATCACTAAGAGTTATCATTGACAGATTAGTCAATATAAACCATATGATAACTCTCGTTGGGTCGTCTAGTGAAATCGTTCTCCAATGAGCACATGTGTATCGTCTTCGACTTCACCAAGTCAAATGCCATGAGATCATCATCACCATTACATAGTGAAGACTAAGACACAATGGTCTGTCTGATGTATCGATATCATTTTCTCGAAACATCTACGACCACGAACGATTTCAGACTCATGCTACTAACGGTTAAAAAATTCTCCATGATCGAGATCCTCATTTCGATACTTGTTTAACCTTGCATTAAGTCTTAGGACTTTACCTAAGTTCTAATGTCGACTACATTTTTATTAACTTAGATAAATCCTTACCGTACAACATACTGTAATTTTGAACAAGATGTTTGTACACTTACATAGAGATAAATTGCCTTAAGTACGAGGGCATACCTATCTCCCAACATCTTTCACTTGCACTCAGGCCCATTTATCCCGGTATCTCATACCGCATTTACACATAAGTCCCATTAAACTTCATTTGCTAGAACCTTCGTAAGTGAATCTGATAAACCGTCTTTAGTTTTAAACTTAAGGAGTTTCTATGTTCATATTAGACCACACATGTGAATCTCATACAAATAATTTCCTTGGTCTCTTAGAATCCATAATATTTATCTTGCATGGATCTCATCCAACTCATTGAGAGTAATCTTAATTAGTTTACTGGTCATTAAGACGGTTCATAATTATTTATGATAAACTGTCAAACTCTTTGACCACTTTGTCAAACCATATGTTCCAGCTCCTTGATGGCTCACATGCCTTTTTATTCGCTCCCACTGACCTTGAAAACTCTACAGCCGATTCATATAAGTTCATTCTTCTAAATTATATTTAGAAAACAGACTATACATGAATGCTCCAGTTTTCATGGTCATCATGCGCATTTACATCGAGTTTGGTCCGAGTAGATATGCACACATTGGCTGGCGAGACAGTTTATTCATAATCCGTTTATAGGAGTTAGGATGATAACTGTTCTCTACCAACATAACTTTTACTTCACTATTTTCCATCTGCACTAATCTTTCGTCTCGAAGATTCACTTGCAGCCAAAAGAAACAGTTTCCTTGGGCACATAAACTAAAGTCCATAATTTATTTACGTGCACGGACCTTTTCGGATTGCATCAAGTTTTTAATCAGAGTACCTACTCTAAATGGCATCCCGGAAGTTGACTAAGTCATCATCAACTATTATATTTTACTCGACTTATTTGTCGTACGAGACTCGAGTAATCCAGTAACTTCCTAACGATTGATTTAATGAATATCATATTGATAAGGTCCTCGTAGAACCTTATCAATAACCTAGGCATTACTATCTGGGACTTAACCCAGAGGGAGGATTGTAACCCAGAGCCACTTGCCATGCATCTCACATGTCTAACAAAGTATGATTCATGCTCTCCAACACACCGATGTGTTAAGAGACTTGATCAGAAAGAAAATCACATTTTCTTTTAATTACACAAGAATTATATAGCTAAGTATTCGACTCCTCGATCCGATCAAAGAAGTTGAAATACTTCTTTCATTGTGTTATCTATTTTATCAGACTTGTGTTTCAGCAAGAACACGTGTCATAATAAAATAAGAATAACTTATCCTGGCTAACTTATGCTTGGGTTTGGTTACATCCGTATGTACGAGACTATGAGTTCATCAACTCATTCGCCCACTGTCTTACAGATGGAATTTCGACCATTAACCTTTGAGACAAGATTCACAAGTGTCTATTGACTCATAATACGAGAGGACAAACCCCTCTTTATGTGACTTATGAAGCTTAGTCTCTTCAGTACGACCTAGTCTATTTTGCCATATAAGTTTTGCTACTATCTTGCATATTCATGTATTAATATTTAATACATTATTGTTATACAAAGTACTCATTGCTTCAGAAGCAAGGTGACGACATTCGCCAAAAAATGTTAGACGTTCTCTATGGTCCAAGAAACAACAATTGCTCCTTTTTCCAATACGTATGACAATCTATTTCCTTTTGTATAACGATTATTCTAAAACCGTGACATCAAATATGTCATATTTTCAGTTTCTCCTACTTTTGCCTTTACTAATGATAGATAAAACTTTCTTTCTCAATTGACTTTCCTCAACGTCTTCTTCCTTTTCTAAATCTCATTTAGATATTATGCGTCTCAACACAAATAATAGTTGTGCAAACATCTCATGTATCCAAACGCTTGAGCTTTGCAACCTTGAGTGTGCTCAATAAGTTGCTCGTCTCAAGATCCGGCTGGGATACATAGTCTTGCACCGCTCATGCACTCATCTTCAATTCAAACAATTTGATCGAAGTTTCAAACTTTGCGGATCGAAACTATTTCCCATACAACCTTGAGTTGACTCAACAAATTGTATTGAGAAACATGCTTTGAACATCAGTATGTTCAAGTTGCCCCTCATAGAGGCAAGTGACAGGTAGCGTGCATTTATTTTGTTAAACCCAGAGCTCAAGGAAATCATTGTCCTCAAGCCTGTATTAAGAAGGTCATTTTTAATGTCAGTGAGAACATAGTTTAGTCTATCAATTAGAATTGGGTTATTTAGTACTGACCCCCTGTGTTTTCTCGGAAATTAGTAGTACCCCCCTATGGTTTCAATAATTAGTAAGACCCCCCTCCACAATTAGTATCACCCCCCCAGGGTTTCTCAAAAATTAGTATCACCCCCCTATGGCAGGGGGGTCTTACTAATTATTGAAACAATAGGGGGGTACTACTAATTTCCGAGAAAACACAGGGGGTCAGTACTAAATAACCCATTAGAATTTGAGCTGATATTCCTTTAACCAACCATTTTGACCAGTTAATTAATTCTCTTAGGATATTATGTTTTGGATTCCATCGGTAAACATAGAACTACCCTATTTTAGCATATGTTCAATTTTAAATATAGATAGAATGGATTTTATCTAACTATATCCTCCCACTATTTTTGCGATCATTTTTAGCCATACTAATGAACGATTTAATTAAATTAAATTAAATGGAAAAGAGATCCAACCACCTTGAGCCTCATAACCTTGAGTGTGCTCAACAAATTGCTTGACTCTGCGATTGGTAGATGACTCTTTATCAGTCATAACATATATGATTCCCTTATTGGTTTTAACCCCTAGCCACTTATGATCATGAGTGTGCTCATCCAAATCACACTGACTAGTCTAGTCGGACCCTTGTTTTCGTGTCTAGCCTAACTTACGCCGACGCTCGGTGTATGGGTACGGCGCGACCGTTTGGGTTAAGTCTAGACTACATCTCATGTAAAGAGAAGTTGGTTTCCATAAAGTTGCTATAACATAGCTTGAGTGTGCTCAACAACTATAACATAGAACCTATAGTTGCCAACCTCTAAAACAAGGAGGGTTACGGCTAATCTTGAGGAATATTTTTAACGCAATTGACTAGATGTAATCGACGGTTTCAAATAATCTTAATTCGCATCCTTGCGGTCTAGCGGAACTCAGCCAGAGATTTGGCTAGGACAGGATCACTATCCCCAGTTGAGCTAGGGTGATCTACAACACTAGTCAAAAAACACTAGACAGGATCATGGTCCATTGAGGAAACTTATTATTCATGTGTCCATTAACTAGAATTGGCTTCATTAAAACTAGTTAATCCTATCAACTAGTTGAATCCTAAAAATTCGAAATTATTAGGATTGATTAATAAATTTTATTAATGTCCTTATCAACTATAAGGATGTATAGAGTGCTATTCTAATCATGTATTAGGAAAGTTCAAGTTGCAACAATTTAAATCATAGACGTTTGTTCAAAATTATTATTAGAACAATTAAAATAATAATTTGGAGAGGGCTACCCTAAATAGGAATTTAATATGTTGCAACAATTTTTAAATTATAGCATGTTCATCAAAAAATTATCTTATAATTTTCTGAAATTTTTTAATGGCTATCCTAATTGCTTTTCTTGAATTATCACATAATCAATAAAACTAATATAACCATTATCAACATGCAACTTAAAATTATCTCATAAATCTAAGTTACATCAATAATTAAATATCATCAAATAATAATTAAGATCTAATTTAAAATTATCAAATGATTTTAAAATTAAATCTAATTTTCAAAAACAATTTTTGAAAATAAAACGTTACATGGGAACGATTATTTAATAGTTTAAATAAAACCTCCATCTGATGGAGAAACATGTTGTATCATATACATTTTATAACTGCAAAGTATAGATCAAGTAGACTGATCCTGAGTTTGGAGAAACATGCTGTATCATATACAATTTAGACTGTATCATTTATCATGTAAGGACATCACATTCGATGTGACAGATGAAGAGTCGTCTATCGATCGCAGAGTTAAGCAACTTGTTGAGCCAACTCAAGGTTGTGAGACTCAGGATGGTCAGGTCCCTTTCCCACTAACTATCATTATTCGTTCATCTTTATGGCTTAAGATGATCGCAAAATAGTTGGAGGATATAGTTGACTAAAAATCCATTTTAACTATATTTAAACATTATTGAACATATGGTAAACTAGGGAAATTCTATGTTATACATGATGGAATGCAAATATAATATCCTAAAGGAAAATGAAAATTGGTCAAAATGATTGTTAAGGTGTTAATGCCAAAATTGACCGAGACAGTTGTCAAGCTGACGTATGCCCTTCGAGCTGAGTTGGAGCCTCGTTAGTGAGTGAAGTGGGACCCTGGGTTGGAAGAACCTGGGTCGAGCGATGGTTGTAGATGCTGATGCAGTGCTCGATCGACCCTCAGACAGCTGGTACATCGATCGTTCGAGGCTGGGAAGCTCGGAAGCGATCCTCGAGAGAAATGGCGACTCGTCGATAAAGATCGGGCCGACAAGGATGCTCTAGTTGGATCGACACCTCATCGGATGAGAGATGGGACTCGTGAGAGAAGAACTTCGAGGCAAAGTGAGCTAGGATTGGACTCCACCAATGGATGTTGGCCTAGCTTTGATGTATCTCCGATATCCTGCACCATGAGAAGATTGTTAGGGGATCGGGGTTGGGGCCCGACCGATCCCCCTCCGACGCTCAAATTAGTCTCCATTAGATGAAAACATCTATAGAGCAAGGTGGAAGAGGAAGAGAGTAGAGTGAGGGATGAAAGTGTTGCGGTGTATGGTACTTAGCCTTTGATGTAGATCTAGCCCCCTTCTCTCCCTTGTTCAGGTGATATTTATCCTCATCTTGCTTTGTAACTTCCAACTCTTTAAGTGGCCACTAAGTGCCCTATTTAGTGGGATTTGAATTAGTCCACCAGGAGAGTAACCATCCCATTTATTTCCCCCATTATTGCCTTATTTAAGGCTATTAAAATAGCCATTTATGAAGTGGAATTTTGACCAAGTCTTATTACAACTTAATTGGCAATTTTAACTTGATCATGGCTCATTCTCTTTGGCGGGCTTCGGGGCTATTGGGCCTTAGCGCACCACTCTTAGTGGGCCTTGCTTATCGGGCAAACTTCATTTTCTCACTTCGTAGGCTGGACCCATGACGAAGTTGGTATCAACAATGGCCGCCTCACCCGTGCTCAACCTCCATAGAGGTTAAGGTCGGGTGATGTGATAATCAAGAGGAAGAAATAACTTTGGTCGAGTAGTAGGGTTGACTCGTAAGGAAAATGACCTCTTGACCTTTAGCTGGTAAGTGAGGGACACTGTCCCTTGGCTTACAATTGATGCCGAGCTATGTCAGCGGATCGATTTATGATGACTTCAAAGTATGACTTATACTCGTGTAGTTGGATCCGAGCACTTAGTTTGTTTGGCCTGAGAAGAATTGGTTTTCAATCAGCTAAAGGGTGGCCTTTTCGACTTACGATCCATGGTCATTCTCTTGCAAGGGGTATGGTCCCTTCGGCTTACGATCGACGACGGAAGTTGAGTCAATCAGTGGTGAGGAGTTGGCCCCTCCGCTTACGGTTGACGACGAATGTCATTCGGTTGCGAGGAACATGGTGTAGAGGGATGTGCCCTCAGGTCATTTGTATTTGATGCAAATGACAATTTAAGCTTAGATAGTAACTATTTTGCATTTGATGCAAGCAGGATTGAATATGTCGTAAATAGTTTACAGCAATATTTAATGGAATAAACACAAGGAAAAGTTCACGGGTAAGATGGGAATGTCCCGGTCTAACGGCATCCAAATCGGACGCCAAATGCCCAAGTTACGCCCAATACAGTTCAAAGTGGTCTGACCCATGCCCAAACTGGGCCTGGGTCAGACCAAAACTGAACCAGGCCAAACCACTCAGGTTTGGCCGAGGCGCCAGGCCCACCTGGGCCAGGACGCCAGGCCCTGGGCACCCGGACCGCCGGGGCCTGGGTGCCAGGGCGCAGGCCCAGACGCTGGGCGCCTGGGCCTGGGCCTAGGCGCTGGGCGCTTGGGCCTGGGCCTAGGCAGGCCCATGCACCCAGGCTGGGCGCGCCAGGCTGGGCGCGCCCAGACCAGGTGTCCTACCTAGTTTGGGCTCGCCCAGCTGGCACAATGGGCCACGCAGAGCAGTTTTTCGGAAACCTAGGGCAGTGCAGTTTTAACGGCTCAGTTTTTTTAGAAAACTAGCTTTGGGCTGATCTTTCGGCTGATCTTTGGACGATCAATTGGAGGGTCAAACGGACTCCGATTGACGTGCCATTTTTTACAATGCGTTCACCATTGAACGCCCTTCAAATTGATAGGTTATATCAATCATGAAGCTCAACGGTGAGGGAGTTAAAATTCACGGAAGTTTGGCCTTTGTGAAAGGCAAACTAAATTGAATTTATTAACTCCAAATTTTAGTCCCACATCGGTTGTGGAGAAAAGAGGAGAGTCAGCCGCCTATATAAATAGGGGCCGCCTCCCTTTCTCCAAACTTGTCCCAAGCTCAAGATCTGAGTGTCTCCCCAAAATGTTGGAGCATGCTCGGATCAAAGCTTAATTAATTCCTCTTCTCCCTATATTTCTGCCTTACTCCTGAAGGGCTCTAGCAAAGCCACGAAGGAGTTCAGATTTGGATCCAAAATCTTGGCGAAGGCTTTCACTCGCGTGAAACTTACTTCGACGCGTGGTTGGCTCGGTGACACGAGGATTGCTCACCTCGGGATGCGGAGAGGTTCGAGCAGCGGTTCGAGGAGCGGCTCGGCATGGGACATGGAGCGGCTCGGAAGACGGTGCAGTACACCTTGCCTGCCCCAGGGCAAGGTTCCGGGTATGTTTTTAGAAGCTTTCGTTTTAATTATTCGCAGTAGTTTAGATCCTTTTGGGGTGGTCAGATACACCCCGAGTTGGCAGAGATCCTGGCTAAGTGTCTTGTTCCTTAGGGCTGCATGTTAATTAGATTAACATGTTATTTCCGCTGCATTTTTGTTTTTGTGTTCCGTCCGACTTAGGACGGGCACGAATTTGTGCCATGAGGGTCCAATAAAACCCTACCGTGGTATCAAAGCCATGTTTGTATGCTGATCTAGGACTGGAATTAATTAATTGAATGCTTTTAAAATACTTTTAAAATATTTTAAAGTTATGAGATAATTTTAAAATGTTTTAGATGCCTTTTAAAAATGTTTTAAAATTTATGTGATATTTTTTAAAGATGATTTTAAAAGCCTAAAAATTTATGCGATAAGTTTAAAGTGATTTTAGATGATTAAAAATTTTATATAATAAATTTTTAAGCATGAATTTTTTTAAAATGTTGTTTTAAATTTATGTGATATTTTTAAAAACTGATTTTAAAAACTTTGAAACTTTATGCGATAAATGTTTTAGTAGCATGCATATCATATGATCCTTTTAAAACTATTATATTTTTATGAGATAAAAATTAAAATGTTTTAAATTCATTTCTTTAAATTTAAATGTTAAATTTAAGAAATGCATGCAAAATTTTTTATTTGATAAATAATTTTATATTTAATTGTTAAATGGTTGGACACTCTTTTTATGTGTTAAAATTAGTGTAACTTTATGTTAATAGCTATGTCATCTTGTCCCTTATTTGATAACACAAGACAACCCTTTAGGTTAGCCATTAAGAAATCTTTAAAATTTATTAATTGAATTTTAATGACATGCTATGTTTTAATAAAACATTTAACAACCCTTTAAGACCTAATTCCTGATTAGGGTAGTCCCTTTAATGAAAATGTTAATTCTAATTGTTA
This sequence comes from Scilla litardierei, assembly GCA_030789695.1. NCBI lineage: Eukaryota > Viridiplantae > Streptophyta > Magnoliopsida > Asparagales > Asparagaceae > Scilla > Scilla litardierei. The sequence goes on from CM061139.1 coordinate 2,961,599, forward strand.
TAAAATTAATTCTCATTGAAGTACTTCGCTTTTAGCGTTGTTAATAAATTTATTAAAATCCTAATAACGATTAGGATAGCACGTATAGTTGATAAGGATTTAATAAAAGTTATTAAACAAATCCTAAAATTTTGAATTTAAGGATTCAACTAGTTGATAGGATTAATTAGTTGTTAATAAAAGCCTTTTAGTCTATGGACAAGCTTCATTCAATGGACCATGATCCAGTCAATGTGCTTGGCTAAGTTTGTTGGATCACCCTAGCTAGTCTAAAGGATAAGTGATCCTGGCTTAGTCAATTCCCTGGCTGAGTTCCGCTGGACCGCAATGATGCGAATCATGATTGTATGACATCCTGGACTATATCTAAGTCAAATACGTTAATAATCTTCTTCAATATTAGCCGTAGCCCTCCTTGTTTTAGGGGTTGGAAACTATAGGATCCGTGTTCCAGTTGTTGAGCTACACTCACGCTGTAACATGACAATATTATAGAAACCAATTTATTAAACACATATGATGTAGTCTAAGACCTGACCCAAACCGACGTGTCGTGAATACACCGAGCGTCGGCGCAAGTCAGGCTAGACGCGAAAACAAGGGTCTGACTAGACTAGACATTGTGATTTGGATGAGCACAGTCATGATCACAAATGGCTAAGGGTAAAAACTGATAAGAGAGTCATATCTGATATGATCGATGAAGAGTCATCTTCCGATTACAGAGTCAAGCAATTTATCGTGCATACACCGATGTTGTTAGGCTCAGGGTGATTGGACCTCTTTCCCATTAATTTAATTCGATTAAATCGTTCATTGTTAAGACTTAAAATAATCGTAAAAATAGTGGGAGGATATAGATAGATAAAAGCATTCTACCTATATTTAATATCGAACATAAGCTAAATAGGGCAAGACTAGGTTTACCGATGGAATAAAAATATATTATTTTAATAGAATTAGTTAACTAGTTAAATAGGTTGATTAATGGAATGTCAAAGGTAAATTCTAATTGATAGAATTAAACTATATTCTCGTTGACATTAAAATGACCTTCTAAATAACAGACTTAAGAAATATGATTTCATTAAGTTTTGGGTCCAACAAATAAATTCACGCTACATGTCACTCACCTCTATATGGGCAGCTTGAACATATAAGATATTCGAAGTATGTTTTCCCTTACAACTTGTTGAGCTACACTCAAGGTTGTATGGAAAAACAATTTCGATCCACAAAGTTCAAGAATTCGATCAAACTGTTTGAGTCGAATACGAGTGCATGAACGGTGCAAGCCTATGTATCCCAACCGGATCTTGAGACAAGCAACTTGTTGAGCTACACTCAAGGTTACAAAGCTCAGGCGTTTGGATACATGAGATGCTTGTATAGCTATTCATTTATGTTGGGCTATTTAATATCTAAATGTGATTTAGAAAAGGAAGAAGGCACTCCGAAAAGTCAATCGAGTTAAATAGTTTAATTTATCATTAGTAAAGGCATAAGTAGGAGGGAATGAAAATGTGACATATTTTGATGTCACGATTTCATAATTATTATTATACAAAAGGTTAACACACTTTTGACGAATGTCGTCACATTGCTTATGAAGCAATAAGTAATATGCATAACGATAATATATATATTAAATATTAATATATAAATACCCAAGATAGTAGCAAACTTATATGGCAAAATAGACTAGGCCGTATCGAGAGACTAAGCTTCCCAAGTTACATAAAGAGGGGTCTGACCTCTCGTATTATGAAGTCTACGGACACTTGTGAATCTTATCCTCTTAGATATACTGGCCGAAACACATCTGTAAGACAGTGGGAGAATGATTCTTCGAACTCAGTCTCGTACGTACTGATGTACCCGAGTCTAGATTAACCAAAATAAGTTATTCTTATATTTTATTAAGACACGTGTTCTTGATGAAACACAAGTCTGATAAAATAAAGAACGAAATAACAAAAGTATTTTTTAAACTGATTCAATTAGATCGAATGGTCAAATACTTAGCTATATAAAATCTTGCGTAATTAAAAGAAAAATATGATTTTCTCTCAGGTCAAGTCTGTTAACACATCGGTGTGTTAAAAGGTATGAATCACACTTAGTTAGACTTGGTGCGATCCATAGCAAATGACTCTGAGTTAAGTCCTCCCCCTGGGTTCAGTCCCAGATAGTAATGCCTAGGTTTTAATAATGTTCTATGAGGACATTATCAATAAGATATTCACTAAATCGATCATTAGGAAGTTGTATAATTACTCGAATCTCGTTAGACGAACAGTCGAGTTAGACATCATAACTGATGATGACTTAGTCAACTTCCAGGATGAAATTCGGAGTAGTAACTCAGTTTAAAAACTTGATGTAGTTAGAATAGGTCCGATCACGTGAATAAAAGTATGGACTTTAGTTTACGTGCCCAAGGAAAATGTTTCCTCATTTTCTGCAAGTAAATCTTCAAGTTAGAAGATTGCAGAAAAAAAGAAAATAGTGAAGTATAATTATGTTGGTTGAGAACGGTTTTCATCCTAATTATTATAAATGGATTATGTTGAAACCGTCGCCAGCAGATGTGTACGGATCCACTCGGACCGAACTTGATGTAAATGCTCATGATGACCATGAAAACTGGAACATTCGATTATACGTTCGTTTTTCCAAATATGATTTAGACGAACCAACTTATATGAATCACAAAGAGAGTTTTCAAGGTCAGTGGGAGCAAACAAATTACATGCGAGGCATCAACGGGATGGAACATATGTTTTGACAAAGCAATCAAAGAGTTGACACTTTATCAAAAATGATTATGAACCATCTTAAATTAACCAGTAACTAATTATTATTGTAAGGTACGATGAACTGGATAAGATCCAGGGAAATAAAATATTATGGATTCCAAAAGACCAAGTGAATTATTTGAATAATATTCAAATGGTTGGTCCAACATGAACATAGAAACCCCTTAAGTCTATAGAGTAGACGGTTTAGCAGATCCACTCACGAAGGCTCTACCACATGAAGTTTACAAAGGCTTATGTGTAAAAATGGTATTAGATACCGAGATAAATGGGCCTGAGTGCAAGTGGGAGATGTAGAGAGATGTATGCCCTCGAGGCATACATCTCTGTGTAAACAATACAAACGTTTTGTTCGAAATAACAGTAAGCTGTTTGGTCATAATTTATAAAAGTTATATTATAATGTAGTAAACATTAGATATTAACTTAGGTAAAGTCCTGAGACTTTATGTATGGTCAAACATGTATCGAGATGAGTATCTTGATCATGGAGAAATGATTGACCGTCTGTAGCATAAGTCTAAAAGGGTTCGTGGTCGTAGATATTTCGAGACAAGGATATCGAAACATCGGATAGACCATTGTGTCTTAGTCTTCACCGTTTAGCGGTGGCGATGATCTCATGATCGTTTGACTTGACAAAGTCGAAGACGAGACATAGGTGCTCATTAGAGAATGCGTTCGCTGAACGATCCACAAGAGTTATCATATGGTTACATTGACCAATCTGTCAATGATAACTCTTAGTGATGATAGGTAAGTTGGTCTTTTGACTTGAGGTCATTTTACGAACCTGTGCGTGAACGGTGTCACTTAGATCACTGATTTAGCTTCGAGGCTAGGCCTGTCGAAAGGTTTTTGATTGGGTGTCCCTTGAAGCGTACGAAGAGAGTAATGACCAAGAGGGGATTTGTCTCTCCCGGTCAATGGGAGTTAGTGGCATAAAGTTAGTTCGGTCTTTAGTAAAATCTCTGATCAGAGTATGTTGGAAGAAGTCCAACATTAGTTGACTAAAGATCAATAGAAACTAACCGGATTCAAGTTATTTGGGGTGACAGTTTGACCGTACCCTAGACTTGAACTACACGACATAGTTTAGATGAAGAAATTATAACTGCGGAACTCATCACGGACACAGTCAGGGTGGTCCCGACAATACTCATGTCGATGAGCCAACCACTTAATTATGATTCTGAAACAGAGACGGAAACTACTGCTAGTGGTCTCTACTGTATAGGGCTTCAAGCCCAACCTGTTGTAAGGGTCAGGCTGTAGGATCTCACATAGAGTGCGACCTTCGTCTAGTAATAGGTAGAACGATTAGGGAGAATATGCATTTGATGCAAGGGATAAAATATTGCAAAAGATGTTTGCAGTTATCTCCTACATTCGGGATAAATGATCCCGAGTGCAAGTGGGAGATGTAGAGGGATGTGCCCTCAAGATCATTTGTATTTGATGCAAATGACAATTTAATCTTAGATAGGGACTATTTTGCATTTGATGCAGAACAGATTAAATGTGTCATAAATTGTTTACGACAATATTTAATGGAATAAATACAAGGAAAATTTCATAGGTAAGACGGGAATGTCTCGGTCTAAACCCAGGTTCGAACGAGGTCCAAATCGGTGGCCAAATGCCCAAGTTACGCCCAATACAGTTCAAAGGGGTCTGACCTATGCCCAAACTAGGCATGGATCAGACCAGGACTGAACCAGGCCAGACCACTCAGGTCTGGCCTAGGCGCCAGGCCCACCTGGGCCAGGACGCCAGGCCCTGGGCGCCCGGGCAGCTTGGGCCTGGGTGCCCGGCCCATGCCCAGGCCCGGTGCCCAGCCCAGGACTGGGCCAGGCACCCAGGCATGGGCCAGGCACCCAGGCTAGGTGCGCCCAGACCAGGTGCCCAGCCTGGTCTGGGCTCACCCAGCAGGCATGGTGGGTCATGCAGAGCAGTTTTTCTGAAACCTAGGGCAGTGCAGTTTTGACGGCTCAGTTTTTTTAGAAAACTAGCTTTGTGCTGATCTTTGGACGATCAATTGTGAATCCGATTGACGTGCCATTTTTTCTATGTGTTCACCATTGAACGCCCTTCGAATTGATAGGTTTTATCAATCATGAAGCTCACCGGTCAGAGAGTTAAAATTGCCTTTCTGAAAGGCAAACTAACTTGAATTTATTAACTCCAAATTTTAGTCCCACATCGGTTGTGGAGAAAAGGAGAGAGTCAGCCGCCTATATAAATAGGGGCATCCTCCCTTCCTCCAAACTCGTCCCAAGCTCAAGATCTGAGCGTCTCCCAAAAACGTTGGAGCACGCTCGGATCAAAGCTTCAATTAATTCCTCTTCTCCCTATATTTCTGCCTTACTCATGAAGGGCTCTAGCAAAGCCACGAAGGAGTTCTGATTCAGATCTGAAATCTTGGCGAAGGCTTTCACTTGCGTGAAACTTTCTTCGGTGCGTGGTTGGCTCGACGACACGAGGATTGCTCGCCTCGGGATGCGGAGCAGTTCGAGGAGCGATTCGAGGAGCGGCTCGGCGTGGGACATGGAGCGGCTCGAAATACGGTGCGGTACACCTTGCCTGCCCCAAGGCAAGGTTCCGGGTATGTTTTTAGAAGCTTTCGTTTTAATTATTCGCAGTAGTTTAGATCCTTCCTCGAGACAATCCCCTCATATGCCAAATTTCTGAAGGACTTGGTGACACGGGGATTTAGAAAAGAGAAGGTCGTGTTAACGGCGGAGTGCAGCGCCCTCATTCAACGTGCAAATCCGCTCAAGCTCAAGGACCCAGGAAGTTTCTCCATCCCTTGCTATATTGGGGAAGTGCAAATCCAGAGGGCGCTTGTCGATCTAGGCACGAGCGTCAGCTTAATTCCCCTATCGCTGTACAATAGAATAGGGATGGGAGACTTAGAGCCCACCGGCATGACATTACAACTTGCTGACCGTTCGGTCAAGTACCCGGTGGGAGTAGTGGACGACCTCCCCATCGATGTGAGAGGAGTATAAGTACCGGTTGATTTTGTGGTGATGGACATGTCAGAAGACAAGCATACCCCTATTATCCTGGGACGTCCCTTTATGGAAACCGCCGGAGTTTTGATAGACATGAAGAATGGGAAGCTTTCCCTCAATGTGGGCCAAGAAAGAGTCGAATTTGACTTAGGCTTGTCGATGAAGCATCCGAACTCCCCAGATGATCCTAGTATCAGTATGCTGGAGACCGAAGAAGATAGAGCTGTTGAAACAAGTGCCTGGGAAGTACTCACGAGGAATCCCCCCGATAGCTTGGGGGACATTGGAGAGCAAGTTGGCTCCACAAAGAATGAAGTTGCTAATGAGGCGGGTCGCGCGACATGTGATCCCTCCCAGATTCCCTAAGTCTCCTCCTACGAGGAGAAAAGGGAAAGAACCCATGGACCTCACCGGTGATGAGGTCCGGATCCTGAAAAAGATGGCGGAATACGCCAATTTGAGGAAGAAGCCCCCGGATCCTGTCGACAAAGGGAGGGTAGTTGAGCAAATCTTTTTACAGCCGTCGACTACACCAATAGCCACAACTTCTGGAGTTGAAGAGATGCCGGATTTTGGGCATCACCCGTATCGCCCACCATGAATATCATCAACGGGCGTTGAGCTAACGACGTTAAACAAAAGCGCTTCATGGGAGGCAACCCATGCTCTAAACTTTTTACTTCCGCTTTTTAGGACTTTTTCTTAACTTTATTTTATCTATTTTTATAAATAAATCCAGCCGCAAGATCTTCCGTCGTGAAACTTAGGCGATTTTTGGGGTTTTGCAGAAAACACGGCCCCAACCGATCGGGTGATAACTCACCCGATCGGTTGGGATGTATCAGCTAATAGCCATATCTGTAACTCAACGAACCGACCGGGTGAGGAAAGATGAGACCAGGTGAGCAGACCAGGTGACCTGGGGAAACTCTCGGGAAAATTTCATGGAATTGTCAATCGACCGGGTGACAAGAAGCGAGACCGGTTGAGGGACCGGGTGAGAAACCCTAAACTTTCGGGAAAATGTGTGGAGTGGTCAACCGATCGGGTGACAACTCACCCGACCGGTTCACCTGTAGCAACTCTTCAGCCAAAGTTTTCGACCACGAAGTCAACCGATCGGGTGACAACTCACCCGATCGGTTCGACTTAAATACCTAAAATGGCCGCCCCCGCCCGTTCGATCCACCCTCGCCCATTTTCGAATCCCAGCCCAATGCTTCGACTCCCCCTCTTGCGCCTGACCTTGTTCTTCCCCAAAATCAACCCAAATCGACCCCCCCACCCCTCCCTATCCATCTCTCCATCGATTTCTCTCCATCCTCCTCGACTCCACCCGCACACAAAACCCTAACTTTCACCCATTCTCCCCCAATTTCGAAACTTGCTGAAGAGATTGCCGCGGCTTCAAACGTGCTCCTATCGAGTAGCAT